>OZ024921.1:11681059-12281059 GCA_964017225.1 Netelia inedita
ATATCGCGATCTCTGTGTACAATAACGAAAAGAAACCCGTCGAGCGACGTCGTCGTCGCGCCTCTCTCGTAGTTCCTCGCAGCTCTCGCCGTCGTCGTCGCTTATATTTCCCCGGGGTCTTTCGAGCTTATAGCTCTGGACTTTCCTTTTCTCCCTCTCTCTCTTTCTCTCTGTTGCTTTTGGTCCAAGCTGAAGTGAACGCGCGCGGTTTTTCGTGTGCAATACGAACGTAGAGATCGAAATGCTCGAAATAAAAGAGAACGAGCAGGAGAGAGAGAGAGAGAGAGAGAGAGAGAGGGGCGGGGGAGGAAGATCATATCGAGAGCAGATAATTGGTCGGCAATCCGCTCTCTGAAACCCCAACGGTCTCCCCTCCCCTTCTCTCGCTCTCTCTCTCTCTCTCCCTCACTCGTTCTTCGTTGCACGTTTCGTACGAGGGTACATAGCCCATCGGGTGGATCGGGAGGTAGCAACTGCGGTAGCACTATATTCCCGGCATTAAGGGATTGTTTTAATTAAAAGCAGCCACGCCGTATATTCCAGAACGCACTCGCACTGAATTCTTTTTTTTTTCATCCCGCTCCAGCTCTTCCTCTCCCCGTCGCTCCCTCTATTTTTACCGCCATCCCGTTACATTGTTCGAGAAATATAACCGCGTTGTACGCGTAACCCGGGAAAAAGCCCTAATCCTTTACGAACGAACGACCAAAAAAAAAAGATGAAAAAAGAAATATTTATGCGACGTCGGAATATTAATTAGCGACGTATCAAATATAGAATTTATCAAATTCGTTCTAGCTACGTTAACGGGCACTTTTCGTATCGACGTTTTGTTCACGAGCCATTAATTATCGAACAAATATTATCAATACGAAAAGTTAAAAGTATCGATTTCGTCGCATTTGCGCGTCCGCATTAAAATGCGCTACAATTTTATTTTATTTCAATAATAATAATAATAATAATAACAACAATAATATATTCGTAAATGTTCTTGAAACCTCGAAGAACTAATCGTAAAACCCTCGAGTCAGCCAATCGCGCTACGCCGAAAGCTTTTTTTCTTCCGTTTCGAACACACCGGTGGGGGCGTAACTCTTCACTTCTTCCATCGTATTAACCCCTCCGTCTTGGTCTTTTCGTTTCACTCGCGCGCTTAACGGGCGGCTTTTGCTCGGCGCGCGGCGGTCTCGTGATTACAGGACTCGAGGGCTCGATCGGCAACGCCGTCACGAAGAACACATATAACACACGTCAGGGAGAAAGCCCCGGATAAAGCCGTGTCGGTTATTCTCTCGCTTTATACGTACATATGTATACATAAATTCACTCTGTCGGTACAATAAAGAACGTCGTAAACGTTATATCTATATATAATATGCATATTTTTGTATACGTATATGCATGCAATTAATAGAAGAAGAAAAAACAGTCGATACGTATATTGTATACGTAGGGAGAGAAAGAGAGAGGTGGTGAGAGGGGTGGGGGAGCGAGAGTGGAGAACGCGAGGCACAAACACGCTCGCACGCTCACGCAAACACTTGGATAGCGATCAAAAAGCGCGAGAAAAGGGCGGCACACATCTCGAGCGAAAGAGTCTCACCCCTTGCGAGTGTCTAGGCCCTCGTTGATATACATATACAGTGTGTAATATCGATGTATACCACCCGATGGATATAAGGAGGGAAAGGAACGAAGGCGCGTTGTTCCTCGGGGGTAGGGAGAGACTGGCAAAAAGTGAGGGAAAACGATGGGAGTGAGAAGAAAAAGTAAAAGGAAAGAGTGAGAGATGCGATGAGAGAGGCGGAAGAAAAAAAGAAAGACGGGACGACAGAGAGCGAGAGAGAGGGAAAGTATTCGATTCTCGATCGAAGGTAGGAAAGAGATCGAGTCGAGACCGCGGCATTCACTCTTTGGTGAGATGAGGGAAGAGAACGCCGGTAGGATAAATAAACGCGCGGTGGAGCCGCCCTCTCATCTCGGACACCTCTATTTCACCGCGGTTATATACATCTATATGTACGTATGTATATTTACTACGCAGACAGGGAAGAGCTTCTTTCGTTTGGCAAGTCATTCGTTGCCGCCCGAGAGAACGCCACAAATGCCGCAGAGGGAAAAAACGAGCGAGTTCTCTTTCCTCCGACGGGTTTTATCTCTCGGACTCTACTATATCCGTAAATATCTATATATATATACATATATGTGTGTGTGTGTGTGGTGAGGGGAGGGGTGCTGTCTATGCTGATCGACCCTTTTTGCACCTCGCCAAGTGGGTTTATTGGTATCTGCCATGTTCGAAAATGGCCGAATCCGCCAACTTTCATGATCTCTCTCTCTCTCTCTCTCCCTCTCTCTCTCTCCCTCTCTCTCTCTCTATATATATATATACACATTGTGGGCTTAAAAAACTTGCGAGTTCAGCGATGACGAGGATCACGATGACTTGGATAAAGTATGAAACGTCGATGGTGAAATGGGATCTGATTTTATGAACGAGTGATTCTTTGCTCATATTGTATTCACCGATATTTAATCGATCGTTAGAGATCGAGGAAAACACGTGGCTGATCAATTCCATTTATATTATTTCATTCGTCGCGAGGGACGAGGAACAAAGATTAATTTCCGCATTTTCTATCGAACAGTTCGAACGTAGGTATTTCTCTTCAAAGAACTTTCAAGGACTTCAAAGGACCTTTTTTAAAAAATAATCGTTTCGTTCTACCGACGACATAAATCTGGGTCTCGAGCGCTTATATTTGGTCCTTCTTTCATAATTTTTCACGACACCTGTCTTCTCGTAAGATTTTCACTCGCTGTTTTAAACTTATTATTCATTTCGAGAGCGGATCGGGGATGAAATATTCCCTCGTAGTTTCAGGAGAGGAAAAGTTGACCGAGATACTTGTAATGCGTCTAAACATCGAAAGGTCACGCGACGGTACCTGTCGGCTTTGACAGAACGATCGACAATGCGTTTTTCCTGCTTCGCTATTGTTAATCGCCGTATTGCCAGAAAATCACCAAACGAACCGCGCGCAAAGTGTTTAAGTTTTTCTCTCATATTTGTATATATATATATATCAGCATTATTGCCCCGCATTTTCCATCTCTCTCGCACGTCATACCTGCCGAAACGACGATGGCTGTTCTACCTTCGCGCCTGAGATGTTAAGCCGATCACAAGAAAGTAATCGGCTTCAAGGCCATCCTCCCCTTTCTCTCTCTCTCTCTCTATCTCTCGTCGCTGTCAATATCCAATCGCTCGTGAAATCTTCGTTGTCGACCTGCTAAACAAACACATTTTTCGACGAAAAAACCTCTATCACTCGTCATCGCGAGAAGAATGGACGTATTTTTATAAATTTTTCCAATCACCCAATCTTTTCATACTTTCATTCGAAAATTTAGTCTCATAATTTCGAATGAAACAGCACATTTTTCTATCGACTCTATTTTATTGTATTATTTTCAAAAAACGTTTCAACAATACATCAAATTACGAACATAAATCGATATAGGAAAAATGGTAATTAGTGGAAATTTGTGCATAGCATCGTCGCGATAACGTCTCGATTTACATCATGCTCGTGTTAAATCTCTAAAATATTGAATATTCCGCTCGATCCTCCTTTATAAAATGTTCCTATACAAATACGCGTATACGTGCACGTAGTATTGTAACGACATCGAGTAGGCGAGGGTGTAATACAACCCACTCCTGTCTACAGGGGTGATCCGTCTCGTTTGCGTTTCGAAGCACGAGGGATCACGCTCGTGATTTTCTCGATCTCACCACATACGTATATATAGTTACAGGGAAAGAGAGAGAGAGAGAGAGAGAGAGAGACTGTGTGTATATGTGTGTGTGTGTATGAGAGAGAGAGAGAGAGAGAGAGAGAGAGAGAGCGAAACCTCTCACACTGCCGATTTCCGTGATTACCCGATAATGACGATTTCGCAGTGCAGCAACGCGTCCCATGGCCGGTGCTTATACTGTTCAGCTACATGACTGCGGTCGGATCGACGATTCTTGCGCGCGCGGGCGCGCTCGTGTATGCGTCTGTGTGGATGTACACGGATCCCTCGACAATGGCCGCTCATTATCGGCTCTCGGCATATTGGCCCATTGTGTCAACGTTTTGGGATCAGAGAGACAGGGACGAGGAGAGCGAGATGGTATGGGAACGATCGAGAGTAACGCACACACGTCCACATACAGGAAACCGAGTGAGCTCTCACCCGGTCCTTACGCCTATGTGAGAAACGATACTACCGGCTCGTCGTTCCGGCTCACCCCAATTTCTCACTCTCTCTCTCTCTCTCTCTCTCTCGCTCTGTCTGTGTCTCTGAAATACGTATTAACTCCCAGCCCACCCTGTCTGTCTCCGTTACTCGTACTTGCTCGTTAATCGAACCTCGACCGATTCTTTATTGTCGCATAGCCCCGAACGCAAATTCTACGACCACTTGGTGGTTTTCCATTCGCACAACGACGATTCCTATATATATTTCGTATTGTAGAGGGTGTTCGATGAAAATTACACGGCTAGAAATATTCGTGGTCGGTTCCCCATGGCATTATCGTGGTCGAATATGAATATCAAAATATCTCGAATGTGTATAATGATAAAAAAATATCGCGTCATTCTTAAAACGATAAAAAAATTTAATCGTTTATAGCTAATTACGAAAAAGCTTGGACGAGTTCCATTTTATTTTCATATCGATCGGATATATCGATCGATCGATACGTCCGGTCCACGATAGAAGGTTTAATCTCGAAGGATTCAATATCGCAGTAACATCAATTGATATTTCACGAAGTTATCTCGCTCTCGACCCCCGGCGTCTTGGTCGTGAAAAACTGAAGGAAAATACATTTTTTTGTTCCTCCGTCCGACGTTACGGGTAGGTACTCTTCTGGCACCGGGCGAACAATAGGCTCGTGACTGCGGCGACGCTTCAACCCCCGTGTATAGTCAGAAAAGCAAAAGCAGAAATATATAACGTATATATAGAGAAGGTAGACGACAGCTGAAACCGTTGATGCACACCGTTTTCACACATACGCGCACACATACAAGGAATGATGTGCGCGACGAGATGGCCCGTCTCTGTGTGATGCTCGACGCGAGGATGCCCGCGTGCTAAACATGCAAAATCATGCAAATTGCGTTCGTTCGAATTCCTCTATCCTACCCTCTTCCATACACACACACACACACACACACACAAACTCGAATCGCACTCTTTCAACTCTCTGCGATTCTCGCTTACTGTACACACATACACACATAAACACAAATATATATATAAAGGTGTTGATGTATATATATATATGTACCCTCCAGTTTTCTTCCTTCCCTCTCTATCTTTAACCTTTCGCGCATCTCGTTCATCCCTCTTTTCTTCAACCCCCTCCCCAGCAGCTTTTTTTCTCGCCACCGATCTTTCCACGTATATCCTATATATAGCTATATAGATACGTGTGAAAAATGTTTCGGCGATTGTGAGTGATTATATAATATACATCTATATATATATAGGTATATATGTATACGTGTATGTACATAGCCGCGATGTTCGCCGCGACCGCGTTCGAGTTTCTTTATTTTTGATGGTTCTCCCCCTAGTCCACCCTCACCTCGGTATTTCAACCCTCATCCCTCCCACATCCATCCTCTCTGCGCGAGGTTGAAAAACGTCTCTATACATCTGTATGTGTGTGTGTGTGTGTATGTGCGTGTACTATCTCGGCTCTCCCTGACGCAGTTCCGGTGTGTGTGTTTCGGTTTTGCCACCGGGACGCGCGTGGGCGGAGCTCTATCTTTCTCTCTCCGTTCGTTCGCAACCTCCCTGCGAGAATGGTGCGGTACCTACCGACAGACACCGGGGATGAAACTTTGCCGCGCGCCATATTTACATCTCGCGTATATATATGTATATAGTGATAGAGAGATAGAGAGAGAGAGAGAGAAAGAGAGAGAAAGAAAGAGCTTGTACCGCAGGACGAAAAAAAACATCCAACGCAGTGATGCACACAGCCCGCTTCGTAATTCGGAGACTTTTTTTCTGCCGCGTTGTGCATGTAACTCGAATTTTTTGTTTCCACCCCTATACGTATACATATACGACTCGCGGCATCGCGTCATAGCTTTTCAGTTCTCTTTTTCTTGCGGTTCTTCTGGTGACCTCTGTCTCTCTCTAACTCTCCCCCCCCCCTCCCCTGCCCTCTCCTCGTTGCTCTCTCACTCCTTTTCTCATCCCCTATTTTCCCCGTGTCCGTTCACCGTGTATACGAGACTCGGACTATGGCTTCCCGCCACGAGAGAACTTTATCCACGATTATCTGCCTCGGTTTTTTGTCCTCCCGAAAAATGATTATCGAAGATATATATATATATAAATATACCTATATATGTTTTATACGAGAGTATGAAACGAACTATGTATACATGCTCTTTTTCAACGAGAGAGAATAATACTCTTGCAATATTTCTGTTTCTGGCGTAACGCGCGTTCTCTCCCTCCGAGCAGTCGTGAGAGCGTATCAGACTCGACGAATTTTTCGCATTTCCTCGTAGTTTTTCCGGGCTTCGGGTAATCCTTTGGAAAGGGAGACAGACGCGCTGCCTGTCTCTATGTGTGGATGCGGGGACGCGCTTTTTCGTCGAATAATCCGGCTGCTGTTCACTAATGAAATTTGAAAAAAAAGCCCCGGTCGAAAAAAGGCGGGGGCGGGGTGGGGGCTTGGAATGAATAAAAAAATAGATATGTATGTGTGTTCCGGACGGAGAAGAGCTATAGTCACCCGGCCACTCGGCTCTTCACGTACGCTCTCGTTCTCTCTCTTTCTCTCTCCTGGCGAGGGGATTTGCCACAGAGCGTTGATTAGAATTGTGCCGATATACGGCTGCTCCGCTTTCGTTACTCCTCGTTCCTATATATATATATATATATATATATATATATGCAACATCTATGCGCGCGGAAAAACGAACGCACTCTACGCTCTTGGCTTATACCATTTATTATTCACATATATATGTATACGCGACGCTCGTGTGTGCAGATTTCAATTATTTTTCACTCCTCGATTTTTCATCTTCTTTCTCCTGGTTTTTCGCTACCTCCCCCCACTCCCCCATCCCTCCCACCACTCCTCCAGCTCTGTGCCGCCTTTCAACATTTTTTTTCATTCAATTATACATTTTTTTTTAATCGCCACATGTACACGCGCTTCGTGAAAATGTCATTCGCATCGCTGCCAGTCTCTTTACAAAGAGGGACGTTGTAATACGCCATTTTTCTGTGTACCAGAGCGCGGAGAACAAAGAATGAACGAATAACCGATGGGATTTCCATTGTTCGATAGTCACGAATTGGGTTGATTTTTTTTGTCATTCCAAGCGGGAGACGCGAAATGAAATACTGGTTAGCCAAGGCGTTCAAGATTTCGTAAATATTCGAAAATTGGGCAGTTTTAAATCGATTTAAAATTGAGATTATTGAGAGAGAAGGAAGATAATCGATATTAGAAATTAACGTTATAACAGGTACAGCGATGGTGAAAGAAACTGAGACAGTTCCAACTCCACCGGAAGATCTTTTAACATCGGGACCGTCGCGATTTTTCTTCTAATTCCTCTCACGGTCGGCGTGCTGACCCGTACATTTCCGGAAGAGCCAAAGGATTATAGTTTTAAGCGCGAGATCCCTTCTCGAAAGGCCCTTTCACGGCTGGTTAGTTCCGTCAAAACGCTTATCCCGCTGACGAATAAGATTCGTCGCTAAGCGTATTCTCATTTACCTCGAAGGAGAACCACGAGAGAAAGAAACCGGAGTGCGCGTGAAAGTTTCCGCTCTGCTTTCTTTTTAAGAATGGACGAGAGAGAGGAGTATGAAGAATAGAAGCGGATTCGTACTTTGTGCGAAGAATTTTGTGGGCCGAGAAACGAAAAGATCGAGACGTTTCCTGAAGTTGAGAATAATATTGAGAATCCTAAGAACGTCATTTCAAATTATGTAACGTTTCGATCGATTAATCGAATCGATACATTTGGATCGGATATCGATTTGTTTCAGCTGCGCACCAATTTTTGCGAGGAGGTCGCAAACTCCATTTTTCAATATTTCGCTTTTTTTCTTTAGTGTTGAAACCTGCTCACCACCTTCTCGAGAAACTTTGCAAACATATATAAGTATACAGCGCAGCATCCATTACGCGGTCCGGTAGCGCTGCCGACTGAAAGAATATCTGTAGATAGAGACAAGACAAAGAGAGCAAGGAAAATAAAGAAGAAACCCCGAAGGCGGAGAGCCAAGAGATGAGTTCCGAGACAGTCGAGAACACTATCCTCGGAACACACACGAGAGAATCGCAGTCGAGTATCGTTTACAAAAAACTCCGGATATCGAGAGAAAAGGACGAAGACGTCGAGGACGAGATGATTGTTCGAGGACATTTACTCTTATAACGTGTGGTCTTCTTTATTTTCATCAGCCACGCTCCCATCACTGTTTTTTACCATGCCACCTCGGTTTCTAAACATAAACTAAAAATTAATATTTCTACACGAACCGATTCAGCGATAATTTAGCCCGCGACCTCCACTCACGGGTACCTACGACCTCTTTCTTCTGTTCTTAAATCCACGAAGTCGCGAAAAGCTGTCGCAGCATAGAGGGATGAAGGAGCTTCCAACTTGGAAATCTTCGGCATCGTTCACCCCTCTCTACCCTCTTCTCATCAAGCCTCACTCTACTTCGTGCTTTGCATAAGCTTTCAGGAATCGGTATTGCGTCTATGTCTTCGTCGCTATAGGCACGACACGCTAGAGACGCCTGTAGGTACATCGAGGCATCATCATCGCCTATTTACCCCTCTCGATGTATATGCAACACGAATATACACCTAGTTTCAGGTATACAGAGCTCGTATGTAAAGTAAGTACATAGATTCGATATACGCGGTGTGAAGATATTCTCGCTCTCGCGACACTTCATTTCGTACTTAGAACTACCGTAACTCCTCCATATTTACAGGTGAACACATAATTTTTTCATCGAATTTTTCGTGCCGTCGTCTTTAATTTTATGTTCTTAGAATAATAGACCGGTGTGCAAGAAAAAAGCGACCGTTCAAGCTCACCGTAACCAATTGATAAAATCTCCCTAAAAACGAAACAACCGTCGTCAAAAGAATTTTCTCGCGATAGGTATGTAAGACAATTTTCTTGATCGGACCAACGTAGACTCGAGTCGTTTCGCTGCTTCAATTAAAATGGGACACCCTGTATATAGATAGGGGGGTTAGGTGCCTCTAACATCAGGGAGAAGAGCGATACAATGGGTATGTCGTCAAACTGTTGGAACGCCTAACCAACACACAAGCGTGCTCACCGAGGCTTACCAGTTCCCTCTCCGTTACCCCCACCTTCGATTCACTCTCTGGTCTCCGCTGCTTCTATTCCAGCATCTCTTGTATCCGCAACGTATATCTATACGATACGGGGTGAGGATGAGCGAATCGGGGCGCCGATGAGGGAATGAAAAGGGAGCAAGCGAGCCTCGCATGATGGAACCGAGATGGAGGGTAGGTAGGTATGTACGTGTATATATGTGTGTATCCGCGTGGTGTGTGTTTGGGTGTGTGTGTGTGTGTACGTATAGGCAGAGGAGGGCGGAGAACGGGACATTCTCGCGAGGGGTGAACGCAGAAGGACAGAGAAAACGCTCGCTAGAGGGCGGGGTACACACCGTTAGCAAACTACCAGGCCGCCATCTTGCACGTGGACCGAATTTCTGAACGAAATGCCGATACGAGAATGCGACGTTTCGCGTTTTTCTACGCGAGAGATCGAGAGCGTTTCTTTCAGCCCCATGGAACGATGGTATATATAGATTTATCCCGACAAAAGCTTGCCGTTCACTCGTCTGTGGATAACATTGATAAAACAGCCGCGATGATGTTCCTTGATTCCGGGATGTTTGCACTCTGGTTTTTTTATTATCGAGAATTTTATTTTACTTCAAAACCCAGAATATGGCTCATTATCGTGATTACTAGTTGTAGTCGTATACGATTGTAGGCTTGTTCGACTCTTTATTTTATGCAGTGATCGAATAAATTGGTCATCATTCATCTATTAATAAAGCCAACGATTTTTTAATATTGCTAATATCAGTTATTTGTCTCCTTTTTTGGTAGCCTTTTGCTATCCGCACTTTGCTCGTTTAACCTAACTCTCTGATGGGTACGCGTGCGCTGTGACTTTCTATATAGTATACCGCATTCGTCTAGGGCACGGTAAAACTCTATTATTAATAATATGAGAAACTAATATTATACATATTATAATAACTTTCTATAACTATAACTAAAATAAAACTTTCGCTAGTTTAACGATTAATATTGTTAAAGATATTATATCCATCAGCAATGATTCATATGATTACCAATCACCATAATAACAAAAACACACATTTTTTCATGAAAATAAAGTGTTTTTATTTTATTTTCACGCGTATAGATTGGCACGGATATCTCGTGATAAACGTTGCCTGAACTCTCCAAAGGGTGGCGGTGATTGGCATCTCGAGCCCACGTACAGTTGGAGCGTCGTCTCCCTAAACACTATACCCTATTTAGGCTAACTTGGTAATCACCGCGTGTGCGGCGACAACGAAGCGTCGAGGGAATGCGAGCAAAATCGAGAGAGCAAGCTAGCAAATGCCTAATCGTTACACACACAGGCAGAGACAGCGGTAGAGAGAGAGAGAGAGAGAGAGAGAGAGAGAGAGAAGGAGAGAGGGTGAGAGTCGCAGGGGTTGGATATCCCTTGACGGCGAGTGCGACAGTAGTACACCAGCGGGACGAACGCGGCAGAGTCGCCTGCGGGTAATTACAGGCCCGGTGACGTTGAATAAAGTCATTAGATTTCTCTCGTTCTTTCTGTATACCAGTGTATATATATATATACGTACAAAACACATATGTATATACGTCAAACTGATCATCATTTCTTCTTCTCTTTCCATCCGTTTCTACCCCGAGCCCATTACGCGGCTTATTTTAATTCTCATTCGGACAGAGCGCATCGATACGATAATTTATATTAAACATATACGGCAAGTCCCATAAATTTCGTATTACAGAGATCGGTCGTGCGACGAAGCGGGGAGCAGGTGCGTCCTAGCGAAACTTTGTCCCATCACTGCTGAATAAACGTGCGACGATTTGCAACTTATGAAAATTGCGCGAGTTTCGATATTAAAGTACGAGAAGAATTAATTACGAGACGATGAATCGATCGATTAAGAATAGAACAATAAACGTTGGTCTCACGTATCCAAAACTTGGCAAACGATCGTCGTATGAACATGTTGCGGATAATTCACGTACAAATTCATATACGTATATATCTATATTAGCCGGACTAAACGTCGACTCCTCGTCCTGCTAGTAGTCTCATGGGGGCCATTTTATCCCGTGGGACGACGGCTTCTCGTCACTATAGAGCGAGATAGACGATTCGAGGACGATCGAGTTTCGCTCGGTTTTTTTTCCTCGAACAAGCCCCACACACCCCCTCGATACTCACGTACACAAGTCGAATGGCAGAGACGAAAACTCGTTGGTTTCCCGTTACTAACCTCGTAAAAACCCCGCGAGCCAATGAAGGACACTCCATGTTCTATTATATCTCTCTCTATATATATACACATATACGTTGGTTAGCCGTATCTTTTAGCGACGCTCACAGGGGAATGATTCCGACGCCTCGGGCAAAACGTCATAATCGCGGGCATGTCGCGGTTCATTAAATCTACACACACTTCTTTCCATCGCAACGTTTAGTTACCATTGACGAGAGAAAAAAATCTCTCATGGTTAAAAAAATGCTAAAGGGATGATAATCGTAGAATAATTATTTATCTGATTTCCCGTCCAATTAATAAACGAATTATTTCGTATAGGGAATAATAATGCGACAATAAACGGTATGCTGAATGTGTGGTTTCCAAAAATATCGAAGGACGATACCGACCACTCTCGGGAATCGAGTGCTTTTGGTACACACAGGTAGGTACGTATCTGGTGAAAGAGTATATCATCACCGGGTAATGTGGCTTTCGGAGCTCACGAGTGTGCGACAGGTCTCGACCGATGGCTTTTCAGAAACGTCGTCGTGCCTGTTTGCCGCGGCCAAAGTGGTCTCGAGTGGCGTTCCATTAGTCGGTGCAACGGTATAGCGCATATACGCGTGCATAAGACATATATATGTACCTATGTATATGGATATACATACATGCATATTCCTGAGTATAATATCAATACGAAGGTACACAAGCTATACATCGGAGCTTCTGCTACCATCGAGCATGCTCGCGGTTTCGAGCGGGTAGTTTCCTTCTTATTTTACCCGATATCCCCCTTTAGTCTCGACGAACGCTCTAAGAAAGAGCGAGATGAAAAATACAGCACGTGTGTAAAGAAACGCCGTAGAAGACACCTCGATATATTAAACGGCTACCGGATAGCCGCACGGTAAACAGAGAGAGAGGGAGAGAGAGAGAGAGAGCTGAGAGCAGAGAGATGATATTCGTACGTGCGTACGTGTGTCCATGTGTGCGCGAAAGCTTCGATGTTGTAAAGCACGGTAGCTCCTGCGCATTTTGCGTAGACGACGACGATGATGACAACGACGAAGGACGGTCCAGACTTAATAAATAGCTGGACCTTTTCGGCATTTTTCTCAAACAATAACTCGGGGTGATGTGCACACACACGGGCGATACGTGGATGCGAAGGGAAATACACTCGGAATACTCGAGACACGAAGAATTCTCGCGCGCGTCGTCAGGAGTCTGTCAGGGAGTGGGTACTCGTGCGAAAAGTTTCAAGAGACAAGCGATGGTAAAGAAATAATAATTAGTTACGTCGTTGTCAATTATTATTATGTCGAGGGTGAAAGAAACGAAAAAAGAAGGTCAATGTGACATACAGTTGTCAATTTTCTAAGTTTGATCAATTTGCGACGTAGATTTTATCGATCGAATTATTAATCGATAAATTTATCGAATTTCTTGAGGATCGAACTGTCGTCTTCGATCTGACGAGTTCTTACGAATAATTGCATTTTTGTTTTCAGTTTAATGTCACTCACCTTGTGGCTTGTCCAACGTTTCTTCCACCCTAACCTTCGGCTCTTGTGCGTAACGAATGATAAGATGTTCAAGATGTCGCTGCACTCCCTATGTCCCTCATTTTCTTGGTAATCTTCGTCTCTCTCGTTATTTCCCGTCTTAACCCCACGAGGGATGTTTATCTCGGGGGAGGCGCGTCGACGATCCATTTGAATTCAGTCTGCATACGCGTGAGCCCAAAGGGTGAGGGAGAGATGAGAGAGGAACCTTGGGACATGTCGTCACTGAAACAGCAGGCGGGACAAGCTCTCTCCGTACTCCCTGTAAGTTCCTCCGGGAGTAACTGCCGGCGGTATATCGGAATGTTACAGACGTCCTTCGCGAGGGACCTACCTCTCCATCTCTCCATCTCTCTATCTATCTATCTGCCTCTCGGTGTACATTCTCCTCGTACCTGCGGACCATTGTTAACGCACGAGCGAGTGTATCATCGCGTATCCCGATGCAGGAGAGTATTGCGTGATTCCGATTGCGACCGCAACCGATTTCTTCGAGAATTTCAATATCGTCATATATCTATATAAGGGTGTTTATAGTTGAACGACGATAAGAGAGGTCGTACGAGTGAGACTCTCGTGATTCGGCAGGGGGGCTAAGAGAGACGAATTTGTTAGCGATTTATTTTGGACCACGAAGGACCCTCGAACAATCGCCACAAGCCTCGAGGGCTGTTGGTCCATTTACGTATATATATATATGCATGCCCTTTAGTTCACCAAAGGCGCACGAGCGGGCATATTGGATCACGTGCTCGGTTACATTCTCGAGTGGTTTCGCGCGGTCTCGCCCGACCTCTCGTCCCACCATGACGTTAGGACTCAAGTACGTTCTTAGATTCTCGTGACCGATGTTCTCGCGAGGCCTGGAAAATTCGAGTGACCAGAATTTCGAAAAAGAACCGCATCGATGATCGCGAACGTTTTATTTGCCGGGACCGGAAGAGATCCTCCAAATGACACCCTCGTCCGATTTCCTCTCAATATTAACATAATATTATTTTTCACAGCGAAAATAAAGTTGCATCGCGTCTAAAATAGAATTTAACGAAAAGACGATAAAGAATATTTCAAAATTTTCCTCGAATATTTCTTAAACGTGCACTTTTCTTGATAAAATTAAAAAAAAAGAACGATATACGTTTGCAAAAAATAATGGAAAGTAAATTGCAATTCGATATCGTGTTCTTCGACGTTTACGGTGCGGATAAGCCGGATAAACATATTTTCCATCGTGATACAGCGAGAGAAACACGAGAATTTCGATGAGTTGACTCGCCATCGAGGCACACATATATATATAACTACTGTTGTTGACCAAATATTTTGCATCGAAACGTATACGCATTATATTGTGCCGAATCGCGAGAGAGAAACTGGAGTTTCGTACAAACGATTCGCGTGTGTGCGGGAACGGAGAGGATTACAACAACCGGTTCGTTGGTTTATGTCGTCAACCCTTGTCTTTCTCTCTCTCCACCCCTCCAACCTTCAAACCCTCCCTCTCTCTCTCGTTCTCTCTGTCTCTGTCTTTCACCCGATGAAAATTCCAACCGGCAAACCAGTCGGGTTGGAAAACGTTTCGGAAAACGAATCTCGTGTATATACACAATATATATATTGGGATCGAAATATATATATACAAGTATATATACATTCGGTAAATTGATATAATGGTAGCCGACATGGTCTGGGATCGACGCCGCGGTGGAAAATAGTTGCATAAATTTGTACCTCTCCTCTTCCTCGCCATACGTTTTATAAATCCGTTCGTCAATAAATATATATATATATATGTAAACTCCCGTTTTGGCTTTTCGCGTTTACCACGAGAGAGTTTTGCTCCTGTGCGCGCCATTATCGGCTCTCTGCGTTAATGCAACATCCTCCCCTCCGTAAATGGTAAAATTCGTGAATTTCGAAATAGCAACGAAATACATAATATACAGGACGATAGGAGATCGTACGTGGTGGTTTTATCGATCACGGGCGCGTTATTTACCTTCGAAAAAATTTCACTCCATCGCACTCGCCTGATCGAGTGGTTTGCGACAATTCACTTTACGAAATAAGCAGTTCGCGCGTTCCTTTCTTTTCTTTTTCTCCGTCATTGTCCCAAGTTTGGGTGTACGTACTTGGCCGATTCCGTTGTAATAAATTACTCTGTTGACGCTGTTGCTGGCAATTTCAGGCGGGTTATACCTACATACGTATTTACCCCCTGAGTTTTCACGCGACGGCTATACAATAATATTGTATCTGAGACGAGAGCCAACAGTCACGGGTAACAAAACTACGCGAAACAGTCACCAGCAGCTGCAGTCGCCGCGGGAATCGCGACATTTTGCATCGTATTATATATATATATATATATAGTAATGTGACATAGAGGGTGAGGCGGGCGTATGCGCGAGCGATTCGTGCGAACGAGCCGATTGTCCGGAGGTATTCGAGCAGCGAGTCGAGCGGAGTCAGTCTCGAGGAAAAATAATTGAGCCAGGTTCCAGCTAGACGGAGAGAGAAAGATAATCTCGAGAGTTGGCGAGATGTCTCACAGTCGCGACAATCACCGCGAGAACGAGACGTGCGAATACATTTTTTTTCTTAACAAATTTTTAAGTCGTATAGACAAAAACAACAACCAAAAAGCGTCTTTAATTAAACAGGACTGAAGTTATAACGATGAAATACCATTTGGAATTTAACGAACTTTACATTATCGCCATCATCATCCCTTATCGTTGATTTTATTAAAATTACCAATTAATTTACCCGGAATAACGTGAAAATTACGATATTTAAGAGCGAAATATATTTTGAATGTTTCTTAGGTACGAAAAAAAGTACGAAGATTTACAAATCTGTCAGTTATGTGCAAAAAAGAAAACGAAATAAAGATAAAGTTTCGTAAAGCATCGTCCTATGAAAATATCGTGGCTACTTCTCGAGTCTCGACAATACGTGTTCACTCGTCGTAAATGGATTATTAGGCATTAGAAAGATCGTGCTTCTTTCGAACACCAGCAATGTGTGTAGGCGAAGGAGCAAATAGCTATTTTACTCCGAGACTTCTTTTCGCGCGAAGGGTGCCCCAGGGAGCCGATGAATGCACTTTGACACTGTGACACGAAGAGATTCATTTTACCGTCGGTTCCACACTCGAGTGGAAATAATATATCTCGTCTTCGTATCGAGTATTTGGATGGGCCCATCCACAGAAGGGCCATAACGATAAATGTGTGGGCAAGAGGTATTGTGCACCGGGGGAAAAAAGAGGAAGTGGCTATACGTTATAATCGATCGTTATTTACGCAACGACCCGTATCCCCACATCGGAAATTCACCACGTTCGGTAGACGTATGACAGTATATTGAATATATTTAATATTGGCTACCTGTGAGTAGGGTCCTTGGCCAAAGCAAATATCGAAAAACCCACGATGAATGAATATGTTTCGTTGGTCTCGTGGTGGAAAAAAGAAATCTGCGTATTTGGTGGTCCTATCGGAATTTTGGATCTCCGGAAACGATTGAAAAGATGGAAATTGATCAAATTATTAATATTTCTCATCTAAGATATTATTCGAAAATCCATAGATGTATCGATTTCATTCGATCGCTGATAATATCTTAATTTTATTTTCTCCGAAATACGAAGCATGTTGTATTTTTTAATGTAGGTATACTTTACGTGTATCACGGGAATGAGGAAATATTTATGTAAAGCTTGGACGACTTTGAAGGTGCGAAGATTCTTTCGATTTTAGGATGGCGAAAGCTTGAGAAAAACACGAAAATCGTGGCGAGACAGGTGGTGAGACTTTTACGTGGAGGCACGAACAGGTAAGATTGCGCTGTCTCATTATATTTGTTAAATATCCGAAAACTCCGTGAGCCTATTCTTGTATCGTTCGTATATATATGGATATACTCGACTATACGTGTATAGAGTTTTCTCAGTAGCCCGAGTAAAGGTTCGAAAGAACAACAAACCACCGAATCGCTTTGCATAGTTTGACCACATCGTTCTCGCGTATACCGGCAAACCCATCGGCTCGCTTATGTTTTTCTAACACCTTAGAAAAGCGTCGGGAGCGTAGAGCGTTGTATACGCAGAGTCGGACGTTGCGTGAAAACCACCCTTCCCCCCCAAAAAACACGCACGGATTTTCCTGTATCGTTTTTTGTTCATCTTTCACACCCGTTCGATTTTCCTTCTCGCCCTTCTCAGACGTCATGGCGGGCGGTGAGAAAATCTCGCGCGCCTCGTTGCCCAGAGCCCATAGCCAAGAGACGAATCGAAAATTTTACGATTTTGAAAAATATTTTAATATTATTTATCCATTTTATATTATTATTATTTTTTTCGATATATTTTCTCAGGATTTTTTTAAATAAAAATGTTTTATTTCAGATAATCAAATATTTTTGAATACGGCACGCACTCATTATTTTCCTTTGACGACTTCCCACGATTTGAAAATAAAAAGAAGATTTCATTAAATCCTCGAGACTACGAACAGATGGTAACTTTAAAGCGGAGCGGAGTCTTAAAGGTATTTAGGGCGCGTAATCATGTCTCTGCGAGGATGACAATGATCGTTGGCTAAAAGTGCATTTGGGGATTCCCACGCGATCGTTCCTGTCCCTCTTGCTCTCCTTGACAATTTTATACCGGGAAAACAGGTATAATCTTTTAAATCGTTCCGTAGCAATTATACGTCAGCGTCGAGAGTGTTTGTTACGTTTGCTTTTATACGACGGAATATACACGACATCGGAAGACGATAATAACGCCCCGTATAAACGACGATGGTGATATTTAACAAATTGCTTTCATTCGCTCGTTGGGCTTCGAGCCGAGCGTTTTCGTTGATGCGAAAGCTTCGAGGAGACGCTATGTATCGCGAAATAGACTTGCTCCGAGAGGAGCGCACACATTCTACGTTACATTGCCTCCGTTTCGACTCTCGATCGGAGAGTACCGCAACAGTCATGGGTCTTCCCACCTTGATCTGGGAAACTACGAAAAGCCGCTTTCTCAAAGGAGACATCGATAATTCTGTTGTATAATATCTCCGTCATAATATATAAAAACAAAATTCGAATTGAAAGCGAGTGAAACTTAATTTTCGCACTCGCGATATCAATAAATAATAGAAAATTTATTAATTTCTTATCAATGATGAAATAAAATTAAAGAATAAAATGTATGCTTCTGATATAAATTATCACACGTGAGTTTTAGTTTTCGTCGATGAGTGATCGCGATTCGCGTATTTTCCCAGGAAAATCGAGGATTATCCACGTCGAAGACTTTACAAGCTTCGCGAAGGATAAGCACGCGGGAAGGTGCATCGTAGTTGGAAAATTGTCACCGAATCGATGCGGTGTGAGTACAAAGTTGGCAGGAACGATTTTCGTAGCGTTGTTTCCCTCCATTAGGACGGATTTTCCGGTAGGAATTATTAGCGATAAACAGATCAAGAATGGTGCTTGCTGCATTAGCCATTACTTATTATTGCTGAGCGAAGGACGAAGAGTGACCAGGTGCGAAAACTCGGGAACTACCTTCATCCGATCTACTTTCTCTCTCTCTCTTTCTCTCTCTCTGTCACTCACACTCTCACCTTCTCGCAATGGCCTAGAAAAGAGGACTTCTCGGATTCGACGTCACAGTCCGCAAAGTCCCGGATAAGTGAGGCAGGCACGATTTCACCGTTGAATCGCAACGACAGGCTCACCCTTCGGCAAAATCTCCACGTTCTCGCATTTTCTTCTAAAACTCGTACAAAAACCATTTTGCAAATATCGTTTCTATCCGTTTAAAAAAAAAAGAAAAGGACGAATCTCTTATCAGTCAGAAACGTTGCTTATCGTTAGAAAATTTGCATTCGAGGCACGCAATTTCATAATTCCTGACAGCCAAGAGCTGTCAATCGTTATTCCCGACACTTCGGTGATTACGACAATACCGTAAGGCGACACATATTTTTTCTTTTTTTTTTCTTATACTCCCCTCGTTATTATTGACACAGTCATTGAAAATATTTCTCATCATATTGCGCTCACGCTCGCGGTGAATTGGCACGACCCCAAAATGCGCGAGGAAAAACGAGTGTATATTCCGCATTCTCTCAGGTAGGAGGATAAAAACGTTCAAACAAAATTCTTGGACGAGTCGCATCGCGGCCATCGTGTATTTGCATCCACTAATGGCGCCTCGTACTTCTATTATCAACCATGGACAAATGGATTTCCCAAGCACCTAGACGCTTCGACAACAAGCGAGCATATATGCATAGGAAACGTTTCGAACGGACATACGCCGTAGGCCTCGCCGTCAATTATCCGCTATCTATGCATGCATGCACTTTGTTACATTCGTTTCTCCGTCGCCTTTTTTTTTCGAAGCGGCATTGATAAACGCGATACGAATCTCGGATGTAATTTATCCTCTTTTTCATTCTTCGACGAGCGACAATACGACCAATCAAGCATCGATTTATTAACGGTTGATGAATGATACGTTCCATTACGAAAATCCATCTAATATCGTCCTTTGCGAAAGTTTCATTACCTCGAAAATCTTTCGTAACATTTTCTCCAGCAGACTCGTGGGCACGACGTTCAATGCGCGACGAATTATAAAAATTATGATACTGGATCGGGGAGGCAAAGAAATTTCAGAAGACACATGTTTCACTTTTTATGGGAGCCGAATTTTTTCTCTTGTTTTTTGTTTTATTATTAAATCCATCGATATCGCTATCGATCGTTTCGAATAATGGATAACAGATGACTCGGTAATCGAAATTGATCGATAAAATATTTCCTAACTAATTAAAGAATCGGGGGTCAGTTGGGTTTGGGGTTTGTTACGTAGGTACATGTACATGAGATACATACATACGTTTATAAGACATATTCTCGCGGGAATAGGTACACGCTGGTACGCCTCAGTAAGGTCTAGCCTAAGGTCGCAATATTTTTTTCCAATCACGTGATATACGGCATATATAATTAAATACAATTAATTATATATATATATATATATATATACTCAATTTCTTAGACATTGGTTCTCTAAAACGCGACGTGTTTCGCCTCGTCCATTATACGACTAATATATTACACTTTGAACATATCCGAGGGCGACGGAAAGCAAAAATTTTACGATGTCTGAATCCGCGCTTCGACCATTTTCTCACCCCAGCAAAAATCACAAAGACGTCTCGATTTATTATTCCCCTCCGCGCCTACACTTCTCTCCTCGTATTTACAAGATTACGGAAATTATTTTTCCCTTACGAATTGTCAACGGTTTGTTTCGCAATTTCTTCGATTAATGTTTGTTTTGATATTTGTTTTCTTTTGTTTCTACATTTCGTGACTGTTTACGTTTTGGTTTTTTGGTCCATCGCTGATGCATCGATCTCTGTTAATAAAAGCTCCTGGGTTTTCCATCATTTGGAAGTATTTCGTATTTAGACGCTCGAGCCAGAGCCAGCGTTCGCCTGAACGTAATAATTTCTCACGTGAAGATGGTTTTGAAGATAGATAGCGGATAAGGGTTGCGCCGATGCACCAACGCGTAGTCCAGGCAAATTACCGTTCCATTCGCAGTGATTGGTCGGGGTTGTGATTTTCGCCTCGGGACTGGCCGACGGCGTTACGTCGGGCGATTGCATCGCGTTGTTTTCAGCGACCACGTCAACGTCGACGTCGACGTCGACCTCCTCGTCGTCCTGATCAACCTCCGGTTCCGGCATATCGGGCTCGTCCTCGCTGCAACTAAATCTTCGCGATTTGACCGTTCTACCGATGATTATCGCGTCATTGGTCTCGATGCTCTGATGAAGATGATGATGATGATGATTGTGATGATTGTCGTCGGGCGCGAGGAGTGAAGCAACGTCGAATTGTCGTTTTCTCGAGGGTTGAAAGGACGTACGTCGCAAAGATTGGCTCTGTATCTGATGGTGCTGTCCGTGATTGTGATTGTGAGGATGCTGCTGATGTTGTTGGGCTAGTTGTTGCGTCGTCGTAGGATGGTGATGATGATGATGGTGATGATGATGATGAGGACTCCATATGCCGGTTATCGGTTGCGAGCCTACCGTAGGTCCAACGAGGGCGGTCGATGGGGGTGGTGTTGCTGGTAGGGGAGGTGGACTCGGACTGTCCGGTTCCTCGTCGACCGCCAGCCCCATGTGCCTCCTGACCTTTCTCTGAGCTTTGCGCCTCCGAAAATCACCCCTTCGAAAATCCTCCAAATTTGCCGGGTGTATCGCCCAGTAATGGCCCTTACCGTTCGCGCTACGTCCCGATTTCACGAAGCAATCATTCAAAGATAGATTGTGCCTTATGGAGTTACGCCAGCCGGGACCGCGAGTTCTGAAGTAAGGATAGTGCTCGAGAATGTGCTGATAAATGTCGGACAGCACAAGTTTCTTCTCGGGCGACGAAAGTATCGCCATAGCGATCAGTCCTATGTAACTGTGCTGGGGTTTCGGCTCCTCCGGAATTCGCTGATGATGAGGATGCAGCAGAGCCATCGACAGTGCCAACCTACTCGGATAACCAGCGGCCGCAGCGGCAGCCGCGGCTGCTGGATACAGCGGCAATGGCGCTGGAAAACCTGACGACAGGCCGAGATGCGAGCCCGGTCCACCGGAATTCGGATGGCCACCGACACTACCCGGATGCTGCGGATGCAATTGTTGGGCGAGCCGCAAACGTTCCGCCATTGCGTAATGGTAGAGCTGAAGACGATAGTGCTCGAGTCCCGGCAAGAAACCTGCCATCGGATTGCCAACCCCCAGACCGACGGCCAATGGCTCCTTCGCTGGAGGTGGTGACTCGTTGCTGCACATCACCGGACTTTCGATCTTTACACTATTTTCCTCCACAGTTTTTGTCGCGGTTTTAACTTTATTAGTCACGATTCCTCTTTTTCTTTCTATTTCGCGAACTCTCTCTCTTTTACTTTTTCTCTCCAGTCTCGGGGAAAGCTTGACCGATCAATGAAATCGTGAAAGCTCTAAACGATCGTCATCCCACAACAACTTTTACAGCTCACTCTGTTCTCTTGGTTACCGCACTAACTTCTCGGCGTTAGACAGCGATTATTTATTGTTTCTACATTCAGCGATAATCTTACTTCTTTGTTTTTACGTTTGTTTTTAAATCGTTCGAAGCACAGACCTTACCATGCACCGATCACCAATAACTCGCATTTCGATTTTTCTTGGCGATATCACTTTTCAGGGGGGCTAGATTCGATGGCGAAACTTTTTTTCGTCTGACGGAGATGTATCTCTGACACCTGTTCGATACGCGTATGGACCGATACGCTCCGAACGAACGACTGGTCATGATTTACGATCGGAGAATCGGGGTTGACGTTCGTCGACTCCTCTCTCTCTCTCTCTCTCCCGCTCTCTGTCTCTCTACCCCTCCCTTTCTTACTCTTTGGCCCCCTACTCTTTTCTCCATCATCCCTGTCTCTCTTTCTCTCGTGCCCCCCCTCCACCGAACCACCTGAAATTTCGAGCCCCGCCCTCTTTTCCAGAACCCTACGTCATCCGGTTTCTCTCCTGGCTAGGAGTAACCTCGAATTCACGAGACGATTGGTCGGCGTGCCAGCACAGTGGGCGGAGCCCGTATGCCTCGAATGTTTTACCATGACGCCCACGCAACACGCTATCTCAACGTTGAGATATTGATCTAAGCCGCCGCGCACCGCGGAAAACCCTTCTATCTCATCCCTCCCCCTCATCGCCACTTTCCCCGCAGCCTCTCTCCTTCATCCCCGTCCCACTCTTGCAAAACGTCAAACGGCACTCGCGACTCTCATCTCGCCGTTTTTTTCTCTCGCTCCTCGTGTCAGGCCCACCGGAGAAAATGACAGAGACCGAGAGCCCACCGTCGCTAAAATCCTCGAGCATCGATACAACTTTTGCCGAGCCGTCACCTGGACGCGATACAGACCTTTGCCGTTCAAAACGATATCAGCGTCCGAAAACTCGCACGCAAGATTCGTTTAAAATCACGAGAGTCATCGTACGTCATTTTCAAACACGCCCAAAACATTATGAAAATGTTTAATACACACGGAGCGGGGTGGTAGGACAGTATGGCGAAAGGGAGGGAAGGGGCTGAAATATGAAACATGCGGAAGGAAGAAGGGGTGACAAATTCCATCAAGGACGTTGTTCCTACCCATTGCATCCCTCCGCATAGACAGTCTGCGCAACACACGCTCCAGTTTATGCTCCACCTCGAAGTCCCTTCAACCTTTCCCTCTCTCTCTCAGCTTCTCTTCCTCACTCTTTCACTCTCGCTCGCGCTCTCACCCCCGGCGATGGAGGGACAAAGGACGTATGCTCTCCTCCACGTATCTTTACACGTGAGAACGGAGGCAGAACTAGCGACATCTATACAGAATGACGGAGACGGAGTGTTAAAAGCTTGGATACATTTGGCGTAGGAAACGCCATGCCACACGCACACGTATATACATATATAGGGGATGAAGGGAGGTTGGGAATGCACATCACCGCCCCGCAACTATTTGTAAGCATCCGCCATGCTGGTTTAATATCCGCATCCCCGACTTGTGTTACTCGGCTTTTGCACAAACCATCTACGCATACGTCTGCACGGTCTGTAATAGTTTAGCGTCATCGAGGAGAGAGCAATATGGCGCGTTTATGATTAACGTGTTTTCTTCTACTCCTATATATACATACATATTTCTATATAGAGGCGTGTATATATGTAAACCGAAGCAATAGTGAACAAATACAGTTATGCTAGTAGACCAGGAAGCGGAGGGTACATGCCACGTGAGTTATATATACACACATATTGCTGTAGATAGTACACAATTGTCCATGTACCGTATATCGTTTTATGTAGCTTATACAAGCCGGCTCGACTTGCGATTGTCGACTCTCCCATTGCGAATAACAACGGGCATGCGGGCGCGCACTCTCCGGATCGAAAGCGCGATGTGTATATATATTTACTTACAATGCCGTGGGTGTACGCACACACACACACCGACACACACTTACACACATATATATACATATATATTTGTTCGATACAGGAATGAATACACGAAATATACAGAGTCCGAGAGACGCGAACAGAGCGCGTTTCCGCGCGCGTCCGGCTGTATGCCCGACCGAACGGAAATACAATGCAGGAGAGAAGCTATATGTACGTACGTGTTCGCGGGATACGTGCGGCACGATGATGTTTTCTCTGTTTTGGTACGTTGGTAGTATCGCACTCAGCGACCAGCTGGTGATTGGTTGCATCGGGGGTGAAAAAAGGCTCGAGTCATGGACGCACTTGGGTCGTTGGACTATCTACTGATAGCGTACGCACTATACATGTACGAGTGACCTCTGCAACGTATAGGTACGTGGATTGCTGATAATATTTTATTGTTAGTACGACAATTTCTATTGCAATCATATTTTTCTTTTCCTCGTCGGGTATTTCAGTGAATCGAGTTGAGCGATTATTATTATTGAGAGATAAATCGAGATTTTGGGTTTTCTTGTTGTAGATAAAATCGCGTGAGGGTTGCGGGTAAAATACGTTATATTTTTCTTGTATTTAACGGGTCATAAGGTAATAGAATTGTCGAGTTAGTAGAGGCTCGAAATAACGTCGTATCCCAGAGACTACTTATGGTGAACCTGAACCTCTTGCACTCGTATAAAGTCCTTGGTCGACATTTGCCAATCATGTGACGGTCAATTTCACCGCATTGCTTCGTTTTAGTGAAGAGCAAAAAAATAGGGGCTGTTCGCGTAGGAAGACAGGTGAGAAGGAGGGAAAGAGGGTAAACGAAGTCGAACCGGATACCACCAACACCCTCGGATTCGTAACTCTATATTTGGTCCGATCAGATACGAGACGAGAGACCACAACACAACGCTCGAGCCCAGTGTGAGCCCGAAATTTTTTTCAATTTTCGCACGACGGACAAAGTCGTCTTATCTCTCGCATCGTATCTGTATCCTTTTCTTCTCCCCGATCTCCCGATCTTCTCTGACAGAAAGGAGAAAAGTATTCGAAATACACCATTCGCACCTGAAACATCCGCGGTATTTATCGGCGAGGATCTTGCGGGAAATCAGAGCGCGTCAAAACATAATAAAAATTTGGTAATATGAAAATGGTAAAAGTTTAAAGGCGGGAAAGAGCGAAAGTGAGAATAGATGAATACACGGGAGGATGGTGGCCGCGTCAAGATGCAACCGCGAAGATGAGGCGAGATCTTCGAGGAGAATAAAGACAGGAGTGTGTATAGTGATGACAACGTGCGAGATAGAGCGAGAGGGTAAACGCGGGGGCTAAAACGTTTCCTTTTCCAACCCTGGTGCGATCCTCAACGAGCATAATGGAGATAATTGTGACAAAATGGAGTGTGTCATTGTGGTGCGAAAAAGAAGAGCCAAAGGACGTTTATAGATATATATCTATATGGGCCTGAAGTGTTAGAGTGGTATATATAATAACTGTAACGATCGAGGGGTTGTTCTCTCGGAGTCTCTTCTTCGCACAGCGCGGGGTAAGTGGCAGATGCATGGCGGTGAGTTGACAGCTTCTCCGATTTCCTGCCCGATGTCTACCATAACGCCGACGGCGATCGGTCGAATCGTCTCGTAAACTGAGAGCCACGTAGACGAGAGATCGCGCAAGAAAAGAAACAAAAAACATAGATAAAGAGGAAGAATAAGAGTCGTGTTCGATCTTCGAGGGACGATCCCCCTTTTTTGAATACTTATTTAAAAGAAATTGTACGAATGGTCCTGAAGAAAATGGATCGGGGGATGAAGAGTGTCATAAATTAGTGCTTAAAAAAATTTGATCAAATTAACCGCCTTGTCATTCTTAAATCCTAAAATTCGGTCTTCCGACCGATAGTTCTGCCGGGGGTTGTGAGGGCATCTCGATTAATATTCTCATCTTCGGCAGGGCAAAAGTCTATATGGGTAAGAACCGCAAAGTTACAGAAGCGAAGTTAAACTCTCTCATCTCGATTCTGCGTTACACAGAAGCTGGTTTAATCGACTCGGTGTAGCTTGACAGCGATATCGAACAGCTCGACGATAACGAAGAGCGAGTAAACCGCGAAATGAACGGGGCGAGCGTCGCGGTGCGCAAGTTTGAGAGGGGATGATGGTGAAACAGGAGGAGTGGGGGACAGAGAAGGATCCTCGTGGCGGAGGGTTGAACGGGGTTTCGATCATGCGTTGTATATACATCAACGTTGATACATATATAGATCGTAGAAAAGCTGATGTTCGCCCCGTGCTAAAGAGAGTCCATTAGCTTTGACGCTCGTCTCAAAGGGACTCTACTCGTTTCAGCATCCTGTACCGAGTGTTTCCTAAGCATCCCTTTCTCTCCTTGCCAGCGTCAGAATCGTAAATATATACATATAGACTGGTGGCAACATCGCCTCTCACCCTTCCACTTTGTCTTACCCTGGGTCGGTTCCCCGAGCAAAAGCCAGAGAGCAGCATCTCGCGAGGCGTTATCGGTCTTCTTCACGATGCCAAAAGGTTGAAATTTACTTGCCGTCGTACATTATGTATCAGAGTTACACGTCAAATATGTATAAATTTAACGTGTACATAACACAGCCTATACAAGCTTGGCAAAGCTTGCCGCTCCTTTAAATATTCATCATTTGTAAACCCACTTCTGGGAAACAGTTGAGACCCTCCCTCTGAACGACGAGTCGTTCCTATATATGTGTATATATTAGGTACGTTGGATAAAACAGTAAACTTCGTATAAACCGAAGGAGGAAAGAGGATAAGATTATTTTTTTAAGCTCCGATCAACACCCACAATCTTTTATCGACATTTCTTACTATCTTTTTTTCATTTTTCGCAGAAAACGAGAAAAAAAACATTCCACTCGAACGAATTAGAAAAAAATATGAAAAAGTCACACTCTCCCAATGTATAATTTTCAACTGACCAAAATTGAACTACCCTCTACTCAAGAGCGATCTCTATAACGAAAATATAATAAGCTCAAAGAACATATTTCTATGGTGACCGTGTGGGCTCGTCCAAACGCACCCAGCGGGACGAAATTTTCTGTTTGCACATACACACGTACACGTATCTACGTATATACACATCGTATATATAGTAGGAATGCTTTTGCACCGTTTAACGAAGCGTGCTCAACTCTGGTGCCTCTCAAAAAAACTTCATCTCTTCACTCTCTCTCTTTCTCTCTCTCTCCGTCCCTTGGTTCAGCGTAGACACCCTCAAAATAAATAAAAATAGGCGGTCGGTAGGTTCGTGTGGGCCAGAGGTGCCAAAACGTGTCGACACCCCAGCGATTTAGCGAAGCGTTCAATTATCGAGTGGAGAACGGACGAAGAGAGTCCTCTGTGCTCTCGCTTTTGTGAATCGACTCGGCACGAGATTTCGTATTCCATTGTGAAGCTCGGACCGTATAACTGTGTATACATATATAACGTCCGAGAGACACCAAGAGAGCTATGTGTCGAGTGGACGTCGCATCGAAATAGGAAGGAGGATATTCTCGTTCGCTTCTTCCTGCTTCGACGTCTCTCGACCAACTCCGATGGCGTTGACCGGAAGTCCTGCTTCCCTCTCATTCTTTATCGATCATTCTATATGTTCTCTCCCTCTCTCTCTCTCTCTCTCTCTCACACACACACACACACACGCGCGCACACGGTCCTCAAACGCGCCTTCTCGATTCCGGTTCACGCCGCAGAGAATGCGGGGCTCCTCTCGCTCTAATAGACACGACAGGCCGCAAAACGTGACCGTTTGGCCGAGTAACAGGATTATAGAGGAGATTAGATTAGAGATATTTTAATGCCACCGTCGCCGGTGGCGACATCAACGGCGGCGTCTATGCATCACTCGAAGCTTCGCTCTTTCTCTCTCTCTCTCTCTCTCTACTGTGACGCTACTGCTGTGCGCTTCAATGCCCGGATTTGCCAATATTTTGGGTGTTTAGCTTTGTGCCGAGACAGTGGATGCATTGTTGAGTGGAACGATGGGCGTGGCGCTTTTGCACCCCTCGGCACTCGCAACCCTGCACGAGACCTCTTCATCTCGGATTCTCCCTCCCTCTCTCTTTCTCTTGCTTTTACCTATACCTAGGTACAGTACCACGTAGACTCATCGTTGTTGTAGCACTTCAACATCCAAGACGCTGAAGAAAACGCAAAGAATACAAGTGACCTATTTTGCCAGAGGGTGTTCTGTTACTTTTTATCCCTTTTATCCAGGAAATTACTTGGCATTATAGTTTAATATTTCATGAATTAATTTAACCGTAATATGAATTAAAGGTTCGGAAACGGGACAAAGCGAAACGGAATCTATATAGCTCGTAATTGAAAAACAATAACGAGACCGATGACGCAACGACAAAGGGCGCTTCTAGTGAATATTTCAGGTTTCGCGGGTTCCATCCCTGTCGTTTCGTCCCCCGAATATGTCATACGCTCTCGTGGTAAAGGGGATTTGTCGCGGTAATCTATTAGTAGATACTCCCACGTGATTCACGATATACGACCGAGGCGAAATCGACGAACCGAACAACGGGGATGAAACCCTTTTGCAGTTTATGCGCTTAGTGGTGCTTACGCACTGAGTTGAGCCAGGAATACATCGGTAGGAATACACAGCCCACGAGCCTATCAACGACACGAATTTATTTATCTTTTTGTCGTTAAACGAGGACCGGGCTGGATTATTTCTCGCGATTAATAATTTTATCCCGATGAGCACACAGAGGCTACGAGAGAAATAATAAATAATAATAAAAACGTGGTGATTACAGAGGTAAGCCTGTCGACGATATCCGTCCTAACACAGGCCGGAGGGAGGCTCGATTTGTTATCGAAACGCTGGACGAAATGTTTTCGGACGGCTCTCTTCGACTCGGTCACGCGAGTCGCTTGTACGCGTCGCATTGTACGCCTGTCACGTAACGATTCGATATCGTTACGTCGTTGGTACTTTAAATGACTTTGGTACTGTGGGGTCGGAGGGATTATACGAACATTATCACACATCCTGAAGTTTTCAGGCCTGTGTTTACCCAGCATTAATCGAGCTTTTACGAAGCGAACGATATAGACGTATACACGAGGCCGCCTCGATCCTGACGCCAAGAGCCTGAACCCGTAATAACGGCAAATCATAATATTGTTGTTAATCGCGGGGCTTAACCGGGGCTCTCGTATTTTATGGGAAGTATACAACGCTGGAGTAACCGTATGCATTTCTCGTTGCGCTGTCGGAGGATAATATGTTTCTGTTCGTACGCCTATCCCGGCCACGAGAAACTGTTCGCGCGAGTATATTATAAGAGTATATTGTCAGTCCCGTGTACGATGCGGGGTCGGAATTCTCTGCCTACGAAAACACTCGAGATGTGTTACCACAGCCGGCATCGTCCTACCTCTGGTCCATATATATACCACAAAATCCCGCGTCTATGTTTCAAATATTCTCGAGTACCATTGTCATTGGTACGGAAACCTTTCGAAAAATAATAATCCCGCACACCTATATGTACTTATAACGTTCGTATCGTTTAACGATTTTCCGTACTTTCGTTCGACGACGATTCACGCCGCCGATACGCCTGAATATTTTATATCTTTTTTTATACTTTTCTTTTTTTCTGGGTCTAGCGATGACATATTTTGCCGCTGCGATATAATTATGGACGGTATATAGATATAGATATAGGAGAGACGATATCAGTGAGTACGAATCGCCAATGCGAAAATCAACGTCATCATCGATACCATCGAGAACAGCTGTCGCGTGGCTCGGCGATCAGTAACAATAGCGGTTGGTCGAGGAGAGCCCGGACCACAGCGAACGACAAAGGCGACGTAGGAACTGGTACTATCCGGTCGTTTATGTCCACGTATATAACACGAAAGGTTCGTGTATGGTTCCTTACCGATCCGGCTGGTAATATAGACGATGAAAGGGGTGTTTTTCATCTCCCTCGAGCTTTCGTTACTATGTACCTACGTATAAATGCGATTGGTCTTTTCATCGATCTTCCATCCTTGGATAACATCCAATATAACTATAAACGAACATGCCGCGTGGGTGTTTCTCGTACAACTTTGAATAATAAACTTTATCCTCGAAACGCGATGAGCGGAGAGCCTAATATTTACATGTACGGTGTTCGAACGAGCGAAGGTTTGATAGGGGTTGATGGATTCAAGTCGCTTCTGGTCCCTGTCGCACACTCCGGATCGGATTACGATCTTTCACGTACTGCGTAACAGACACAGAAGGGTGAGAGAGCGAACCGCGACCGCAGAAATAAAATAATAATTCCAACACCGATCCGAACATTTGGCCAATTTGTATCTTATTTCGACTAATTGTAATTCTCGAACAATACATTTTCTTTATTTTCAAGGGTAAATGGTAAAGTCTTATGTTTTTAAATTTTAGGAAAATTTTATTGAAGAATTGTTAGGAACAATTTGAGGAATTAAGGGTTTTAGGAGTAGGAGTTTGACAGATGGCACGTGACATGTGTTTGTCGCGAGAGTGAGAGTGTCGGATGCGTTAAATACGCGGTTCTGTAACTCTCCGCTGATGGTTCGATTTTCGTACATATGTATGGACGACGTTTTGTCATCGGATACCGTTTCGCCGTACGCCATCTCGTTGACAGCGAAAACAGCGAAACAGTGGTGACTGTGTCTGTGTTTGCGCGTGTGCGTGTGTGTGTGAGACAGAGAGAGAGAGACAGAAGGAGACTGCGCATACACAGTTGTTTCTCGTGTTACATCCACATACTGTCGGGTAATCATCGTATAATGGTCGAATAATAATTTTATGGGGAGCCAAAGGGGGTTGTAAGAGAACTAAGACCTTCGCCGACTAGCCGTAGGCAGTGCTCCAATATGGGCACCTTATAAGCGTTGCCGTTGGAGAGAGGAGCCAAGAGCGATAGAGACGCCCCGTAACTACATACACGCGATATCCTGGCAGAATTCTCCCTTTTCACAAGCTCGACCCACCCTTGCCATGTTTATTATTCACTTAGAGACGCTCTGGCCTTTCGATATGTGTTCCCTCGTGCGGTTCTCAATTGAAGATCGAGTCAGAGCTCAACTGGAATGAGTGGAACGCGTCGTGCTACGAAACGTTAGAAACGAGGGCTGTTCTTTCCTCTTTTTAATAACTCTATATCTCTCGAAGAATTATTTATAGAATTTATTTGGATAAAGGAAGAAAATTGTATTATCTTGACCTATGACCACAAAAATTATAATTCCATTTAAATAGTTATACACGTTGTACAACTTTAATAGTTCGCTAAACTTCGACCTTCGCTATTATTTTCAGTCGTAGGGCGATCGTTCGAGATTCAAAGTGCCGCTTGGTTCGACTGGCTACGATCATTTTTCGATTCGCCACAAATTTTTAAAGTCTATGGACCGATTTTTGTAAATTTTTCGTGCAACCTATTGGCCCCATGTTAAGCGATTTTTTACACCACGCCACAGACAGAAAAATTGAGTTAGTTCTATAATCTCTACGCCATTATCTAGATTGCTGCCCTAGCCACGAAAAACTTCTTACCTTAATTCAAATCCTTCCCGCGAGAACAATGTTCGGAATCATAAAATATCACATTTTTATTATTTTTCAAAAATATCAAAACCCTTTATCATTGGAAATTGATCGTACTACGTCATTAATGTAACCTCATTCAGGATTTTTTGCGAACCGCCGGTCTTAAAGTACGAAAATGATAATTTTCATTTTTGTCTCCGTTTAATCGACAAATTCCCGAAACTCCAAAATTAATATTTCACTTTCGTTTTTACATGGAAAATTTGCGATTTCATAAGCCCTCCTACATTTGGTCAACGAGGTATGGCCACTTTTTTCCGCGATGATGTTTACCGCCGTCAAGCTGCTGATGACAATCGTTCCTTCTCGTCAATAGAGACGATTTGACCCACAGAGGGAATGGAATGGTTAGGAACAGAGAGAACAGGCAGCGAGAGGAAGAGGAATCTTCTCGGGAGTCCGATCTCTTTGGCGTAAGGTGCCGGTAATGACTGTTTTGACAGCGGCTCGCGCTCATTCCTAGCACTAGAGCGCAACGTCGATTATCCATTGTGCTATTCAACAGATTGGAATCAATATTTACACTCGATGAAGGCCCCTCTCTTATAAGCTCGAGGATTAACGGCTGCCACGACGGCTTAACCGATGTCCACTACACAACCCTTTTTCCTAAATTGCGAACGCTCAATGGAGGTTGTCTCTGTGGTTTTTCTTTGAACGAGGGCTTCACGAGGAATAATGAAAAAAGAAAAAGCACCTCTTCTCCAGATCCTTTACCGCAGAATATTTTTAAGTTACGGTCCTGTCCCCGATATACTCAAGCAAGAGGCCCAGAGGGAGGTTGGGTGGTCGTGATGAATTTGCAGTTAGGCTTCAAAAATGCCGTTGCGAACCATTCCGAGGGCCAGTAGTCTTTGTTGATGTAGGCAAACAGATTCGAATCATTCCTGATGGACAAATTCGTGCCAAGTCTGTTGGATACTCATGGAACATACTATAGGAGCATGGATACGGAATTCTGTATTGAGGTGCTCTCTCATACCGGTTACAAAACGACGAGAACTCTACGATCAAGTTAGCTACATTTTAACACACTTTTTCTTATCCTCTTTCGATATACCTCGAAATTACAGGCAAAGCAGCCGCCTACCCTCCGCACGTCGGCTATATACTTACTGTCGATAACTTACCGATCGTCAGTTCATGTACCAACAAATAATAACCCCCAAACTTAAGCCCGACCGTCGATTATTATTACGAGGGTTGCCCGATAATTTATCTACTATCGGTGAAGAAGAAAAATATCTTGACATCTGACGGTAATATTTCCTGACACAAATCGTTTTAATTTACTATTCTTGACCACCTATATTCTAATCGATTTTACGAAAATCATTTTCTCGATCGAATTCTTCTATTCGAGGGGAAAAAACCGAAACAGAACGATCGAATTCCATTGAATGATTTTTCAATGAAAAAATCAATATATTATTATCGCGATTTTATTGCTGAAAATTTGTAAGGTCGTTTTCGTAATCAATATTAGCGTATAATGCATCGAATTTACGACGTAAATTCAATTTTAGGTGTAAGCAAGCATTGAAAATGTCGGATCGAATAATAAAGCGATTAGGGTAGGTAAGGGCGATATTTCTACCTCGGAGAGATTACACGCCTACCAAGAGCACGCGTAAGACTCGTACGGTTATACCCATTACTCTCATGGTCGAAAATCACGTGAGCTCGGACAATGGAGAGCTCAGCTCGGTGGTGAGAGGAGACATCTCTTTATTGTTATGTCGGGTGGGACACACGTGCCTGACATAATTCACGAGCATTGATGGTTATATTCCATTGTGAACGTGCCGGCCACTACCCTATTAAGGGCTTTACGAGCACAGGCGCTTCGGCGCCTCCGCATTTTCCTCGTAGTTTCTCTCCCTCGGAACTCGGAACTTGGAAAATGGTAAATACCCCGACCGCACATATGTGGTCAGGACTAAAGTTTCGTCTCGAAGACGATGCCTCTCGATCCTACGTGTCCAAACCATGTGGATAATTATCACTAATTCTCTCTAATTGCTATTAATCGTTTCCCGAATAACTCGAGTGTCAATATTTTCATTAAAAGAGAGACGAGTTATTTTCTCGGCTAACTTACGCCCCATTAAAGGTCGAGAGTCTCCTGGGAAGAAAGGGGTTCGCAAGGGAGTACCCGATGATCAACGATGTACGACGTCGTCAATGCCTGCCGAATGCCGGTCAAGTGTTAACTGTAACAACAAACCCCGATCCATAACTCTGACGAGGGCATTGTTAGCGATAGTGGCCCGGGGGTCGACACGTTCTTTCAAACCGGGACAACCCTCTCTATATAGAAAGATACACACACTCGCGCCCTTGCAATCCTCGGCTGCTCGAGGCATCTCGAAAATTCACCAACCCCTTGAGAACCAGCAAACGCGACCTTCGATCCGTAGTAGTTATCGAAAATCAAATAAATTCCATTAAAAAAATTCAACAACGATGAAAGAAAGAGCAAGATGAACCTTCGAGTTTAAGTTTTTTTTTGTTTGTTTACGAGTTCCTGATTTTACGTACAAATTCATTTCTATTATCGAATTATGAGAAGAGTAAGCGAGCGTGTAATTGAAAATCGATTTCTCGCAACGGTACACGAGGCTAAACATAGTTGCTGACCACGCGATGCACGGAAACGTATATCGTCGAGTCGCGGGATTTAACCGACGAAAAGGGATTGTTTCAGATTGCCGATTCGAGTGTGGCGAAACGTTCTCGGTACTGGTGATGGCTATGCATCGTACCCGTCACTAATACAAGACCCAAACACACTCGTCCATTTCTGAATCTGTACGAGTTATACCAGGTTACCCTGTTGGATACCAACGAAACGGGGTCGTACACGATATACGTATAAAATATACACGTGTGTACGTTGTGTCGAGCAACGGGGGAGCCAGAATGGAAAGGGGAGCTTGTAATCTGTATTATCCGACGACTATTAGTATCGGGTAGATCGAGGGTCCACGGATTACAGTGATTACACGAGGATACGTCGAAATAACATTTGCGATACGCTTATACTCTCTCTCTCTCTCTCTCTATATATATATATGGGTATATATGGGCATATACTCATATAGCAACTTCACAGTGCTAAAAATTCTATCCACGTGCATCTTAGCGTACGTCACGGCGGATTGAAATTGAGCCGAACGAGCAAACATTATACATTATAAATTGGAAAATGTGGCGGGAAAGATTTAAAAAGTTGTGAGAAAACAGATTTTCATATTTAACTCGATCGAAGGTACGAACGACCCTAACGAATTACCAGTTCGTTGGGATTTACCGTTCGAGTCAATAGGTCTGGTTATATCGTTGGTCGGGGATAGAAAATAAAAGTACAGACACGATCGACGCCCGCCACCCTTGGGGAGGCGTGACGTCGATTTCACCGTGTATCCTTTCGCTGGTGGAAAAAAGCGAGTGAGAAAGAGAGGGAAACTGGGGGTGGACGGAGGGCGCGAGAGCACCCCATACAGCGGTCGCCTCGTCCGGCAGACAACTGTCGGCCTATTAAACTAATTGACTGCGCAGTATGTCAGTACCCACAGCGATCGTGCGGGACTATGAAAAAAAACACGTACACACGCACAGCCGCAAATAACGTGTGTAGCGTACTTTGTGCATCGCCGACGTACTTCAGGCCCCTGCCTGTTATGCGATACTCGCACACAGTTACTTCGTCCTCGTACGCGAGCGAGTTACATCCTCCCTTCTTTATGTCCTCGCTGCATCGATTACAACCCTCTTAACGAATTTTTTTACGCATCAACGCCTCCTTACATAACCATCCCGGTCCTCGGCCGCAAAGTAATACTGAAAGATTTGGTCGTTCGCGTTCATTCGCTAATTAATCGCTCATATTTGTTACGTTTATTTAAATAGAGCATTTTATTTTTTATCTTCATTCGCGTTAAATGGTACGAATATGTAAAACGTTGTATGGAGCAAAGTTCTAATTTTGCAAACTTCCTTGAGGGGGTTCATCGCGTTAGATGAAAATTCGGATTGAACTACCTTTTCACAGGCAAAGGTTATTCGGTACTGGCTCGCCCGAGCGCTAATTTACCGATAAAATCCTTCGACTAATACCGCAAAGGGGGATGAAAATTCTGAGGCCTCTCTGCCACGAGCGGCGTCGGCCGTTGTAAAGACGGACTCTTATAATACCCCGCACGCGCCTTCACCGCGTCGGAGAGATAAGAATAAAATGTTTTTGGCTGGCGAAAAAAACATCCCCTCGGCACATTTAACCACTCGAATCTCAATCTCTATCTCTATCTCTCTCTTTCGCTTTCCAATTTTACAACGAGTTCGGGATTTTACCGATCGCCACGCGGTCAATATATCATAAGCCGTATACACAGAAAGGTGTGTACTATCATCGCGTGCATCTCTCGTTACGTGCACCAGCTTTTGCCCCCTTCGGGAGCCACAGAAACGATCGGAAAATAAAATCCATCGAATTTTATCATCGCCATTCACGAGTATGTACCATAATTGGCCACGTTAAAGGGAGCTTAGAAGTGTCACGGTGGCATAACCCACGGCTAATGAATAGAGACATAAAACATCGGAGGAAAATAATATTTTCCCCATAACCGAGACAACGAACGTTTCTTCCAACTCGGATCGTCATTGGCGAGTTTCAACTTCACACTATCGCTCAATTTCATCTCGGTCCATCTCGTCCCGTTCTGTTACTACAAATTTTGCACGCACTAACGATCCATTGTACACAAAAATAAAAAAAATCCTTTTCCACATAAAAACCGAAAGTAGTAATGACTCTTCAATCGCGTGGCTATCGAGGGCATGATTGCCGATTAAAGTCAACGATGTATCAAAATCCGCTCTCCAAAATGCATTCAATCGATTCGTGTTATACCCAAAATTTACGTTTTCACTCTTCGCCACTCGTTATCGAAGCTTTCGCGTTAAATGAAAGACGCGATCACGATGAGGCAAAGGGTGAAAATACGATTCTTTGGCTCGTATTGTTTTCTCAGTCTTTGCACCCTATCACACATTGAACGTATTATATATTTAGGCCATACCATGAAATGGATTTATTAATTTATATCGCATACATTTGCATATGTGTCCTAAAATAGGTGCAATTTATTTTCATGGTTGACGTGGCTGCGATATTAAGTACGGCTAATTTTTAATAAGAATAAAGATAGAGAATTTACGGGCAAGATAAAGAGGCGTCATTGATCCTTTCGCGCATGACCGATAAGTTTTTGAGAAATAGAGATGTGATCAGAAATTTGAAACGTTTTGCAAAATGTAAATGTAATAAATAACAAGTATCAATAAAAAGAGAACAATAACAAAAAAGTTACACTACGCGTGTTTACATTATTCAATTTTTCGAATTAAATTTACTTCACATTCGTTATCCGGGTTTCTTCGTATATTTCAAATATACCTTGTTTCTATGCGGTCACTTTTTAAGGCCGACGAACAATTTATGCAACACGACCGTGGGTAGTAACTCGATAATGTCGTCATAGATTTCTCTGCTGTATGCGTACGCGATACATAGCAAAATATCACAGAGGGGATGATATTTATGTATATATGTATATCTATTATAAGGTAAAGAATAGCGTACATATTATCGTATCGCACTCTACGCCCCATACTGGTACGAGAAGATCGAGGGGCGCGAGAGATCGAGCCAAGGATTCTCTTCGCACCGTATGTTCGCACATTGCGACGACGACTAGTCATATCTCTTTCTCTCCCCATGTTTGACTCGACGCGACACTCGGACTCGCTCTTTTCTTCTCCTGTGACGATCACGTCGAATAATTGGCCAGAGGGGTGTCCCCGAAAGATATTTATTACACGTCCATGTGCCTGGCGCGCTCGTTTTGTAGGAAGGGTGTCACAATTGTGGGCTATCGGAAATTCGACATTAGCAAAACGCGAGCCTCTTTTGCCGGTTCGTTAAACGATACGTTTTATGAATCTCAGAAAGGTGAATAATTTTTTGCTAACAGGGATGAAAACGAATACCGGCGATATTTAAATATTAAAATTTTTAATAAATAGGAGAATTGTAAAAGTTTCATAAAAAGAATTTCGCATTTTCGTAAAACGTTATTTTCAATAATAAATAATCGATTGTACTAATTTGTAAGATTTTTTTTATTTACGTCCATTTTTTTAACACTTCGATCATCATTCCATGCTATCTTTAATTTTGCTCGTAGAAAATTGACGGTAGGTACAATTTTGAATCATCAGGGAGCAGGTATGTTTTATCGCTGAACTTATATTTCCGTGCTCTATTAAACGTTGGCTTTCAGGCTGATAAAATTGGGTCTGCATGAGTATTTATAGTTATATATATACAATATATGTATATGTTGCAGGTAGGTATTCGTAGCATACATATCGTACCTTACCATAGTACATACGACTAAACTGGCTGCGTAGTAGAGGAGGGGATGTAGTATGATAATAATGTACGTTAAGTACGTGTTTGTAGTTACCCCTGAGGTGAGCCACCCCCGTGACGGAAGTTGCTGGCTCCGCCTATCTCGACTCTGGCTCGTCGTCGGGGTTGGTTGTTACGGGGGTGATCATAATAGGGAGGCGGTGCCTGATGCTCGCGACCCGACGAGTCACGCCGTCCTGTGTGTATTTCACCCTCGCGTCGGGGGTGAGTTTTTCCATCCCGTGCGCCACGAACTCTCGTTGCGAGAGATACGCGAGAACGGCTCTCACCGCGTGGACGGTCGACGCTCTCGCACAAGCAACTGGAAACTAAAAAATTGGTCGATCTTCGAAACTCCTGCGTTTCGAAGCAAAAAATCGCAAAAATTCACGATTATTCGGTATTGTCGACGATCGCGAAGTTGCCCTCTCGATAAGGGCTCGTAGTGTACGAGTGGACGATTTCGGAGAGTGAGAATCGACCAGTGAAATTCAAGGAAAAACTATCAGGTATGTGGTTTTTTAATTATTATTCCGACGATCACGTCGATAATGCTGCTTAATGGTAGAGGCAAAATGTATAGCCCCCATCCTATGTACGAGAACTTGACAAATTAACGTACGACAAAGAAGGTACTTGCAAGAGCAACAATATGAAGTTTTCAGGTGACAAAAATCGATCGGCGAAGGGATTTAACTGAAGTGAACAAAATTCGATTCGAAGCATTTTGTTTTTGAATGATTTCTTTCGTCCGATTCAAGTTTTGTGAAAAATGGTCAGGTTGTTTGACGATAATCGCTTCTCTCACCTCTTTGACTTCTCCAAAGAGGGTACAACTTTATGAAAAAATAAATAAAGACAAAACAAATAACAATGAATCGCCATTTTAGTGATTTTTAAAGATAATATAATTTTTAAGGTTTGAATTCGTCCGGTAAATGTTAAAAATAATTGGCAGTTGTATGTCCCGACAATTTGTCCGGCGATTCTTTAAAAATCTTCACTATAACTCCGAGAAGCGCAGCCGTTACGCACCAAGAGATACTTATTTAAAAATGAATCGCGACGAAAATAAATTGATAGTCGATTCACGCGCGTTGCTCCGAGCGAACAAACTGGTCCCGCGGGACGAGGGAGCGCTTCGCTCCGTCTCTTTTTCACTCGTTCTCGTATTTTGCCTCGAAGGCACCCGTAAGTTCGAGGGACCGGGCGTTCGTCCATCTCTTTTCCTCTCGCGTTTCGAAGTCGAGGGGAGCCCCGAAAGAACGCAATCCCGTCGCGCACTCGCTCACCGTCGGGGCAAACATAAACCGTAAACTGTTTGTACCGGGGATTAGCCCCGCGTTCTACACTCCATGCAACAATTATATTTACTAACGATTTTGGCAAACAGACCTGTTTTCTGCCCTCGGGATGAACGAATCGATTTTTAAACGACTATGGTATACAAAAGTCACAGTAGATCAGAGTAACGTTATATCGTAAAAGCGCACGTGTTATTGAGACGAGGAAGGGGTTGTCTTTGCAAATAGGGGTTGCCAATCTAGATTATCGCTTGTATCTCCGTCAATTCGTTCGATCATAAAATTATAATAACGTTCATTAAAAAGTTGTTCAAAAAGCAAAATACCTACGCAGTAGAAAGATCCGGTACAGATCAGACGAGCCATCCCATTAATTCATACCGATTAATAAATTTCAAGCGATCATGAATTACCGCGATCGAACGTGAGCGAATAAATTCATTCGTATTGTTGGAGCCAACTCCCCCAATTCGGTGATCAAAGTTTCAAGATTTTTTAAAAATCCTACACTTCAAATGGATATGAAATCGTTTTGATCTGCCCTCGAGGCAAGAAGGATTTCACCCCTAGCTCGAATATTATCGTATCACCGTAATGGATACGTTAATGATAAAAAGTTGACGAAGAAAGTATTAAAGTGCTCGTGATACTGGCTTAGAGAATAAAAAAAGAAGCGACATGAAGCCGGAGGCCAATAAGGTCGAAACTAATGAATCGATATTATTTTTGGTAATATCCACTTTTTAATTCGGCCTTTTTAATTCGGCTCGAATAATTAAATGACAAGATATATATATATCTTGTCATTTAATATATTTATATCTATTGGTTATGAATCTAATTGAGAGTTGGTCGATGCTTTGACCGATATTAATTCGTGGTTCAACGTAAGCGTTTCGTCGTCCGCTCCTATTACGCAGTCAAATATATTTTCAATTATCGATATTTGTGTTTTCGTTTTGCGGTCAACTCGCTCTAATTAGTCTAATTATCTTACGGCCGTGCGAACAAGGTATGTATAACGCCGAGAACAAGTGGGTCGTGTTTCCGGTCGACACCGCGTAATGGAGTGAGCGTAAATTCGTTGATTAAATCGGAGAAAAGGCAAGAGGGTCGGGAAGGCGAGGGAGGAGGTCATCCGACGTAGGCATGCGTTCCTCCTTGCTTCGCGAGAATTTCGTTAATATTTAATTCAAAATATAATCAGTATAATTGACGGTACCAACCCCCTCGTAGTCCCCACAAATAAGCATAGACAGCTGTCCTATTACAACACGGATTTGTTGGTCGACGAGTGCCGCCGGACTCGAAAACAAATCCAATTTAGCTTTTCCCGGTGTGTGACGTTAGAAAGACAAAATGAATGAAATAACACGAATTATTAATAGTCGTTAAATCGAGTGATTAAACCGATGACTGTAACGTTACAAAATACTTCATGTACGAGGAGAAATACTTCATACAAAATTGGAATTATTCGATTCGAAATGATGAAGAAAAAATACGATTTGCTTACTAGAGTAAATGATTTTTTCATTTCTCCTTCCCTCTCCTTCTCCCTCTCTCTCTCTCTCTCTCTCTTTCGCAATTTCTACGATAAATCATGCGAAGACTCCGAGAGAATTGCGCGTACAATTACAGGGAAAAAGGAATGGGAAGAAAAGCGTTTCGGGGGAGGTCGTCTTCGCCTTCGCGTTCTTGAAATAGCGTAAGAACGAGGAGAGCTTTTGCACGGGAACGGGCAATGGCAGCGAGTACGAGCGGAAGAGAAGACGGGATGAGAGAGGATATAAAGGCGAGGAGTTGGTAAAAGGGAGAAGGGAAATAGCAGTGATGGGAGTCCGGGTGAAGTATAACGTGTGCATGCGAGAGAAGGTGGAAGAGAGATACTCATGATGGAAGCACGGAGATTTAACAACGTTACAATGAACGAGCTTTTGCTATCTCGCTCTCTCTCTCTCTCTCTCTCTCTCTCTCTCTTTCTCTCTCATTCCCTTTCTCATCGTTTCTCTCGGCGCCCAGAGCTTTCGTTTCCTCACCCTCTACCACGATTCTCCACCTCCGGTCGGCTTTCCAGAAGCGAGAGAGGACGCAGATTGAATTGTAAAATAACCAAGATGAGAGAGGGAGGAACAATGCACTCGTTCTTGCTACAGCATTGCGCTGTTTGCATTTAAATAATCCGCTAGGAGAAGCACCGCGATGTGAAGTAGAGCGGGAAACGATAACGACGGAAACGAGCTCTATTATTAATTCATATCAACCGGTATAAATACTAGTATAAAAAATGCGTACCTATGCACGATAAAAACTCGAAGCAGTTGATTTCATCCTGTTGATCAGTTTTCTTCGATTCGATCAAAATTTATACGAAAATCGATGAAATTGATTATTCTTCATACTGCTTCCAGAAACATTCGCGGCCGCGTCGAAACGATTCTCTCCCTCTAATCGTATCGTTTCGGGACCGAATCTCTGGCGCGCAAACACAAGTGGCGAGTAATTAATGCGGTTTGTTCCGTCTCTCGAACGGTCAGGAAATCGTAGTTGTGGGTATGAAGTAAAGAGAGGTGGGATCGAGTTTCCCAGAGACCAGAGCTTGGAGAACAGAGGGAAAGGGACAGAGTGGAAGGGTAGAACGTGCACTAGGCGAAACGTCGGAGATCGGGTTATCTGCGCTCTCGCAAACAGGAGGAGGAACAGGAGGAGAGAGTGCGCGCGCGACACAGAGAGAGAGAGAGAGAGAGAGAGAGGAAGAGAATCGGTAGTAAAGCAGTAGGAAGGATGGCCGGAGAGCTGGGCCAACGATTTCATACGTATATATCTGTGTATGGATAGATAGCGGGCCCCTATCCTCGACGCTTCGCATTGTTTCACGGTGGATGAGAATTTAATTTGCACGAGGAGACGCGAGAGGGCGCGAGAGTTCGAGGGGGTTGAACAGGGGGAGAGACGCCGTTGGTGGAAGACCGGAAACGAGAGAGAGAGAGAGAGAGAGAGAGAGTGAGTGAGAGAGGGGGAGAGGGAGACGAGCCTCGTGCAGATCGGATGGGTGCTGGCTTGTTTAAACGTGGGTGGGAGTGTCAAATTGAATTACCCTCCCCCGCGTGTTTCACGGCCCCCGGGGACATTTTGCCGTGTGCCGCACCGACGAGACCGGCTTCTCTTCCCTTCTCGACGATCTCACTCTCGCCGTTTCCACCTCTAGCTACATATATACAATGTATGGGCATTGCAACCGGGAGTAGATACCTTCATGGAAGGCGTTTTCAATTAAAATCAACGCTGGTAGGGTCGCTGCTACATACATATCTGCATATATATACACTTCTCTGGATACGTAGCATCGCCCATTCTCCCATCGTCTTTTGCCGTTGTCGCTTCCACCCTTTCTCTCTGTTAATCTCTGCGTTCGCATGTCGCGAAAATGAATGAATTCACTGTAACAACAAACTTTTTCTCGAATGAACGTTGAAGGAAACGCTTCGTGAATTCATCGAACGGAAACTCCGAGATAAAAGCTCGTCCGTGTGTTCGAGTGGGTGTAGAGAAACGATGGAAAAGCGCGAAAGACGGAGAAAGAGAGAGATAGGGTGAAAGTGGAAAATTTTCCCTCAAGGGCGAGAGAACAGACGCTCGGCTTCGCTCGGAGAGAACTAACGACGTAAGAGGATAAGGAACTTGATTCAACAGAACCAAGAGAGAGAGGGAGGGAGAGAGAGAAAAAGAGAGAGATAGGCTGGCGGCACGTTCGCTTCTGCGAGAGTCCAACTTCGCTTATTTTCGCAGCCACAGCAGCGGAACGACGATGGAGCACTCGGGCTTTTACGAGTAGGTACGCCATCTCGTGGCAGCCATAGCGAACTATGTATGTGCCCATATAGATATATACGTTCTCTCTTGCTGTGAAGAAAGAGGCGAAATTGACGGAAGGAAAGCCACGAGCGTATAGTCGTTAGAAATAAAATAATGAGAAGAAGACAAAAAAAAGAGAACGAGTTGGAGAATTTTTACCTTGAACGATTTTGATGAAAACGACGGAATCTAGCTTTGACCGAATGAAAGTGACGCAAGATGCTTTGCTCGGAAGCTCTCGAAACGTTTAGTATGAACAAAACGATAGATCGTGTTTTTCTTTTTAATTCGTTTTCGTTTTACCGGAGAAGTAATGTATTACGAGCTGCTTTAATTATCGTTGGAAAGAGAAAACGAGGAAGCGAGAGAGAGTTGATTTTCCGTGAGAATCTCCCTAACGAAAGCCCCTGCTTTGATCGAAGAGTTTAATCCATCGGTTATTGCGCCGCTCTCATCGTACACCCACCTCCATTCCTTGCGGTAACGCGAGGATTTTCTTAATCACCGTCGGCCAATCTGTCGAGGAGCGATCGTTAAGAGAAAGGAAAGCAAACACGAGAAATCTCTCTCCGTCTATGAAAACAAAACGCATCGAGAAGCTTCGATAAACTCGATTCCGTTAGATGAGAGCGAGAAGACCTCAGAGTGTTAGTTTAATCAAGTTTTCGAGGGTAGTTTAGTCGTTGCAAAGAAATCTACCTAGTTCGTGCGCGAGCAAATCGATTTTTGTATTTTAGGAAGCCTTTGGAAGTTAGGAAGGCTGGTACGACCGGGCGAATTCTACAAAAATACTCGATGCGACCGGTCTGACCATTATCGACTGTAATCACTGGAGACGATCTATACGCTGGCAATTTCAGTAAGTACTTTCCATACATGCAATGCCCGCTATCTGAAGAAATTACCGAGTACCTACACACGTCGATATTTGCGCCGTTAGTGAAGATTGGGTTTTTGTAGCCAGGAGATCGATTCTAGTGGTTATGGACGAATATGGTCAGACACCGTTTCGTGATGAATAATTTCCTAACACGGACGTATACGTATACACGCCGATTCTCTCCGGTATATACGAAAAACAGAAAACGAGAGAGCGGAGAGAGATTCGCACAGATTCGAGCATGTGCACGAGCATCGTACAAAAGGATGGGGGTGGCTGGGGGCTGAAATGAGAAAGGAAAAAACCAAATAGGCGGAATGAAAAAAGGCTGTCCGTACGGTGTTTTTTTCCTCTTTCGTTGTTTCAGAATGGAGGGAGTCGTGTTATTGTCGATGCCGCCCCACGCATCGTCCCAAAAATCGGCCGAGTCCAGTTCTCAACCGCAACCGCACGCTAAACCAAATCAGGTAGGTACTACCGCCCTCTCGCACATACACGTACGCGACTTACTGTTTTCGCGGTCCGCGATACATTCGTTCGTTGTCCTATCACCGAACCAGATGAATAAATTAAAAACAATCGATCCATTCTCCATACGTTCTATTTTCTCCGAGGGTGGTGTATACGTTACGTTTTAATTGTAATTACAAAAAAAAGAAAGGATCGCAAGAGCTGCGTCGTGCGACTATAGCATTTAGGAATTACAGGTTGGCACTGTCTCGTTGTACGGTATTCACATAGTGTCCCTCGTCATCGAGGGACAGGAGAGACTCTGTCTGGCTCAGATAAGCAACACGCTGCTCAAGCAATTCAGTTACAACGAGATACACAATCGTCGCGTTGCGCTCGGCATAACTTGCGTCCAGTGCACACCCGTGCAGTTGGAAATATTGCGAAGAGCCGGGGCGATGCCACCGTCCTCGCGCAGATGCGGCATGATAACGAGGAGGGAGGCCGAGCGTCTGTGCAAATCTTTCCTCAGTGATAACGCACCCCCGAGGTTGGCAACGTTTTTCTTTTTTCTTTTGATTTCTCTTCTCACCTTCGTAAAATATAATTTTTTCAGTCCCGTAAATTTGGGTAATAAAATACTTGTCATTCCAACGACAGACTTCCGGAAGATTTTGCTTTCTCCGTTCATCACGAGTGCGGCTGGGGTTGTCGCGGTGCTTTTTTACCTTCTCGTTACAACAGTTCGCGGGCCAAGTGCATCAAGTGCGCCTGCTGCGGATTATTCTTCTCGCCGAACAAATTTATATTTCATTCGCACCGTACGGGCCCGGCCGACAAGTACGTGCAGCCCGACGCGGCCAATTTCAACTCGTGGCGACGACACATGAAACTTTCGGGAAATCCACCGGACGACATTGTACACGCGTGGGAGGACGTCAAGGCGATGTTCAACGGTGGTACGAGAAAACGTCTACTGTCGAAACCTGGTAGCGGCGGCGCAACTCACACCGACGACGCCTGGGAAGAAGTAAAAGCGATTTTTAATCCGCGCAAACGTTTGGCCGGTAATTCGACGAATCCTCGCGAAACCCCGGTACCCTCGAAAAAATCGAGATCCTCACCGACGATTCAAATTCCACCGAATTCGCCGATACCCGTTCAATCGGCCGCTCATCCAAGAGTCCCACCCTTTCCCGAACTTCCTCTTCCTCTCTCGCGAAGTCTCGTCATGGATTACGTCTGGCATCAGCATCAACAGGCCGCCGCAGTAGCCGCCGCCAAAACCCCTGGTTTCGCGTTTCCACCCTACGCGATTCCTTGGCTCGCCAAAAGAGGACCTGTTCTTTTCCCAGGTAAGTCAAAAAATTAAGCGGCAACCCCTTTTTTATCGTTTAAATTTTATTTATTCATTATATTATCGCAGAAATCATTCGTATCCTTGATTGACTCAAGATTCACACTCAATTGTTCGATTTTTATACTCGATCGTCAAAATTCGATAATAAATATATTACAAATACGAAAATACTGCGGTTTCATTTAAAACAATTACAACGATATCTATTACTACATTCACATATCGCAGAAATGCCTCGACGTAGGTACCCGATTATCCGAAAATAAAAATTTCAAGTTTATACGATAGCTAGATACTTTTATAATTTACCAAAATTCGTTTTGTCAATCGAGACATTTTTTGAACAATTATAAATAACAACAAATCGTATTATTATCGAATCATTTTTTGTTTTTCAACAAATCAGGTCCGCTGCCTCCTCCATTGACCGGTACCGCAGCAACCGAGCCGCTAATTCCTGCCACAGTTCCCGCGCCTCTTCATCAATCGGCCTTCCGTCCCGTGATACGATCGTCACCGATCGTGGAATCTCCTCCGGTGACTCGTGAACACGAGCCGTCGGACGCAAGTACGGTTAATACGGAAGTCGATTCGGACGACGAGGTTGACATTGAGACAATGGAGGATGAGGAGCCAGCGGGTAATTCATCTTCGAACGTGAATTCTGCTATTCAGAATCTTCAGAGCAACGTTACGACGGCGAATTCCGGACCGAGCAGTAATCACAGCGGTCGAAGTGCCTCGCCCCTGTGCTGGAGTCCAGCCCGTGAGACCGTGAGTGATGACAAAATATTTATTTAAAAAATTGCACTCAAGTTTTTAATAATTCAAACCCCCCTAATTCATTGAAATAATTTTGACTTTCAATCACAAAAAAGATCCGTTTGTTTTGTATATAAGCTCGAGTTTTTTCATCAAATTGAAACGATTAACAGCGATTATAATCGTATCGCGTTATTCAATGAAATATTATTTCGTGTATAGACGTTCGATAACAATTCGTAAGCACTTGATAACGAGCGAACGATAGAGACAAGCCCAAACACTCGTGCACAAGCGTGTTCTTCCGACAGACCGGGTAAGTGCGTGTGTTAGTGGCCCACTCTCCTCGCCCCCTCCCTCCCTCATTCTTACGTTGATAGCCTCGTGTCGAGTAATCGTGCGACAAACACGCCGATGAATTTTACTCGTCAAACGTGAAGTGCCGTCGTCGGACAATCACGGTGCCGCCGGGGTTCGAACAAAAACGCATGGCTCTCATTGTCAGCTCGGCACATTCGTATAACCATAGACACGTGCACGCGACCTGAAACACATCGAGCACGCGACCCTTTTCGTGCGAAAATAATACAGTCTAGTACAATTCTCGACAGTGTGCGATTATGCGATCTTGAAACATTAAACTTATATTTTTTTAACACGCGTAATCAATTAATAATTAACAGAGTTGGATATTTCGGGCTCTAGTACAAAACAGTGTGCAAATATTTTATCTTCCGATACTCCGCTAGCTCAAACAATTAATCGACGGGTGAAAAATTACCGTCGCGCCAAATGGAAAATAATAAACGAGCATTACGAACGCGGTAAAATAAATTTAATTACTTTATGAGCACGATGCGTACAATCGCTCGTTGATCGTCCTCATCCGGTTGGCCGAAGCAAACGCAGGAGGGAGAGGCTGACAGGGTGAAAGACATACACAAGCGCACATCCTTAATCGATCCTCGATGGCAGCAATAACCAAGTGTATGTGTCTTGTAACCCGAGATACGCTCCACCCTTGTACCACATTGAGCGGGGTTTGTTACGTCCCGCAACGCGTGTCGCCTCGAGCTCGAGGCGGCGCGAGAGAGAGGCACAACGTACCATAGGGTTGCCTGCATTGGTGAGCAAACCTTTTTTTCTTCCACCCCTCTTAATCGAATTAACGTTATCTAACCGTCCTAGATGATAGTACTAGGTTCTTTCTACTCGTTTGCTTTCTCTGAAGAATCCGATCCAACTCTGCCCCACACACACACACACACACACACGTAGGAAGAACTTACGACACGACGCACGATTATATTTTGAATTAATTTTATCGACGATCACGATTAATGTTGTCATTGCGATTATTTCCACTTTTGCATAATATAATTCTACATAAATATTTTCATCGTTGATTCTAATAACGCAATGCAACGATTATTATTATTGGTATTATTATTGTCGAGTGAGAGAAATATTTTAACAAATCATTTTACTAATCTAAATTTGCGTAATTCCGAACCCATGATAATTAAAAGATCTCGACTAGCATCGTTTCTACAAATACGCATCTAAATGGCATGTAGGTACCTACTTATATAATATTCCATATACTTTTTCCATATAGAGAATATTTCAACCCTACACTCGTGGAATAATGCGAGAGCATTTCTAATGGCTCGTGCTCGTTCCTATTACTATACCCGTTTATACCTATTGTGTATTCATATATATATATATATCTGTATACATACGGATCTCCCGAGAATTTGCTCTGCTGTGGTCTACGACTGCTCGATTCCCTGCCCTCATCAATCCCGATAATTATTGTGTCAGTAAATACACGCTGCTCACGTTTTCCACGTAGTTGCTCCCATTCTACCCCTCCCGCTTCCCGCCAGTATCTCATCGTCGCACTAATGTACGTACATTTATATATCTATCGGTCTATTCGGTGGTGGCGCAAAACCGGAACGTAAACAAAGACACAATGAGCTAGAGAATCGCACATTACGTATATAATCCCATATGACGCGTTAGCTGCCTATGTACGTATACATGGAATAGTGTACGCGGCATAGCCTTTTTGTGGTCGCGATATAATTAAATGAATCGACCGACGGTCTCGCTCGTTATTACTTTGATGTTTTTTGAGGTTGAGGACTCGAAATGACATATTAATATATATTCGAGTATTCGAGTAATGGAGTTTCATTACAAGTCTGTCGGATACGTTCTTTATTGCCGAATAAAAAGGCGTAACAATCATCTAACAACGTTAATCAATTGCATTTATTAACAATACGTTAAATAGTTAAATAAAAAATACTCACAGTTTTGATCGGACGATTCAATTAACAATTACCGAAATATTCGATAAACCTATGCAGCACTTAAGGCGTTAATGATTTAAGATTAATACGAATATTTCGATGATATTGTAATATAATAATATATTATTTAATGAAATCCGCGTGAAATATTCACGTCTTTGTAAGTATAAATTTACACTTTTGCAACGATGTTCAAAGTTTAACGAGGATGCCGTAAAAACTCACAAACTTTCATGACCATTAGCGAAAACGCGGTTTTGAAACGCGTTCCTTTTTTATTTCATTTCTTTTCCTCCCACATTGGTACGAGAGTAACATTTGCGTATACGTTTGAACGGCTTAAGCAGCTCCGCTTTTTCACTTTATCCCCTCTCGCGTGCACCTAGTTTCACCCTATCGTACCACGGGCCAAAGTTTGCGGGGGGCTTACAACTCTCTCGCTTTGTTATCGCGGTAATGATCGTGCTTGAGGTATCTCTCCGCGAGGATTCGGAAAATGTAACTGGTCCAAAATATCATACACACAAACATAAATACACCCGCTTACGTATACCACACTTACGCTTTCATAGGGCTGAGTTTAGCGTACAACTTTGAGTGTGTACACCCTTAATCGCCATCATCGTGGAACCGTATGTACCATCGAAACATCGTCCCAAAAGAGCGAGACAGAGAGTGAGAGAGAGAGGGTGCAGGTTCTTTGCTGCAAGCTATTCATGTACAAGAGAGAGAGAGAGAGAAAGAAAGAAAGAGGGAGAAAAAGACCGGGATAAGCCAGCCCGGATTGCCAGACGGCTTTTCAATTCCCCTTGTCGGTGAACGGTGTCGAGTGGGGATGAAAAAAAGATACGGTGAAACGTGTAGCGTATTACGCTACATATACGCGTATACCTACATATATATTTAAAACCCTACACTGTGCACTTGCACGCCACGGAATTCGCTACCCTCTCCAATACCCATATCCTCATATGTGTAGGTGTGTGTTCTATGTACGATTTACAAGAAACTCCCGTAGTGGCAATGGCGAAATACGTTCGCACGAAACTCCACATATATATGTATATATGGGTGTATCTACGTACCTATATACACTTATGTATAGATAGGTCATTTCCTTTAAACCTAGTTACCCAGGAGCACAGCACACACGCGACTATACACGCATATAGATATACACAGTAGATTGTGTCGCGCCACGAACTGCATTGAGGTAACTAAGTAATCCTCGAACGTTATTTGTGGTTATTTGTCGGTCCACCGAGCACACGAGTGTCTCGAAAATCACTTTCCTGGCCCATGGAAGGGGAGAGGGACCAGTCGAGTATTTTCATCTTCACCCTGCTACTGGTTATTGTCGAAGTTGCAAGGCGAAAAAAAATAGAGAGTACTCGAATCTGTACGATCTTCCGCGTCCCTGAATTCGTCGACGGAAATAAGAAGGGCAAGAATACGCTTTTATTGACATATATTCGTTTAATGAAATTTATGAACGGGAGAAATTTTAGTAATTTCACGATTACCCAGATTTGCTTATTTAAAAAAATTTATCTAGATACACTAAATGATGAAAATCATAATTAAATAGAAAAACAATATTACCCAGGCAATTTTTTGCCCGATTACCAAACAAATGTAAACACTTGGTCGAAGCTGCGACACGACATCGTTCTCTCGTCCAATGTGCATAATAGTTCGAGAAATTATCGAAATTCGTAACTACAACACGACACAAAGTAGAGTTCTCGATGGTCGTACGAAAATCGTGAAACTGTACGAGGTATGTCGACTCTCAAATGCAATTAAGCGACGTCACATAGAGCAGAGAGCTGCCCAAGGGTGCGGTGGCATTGGGGCACAGAAAAGAACGTGACGGAGGAGGTGGGCTAGGAGCTTCAATTCCTATTTGAAACATTTAAATCAAAGCACGATTTTCTCTCTCACTCTCCCTCTTCGCTCAGTTGGGTTCGACCGCAACTTTTAATTGCGCCACGTTCGCTCGGAGACCCATTAAGGATATCTCTCTAAGGATTGGAATCACATTTTTTTCTTTCTAACAAAACTTTTTCTTTCTCGTTTTCTTCCAAAACACCAAAGATCGTTTCATTATCCCTGCGTGTTATATATATACACGGATAAATTTACTTTCAACCTGCACCCCTTACTTTTGCCTCGGTCGAATGGAAACCAGTCCGGAACCGATCGAACGGAAAATTAGAAAAGCAGAATTATCGGTACCGTTCGTAGAAATTTTTTCAATTATTTTTTTATTTATGTTTGTTTTTTCTTCGAGCACATCGGAGCATATCGCGTACAGAGACACATTAATTAAGAAAATGTCGTTTTCTCGTGCGTTCATGTTTTTCGCGAGCACAGCTCCGTCGCTCTATTCGGGAAAATGTCAACTCGAGACCTTTAAGGTTTCGACGCCGGCGAAAGTCCTTCGGGACTCTGTGATTAAATCGACTAGCCAACCCTCGACTCATTTATTCCTTTTTCGTCAAATGACTTTTCGTCCGATAACATTTCTCGTTGCGTATACCGACAATTTTTCTTCACCCGGTATGGTTTCTGTGACATAATGCAGCAATATTTCATTCGACAATTCCAATCGCAATATAATGAATAAAAGCCGAATATCTTTTTGCATATCTATACGTAAAAAGTATAAATATACGAAATGGGTTCAGGGTGAATGTTTCGCGAAGGAAGCGAGGGCGGTGACTGTTGATTCAATTATAATCGTCGGCTTGACTACTGGCTCCGCCTCCGCAGCCCTCAAAATCCAATTCTACTCTCCGAGCGGCACTACCATCTACCTTCTAAATATATACATATGTATCTCCTACGTAGTATCTCGCAGCTTTCCGTGATTTCTCGCATTCTCTTCGTTCACCCCCCTTTTTCCTTCATTCGTCAAAAAGAGAAATTCCTCACGGTGATGCTGATCCACTCGCCACAATACTCGCGGAAGAAAAATTTCTCATGCAAGTCAATATGACGATAAGGAATTATTTATCGATATGTCGTCGAAACGAGATAATCGGATTGCCAAACCTTTCCTCGATTCGAGGATAAAGGGCTGTATTTTCCAACCACGGAAATATCGGATATATTGGTTTCAGGGATGGAATATTGGAGATTTTATGACTCCTTGATATACCGTGCAACCCTCTTCTTTAAAAAAAATATATGACATTGGGGTACATGGATTATGCAAATTTTTGTTCGTCACGAGCGTCGTCCCATCGTGAAGTTACGAAGAAAAAATAATTCTCCGACTTGTACGATGGGTCGGTGTGCGGCATAATCAATTTATTCGACAATAATATAACGCAGTGGCCGTGCGGTGAACGGATCATCGAACCGGAAACGATGCGACCTAACGCGATTGCGTATTAAATGCGCTTGGCGAGAGCTCTCCGGAAACACACATATAGTATAACACTCGTTGGAAAACTCGATCAGATTTTCCACAATTCGATGCGTATCATCAACAAGGATGCACGCATACACATAACGACTAAATAAATTCTATATCTCGCATATTTATACCACACGAAAATCCAAAAATCTTCATACATTTTTTATGTCGATCGAAACTTGAAAAAATGACTCCATACACATGCATACGTTCCATTATATCAACGAGACGGATACCAACCTATACCCGCATTTACGTAAAAATCCATTACGATACATGTATAGTACCTAGGAGAAAGATTTTGCTGGTTGGGGGCGATTGCGCGTGGCCCGCCACGATTGTTTCGCCATAATCCTTTATTGGATCAACGGGGCTGAAACAATTGAGCGCTCCTGTGTGGTGGAGCGGGATCATCGGAGGGAGAGAGAAGAAGAGAGGGTTTGCGGAGACTGGTTCACATTCGCGTTAGTCCAGTGCCATACATACTATACATATATACATTCAGACGAAAATAGTCGGGACTGCAGCTTGGCGTTCTATTCTCGCGAGTCGCCCGATTTACGGGATGAATATAAGCGATCGCAAGCGAACCACCAGGCGGTGAAAACGATTCCCGGTTGGTGAAATATACTACGGCACAGAGCGATAGTTCTCGCGAGGCGTGCACGCGGCAAATCGCTGAGGATGAACGAACAGATTGAGGGCGAGGGCGAGCAGGGGTCGCGGGGCTCGCGGGGGGGAATTAGAGGGGAATGTAGGAAAGGGACGAGGATCGCCTACATACTTTGCCGGGTGAGAGAAGTTACAAATGGGAGAACGCGGTACTCATCCGCAAGTGGAAACTTCGACTGTGGGTTTGTACTGTACGCTTCGCTTTCGCCATCCCCTCTCGCTCTCATCCCTCCTCCTTCAGTTTCTCTTGTACAAGCACGCTAGTAATCCGGTGGTGATTCAATAGTACAACGGAAACGATCTAAGGTACAAGAGAACTAAGTGTGCGTTCACTCCACTGTATGAGTGGGTACTATACACGTAAATACTTGTCCATCCACGTACAAGATCGTTATGTACATGTATGCACATATATATATATATATATATACACCTGATGGCGTTTAGGGGGTTGGAGGAGGGGAGAGGGCAAAGTCTTGAAGAAGGTTGAGAGGGTGCGAAAGCTGGAGAATTGATGGGTGAAGGAAAAGAGGGAATGCTCGCCAACGGGCTTACCTTCTATACCTACTATACGACCTGATAGCAAAGACTTAAGATGCTCGTACTATGTAGTACACGGACATGTACATATGTACAGAGAGACTCGAGTGCCTCCTTGTATTGCCCCACGTCTCGTTCTGACGGAGCACTAGGTTGAACGAGAGTCACGTACCTAACGCCGGCAATGATGACCATAGTATCCCATTTATTTCTTCATCGCCACAGCTTTTTGCGGTTCTATACTACACGCGAGCCAAGAGATATTGCACACGTAACTTAGCGCAGATTTGCCACTTTGAATTCTTCGTCAGTTCTTACAATCCATCTCTCTTCTTTTTCTCTCCGGCTCTTTCTCTCTTTCTCTCACTCTCTTTCTCGCACGCCTTTTTTCCGTATTTTTTGTATTCTCATCTTGCGGAGAAAAACTCGTTATCGTCTTCCGTCCGAAAGGGATTGAAGAAAAATGATGTTTGTTAAGTTTTGTCAAGTCCGATCCGGAATAACTTGAAAATTCTAGGGTCGTTTAAAAATGGGGTGAGTCGAAAAAAAGGGCACGTTAGAGATCCGTTCAATTCTCTCTTTACGAGATATCAAAGGTAATAAATAAAATTGCAAGCTTGTAATACAAGCGTGACGTGTATAATATGTACCGTATAATAAACATCATCCCTTAGATACGAGTATACGGTCAGATGTTCATTATATCGCAAGAGATGAGAGGGTTAATATTGTTAACGAGGGCTGAGTCTCGATCGTTTCTCGCGGAGTGTTGCGAATCAAATTGGTCACGAGACCGTATCTCTCGCATAAGAGCTTGTAGATGCAACACTGTGGTCCCTCGACAAACCGTATCGTGATTTACTCGCTATACACAACGTTCCAAATTCGTGTAGGACAACCCCTAATATATATGTAGATATGTATAGGGCAGAGAATATCGAGGTTGCACGCTTATTACCAGACTAGGAACATATGCGTCGAGACTGAGGCGCGCGAGGACTCACAGCATGGGGAGAGTGGGGTAAGTCAGCCCCCTAGGACCAAGAAACCTCCGAATTTTGTTTTTTTCATCATGTAGGAATATTTTCTACATTGATTTTTAGAGAATTTTTTGATAAATATTAAATCTTCTTGTACAAATCGTATTAAAAATAAAATCTTATGGATCTATAAAAAACTAAAAGGGCTCGGGGCACTTTACGATCGGAACAGCCCAACAATGATTTTCTACTTGGCAAATTTGAGCACATTTGGCTTATATTTCGACATTCAAAAAAATGCGAAAATTACTTCTGGTGTAACACCGAAGTATTCATTTTTTTAAGGGGGGCCAATTTACCCCACGCTCCTCTACACATATATAATTATTATAGGGTACACATCCTTTACTCTATTATAGCGTACATAGGACGCATCATGTTATGTGTATAGTGAGAGCATACGTCAATGGGGGTTGTTCACCACCTGCTGCTCCGTTCGTACATGCTTTCACACTTGTTCGATACTACGAACATACAAATGTACACTAGAGGGCCTAGGAACGATATGACCATACTTGTGTGGGGTGTATGCTTATACAATGTTTCCGGTATATCATTTTCCTCCGTTAACGTATCTTAAGGACAATGTAGGTGGATTTTCTTTATGTTTTGCGCCTCTCTTTTACCTATACATGTAGATTAGGTGTCTGTGGATACCTAGAGCACATCATAATTAGCTCGACTAGCGTGACAGCGAGTGATCCAACCCTTCCGTTCCATTCTATAATTAGTTACTTGCCGTTTTACGTATTTAACTTGCGGTAGTTTTTCGCAAATTTACGGAAAATTATATCAGAAATTATACATACTGTTATCCCAGAAATTTATACGGAATGTGTTCGGTACATATATACATTAATATATTTCATTAAAAGTTGAAGAATCTATTAGGCTTAGGTAATTTTTTGCTTAGAATATTATCAGATATAGATCGTTGTCTATAAAATATTTTCCACGTGCGACATAATATGAATCGAGGACACTATAAATTCGTATATATTACGTATAATAACGAGTCCAAGGTTACTTCGAGACACAAAATATAATTACTAAAAATCCCACAAATGATTAAAATTGTATCGCGAGGAGAATCGAGCCTACGTTATCCATAACCTCTCCCAGTTCCCTGTTTATTCATCCATATACACACTCATCAACCCCTTTCTGTCCCTTTCACTCTGTAACTGCCCATTAATGTCCGACGATAATCAATGTTTGACCGCGCAAGTACCGCGACGAAAAGCTCGATTTCGAGTAACCGACGTTAGTCCTTCCCGCACATAAGAATAATTATGTGCCTGAATGAATATGGAGACTTTACTTTACTTTTTTATTGTCATTTTTTTATAAGGATATTTATTTATTCGATTAATCAATGTAATTGTGATTATCGGCCGTTCTATCAAATGCACTCGATCATTTCGTTTCATCCAAAATCGTCCTCGATAATATATTGTTGGTGAACTTTTTGTTTCATCCCTCGCGGTAATATTGCTTATTATCTTTAGCATGTACGCATGCAATACATATCGCCGAAGTAAATGTAATCATCGCGGCGTTACACCGAAGAGCGTTACGTGACGCTAACCCCGCTCGCGTTCCTCTATGAATTTTTTATGTTTCTCTCCGGACACCCCTCCGCGAAACGAACGCCTACTTATGCAGCGAATATGAGTGTTGCGCGATCCAATCGGCTTTTAACTGCGCACTCTCTGTCTCTTTCGAGGTCTCTCCCATTATATCTACTCGTGTATCTGAACGAATTTCTTTCAGCGGGAATGACATTGTTTTTTCTTTTTATTTCATTACATTACGCATTATTAGATTTGCTGAAAAATAATAATTATAGTTCGAGCGGCAATGAGAAAAATGAAAGGCTCATTTATGAATTGTTATCTCAATAAATGTATACGAAAGGTGTTATGTATTTGATGTCCTAAATCTCGATTAATTTTAATTTTGGACGGAGGACATATTAAAAATGATCAATTATTAACGATTTGAGAACATTTTTATTCGCATCATTTCAGTCTTTCTTTTTTTAATTCTATTTTCGATATCAATACCATCGTGTCACCGCGTGCACCGGTTTTGACGTTGCTCGGCATAACCGGTCGACAATACCACGTTACGCTTTCCGGTAACTTTTAAAAAATGCATATTCGCGTGTCAGCGTATAGTTGCGCGTAATCCCGGTTCCTTAATTATTTAGCTGCGGTGACACACGCACGACTGTCACCATAATAAAAACAACAAAAAAGAGAAGAAGAAGTAGAATTAAAAAGCGAAATAATAAGCGACTTTGAAGCTCTCGACGGAAAATCTAGGGTTTAATTTCAATTTTTCAAAACCCCCCGTTCGCAAAGTATCATCGCGGTTCATTAACGTTTTATATTTGTATTCGATAGTCTCGAACATGCGTAATGCCGTATTAATCGCGCTCGGACTGGAATATTAATTTGAATAATTTGACGATCGTTGTCTATCTAGCGTTGGGAAAACATTAAATAAAGCATCGAGCTTATATTTCTCCACACCTTCGGTCGATGCCATGTATATATATATATAAGGTAATGTTCAGAATGTAGATTATGGATTGCGAGGACTCTTGTGGAGCTTGTTGATTGCGCCCCGCGACTGCAGGAGCTATTGTTGCATAACTGAGTAGTTGATCAGAAAGAGTGGAGTGTAATCGTCGTTGTGCGCGGAACGACTCGCTCGTTATGCCATAGAGAGAGAGAGAGAGAGAGAGAACGGGGTGGATTGGGGGAAACAAAATATAGCTTCCATTAAATTCGAGTCAGGTCATCCACCAAGAACGAATTGTTCGTTATCTCCGACGTATGTATATGTGTAGAAAATTTTTACATAACATACCCTATCGATCGCGAGAGTAGGGTGGTATCGCGATTTTTTGTTCCCACCTCTGCAGACAGGAAATTGAATTCAAACGAACGGTTGTTTTATCAGTTACTCATTTTTTGTTACAGGAACGCGAAGCTGAAAAATTGGCGGAAGAGGCTGCGGCTCTTCGAGACGTCAAACCGGAAGTACACTCTACGAAGAGCCTGGAAAGCTGGCATGGGAGCGCTTTTTATCAGCACTTGAACATTATAAAAGGTTAGTGGTGTAATTAAAATTTTAATTTTTTTCGTTTTCTGTTCTTACATTCACACGAACAATAAGGAAAATGTTATTTGACATTCTCATGTCCCAGTGCTTGCTTGGAAATAATTAATCAACGATTCGAACGATAATTAATTTTCCATGGAATCAAGCCGAAACAAGTTCGTAGTATCTATGAAACGAGAAGATTTATTAGAGACATCGCTCGTATATGGGAGGGGTATATATCAATTAGTCATTAACGCATCTCGAGAATCGCGGTTTAGAGAGATCACGAATTTCTGAAACGCGCGAAGGGTAAAACGACGATGACGACGACGACGACGACGACGACGACGACGACGACGACGGTAGATTAATCCGAGTAATTAGTCGCTACTGCCTAGAGTGTTGACTGGGAAACGAGAGAGAGGGAGGGTTGTTTGATACGAGCGACGGCTGGTAACAAGGTAAAAAACACCCGTTGGGTAGGGAGTGAAGAGGCTTGCCCGGTTACGGGGGCGAATTTCACACACAGGGGATGCTGTTGGGGGCGGGATTTAGCGAAACGACGACGCCTGCGCATTGATTCTCCGACCTATTACACGTACAGGAAAACCACCCGGACAAACTTTACGCTATAGTTAACCGTACATATATATATACGTTCATACCCGTCTGATGGGCAGAGAGCTTTTGCGGTATTATGTCACCCCGACCGCAGTCACTTTAATTATCACCGTGACAATTTTTATTTTATCGACAAATTGAATGGCAATTTGTTAAAACTGACGTTTTTTATGCCCACATGAGTTTTTGTGTTTTTACGAAATAATAACAAGAAATTATACAATATTCGCTGACACAAGTGTACAGTTTTTTTTAAATATTCTAAGTAACGAAGTCATGCACAAAACTTTATTGTCGGGAAAAGTCTACTTATCCTCAACATCTATCATTTTCATAACTTCGCATTTATTTGAGATTTTATGAATTTTTGAAAAATCGTATTGCTCGCAATTCGCTCATGCTTTCTCACAATTTCTCGTCAAGATTTAAATATCACTTTCTCCGATAAAGGGGAGTAGAAAGGGAGGAAGACAAATTACAAAGAAGAAGCGTTGAAAATTTATCTTAACTTTAAATATTTAGATTTAAGCCAATTTTTTTAACACCATCACCAGGACAAAAATTGAATCTGTTATGAAAAAACGGTTTACTTTGATATTTCGTGCGGCTTATATGCAGTGCATGAACATTTTTTTAAAAATCGTGAAAATACTGCCATGAATCGACGGTAGGTGTAGACATCAGTTATTTCGCGTATTTCGGATTTTATTTTGCGCGGGCGTAACCCGAAAATACTGGCATAGATGCAGTCTTATTGCAATCAATAGAAATGGGTGCGATCATTGACGATAATCAAAACTACTCCCGTTGTATTTTACGATCTAAATATATCCGAAGTGACGGATAAAAATAATTTCGGAGAATCTACCGAGACTTTGACTTTATTTTGACATTGACTTTAATTCGATTACATTTTTTTTCTTTTTCAGACTAAAATATTTATTTAATTCTACACATTCTCAGATAACATTTTATCTTTGCTCTTACCTAAAAAGAAATTTCAAGTATTTCCAACTCTACAGTCACCGATTTGCATGATTTTTATTCCATTATCGATCTATATTTTCCGACTTCTTCTCTTTTTCGAACGATTTTTTAACGTATTAAAACGGGTGTCTAGCCTCGTGGAATAGATTGGCCAAAGCGCGAACCAGAGAGAGAGGATGAAGGATCTGTAGGAAGCAGAATCCGAAAGGATCGGATTTTGTTTGTATCTTAAATGATTTATTGCTTTTCAGGTTCCGGCGAAACGTCGGATCGTGCGACCCCGGACTGTTCGGCGTGCAGGCCGCGAGGGATGTTTTACGGTCAAGTTCACAGTCCTCCAGCGTCAACAAATTAAACCCAGTTCGTGCAATAAATATTATAACGCGTTTTTTTGTTTTATTCTCTTTAATTTCGATTGGCAACACACAAGAGTCGCGTTCGTAACACGAAAATATTACGAACGATATAACTGTAGTGGAAAATTACGTATACGTTGAACCCTGTGAAATTGCGTGATACCAGGATGGCGTGTTGCCCACACGAGAAGAAAGGGTGGGAGGAAGAGAGAGATAATTAATGGCCCGTGATTAGCAGTGAAAGCGTATTTCAGAAGCAACGTCAGTCTCAAGGATGACAATTCTGCTTGACAAAAAAAAAGACCGAGAGAAGAAAGCGACATGGATCGTCGAGATTTTCGTGCCAGGTAAAAAAAAGCACGCGGCAGTAGACCTCGCCGTATACTCTCGATCGTTATATTCTAGCCACTTTTATGTAGATGATATTTAAAAAAAAATGTAAATACGTGAAACGAGACTCGAGGAACGATACGAATAACGTTAAACGGCTCGACGATTTTGTGAATAATAATTAATTAATCGGCTAAAATTAGTTACGATAACGATAACGATGCGACCACGGTTCATCGGAACATTCATCGACATTAAAGATTGCAACAATTATGCCGCACCACTCTAATGATTATCCTTGCTTGTAGACAATTGAAAAAAGAAATCTCATGGCATGAAAAATGTCGTGAAATTGGAAAAATAAGTATGTAAGTAATCGTCGCTTAAGCGTACGGTGGACCAGAATATCGAAACTCAATTTTTCACCGTCATTTCACCTTTCGCTGGACAAAACTATCGTTTATCCCAAAGAACGAGCGTGTATAATTAATCGTGGTAAAAAAGAAAATATAAAGTGAATATTACACGTAATTATTGAGCTGTTTCTTCAGAGTCCACCGTATCTTCAGTAAAGTGATAAAGTAGTGTAATTCTTATTAAACGAATACGAGTAATTCGACGTTATCGAATCGTATTATAATGTGTAACAAAAATTATAATAAAATCGTTAACGAATAATATATTTAAGTGTCATTCACCGTTTCGCTTCTATCGAGGCATTTTTTGCTTTCGAGTTTCACGAAAATAATATTTTACTCGCCGTTACGTTGTCGCGATACTCGAGTGCTACATTTATAGTTGCTCGTTCCTCCAACATAAAAATCTCTTTCAATTACTCGCGTCGATATCGTTTCATGCTTTTCTGGTACGTGTTTGGCAAGAGAGCCACGGTAATCTTGAGCCTCGGTGGATATAAGTATCCGAATGGTATGCTGGTATAGTCCTCGGGGAACGTTTCTGCACCCGCGGCCCCGTTACTAGTTCACACACACCATCTCCGGTGTATAAATGTGTTGGTATACACGTATGTGTTCGTATGCAGTGTACATGCTCGGTTCACTGAGCAGAACCTTTAACGGTTGTGTACAAGAGGCCTTGAAGCCCATCCACGACAGTCCCTTGGCGATCGTCAGCAGAATTTCGGATCTCTCGACCACATATGCAACACTAAAGTCTACCATTTGGCTCGTATCGTTACGCTCAAAGACATTTCTCTCGCGAAATAAGTATTGTCGCTCGTGACGAAGTAAGCAGTAAATCACGACACGCACGGTTGGATAAGAAACACGAATTAAACAAAACAAGAACAAGAATTACGAGCTGAATCGTTACAGTGACGCAGGAATGTTTTAAGGTTTTAATTCATAAAAAAATTTGTTCTACAGTGGAATTTAATGGAAGCGTTATTTATTACGAAATTACACTTTGATAATAGCGATCGGTCTTTAACGTGCTTTATTCTGAGCAAAATTATTGTATCGTTTCGGACGAAACGATCATTCGAGAAATTTGTACGTTTGAAAATTCGCGCCACTGACTGACAACCAGTCTTTTAGTTATTAAGACGACCGCTCGCGTCGCCTCGCGTCGACGCCATCGCATCCGGGACTAACACAGCCCTCTTCCGTTCCTATTACGCGATAAGTATCACAGTGAGAAACAATACGTCGAAGAAGTGATAATAAAACATCCCAATGATAGATTTGAGGCTGTCGACAAGATATTTGCAAGACAACGTTGTACAAAGCAAAGTTAGTGTTTGCATTATACATATTGTTTGATTAAAATTCTCGACTAATTTCCGTTGTCAAAGTTTCCTCGGAACTCGCGAATATTCATCATAGGCACTTTAGCGACAGACTTTTTCGTTCAACGTTTCTTTGCTAAGGTCGTTGTACGAAGACAACGTGTCCCTTGATATAACTATTCTCGTTTATCCGTGCACGGGAGGAATTCTTTTTTTCAACAATCGCACTTTGTTAAATTCTTCCGTGATTTGTCTCGTGAACGTGCACAATATTCTAAGCGGGCGAGATGCTCGTATACTCTGCAACTCGTCTGCAAATCGAGAACATCTCGTGGATCGGAAAATATCCTTTTACACACTATCTCAAATGTATACACGCGTATACCTATATCTAGAAACGCCCGATACATTGCGGGAGAAAACCATCGTCTGCGGCTAATGTTCCGGGAAATTGGTTTTGCAAATGTGGACCGTTTTCTCTCGAGGGAAAAATGAGAGTTTCGCAAAGAGAGAGAGAGAGAGAGACTTGACTTTCTTGGCAGATTCTAGGAAAGTTAAAGAGAAAACGACTATTGTGCGTATATATATAAGTGTGTAAAAGTGAGAGGAAGCAATGTCTTGCTCTGCAAGAAAGATTCTGTCATTCGGATTTTTCACTGACGATGAGATAGATCAAGTTTTACATTCATTCACGTGCTTCGTCGCAGTATAATGAAACCCGTTTGTTGTCAGTCGATATATCTACATATTTATGTATATGCGTGTGCGTATACGATACACACGCTCATATTCTCTCTGCTTCTCCCCCAAGTTTTCCTGCACAATACTATACATAGAAAGCCTAAGCGGGTATTTAAAGAAACATTTTAATTGCGGGAGGTAAGCAGCTTACGTTCGCCCCAGCTTCATAGAGTATTGCACGTTAATATTGGTTTTTTATTTTATACGGTACATATATATATATGTACCGTATAAAATAAAAAACCAAGTCTCCCTCTCTCATCCTGAGAAAAATAGGCTCGCAGAGCGGAGAAAAAATAACGATCATGATGAACGGCCTGTATGTCTTTCAAGACGAGAAAGATGAGAATGAGAAGAAGAAAAAAACATCTCGTTCTTCTCGTTGCATCGCGAGCCGTATAATACGTATTTCAATAATTCGAGAATAAAAACAATAGTGAATACTCTTTACGCGAGTATTCGCCATCGCGTCACAATGCAAATAAGTTAGAAAAAATAAGATCGACATTTTATTATACCATTGAGTAGATTCGAAATGCTGAAAAGCTGTCCATTTCGAGGAAATATTATTTTTGTACGGGATCAGACCAGATAGAAATACCATTGTGAAAAGAGAATCGAGCAGTCAACGAGACACGAGTGTAGGTGCGGAGGTCGTATAAAATCTCGGGCCTCCTCTCTGTAATTGGGCATCAAATGGTCATATTTTGCCGCTGGATGTCTCGTTCGCGGGTTGTGGCTGTAAGGAAACATATTTCTCACACGGTGGCCAAGGAAAAAAAAAAGTATATACTTGAAGTACATACGTGCGCCATGTCCATATTACAATTGGTACAGTGCAACTTCGGTAAAGAAACAATTTAGGACTGACTAACAGCGGGAGAAAGTATCGAAACAAATTCACACGCAGTCAGATGTGTAACGTACTTGAATACACGTAGTACTTTACAAAATATGAGAATATACCGAGTCGGAAAAGAATCCGTTTAAACAATTATTTTTTACACCGATGAATATTCGCGAATAAATTCCTATCGTTATAGGGTACACGGTTAAATTCGCATTCCGTAAGAATTAGAGTTCGCACTGTTTACAGAATTATTAGAGATTTAGAAAATGATTCGAAAGCTTTTATTACGGCTTGTATCAAATTCACATTACTGCCAGTTAAGTTATGGAAGTTCGACTGTAGGTTTCAAATCGACATGCGGGTGCCATCTAGCGGATCTCCCTCGTACTAACGCTTCCAACCTCGAGTCAGCCCACCTCGATATATATATATATAAACATATACACACACTCGCTCGCATCTACCGTAGCCGCGAGTATTCGTGCGTATGTGTATGCGTTTGTGGATATTCGCGATGATGGTATGCCTTGTTACCGCGTTGGCGCGGAAGCAACTCCCTTGGGTAATATCGCATACAATTATATGTCCACCGAAAAAGAAAAAAAATCATGCATTATGCATAACATAGCCCACCCTCGCCACGTTTTCTTGCCCTCTGTCGCTGTTAAATCACGTCGCAAGCTTGGTTAACTCTGCAAACGATATAGGGACTTACTTCATTCCTTCCACCTATATCCAACGTCAAATGTCTTTCTTATTATTATTTGTATTACAACCGACAGAAGGGTGTACCCCCATTGCTCATCGTAACAACATCGAGAAATTCAAATGTTTTGTCCGTCATGTTGCACGCACATAATTATTGTCGAAAATGTTGAATAGGGAGGATTAAACAGGACCGAGAACTCGTGTTGACATAGAGCACACTTTATTTTCCTTAAATTGTTTTATCGTTAATATTCATTTAGCATTGACCGAAAATTGTATAATCGTTTACATCATTTTAATCTCTCATCGTCGTCAAATCGAAGTTTTCGTTTGTATTCTTTTTGTTCTCTCTTTCTTTCATTTTTCGATAATTTAATAGTTAGATTTAAATTTAGCGTTATAAGTTTAATTAATCGTAATGTATTGTCTGAAAGTGTGTCACTCCTCAGCATCCCCTAGGTCGTTTTTACACCCTGACACCATGTGTGAACTGCGTGATTTGAATCCAACCCAACCAAGGTGAGAGAGATAAAGAATGAATAAATGAAAGGTGTGATAGGAAAGAGAACGAAATTTAAAAAAAAGGGCGGTGGGGAAAGAAAAAAGAAATAAACTATGAGACAACCCAAAGATCGATGTTAAACACAGCTGACGAAGATTTACGAGTCCGTTCGTTAACCGAGACGAGAGAGAGAAAGCTCGGAAAACACGAGCGCGAGCTTCACACGCGACAGAGAGCGAACTTTTTTTTTCTAAACGCTTAAAAAATAAGTCAATTCGCGTCTCTGCCGAGAAACCCTCGTTCGCATTTATCCGAATCTCGTCCGCGTCACGTTTCGTTTTCATTGAATTGTTTGTTTTTTTCGCCAATTGCATTTGCACTTTGTTTTTTGTTCTTTATCTTATTTTGTCAGACCTCGGATGCAGAGTGACGTTCTTTTCCTCTTGCAGCGAATCGAAGTAACGAGATTCCTTCGATTCCCAAGCATCGGAGGCGGGGTTTGGGGGGTGGGGGGGTGGGGGCTGTGTACGAGAACATTGGTGCGCTTCGGGTTTTAAATTTTCAATATTTATTTTATTATTTACTTTTTATTTGAGCCTCGCTCGAAAATTGAGTAAACGCAGTCTCGAGGGTAACTCGGTAATTTTAATATTTTAACGCACCTCCGTTGTGTCTCGTACACGGTCTTAGATTACGGTAGAGTGCACGTGGCTTTGTCGTTGGATCTCTTTTTTCGCTTTTCGTTTTATTATCATTTATAATTATCACGCTGTACGACGACTCGCGAATGAAAATTCCGTTCTATACGCACGTACTTGGATCCGAACGACAAAGCTGCATGCAGAACAATATTCAACATTTAACAATAGCCAACATTTATAGAATAGGATACCGATTTTTAGTATGTATAAGTAATTTTCATTTCTTTTTCTTTTTTTTGCTCTCGTGTATAATTTGGATTTTATCATTCGTCGGGTTATCGCTATATTAATAATTCAACCACGGAATCCTTTCAATTATATTACGTTGTTGTTCTCGACACGATAAATACGCAGACTCGAGCCCCGACGCTGACAATACACCGATTCAATAGCGAATTAGCTTTACTTTTTTTGCTCGCATTTTTGTATCTCCTCCCTACGCAGTGTTTCTCAAATTTTTTCAGAAATTTTCATTCTCATTTGTAAATCTTGTCAACGAGAATTAAGTCCTCCCCATCGTGCGGACCTAAAAAGATCTCGCTAATCGTAATCGTGTGCTCTCTATCGGGGAAATTAGCGGGGTTTTCCTAATTACTTCATTTCTTTTTATTCTCTCTCTCTTTATTTTTTCTCGTTTGCTTTTATTGCTATGCCTTCGATCAGTCGACTCTCGAAACTCTTGTATTAGTCCATTTCTCGCTTTTAATCTCTCAGTACGTATTTTTAGTTTGTTTTTTTTCTCCGAATCGCGCATGCCTCGTTATTCAAACGATTATTATTTGTTCGAATTTGTATTCGTTTGTTGCTTCGTTTTTTTCTTATTCGCATTCGTTAATTGACAAATTATTTTGTTGTTCTCCTCACTCTCGTGCGAGCGGCTGCGAACGATTCGCCATGCGGCCAGGTAAAGATTTTTCTTTGGGCTTTATTCGTTTTGTTTTATTTTTTGTTTGTGTTCAGGTACGAAACTCGAAAGTCCCCACACACACACACACGACTTTGATGATAAATTCACGCGTGTTCAAGTTGCAAATGGCTTCGCGATTTTTTGTGATTAGACCGGCCGGAAACAATTACGTTCTCTTTATTGTTCATTATGTTGTTCTCTTGTGCGGTAAATTGGTTTTGTATTCAATTATCGTTATGTTCTTTTTTTTCCCTTGTTTTTTCTTTCTTTGAGAAACACTGGATATTATTACGGTCGTCATCGTTCGTTCACCCACGCAATTGTTCTGCATAAAATTAGTATTGCACGACATCGATAGAACATTTCGAGTTTGAAAAAGTGTTGTGTCGGCTTCGACAATGTGTTTTAGACGTTAAATTAAATCGTACCGAGAGTTGAAAAACTCGACGCGTGTCTCGGCCTTATACCCTAGTTCGAAAATTTTCAATATTTTTCCCAAATTTTTCTCTTTTATCTTTCTTAATGGCGTATCGCCGATAACGGAAAAACAAAAGCTATAAAGATCATACGCTACGGGGCCTATCCGCACTTCTGGAGCACAGGAAGAAAAAAGATTAAGTTTGACAATTTTTTATTCTCGCATCATTTCTTCTTTTCAATCAAAGATGTCTTATAAATATTTGATTGAAAGAATAAATATGAAGAAGAAAAAAAAAAAGAAAAAAAATCTTGAAACTTATTCTTTTATTTTCCTGCCTCGGCTGTGTATCGTCCCTGAAACGAGTATCATAATGATCGTGATGTACAAGATTTTGCCGAATTCTTATTTTTTCTCTCATCTTCGTCCGTTCATAGAGTAGCCCATCCCGCCGTTAATATTGCGCCTCGTTACATGAGCCAGAGTTTTCGACATTTCGCTCGTTCACGCCATCTCTCGGTTATATGTAATAAACGTTATGATTAACTATATATTCCCAGCGATGCCAAGACTCGCGCTATAAAACAATGTTACTTCGGTTTCAAAAACTTTCGGCTCAATGTCCTTTCATTTACTTTGTTTTTCTTTTGCTTCTTTGTATTGTTTTTTTTCTCGATAGTTTCTCTCTCTCCTCTCTCTCGTAATTCGATGATATTCAACGAGAGAAGAGACTAATAATATATAACTAGGCGAAAAAGAAAAATCATAATGACGATAGTAATTCATAATTGAATATATATATATATATATATAAATATATATATACATATATGTGTATGTATAACCATCATCGTCATTATTAATATCGACAATATGTATACGTGTATATATAGATATATGGGTTGGTTTTTTTTTCTCTTTTCCTCTTCCATCTTCCGACAGATACTCTAAATGTTTATAATTTACGCTTAGGAAATATATCGGTCGAAGAGTACCTAAAAACCACATGGCAACAGATATTATTTAACCAAGTTCCGCAATTACTTTCATATTTTGCTTTTCTGGCGAATGAACTCTTGTCCAAAGTCGGGTTGTCGCTGAGAAAGAGGTAGGGAATAATCAGCGATGAAAGGAAGAAAATATAAAGTATAGATTTTATAATAATCAATTGCTCCTTCGATAATATCCAACGCGCTTTTTCTTTAATGTAAAGAAGTATACTCATTTTCGGTTATATATTAATTGCGATAGAGGTGCGCATTGGTCTGGAACTAGCAACCTCCGATCGAAAGACTGCACGAAAACAGATTGATCATTTTTTACCGCACACGAATCGCTAAATAGCGAGGGGACTCGGTGGAAGATATTCGCCATTATTTTTCCTATCGCCTAAACTAAAAAATTCTAATTCTCTGACAAAACGTCTTTACCGACGATTTAAAGGACAAAAACAGTAAAACAATAGACGAATAAATTTGTACGGATTAAAAACTAATCGAACGATTGGAAAACTTGATTCGGGAATGAAACAATCACTGTTATACGGGGTAAATTAATTCGAGAGTAATGCATTCAAGAAATTATTATCTTGTAAATATATCTACACGCGTAACTAAATTAAAATCGTTCGTATCTAAAAAAAATCATGGTTTCGTTAAAACGCAACAAATATTATACACCAAAAAAAAAAAAAAAAATAACAATTTTAACAACGTACGAACGGATTTTCCTTTCTTTCTTTTTCTTCGCTCCTCGTTATATCTTCATGGCAATGAGCGTTTCCGTAGCAAACACAAAAATTCTTTATGGATGATACTCGAAGAAAATTTGTCCAATATTTGTTTGAAAAGAGTGTAAGTGGACATAGGTAGACTGTCGAACCGTGGAGTTACGTCAAGGATATATTGCATTATAGCGTTGTCCAAGTGCATTACGTATCAGTGTTTTCTTTCATTACTCGTGTCTGCGTGTATGTGTAAATGTATGTGTGTTTGTGTGTGTGTGGGTGTGTGTTTATCCTCTCGTACCTTCGAAAAGTTTCTTACGTCGGTAAAAGACACTATAACATTTCATATATATATATGTACATTAACATGCGTATAGAGGTTTTAGATTATTCAGGGGCGGAGATAGAGAGAGATAGTGAAAGAGAAATAGAGAGTTTTCATCCTTTTTTAACTCGATAATTATCTCCTGGATCGCGGGAAAGCTTGAAACGATAACGTGAAACGCGGATGTGTATTTTTCTTTTTCTTTTCGGGTCCTTTCGTCTTTCACATTTTTTTTCCATATCTTCTGTCTTTTTCGTCAAGTAGGCTAGGAGCGTAGTTTGTTGTTTTGGTGGTAAACGCGAATGAACGAATGCTGCAGGGTCTTTGGCATCGTGACGATGGATACCGCTTTAGGGTAACGGATTTACCACCTGGACGTAGGTGACGGGGAAATAACCTGTGCGTCCATTTACGCTTCCCTCGTACCAATTGTCGTCGATCTTTTGGATCAACGTGATAGTATCGTTTTCCTTTAAACAAAAATAAATAAATAAATAACGCAACAAGTTCACATCGTGTAATACGAGATGAAAATGCTATTTACGAATTTCATTGAGTTCTATACGTGCGTGATATTAAAAATAAACGACAAGTAGTTGAAAATTAAAAAATATACCTTAAATCCAAGTTCACCAGGATTCTCAGGCTCGAAATCGTAGAGCGCCGTGCAGCATGGCTGCCTTGGCATTGGAGTCCTTGCAGGTGACTTGCTCGGCGACGCTAGGGGTGATGCTGAAAATATAACGTTAGTTAATTATTGAATTCGTTAAAAAGTATCGTAGTTAAACTAACGTCTCTACATCAACGATCGAAACAAAATCATTGTGCAAGATGGGAATATAATTTTTCATTGGAAAAAGCATAGAAAACGTGTGGAGAGCCGGGGAGAAGAATGAAAAACGTAAAACATATGTGCAACACTTGATTGAATTTCGCTCGAGGTTACGACAGTTTTCGTACGAGTACGAGGCAAAGTGCAGCCAGTAACGAATTACAGCCAGAGTAGAGTTTCAACATGTTCGCCGAGGATTTTTCAAAATTCATGAGATATTTCAGTCTTATTTATCTGAATAATTATGCACGACTCTTTCCCTCCTTCTCGATGGTCGACGAATGAAAATGTTGATGAAAAGAAACAAAATCTCCCAGGGTCCCATGCAAAATTTACCATTGGCTGATTGCGGCGGGTTTCCGGCCGGAAATAGCTCGAGCTGCGAGCGTTTGCCGTCCCCGAGGACCGGAGACCCGGCTCGACTTGACCCTACAGCGTGTCAGGAAAGACATTCAAGTATGCGAATCGAATACATACAGCAGAGTGTCTGGGGATGTGTTTTTTATGTTACGTATACGTTTGTGTGTGTTTGTGTGTGTGTCTGTGTGTAAAAATGTCGAACATTCGTGAACGTGAGGACACAATATATGTTCTACAGTCATCCGAATTAAAGAAGGTCAACATTCATGGAACATGAGATGTGTAATTCCGTGGAAGGCTTGCATCAACGATCATAGGGATCGAATAAAGAGTAGAATACAGATAGAAATTTGTAGAGATTGTTCGCAGACCACGAAGATGTCGCACAGTGATACATCGAGACATTGAAGTGAATTGGACATGTACAGCCACTGATATTTGGAGGGATTTCCTTCTTATTTTTTTTTGTTTTCAGCCGTTTCTGTAAAGTCTGTAAAATGTATCTGTTTTACCGTGCACGAAGAAGTTCCCACCGTTCATGGCGTCCGATGATGGTAGACCCTCGACGTTTAGATCGGCAAGTGTCTTCGGTATGAATTCCATTTTCGGCCTGTTGGCTGCCTCGTCCTTCCTGCAAAATGAAAATTGAAAATCTTTACATAGTATTTTAGCTCCACGATATCGAGGCGACGGATTAGAAACGTGTTTTTTTTTTCATCGTACTTACTTTTCCAAAAGCGTTTCCGTGAGGACCTTGAGAATCTCGACGCATTGTTGATGATACTCGAGCAGGGCCTCGCTGAAAGTCGCTAACTGAGCGACCTGTTCCACCTGTAAAACCTAAAGGGTAAAATATTGTTCCTTTTGGAAATAGACCATGTGTGTTTGTTGCGAGGAAGAGTCGTCATCCGGCCATTTGTCATAGCCTTTCTATCCTCGTTCCGTTGTTTTTCTTTTTTTTTTACTTTTTCTTGCACTCACGTCATTCTCCAGTAAGTTGAACATTCCCACTTGGGCGAGTTGAAGGCTCTCCGCGAATTTTTCCTCCGCTTGGCGAATTTCATCGTCTGAAACGTGAGAACCTGTACGCAACGTTGCGTCGTACGTATGATTAAAAAGTGCACTACAGGGTTGCTTCGGTCCTATAAAAGTAATCAAATAATAATAATAATAATTAATGCCTAGCTAATTTTACCACTAGTCTCAAAAGAAACGCACTCTCTATTGTGTTATCTATTGCATTCTAGTGTTTGATCAAATTTATACATGTCGAGTTAAAATGAACGAACAATGTACGAGCAAGATACGCATTTCCTAGAAATCTGAGAAATTCTTTACTGTCCATATTCATCACCGTCATAAATTAGTAATAATCATTTTTAAGTCAATCGCACGTCCAATTTTTCAACGATTATCCATAAATAAGCATTCGTTGGCAAAATAATTACCAGATAAATTTTAATAACGTTTTCCAAAGTTTATATAAGTTTCGAGAGAAGAGAGCACGGCAGAAGAAATTATTTTAGAGTTTAATATCAATTTAAGATTAATATTTAAATCATAATTTCCCACAGCGATTTTAGAAGTCAACGGGCTATGGTGATGTACATTATTCTACGTTTGTATATGATAATTCAATTCCCAAAGGCATTTTTCTTGACAATACGTCTTTTATTCCAAAGGTATGGAAAAAGTAGATCGATGATGATTAAAAGATCTTTCGGGGTCGTCTTCCTCCTATACTTTAGTCGCTACAGAATAGTACATTCGCGTTAAACTACAAGACTAACGATGACATGCACTTGAAATATTGACGCTTCAAATTGCACACAGCCAAAACGACATTTTACGACAATGTCAAGCATCACTTACCCATTATAGGGCATAATTTGGATTTCTGCAGGTACAAGCAACTGTGACAGGAGTTTCGCCAGAGGGAGAGATAGAGCTAGAGGGGAGAGGCCCGGGGATGTAGTTATAATAAGAAAGGGTATAAGAAAGAAAGTTCGTATCGATCCGGCGCGCGAGTGTCAATAACACGGTTTGCATAAGCGCATTAAACACGAAAACGTCTTGCGAGGTAAAACGAATATGTGAACGAGCAAAGGTGAGGGTTCGATGATTGTTTTAACTCGATCCAAGACAAGTTCAACGTGGTCTACTGAATTCTTCGATCTATCTTACCGAAAGTACTGACACGATTACATTTTTTCTGGGAGGAAAATTATAAAAATTGTTTTAAAATGGATAGGGTTTTTTTTTTCACCGAGACTCACGTACCCGCATAGGATGTTGGTGTGGCCGATCTCGCTGGGCTACCGAAGTGCGGACTTGCCGATAACTTCCCAACGGCTAACATTCAAGCATGCGACATGATTGTTTTTCTTAAATTTCGACGAACAATGCCATAAGATAAAACAAAAACGACGCCATGCAACATTGAATAGGTTTCTTTCTTTTTTTGTTTTTTTTCTTCTGTTTTTTCTTTTCTTTTTTTTTGTCTTTAAATAGAGTCATGCATCACGGTTATACCATCGACACAGGTGCCGTCGACAGAGAGGCTCGGGTGACGTGAATAAAATCAGCGTGAGATTCACAAACGACTGAATTACCTTTCGCCTGACGTCTTCGCTTGCAATCGAAGTCGAGCCTTCGGCCTTGAAGTTTCTTCCGATGATGCTAAACAGAGAAAAATGGACGGAACGAAGAATAAGAGCGGAGAAAGACACGTTGGTCAGGCTGCAACGACACATCGTCTCGAAGGCAGTAAAAGAAACGATCACGGGTTAGAACTTTTTTAATATAAGAATTCGAGCAAACTCACCATAACTTCCTTTAGATCCTTGGTCTGCAGATGGTGCAGTGGCTCTAAGAAGTTTTGCTTTATGTTGTCGTCCAGTGAATACTTTACGTCGGCCATCTGTCTCATAGCCTCACCCATTTCTATCAATGCCACACCTGAGAATACGATATAAAAAATTTTAATCGATCTTAATAAGGATAATAAAAACCCAGGGTTGATAAATATTAAAGATAATGGGGTAGTAAGGGAATCTATTTCATAATTAGATAAACGCCCTTTTATCAAAAGCATTTGTTTTCCGTCTTTTGCCCTACCAAACACGCTGTCCTCGCCCATTTTCTTGCCGTACATCAGCATACAATCACCCAGCACACCCTCGGGCTGTGGATAGGTCGAAGCTTTCGCTTGACCGCTAAGTTTGCTTATTCCCTTGACTGCAGCCATTTTTGCTCGCGCTGTTGGATTTGGCTGTAAAAATTCCTTGGTCTTCAACTGTAGTTCCTCCACGAGCTCGCACGTAACGTCCGTTTTCTGTACAAAGCGTGCGTTGAAAAAAAGAAATGTTTTAACAGAAATTTACATTTAGTTTTTTGCTCAACAACTCGTTACCCGTGTCGCGATAAATAGAAACGACTTAAACGCGATAACCGATCTTTCCGATCGTTGCTTTCAATTCGTACAGGTAATAAAAATGATCATGCAATCCGGTCGTTATTATCGCCATTTACAAGGAGACGAAGACTATATTCCATTTTTCTTTCTCATTTATGCGAGGACTATTTTTTCATTCTCGGGAGTGACACGATGAATAAAGGGAGATGTCATAAAACAAAAAAAAACTAATTCGCTCACCCGCTCCATATCCACGAAGTCGACGTCGAGCTTTGTGCCTTCCGCGCCTCCCATTTTCTCCGTCATGTACTGCAAGATTAAAAAAAAAAGTGTTACCTACGAAATTACTTGTGGATTCAAGGCTCTGTTGGAGAGCGACCTTGTCGTTAACACCAGCGAAACACTAATTGTATTTCGTTGTGCTATGCTGAGATGAAATCACACAATTCCAAGAACGATGTCGACTGAATTGAATAGACTCTTCAACTTCTGTGTCTCATTTTGTCTGGATGAGGGTAAAACACATTTTTCAATCTTCCCCCCGCAAATGTAGTCTCGTCGAGTTTGGCCTATTCGCAGGTTGAGTAATGAAGTCTAGAGGGGGCGGTGGACGAGAAAGGTGTCTCGGTCCTGTCACCAGGACTACGAAGAGAAATCTCTCCTGGCGGTGGAAAGAAAAACGACGTTTTCTCCTTCTTTTTATACCGTAATGGGAAGGGTGTTATCGTCCGTCGTACGTCGCCTCGATAATATAGTTTTAACCTTTCTATTATACCGACTCTTACGTTTATATATTGTTACAAAGATTCGTGAGATACGAACAAATTGGCAAAATTTGCAAACTTTGTTTTCCAAGAATTAGTTGGTACTTACGGACAATTGATCTTCACCATTTTGCAGATAAACTCGTTCATACTTTTGAATCCATCGACAAAGTTACTTCAAACGGACGCAAAGAAGATAAAGAGGAAGGTCTCGTAGACCACAGTTCGGGGCGGTATTTTATTTACTCGTTAAAAATATTTTACCATCGAAAAGAAAAGGAATCATTGATTCGATGCAAAAGTCGAGTCGTTCCCATTTCTCGTAACAACGAAAGCTTGCATAATGTACATCTTTGTGACAAAGTCGAACGGTAAAAGAGAAATAAGAATAGGTTACGGGGCTTTGACGTGAGCACAATTACGCGGTATAAGGAGGCGCAAGGCGGCGTTGGCATAAACGCCGGGGTGATTTTTTTCTCGAAGCATCTTTCTTTCTTCTCATTTATTTATAATAGCAACATTGTGTGTGCGTGTTGCTTGGGTGTGAAAAAACGGGCATTAATCTCTCTCTTTATGTTCGTGAACGCGTTGCCACTCAACGGGAAAGCCGGCCCAGAGATTTTAGCAACTGAAAGGACAAACCTTGGATCAATATCAGAGGCGAGTTTGCGGGGAGTTTCGCACACACGTTTCATCCGGCACTAGCCGGCAACTCGTGTCGATGTGTACAGAATCCAAGGTTGGTAAAGCACGTTTTCTTTTTATAATTGCGAGCTAATTACAAAGCAATTAGTTGTTAAATATAAAAAATCATTTTTTTCTTCTTCTTAAAAAAGCTTTTACTGCGATTACCAGTGGAACGAAAATGTTGATTAAAGTACAAAAACAATGAAAGATATTTTTACTTCTGGTCACTCAGAGTATAATGAAGAGAATAATAAATATGAAAGAAAGACGAAAATAACTCAGGTTTCGGTGGAAATAAGAGACAAATGTCTGGAGGATCAGTAAATATCCTTCGCATAAATTTTAAGTAGGTATGTCTTCGCTACCGGGGCTGTTTTTAAGGGTGACATACGATACGTATGTGTGTACGTGTGTGATGCAACATCTTGAAAGATGAGGGTCGGTGTGAAAAGAGAAAATGAGAAAGGAGACGAAGCAGACAAGTCGCGAATGATAGTGCCGGGTTGCTGCGCGAGTTCACCGGGTCTCGAAGGAAAATCGATGTCGCGCGCCTGCATGCCTTGTATGTATGTACTATTGATTCCTTAAAAGGGACTGAAAATGTGTGCCACCGAGACTGATAATTGCCGCGAGAGAAAGAGAAAGAGAGAGAGAGAACGTTTGTCCTCCTGGCTTTAACCCATTTAGCGTTTATCTACTCTTGAAAAAATACTCGAGCTTAATTATGTCCAATTAGAGATTGCGCTATTGGCAATGATAAAATCTCATATCGATTCGAAGGGAAATAATTTGTCAAGATTGAGAGTCTTAAAAAATCCGGTTTAAATCATATTTAGGGAGGAAGGAGAGTCCATTGCATCATTAATCTTCCGGATAATTATTCTAACATTCCTAATTCCCCGAAAGTGATTTAAGTCCAAGATTTCGAGTGAGCTCACTCTTCTCTATAGTTAAAGTCTATGTAAAATTTACTCTCCTGTCTCTATTTGTGGAAATAAAAATTATATACAATATCTCGTTTAAATAATTCCAGTGGGGGGTGGGTTTTTGTTAAGACAACACTGAAGTTTCTCTTGGAAAAACACGAAAATAAAAAACCGTATACGTAATTCGATATAATTGGGAACGATTATAAATTTAATTTGCTGCGATGCACAGCTGCATAGAGGAAATTGAATCTGTGGGAGGATGCAATCAAAAGCCAAAGGGCGATGGTAGTCGTGTGGTAAGCTCGTTGGAAACAATATCCGACCTTCCCTTGGATTCTATCGAGTAATATCGCGCTATATCTACAGGGCACCCCTCACGAACGTGCGTAATTTTTTTTAATTTAACGAGAAGAAAAAACCATAGCGTTGGATGAAAAATGATGCAGAGACTTGAACTTTTGCCAGGGCGTCAGCTCGGCGACTCGGAGTCGTATAAATACGAGAATGCGAGTGAGGGCGACCAAGTGGTGTGCCAGACCGATATCTTCTTACATGGAAAATCGTGCAAACGCTCGAGCGCGCCAAGGGTGAATAATGGTCCGGAAGGAAAGGGGTCGTGGTTGAACAAGACGGACCATTTCTTCTCTGATAACAAAAGCTTTATTTTCGGGCAAAAAATATCCATACGGGATTACTCAGAATATTTCAAAAAGATCCAATACCATATTTTAGACAATTTGTATAAACGATGCAAGAAGTTGAAGTCACGATATTCCGGAAACGACTCGGACAATCTTCTTTATAGATCATATTTTTATAATAGACAAGTAACGCGTTATACCAAACGATGGAAAATATAATGATCGATTTCGAAATTGATTTTCTGTCGACATACTTTATTTCTTTCCATCTAATCGGATTTAATCGAAATTTATTGCGATTAACCGAATCGCCAATATAAAAAATCCTCCTCCAAAATCCTTCGTTTCATTTAAATGGAATTTATCGGTAAATTCTTTATTTCGCCTAAAATTCTACCGATTTCTCGTAGTAGGATAGCGCCAGTACCTATCGAGTACTACGAAGCACGCTTTGATTGTCCTCTTTGGTTTGGTGTGTTCTATCCCGCTTAGACCCTGACCTATATTCGTGGATGACCTACATTTTGTACGTCTCATCGGACGAGCGTGCGGGAGTCCCAAGTACGCGGATATACGTATATGCACTAAACACTTTGGTAGGTTCTCTTAGCGAAATGGGTCGTCCGACAGCCGCCACGACGCGCCCTCGGGAATTCGACCTACATCGTCTTCGCACCACCCCCCCTCCCCAGCCACTGTCTCGTTATCAGCATTTTTCTTTATCACGTACTCGTACTTGCCCCTCTTTTAAATAATTGCCATTATATCGAGGATAATCTTTAATGATTCGTCTCGATAAGCTATCGTACTCGCGGTGTCCTTTATACAGAAGAAGCTGAAGAAAAAATCCAAATCAAACGAATCGATGATAATAAATTGAAATAAATTTATTTGATTGATTTGACTTTTTTGACATTTAATATACGTAGCAAAATTATTTTTATAAAGGAAAAAATGTTCTTTCTCGTATGACGTAACTTTTATCGTGGTGAAGAAAAGGTTCGAAAGGGTCGAAAGGGTGAAGCGAAGACGCGAAGTGAGAATGTACGATGCTGCGACCTTATACGAGGGTTTTCAGGATCCGTGGCCGCTCGATAACTCAAGTATTTTCTCTTGAAACGTTGGAAAATTAAATTTACGCAATACGAGAGGAAAATGTCGTTTAGAAGGGAGTCGACTGGCTGTATAAAAGTCAACTGTTCGTACGGAATTGAATCAAGCTGCCAATTGCATCCCTCCATTTCACTCTCCCTCTCGTCCGATTCATGTTCTCAATCGCTCTCGTTCGCTCGAAGCTCCCTGGACACGTCTCGTCGTCCAGATGAAATTGTGACTATGCACGTGTAACTCGTGTTTACAGATTCCACAAGGGACCGTCCCTTGTTTCCATGCATTTAAGCCTAAATATTTTTCCCATACGTCATCCAATAATGTTCCAAATAATCTGAAACCTTCGCCAAGGTCACCCTCTAAATATTATAGCCGAATGTAAATCATCCAAGCGACTGATGCTTACACGAATAATCGGAAAATGATCGTGCAAAGGGCATCGGCGTTAAATCGTGTAACGCAACGCACCATTCTAACGTAATGTCGCGCTTACGTTGCATGCATTATATCCCCGGTGTTCTTCCCAATAACCACGGAATGTACGATCTCAAACTTTGTGGTAAATTGTTTCCGCGATCGAGCGCTCCTATCTCGTCGTTGGCCTCTCGTCTGGCGAGCCAGGAAATGGGGAGCATAATTGATAAAAGCCCGTGTATGGCCACATGAATCATATCTGCTCCGGAATGAAGGCGCCATGCGCAGCGAGAAGGTATCGTATCTATCTTCGCAGCCTGCGGAATTTGCATTTTACGTTGCCCGGTAATGTCGCGGGGTAAATGCCCACATTTATGACTCATATACACTTGGAAAGTTTGTTTCTCCCAGTCAATTTTGTCATCGTTCATATCACTTTTATCGGCGAGTCATTCGGTCATTCCAACGGTTTTTACGGTCTCGTCTCGTTACTGCTCGTCAAAATTTGCTATACATGGTCGAACAACGGAAGACAGAGATAATGGGAAAAGGATATATAAAAAAAACGGATGTAAACGTTTATCGTAGCTGATGGACAAACTTTCATTGGAAGTTTCATCGAAATTATTTTTCGCCTCGTTGAATGATTCACCGATTACCGTACGATGATTGTAGGGTGTTTTAATCGTGCGGTTCGTAGGTCAATTACCATTATCAACGTTAGCGAGCGTTTAATACAATTTATTCTAGTTTATAATCGATAGTATGAAAACTTTTGTTATTCCAAGAAATTTCGATCGATGAATTTGGCTATCGAGCCAATCAAGCTTCCGGTTAATACGTATATTCAATTATATTTTGCTCGAATGCAAGTACATGAATTTTGAAATATTCGGGCATAAACAAACCTGATTCGCCTTGTTGATTTGCTTTTTGAGTCCTGCGAACGCCATGGTGTTGCTTGCGCACCTTTGCCCGGTCCCAATCGCGTGAGAGGTCAGCCTGTAACAGAACGAGATACACGAGATGTATCAATCATGATTCCAATAATAGTATCCTCCTTATCGAACCATACACCAATTTCTTTTTGGGCCACGTTCATATCGGCCCTCGAACTTTTTTTTGCGCGCTTTATGCAGCTGCTGGTACGAAATACAGGCACGCTGTTGGCACAGGTGGTCCTGATACTGCTACGTTTCTCTTCTCTCTTCATTCGCATTTTGGCAACGGCCAATCTTCCGCGTTCCTTTTTTTACTATGTAAGCAGTGCGGATGAATAAAGCAACCGCGATATTAAAAATAATTCTCGAATTAAAGAAACGTCAACGTACGATAAAGATCAGTGTCATTCAAATTCTTTTTTTCTCTTTTTTCAATCTATCGGTAAATCGAAAATAGATTTCTCTCGTTTATACGTTAAATCACGACAATGTGCCCGAACGCATTTCATTAAAGATGTAACGTTATTATTTCGGATAAAAATATTTATTTTCGTGACGAAATTTTGTATTCTACGCAACTCTTTTTTTACGTATGGCTCACTTCCGTGGGAGGAGCATGACTCGCGTCGTCGTACGACTTTTGAGGCGCCTCGACCTGACATTCTCCAAGAACCTTTCGCCCTCTCGGGCTAAATGGATTTAATGAGAATAAGTGTTCGCTTAATAAGTATTATAAACGTCGTCGATCGCCTCGCGTGCACTACTAAGAAAACGGGGGACGAGGGGATGTAGGAGACGATGAAGGTTTCGTCTGCTGGGAGACGAATGTGCAGACGGACAGCTGGTGATCGCGAGACGGCCGATGAGACAAAACATGACGACTTGTAAAGATTTTTTTATCGTGTCAATTTTAACATATCTTTTTATTTCGGCCAAACGTTGTTCAATGCTTTTGTTAGAATTTTAACGGAAATCCAAATATTCCCTCGGCGAATTTAATGGGGAAATTCATAATTCGACGAAATTGTAACATCGTATATTTCATTAATCGAATGATTTATCAATTCATCATCCGTGAATACTCGAGAGAAGTATTTCTGTGTACAGGATGAGATTTTATCGTGAAAATCGTCGCGAAACGAATAGGAAAAAAATGTGACGAGAATGCCGGAGCTTCTGTACATCTGGGAACCATCACACTCGAGATCGTGAACGAAAAGATTTTTTACTAAAAGAGAACCACTATAACTTTCGAAAAATTCGGTTTCTTCGTTATACTATATCCCTGTGTCTCCAGACGCATTGTCGTATTTTAAAAAACTTATAATTTATAGCCTCGTCTCTCACCTGCAAGCTTATCTTACAACACTGGTCGCAACGAAAATGACGAAATTCCCGCTGTGACGGCGGAAAAATTCGCGAGCTCGATTGGCGCTGATGGCTTGTGGACGAACCGCGTCGGGGAAGAAGAAAAGCTTTTCTTCCTCTTATCGCTCAAACGTTATCCCCTCCCACGATATTGCCTCTTGTAACAGTTTACAAAACGCGAAAGATATCTTTATATTTTACGCACCGTATAATATCGTATTTACCGTACGTGTGTATATACGACGATATTTAAAGCAAGTCGGACGAGAACGAAAACGTATGAATCGGCGTGGGTCGGATGAATTTTTACAAAAACCACGATCACTGTGCGAGAGCCTTTCGGACACTGCGCCTTACTTGACTAGGGGTAGTTTTCAGTTGAGCGCGGATCGATACGGCAAACGGGGGAGCCACCACTCGTAACGTCAACTCTGTCTTTGTGTGTGTCTCTGTCTCTCTCTCTCTCTCTCTCTCGCTCCCTCCTTGGCATTAATTCTCTATCACTCTCCCTTTCTCGCTCCCTTATCCACAAGCATTACCGGACCAATAAGAGTTCCAGCGTTTCAACAATAGGCGTGAAGGCGATCGCTTTCGCCGTGACGACGAACGCGGTGAACTCCATGAACATGGCCGACCAATGTTAGCTTTTTAACAACTTTTTCATGACCCATTTCTTGAATTTTGTCTAATAATTTAACTGAAACGTTCAATAATTGATAGATTCTAATAAATTCGTTGCGAGTAGATATAAATTGTGTAAACGTTGTGTGACTCGAGCTTTTTTGAATTATTTTGATCGATTGGATTCATTCGTTCATGTTCTTCCAGACCATAAATCCAGAGCATACAACGATTGGCAATTGAAGCCAATTTTTCGTTCTCCCAAAGTCAAAATCGGGTTCGATCGTGTGTAAAAGCCGCCGTAACAACTAAAAACTCATATTGCGAGGATAGCTCTGGTGATGGTTTCGAGATTATTATCTTGTCCAACAGAGTTCGCTACGATCGAAAAATGGTGTTCGACATAACCTTGAATTTGTATTCAAGGTCACGTCGCATACTTTTGAGTGTGTTAGCGGAAATACCTTTATAGAAAATATATCCGATAAAGACATAACCGAAGATTTGGATGGCATCGGCTTTGCCAAAGTAACATGGCTAAATTAACAATTCTAGTAATAAAACTATATATAAGAACGGTTGCTTTCATCATTCGAATTGGACGACATTCCAAGTCGAGACATTACTTACAGACTGCGCAAACTCCACACACACACATACACACTCCAGACATTTCACACGTGCCAAGTCATCCTACACCAACATGACAGACATAACCCCACACACTCCGCGACGAGTCACTCGGTAAAAAGGACTTACGGAGCGCGCAACACACTGCGCATAGCACTAACCCAAAAGCAACGCATGCACAACAACATATAGCAGATCCACAGCACATGGGGTCGACACACAGCATGCATACGCACGCTAAACACAGAATCAGTTATCACGCAGCCAATACACAATAAACTCAATACTCGGCCATTAGACACAAATCAGATTTATGGCGCACACAGCAGACGCTCAGTACGCGTGCTGTAAATTTATAACGCACTCAGTACACATAAAAGATTTACAGCACACACCCAACAGACATACAACACACTCAAGGTCCTATCTACCGTGGATATTATATGCTGTATTTTTCCGCGCAGTGTGTATGTACGTACTGCGTGTGACTTGTGTATAAGCTTATGGAATGTCCAGCGTGTGTTAAGTGTGCGGAGTCTGTCTACAGTGTGGTGAGTGTGACTTTTGTGTAAAGTGAATCACTTTTAGTGTGAACGAAGTGTATTGTACGAGTAGTGTGTCGAATCTTCAGGGTGTACAAGATACGGGGTGTGTCTGGCGGGTGGTGCGTGTGTGTAGTGTTTAGTGTGTAATGTGTATGGTTTACTTTGAATGTGTCAGGTGCCTCTAATTCCTAGTATTTACAGTGTGCAAGGGGAACGGAAGGTCATTGAATTAAAGAAATGAAAGTAACCGCTATAGTACATAGTCGTATAACTAGTTACTTATCGTTAACGTAAGAATGTTAAGAACTTACCTTAGCAATGCCGTGCCTATCTCAACCTTTATTACATTATTATTGTATACATTTCTGTTGAAAGTACCTCTCACCGTATGTCGTGTTTTCCACGGATTACGATTGATTACCAACGATTGAGCATTAATTACGTGTCATTAACCATCATTGCGAGTCGCGCGAGCGATTAATTGGTCGAGTTTGTGAGATTGCAATAGCGAAACACATTCTCGAAGACTCGCGGTGTGTGCATTGGAAAGTAGCTCGAAGGTACACTGTTTTTTCTCGTTTTGTGGTTAAATAACGTTCTTCCGAAAATGACTAATGATACCGAAAAAATGGATACGATAAGACAGTATTTGTCAATGAGAAAAAAATGTTGTACAGCGAATTTTCATAAAGTTGATTTATGACCGAGATTTTTTCTTTTTCGAATCGCATGCTTCATCCCCCCATCCAATCAGGGACCATAGATCGACGACCAATAGCGATAATGATTTCCCTGCACAGATTTGTACGTTTGAAATCCATTGTTGGTGGTGATGAAAAAAAAGATAAAGAATATTTCTTCTAGTACGTAAATTCGACGGATTTCCGTTAATTGTGAGAACTTACTCCGCGAGCCGGAGTAAACGTCGCGCACAGATCGTAATAAACAAATGCAATGTAAGCGTTCTTTGAAAAATTCGATTTACCACGAGGATCCTTCCTCGCTGTATTAAATGGAGTCCTCTTCCGAAATCCGTCACAGACCGGTATTACACGAACTCCATTATACGTTCCACAGGGTGATTCGTCACTTTACAGTAAATACACAAAAACTCGCGAAGTTCGACACTTACCGTAAATCAATCGATCGTTTATTACAAGCCTATATCGACGCGCCCCGACTCGGGTTCTAACCTCCCACAGAGATAATGATTGACACGAAGGAAAACAGCTGTTGACAAAGCTTGGAGAATTTACCGATAGGTGGCGAATCTTAATGGTGTTTGTGCCAAGCGGCCGGAAATTCTTTTTGCATCAACATTTTTAAACTTTCCTACAATTGCATTGTATACGGACCGACCTTGAAAACTCTTAGAATTCCTAATCTCGGAGTTGGGTCCGAGCCTCGTGTTTCATTTTTATCAACAATTAATACAGCGAAACAGATAATATTATACAATAAAATAGTGCCGTTTTACAATAAGAGCGGCGTTCAAGCTTTTTACATATTAATAGTGTGAGAGAGGGGCGAGAGGACATCGAGGGTCATACTAGAACATTCGTTTGAACGATAGATTCTTTTTTTATCTCGTTTTTTTTTCTTTTTTTTCTTTCTTCTTTTTTTCTGTGTTTTTGTCGCTATCAGCATGCGAATTTCGTTTCGCACAACACGGCTTTTCAAAGCGTTATGTACTCTTTGAGTTGTTGATCAATATCAGATCGAAGTGTCAGAAGCATCTGATGGAATTGATTATCTCCCATTACCCTTCGTAGAGTAATTAATTGATTCTGCAACGTGTCCTTGAGACATACACTGTGGACCGGATCGCTCAATCCGAGTCTCTTTCGTCGTTGCTCATGCTCGGTCTCGTAATCGACATCCTCGTACTGCGACGGACTACGCTGATCGCTGATCATCAACGAACTGCAACGAATCATCGTATTCTTGAGTTTACGTCCTAAACATTATTTTCTATTTACTCATTTTTTTGTTTTTTTGTTTTTTTTTTAATACTCACTCGATCGAACCTCCCGTACCATCGATTAACGTTATATCGTTTAGAGTCTCGACGATGCTCGATATTATGTGTGGGAATTTTTGAAAAACGATAGGCGGGCTGTTGGGACTGAGTAGAGAGCAAAGCGCGAGCGAGAGAAGCTTCGATCTCTCGGGTTGAGCTAGTATGGTCATACGACCTACCCACACTTCGATTATACGAGCAAGTACACTCTCCTCGGTAGTGTCACCACCAATATCGCGCGTTAGCTCGCTTATCACCTCCGCGAAAATATCCTTCGAACCAAGAAGAACGCGCGCCACGATCGACAGGCCCATCACTATCACCATTGGATATCCCGTGCCTTTGTAGACATTCCTGAAATTCCGTAACGAAATATATAGATTAATTTATTTTCTTCCTCTCTCGATCCCGCGCGCGCGCGCGCGCTTTGTTTCTTCTAATCAATACAGAGCTTACTCGAATATACCGCCTAAAAGCGGTTTTATGAGCTGTGCTCCTTGTTGCGGTGCAGCTTTCAGACACGTCTCGAAAAGTCTCATCGCCATTATGATACCCTCCGATCTCATATCACCGATAAGACTCTTGATCGTATCGACGACTGCGGTACCACGCTCGTACAAAAATTCCAAAGGGCTCAATAAGACGTAAGCTTGTACGATGTAGAGGCAAAGCCAAAGATTCTCCGTCGAAGAGTCTTAAAACAAGATTAAACGATTAATTAAAAGAGCCACGCGGAAGGAAATCCGAACGATTCTAGTATATTATTTTTATGCCGGATACGAACCGAGCAGCGCGGGGATATTTCTGAAGAGATCCATTATTGCCGGAGTCGGTGCTGGTGCATTTTCTAAAAGTGCGAGCCACAATTCCAAACCATCTTCCAGTAGATAAACATGACCATCTTGATTAACGTCGCAGCTCAATGCCACAACTCCCACGACTAATGGCTCCAATGTTACACTCTCCGAACCCAAGGCCTGAATCGAGTAAACGAGATTTTTAATAATCGCTCGATCAACGATAATTCATCCTTTACGAACAATGTTGCGGCTCACTTTTTCCAAATGTACCAGTGTCGAGACAATAGCACATCGCAACATATTGTGCTCTTCCGATTGTTGCCAAAGCGCTGGCAAGTATGCGGTAAAAGAACTTATGTGAGGCTTGATACCGCAGCCTATACGCTCGATCATAAACGAGAGTACGAAGAGGACACGCATCTAAAATATTTCCAACGCATATACGATTTCTTTCTTTCTTTCTTCTCGTGATTCAGACATCTCGTGATTCAGACTCATTCGCTTACCTTGGTATCGCATTCATTGACCTCCTTAAGAAGAGTGAAGAGCATGGAGACCGCCGGCTCCAAAAATGGCGCAAATTCATCCGTGTTAAATTCAAAATCGTCGATGGCTAACTTAAGAGCGTCGCTGGCTGCGAGTCTCACACCAAGATCCTCTTCGGGACTCAATGACTCGACCATCAGTTTGTACAACTCTGGTCTGAGCTTCGGACTCATTTTAACACCAGCCCACTGTCCGATTAGCCAACAGACTCGTCTTCGTATTATTCTGTAGTTGGCACCGCGTAACTTCAACTCTTGTTTCAACGTCGTTGAGAACCATTGATCAAAATCAACCTGATGATTCGGTTCCAAGACACATAGAATTTTACTCGACGTACTTGACTATTTAGTGTGTTTAGGGGAGAGAAAATAATTTGTTCGTGGATTCTTTGGAAATCTCACCTCATCGTACAGATTGGAAGCAGCGAGACCGACCGCATTGTAAACGGCATCTTTGAGCAATATAGCGTGCAAATCGTTTGGATCAACCGGTTGGTGATGTTTCTGTATCAAATCGACCAATACAGAGGTCGGCACGTCGTGAAATTCATGGAACATTGCTAAAAAAACAGATTCTGTGCACGGCTGTAACGAAGAAATAAAAAAATTCACGATATTAATAAATGATTGATGAAATTATTGTAATCAACGACCGGATACTTACCCTCAAACTGTATTTCCATGATTCACCAACGTCATCGACAGCTGAAATTCATCGAATTTTATAGTTTCTCACATTACAAGTTTGGCAACATTGGCAATATTATTCCAATTACCGAAATTCTCGGGGTCCGTGTCCCAGAGCTCAAGATCGGCAGGTGTTAATAAAAAGTATTGAGTCACGAGCCTTGAGCAAATTTCTGTCAATGTCTGCGCCGTAAAGAAATCTTGTCGCAATTGATGGGCTCGAATGGCAAATTCGTTTTTTGTCTCTGCATCACAGTTACATGGAAATAAGAATCTTTTCATGACAAAATAGATCCTTTTATGAACAAAAGTGTTTCTTACCATCGTGTTTCAAAGGCCTTGGATCATTCAGTAATAATATACCCTTCAATAAATTTAAACACGCGATTATAAATCTCTCAAAGGTCAATGGCTTGCCGCCTTCCGTAAAGCAGTAAAAAACTGAGAATTCGAGGGACATCGGTATCAATTCAAGGTAGCAAAATGGATGGATCTCCAACACTCCTGATAAGACTTTGGTCAAGTGTATAATAAATTTGTCACATACTTCCATCGGTGTGCCTCGGGATATTAGCGTTTTTCCTGAAAATTCAAAAGATATTACCGTATTAAAATATTTTTAAAAACAAACCTTCCGTACGAATTTGATGAAAAAAAAATTTTTTTTTTAAACTTACTGCACTCGAGACACGTTCGCGCACGTTCGAAAACGACTTTCAAAAAGAGCATCGCGTCTTGAGACTGCGACGGTTTGTTGAAACCATTTACAACCAATTTTCTGAGTATCCTTAGTAAAAGTAATGCCTTCTCCAATGCCTCCTGTATCTGATTCGCGTCCGCTCCGTTCAAAGCAAGTATCAAAAACGATTCGGTAAACGTGTTCCACAGATTGAGAATGAAATTGAACACATTCGACGTGAGTTCCTGAAATAAACGCTGATCGGTGATCAAACGCTTGGAAGCCAATGTTTTGACAACATGATGAAGGGTAAGCAACGCGCGATGCTGAGCAAATGGATTCTGTCCTCCTATGACTTCGAGCAGAGTCGGAATCAGTGTGTTCCATTCTCTTGGACAATCGAACCTAAAAATCCAATGTCGAAATAATAAATTTCGTAAAACGCGATAAATCGAAGATTGTTAAAAAATATATTGCTAATTTTATTTATACCTCACCTTGCGATTTTAGCTGTGAGAACTGCTATATGAACGGCCAACTGATTGATGGGCTCGTCAAAATTCGCTATCAGACGTTGGCGAAGAAATTCCTTTTCGTCATCGGCTATGGCACTACAAAAAGATTCGTTTAAAGTCAAAACGAGACTTAACGTCATACCAGAGTTATCGTTAGTCTTATCGATATACTTACTTTGGAGCTGATCTTCTCCAATATCTATCTATTCCATTCTTAAAGTATAAAACAGCCATCCATCTCACATTAATAGCCAAGGAATGATTGGAAAACACATTCTACAAAAAAAAAAAATAATCGTACAATGGTTTTAATAAAAGTTTGGCGTTGGGTATGTATAACGTACGTATAATGCCGTGTAAAATCCTCTCTCGGTTTCCCATTGCTTTAATGTCTGTTCCGCTGGCTTTAAAATATTAGGATCTTGGCTACCAGCCTGTTGCAGAACTTCTACCACAGCTGCATCCATTTTTTGTAACCTTATCGGAAATACATATTGCTCTGTTTATTCAAACTCATGTATTAAACATCGAATTATATTTCAGTTTCATACATTCCAACAGAAACACGAAAGCCACGTCTCAAAAACGTATAAACTCATGGCACACATGTATCTGAAGAACTGTTGTTTGAAAATAATCAATCGGTATATCATGTCCCAACCACCAAAACGAAAAAAAATTCTTTTCTTTTCAGTTTTGCTGTTATTATAGGTTCAGCTCCAATTTAATAGGAATTTAGTTTTTTTTTCTTAAATGGAAAGTTCTCGACTACTTGGACCTACCGATGTATATTCGATATACTCTCGTAAATGCTTTTGGGGGGTTTGAAAGGATTCGTCTTCAAATCATATTCTAACCTATTCAAAAGCGGAAACATGCATTTATCTCGGCGTGTTACCTTACTCAAGCACAGTACGTAGTTTTATGCTCGGTGCGTTCCATTTATTTCAAGTTTTTTTTATGTAATAAATCGATCCATACAAGTGCGTATGTAAAGCGAAGATAATGTTATCGAAAAAGTCAAACACGCCCGAGTGTCGACATTTTGGTTCGTAACGCAGGCTCCCCCACTCCGTTTCTCCTTTTTAGCTTGCATGTTTTTTTCTATACAATAGATATACCACCTTGCACCTCCGTAAAGATAGCTGCATGCCTTCTACTTTTCAAATCTTAACATTAACCGCAATTGTTTGATGGTCGATCGGTCTTAAATCAAAATCTACGGTGGTCGATACCTTTTTTTAATTACAGCAATTAAGATGTGCAGATAAAATTTGCGCAAAAATGGTCAGTCGATACTTTACAAATCAGTTTTAAAGACCCATTAAATGGAAAATTATTTTCTTATCATACATTATCTATTTTGCAGAATTATCCTTACAAAACAATCTTCGATCTTTCTTCCATTCGAGTTTCGCACGTACCGCGGAATGTATACTTGCGTTATTACCGTGTTTAAAACGAGCGCTAATTTGGGGTGCGATTTCCGGTTGCGCGCGCACTCTTCTGGCTGTGGTCGAAAGGAGGCTCTTTCTTTTTCATGGCTCGTGGCACCCTTTAGATCGTGTCACGATGAAGGTACGAATCCACAAATATATCAGTAATCATTACAACGTTGTGAATATATTGTTTTTCCTGTTATAAAGTGATAATCCGCGAATATGTGAATATCGATATTATTGCGCGAAATCGTATATTCGTTTTATAATAAACTTTGCAAAATTTGACTGTTGGCTGATGGGGGGCCTACTCGTGAATGTTTCTTCTCCTGAATAACAGTGAATAAACATTCACTCTTCACTCTACGCGGATGTTTGTTTATCTCCTTTTCCGTTGATCAATGTCTTAATGCGAGAATTTTACTTATTCTTCAAAATTAAAGTGAAAAAATCGATAAATGCAATGTGACTAACCCGTAATAAAAACTATCCGAGTAACGTTTCGCCCCTAGCCATCATATTATTTTATTCACGTGTTCATTCTTGCGTTACAGCTCAACGTGTCTTACCCGGCGACAGGATGCCAGAAGTTGTTGGAAATAACGGACGAGCACAAGCTCAGGATGTTCTACGAGAAGCGCATGGGTGCCGAAGTAGAAGCCGATCCTCTCGGTGACGAGTGGAAAGGTTATGTCGTTCGCGTTGCTGGTGGAAACGATAAACAAGGTTTCCCCATGAAACAGGGTGTACTGACCAATGGTGAGTAGTTTATTTTAATATTTGTATCAACGTCCGGTGCGCGCTAATAAATTATTGAAACTCATATTTTTCTATTTATCGTGTACAGGACGTGTGCGCCTTCTTCTGTCCAAGGGACATTCCTGTTATCGACCACGTCGTACCGGTGAGCGCAAACGTAAATCCGTTCGTGGATGCATCGTCGATGCCAATCTTTCTGTTTTGGCGCTCATAATTATAAAGAAGGGAGAACAGGTAAATATGTTTCTTTTACGCTTATCAAAGATTCAATAGTCTTATAAAAAAATCATCAAGATCGGATCTTCCATGGCCGGTGGAATAATATATCAAAGAAATTAATGAAATTTTATTCTCCCGAAAGTTGCGTGTATGTGCTCATTGATATTTAGCAACAATCGATCAAAAATATAAAGAGACAAAGGAAAAAAGTTGAAATGAAAAATGATATACGAATAATATACGAGCCGTCCATGTTACACAGGCAGTGTCCAAGTGTTTATAATTTATCTTGGAGACGTTCATGTTCATGGGATATGAAAAGAATTTTAAGATTTGGGCAATTGTTGTTGATATTATTCACTCTTGCTCAGTGTACAAACTCGACAAACTTTGTAATGCAAAAAAGACTATTTTTACCGATTGTTTTATGTATATATCTCTAGTTACAATATTTTTGACTACACAAACAGGAAATTCCCGGACTGACCGACAAAAATCTACCTCGTCGTTTGGGACCCAAGAGGGCTGGAAGAATTCGTAAACTCTTCAATCTCTCTAAAGACGATGATCTTCGTGAGTACGTTGTCAAACGTCCGGTGCAAAAGGAGGGAAAGAAGGAACGACTAAAGGCACCGAAGATTCAGCGTCTCATTACACCGTTGACACTGCAACGTAAGAGGCACCGCGTTGCTTTGAAGAAGAGGCTTTGCCTTGCGCGCAAAGAACAGGCAGCCGAATACGCTAAACTTTTGGCCCAAAGACAGAAGGAAGCAAAGGCTAGGCGTCAAGAGGAACTTAAGAGGAAGCGTAGCGCATCCATTCGTGACTCTAAATCATCGAGCCAGTCCGCACCCGTTGCGACTAAGTAAAAACATGATTTATGTAAACAATAAAAACGGACCGACTTGAGATTCGTTCTTTTTCATTCTTATTACGGTGAACACCTTTTTTCCTTCCTATACTTATGCATCTCGTGACTAAATTAATTCCTTTTCCATTACCTATAAGTCTATTTCCACCCTTGGTACGTAATTGTTTATAATTACGACAGCTTTATCTGCTAGGGACGTAACGGAAGTTTAGGAGATATCGGTAAATACCGAAATCTGTTATGTACCGACGGCTATAAGATTCGGGCTGTTGCAGCTTGAACCCGCAGTGGCGCTAGATAATAGGCGCCAAATTCGAACGAACGAAGAATGCAGATCGTGGGCCTGTTAGCCACCAAAGTACATCCCTCCGATAAGTGGACATTCCAACGGCATCTACGTTTTTAACTTATTTATCAAATACAAATTGGACAGTTTCAAAGGAATCGAGTTATTTGAAAGAAGGCCGGAGTATCAAAATGAGTAAAGGCTTACTTGATTTTTTAAGAGAGCACTCTAGCTCATTTATTTTTAAAGTACCTTAAGAATACTTAATTTTTACGGAAAAGGAGTATAAGACATTTCGTAGTACAGTAAGTACGTTTCATAGCCGAGAAATGATTTGGAGGTAGAAACAGTGGAATGTATTTTTGGAAATATCTATGCAATTTATTTTTCTGTACACAAAACGTAAATATCACGGACGTCCATGATGGTTACATTATTGCCCTTTTAACAACACTATATTATTATATGTGTGCCGTATACTTAATACATTATTATCGGTTTCATTACGCTCTAGGAAATACAATCGAAGTTTTATGTACTTAGCAGCGATCGCTTGGTTACATCCAACAAAATGATGAAAGGGTCGAAACTATTTCCGAATCGACGGCAGAATGACGGTCCGACTTGCAGGCCACATAACATATATTTGCCGTCGACTCGGGGATTAATTCCGTCGATTGCCAAGCGGGGCAGCACCTATCGGGTAGTACGGGTGGCGCCATCTGTGAGGACAGCTTTGCACCCTTTGGCTAAGAAGTTCCGCCGTTTTTTTACAGATGTTTTTTCAACATTATACTCATAATCCGAGCGTCTCATCCGAGCGCTTTTGAAAGCTCAGTAAACTTAGCCGGCGACTATTAAAATATGGAATTTTTTCATACCAATCGTTTCCTAGCGTTTCTTAGTGGCTGCCAGTCGATTTTTATCGTTTGTTAGAGCGTAATTTTTATTTAATCGTTGAAAAACCTTTCGGCCCTAGATCACGCTACAAGCCACGTGAAGTTGGCAACATTGCCATGACGGCCAGGCACGGCTTTGCCCATGTGACTTCACAATTTCGACAAAATGCTGATTCTTCTCATCCTACTCGATTGTTAGTCCATTGTTAGTAACTATTAATCAATTTTCATCCTTTATTAGAGCTTGCTATCGGAAGACTGAATAAGTTATAGAACGGCGGGAGACCGTTTTATTGTTAACGTTTAACAATAAGTATATTTTTATTTTTATTTCGTACGTGTGGTGCGCGGTTTACGGGGTTTACGGTCTCTAGGTGAGAGAGCAAGGAATTCTCGTTAGTCTAGCGGAAAGGAATTACCCTAGAGCGCTACGGCTTCTGTGGTAGAATGCCCAACTAAGGGTAAAGGCGAGTTCGTTGTGTGAATGGAGGTATAACACCGGCGCCACAAACTGCTGCTCTATACACTGCGATTTAGCGGTAACGCGGATATCTACAAGCCAATGAGTGCGTATATCGTTTGCATCTTAAATAGTTTTGTTGTCAGTATCCCGCGAGCTGCGATTACAATATGACGGAAGAATTATCTGGTGTGACAATAGTTATATTTATTGCGGCAGGCGTATTAACGGTTTTATTGCTATTTATATTTGCCAAAAGACAAATAATGAGATTTGCGTTAAGATCCAGACGTGGACCGCATATACCGATTGGCCATGATGCTAAGAAGGTAAATCCTCTACAGAACTCAAAACTAGGTTAAAAATGTGTGTACCATTAAGGTGCCTCACGAATTTCGAAGAAACCCAAATTAATATCATATCATTGAGCTTTCTCAAACAATCGTGAGTAAATTAATGAGGGATAACGTCAAATGAAAAAATGTGTTCGTAAAACAGTCATTGAAAAAGGAAATCGAGAGAAGAATAGAAGTAATACCAAGGGTGCAGTACGAACCCCAGCTCATCAGCGATCATAGATATATTCTTGCACCTGGCAGTCAAGTTCCACCTCATTATTATAGGCTGAAAGCCGTAGATGATGTTAAATCTTTGGGTATGTAACTGTTCAACAATATGCCAAATTGTTGCACATTTTTTCATCGCTCGCCTTTTTTTAGAAACAGAGATCACAAAATATGACAATTGCCTAAAGAGGCATCCGTCGGAAAATCTACGAGCTTATTTACTTACCAGCTTGGCAGCTCCTCTCAATGGCAGTGGTCAGCGTATGATTCATCAATTCTGCGATCTGTACGAGCATGCGAGACACGATCCAACGGAATTTAGCGACGAAGAATATCAGGTGTATTCGCGTCTTCATCTGAAGCTCATCGATGCGTAAGTCCATTGATAAAATCATGGATGGACGGATGGATGTTGATTATGGCTATACGATCGACCAATGTGATCTTACGCGATCGATCACGTAAGATCACATTGGTCGATTGTATAAGGCCTGAACAAAAAAAGAACATAGAACGAGTGATTACGACTGAGATAATCCCTGGACAATGTCTATGTGCGTGTGTTGCAGAGCTCGTCTACTTAAATCTTATCCGAGCAGCAGAAAATCTAGTCCGAGCAGAACGCCCATAAAGAAGAGCGTTGAAAGCAAAAGAAATATCTTAGAACCAAGAATGCGACCACCCGAGGAACAAATTTTAAGCGGATCGCGACCCAACACCCTTACAGTGTTGGCCCTTGACAATAACGAGACGTCGGTGTAGCATTCAGAGTATCGTCACATACAACATATGTGACGAGTGAACACTTACTTGTGACTTAACGTTCGCGATCAACGAAACGTGATATCGAATGAACGTCTTTTTCGTACATACAAAAGAACGCGACTTTGTATATTCACCGATCGCTCAAAACGAAAAGACACACGTCGGAGATCGTGGATTTTGCCAAAGCCTATTGGCGATCAATATCGAAAATATTCACCAAGTGGGTATGGCAAAAACGAGACATTTCATTGCGGTACGTATCGATCTCCCTGATAGCCTCGTTACGAATAACTCGATAGGAATTGTCGTATAATTTCTCTTGACTGGGAAAGGAAAAATCAAACGATCACGCATTTATTGGAGCTCTGACGGCCACGTAGTTCGTCCACATGACTTCAAAATAGCTTTCGTTCTTCAGCGATGCCAGTGCATTGTGAAATACGATTTTGTACATTCTTGGTAATGAAGAGGTTCTCATGTGATTCAACCATTCCATAGTCTGTAAAAAAAAAAAGACAGATACGACTGATTATTAGCGATGAAATAGCGCCGACTGTACATACGGCGTTGTAAAAATAAAATGAGTGGACGAAGAGGAAAAGAAGAAAAATTATCGTCTTTCGATGAAACTTACTTGTACAATTATGTCTTTCCAATGTGCCGTTTGGACGATATCAGCCAAGGCCAGAGGAAACAAGTGTGCTCTAACGTCGTGCGACATCATGAGCGTACGTTCGTTAAATAGTAAACAGTCGCTTGCCGACAAACAAATGACAGTGATGAATAAAATTTCACACAAAAATATTGCTTTATCGATGTTGCCTTCATCTTTGCTATCGGCCACTAGAGACCTGATCCAACGCATCAGATCCAACGTCCAACTGGCATTTGGCTTTTCCAGCCTAATTTGTGGTAGTATCCTTTGCATCTGTTCGAGTAGGCACGAGTGAACCCTTTTTGTGGAAGAGACAAATAAAATCACAATGAAGCGACTGAAATGTCTGAAATTACTGAATAAGTTAAACTTACAGGGGAAATGAGCTTGAAGCTCGGATAATTTCATTCATCCAAGTCAAGGGAGAGACGACGCTCTTCTTCTGTAGTACAAGCTCCGCGCGAATGATTATAGCTTTCTTTAATTTTTCCGTTGAAACGTCGAGCCACACGCTCGGTAGTGTCATTCTTTCCAATTCCTTGGCATTTAATTCCAGGGTTGCATTCGTAAATGATTTAAATATTTTACTCTCCGCGTCTATGCGGTCCATCAATTTTTCGAACATACTTGTCAGCAGTGATCTATTGTCATCGTGTATCAGCTCATCCTTCAGAGCCTTTCCTAACCCTGTCATCATCTCTTCCAATATCGTGATTACGTCCTCGTCGTCACAGGACTTTTCCAGAACGTTATATAATGTAGCTTCCAAAAATGGGCTCAAAACGTTAGATCCGACTGCGCGACAGACATCATCCAATTTTTCGTAAATAGCGCAACATTCTTTTAATTCGTCTACACCGACGGATGTATGACAACAACTTTTTGTAAGCGAAGTCAAAAAAGTCTCGAGATATTCTTTGGCCGTCGGTGAAATTGGGGCTTGATGACAGGCCAATGATATCCCGTATTTGCGCGTTTCGGACGATATGCTAATGGCTTTGTTAAAATGTTCCCACTTTATCGGTGGCAAAGCTTTCACGTATTTATGAGCAAATATTCTCATGCACTCTTCAGTTATTCGCTGTTCCTCGATATCTTGAGTAGGCTTGTACCGCCGAATGTGCTCGCCGATCTCTCGAAGAAGACTTTTTTCAGAGAGATATTTGAAATTGCCCGGTTCGCCGTGCGCCCATTTGTATATTCCCGTACGGAAAGTGTACAATTCTTCTTGAATGAAATGTTGGAAAAAATTACCGACAACCGTAAGAGACGAACGATTCGCGTGCCTTAACAAAGGTATCCAATAATCGGCAGGAATAGGCAACATAAGATTCTCCATTTGTTCTTCATTCACATCATCGTTGATCTTGAACTTTTGAACCTGATTTCTGAATTCCACGGGTAATGCGCAGAGTGGCATATTCGTCAATTTGTACGAGGTAAGTGCTTTGAACGCTGATTCGATTATTTCCGTGTTGGTGGAGTTGATCGCGTAATGCCAAAGTTTGGTGACAACTTTCACCACAAGTTTGTCATATTCCGTTCCGTCTTGCGACGAGGAAGTTTGTGGTATATCTCCGAAAAATTCGCACAAAGCTTGCACAACTATCGGGCGTTCCTCCTCGTTCATTCTGGGCGCAAGTACTCGCCATGTTGATGAAATTTCGCAAACACCAGCGACGCAAAGTGCCGAAATGCCTTTGAGTGCTAGAGCACTAGCCGTACTTCCGGATCGGTTGGAACAACGATTCAGTGTCTGCGACAACAATGGTATCAATTCGGCACCGTGCTCCGAGTGATTTTCGCAGATGTATCTCATTGCACGAGCACAGGTGACGTCCGCGTGCCACGAATTGTCTGAATTGCTCAGATCTACAAGAGCCGTTTGAAGATATTGATGACAACGCCATTCGACACTCAACGTTTTGACGAACAATTCTATTGCGAGATAATTAAGAGGTTTTCCAGCCGTTAAGAGAGTTTTCAATATGTTTACCACAATTGGCACGTTCTCCTTTGAGCTCGTTAATTTTGGAAGTGCAAATAACAAAGTCCGCGTTTCTGCGATATCCCACGCATTTGCCAATTTATAGAGTATCAAGGGCAAAACGCGAGCACCGTCTTTCGCACATGTAACGAGTATGTGGCAGCTTTTTTCGACGATACACGGATCATTGCTTTCCAGAAATATACCTCCAATAATAAGTCTGTAGCTCGATATGACATAATTCGGCGCTGTAGATAGTCTTTCGAGCCACGATAAAATACCTTCCCTCGTAAATGATTCTACGCACATACACAATTCCGTGTAAAATTGAAGATTACCCTTGACTAGGAGTAATCGATGGAACGACTTTTCGACGTAAAGCTTGTCCGAATCGCTGTTTTTCAATTTTTCGTCGGTCATCTTGTTTATCAAATGTTTTGCAACTTCCAAAGCGTCCGAGGATAATATCGTAGGATATGCCATCCACTGAAGAAGGGACGCGACCAAGGAATGAGCGATCTTTCGATTGCACGACGTTTTGTCCACTATTTTATTAGCTGAAAGTTTTAATTAATATTTTTAACTTACGAGGCTTTGCGCTATGGTAGTAGTCTGAAACCGAATAAAATAAACGGGACTCACTTAACCGGAGGACATCCAGTAGATAGATGCTCGGACAGATTGATATAATTTCCGCCAATAAACTAACGAGGACGCTACCCGTGTTGATTTCGCAGTGTATTAAGATAGTCGAGATCGTGCGAAGATTAGCGCAAGGATCGATGTTCTGTCTTAAAAATTCCAGAGTCATGGACATAATGAGCGGTACAAGTGCCGAACAAAGAGATTTGTCTCTGTTCGCCTTGGCGATTTCGGCCATCTCGCAGATTCTGTTGTTCGTGTCGATACAGCGTTCGGTATTAGAAAAACCGAGCCATTGCAAAACTTCGATCTGTATATCGGCAGTGCCGTTGGCTCGAATCAGCAAATGCCATGTTTGTTGTCGGCAACTTTCTGACGCAGATAACGTTGGATTGCAGAGAATGTAGAGAAATAACGGTCGCAAAAGTATCATGCGCCTTTCCATTAATCTGCCAAGATGCACGGTAATTTTCATGAATATTTTTTTCAGCGACATTATATTTGTCAACTCTTGACAATATATTTACCCTGCCTTGCAATGATTCATCATCGTTTGAACATGACTCAGTACGTCTCGCCAGGCATCCTTTTTCTGTATCAATACTGTGATCAATGGATGCTGAGGCGAGTTCAGAGCAAACGGACAGGTATATTCGCAGTCCAATTTGGACATTTTTAAGTCCAGAGTCAATAGACGGCATATGGCCGACGAAGCTGCCCCGCAGTGTCTGTTTTAAAAAGATAAGAAAATGAGAATTGGGATATATAATTGTCAAAGTCATGTTTTGGCATTTACTGACTTTGCTTTACCGAGACGCGTAGTCAAATTTGATAGGCACGAGGAAACAGTGAGTATTCCGCTTTCGGCCAATGCAACCAAGGCCTGGCATGCTGTGATGCTCACTAATCCATTACTACTTTCGCACAGAGTCAACAGATACTTAAACTCCGTTACCTAGTAGCCGATGAATTTATATAAAATTACTGTCCTACGAAATTGTTATTATTAAATGAAATAGCGATTGATCGAGCATACCTTGGATTCACTTTCACCACTCTCTACTTTCTTTTTAACTGCATCTAATACTTTCCATATTGCCTAAATTACGGATTACGATATTACTACAATTGTTTATGTAAATTGAAAAGTATTATAGTTTCATAATATACGAAGAAAAAAGAAATGCACGACTCACGTGTGATACTAAAGTTGCGTTATTGGAAGACAATTTGTATTCTATAACGTCCATCGTGATTTTATTCGTGTTCTAGACTCGCGCGGTAGCACCTGCTAAAGAATATTCGGCATAATTATACTTTTGACATGTACATGTCATATATTTATATCAACGGGAGTTGGAAATATTATGTTTGTGGATGTCTGTAAACCCGGTAAACATAACCACAATATTGGAACTGTGGGGACAGTGGCGTCACGCCAGTGTATTGCGGCACTTTTATTAACTAATGACGATCACGTGGAGGGCGGCCATTGCATTTCCTAGTTTAAACAGCATATCCTGTTTCCGGTAAAACTGCATAGCTGTACATGCAGGAACAATAATTGTACATATCCTAGACGAGCGACGATACAGATTTTTCAATATATTTATTTGTATGGACAAGTTGGAGCATAGTGCACAATATATTTAATGTATACTAGTCTGGGAAGGGGGGATCAGAGTACATTCTGGAGTCTGAACACAATATCTTACACAATTTAACGACAAGATGTCTGCATTTCTGTATTTGCTTCTGTACGTTTTATGTTTATTTTTTTTTCTTCGTATATTTATATATTTTCGACGAGTTATTTAATATATAAAGCGTAACGCGATTCACTATGTTTTTTTTTTCATTCTAGAAAATGAGAAAAAAAACGGGTAAAGGACGAAAATCATCATGGCTGTCGTTATTACGTTTATCATTGTGTCTCAATCCACTTTACGTCTTTTCGATTTTTTTTTGTGGAATATATTTTCGGATGCGTGTGACTTTTGTTTTCTCATCTTTTCATCTCTCAATAAATTTACCATCAATTATGCGACGTTACGGCAAATATATTCATACTCGTTGAAGAGAGGGTAGAGATTTGTTTTTGTTTTATGTGAAAGGAATTTGCCTCCAATCGCTAATTATATTAAAGTATTACAGTGTTTCGGAGGTGGGGCTCTCTGGCTCTCTCTCCTCCGTGATACCCGCTGATACGTTATCGATGTGCGATTAATCGATCTCCCACGCTCATCCAATACATGGGAGCCTGCCGAATTTTGTTTGTTTTTAGGTACATAAGGCTGTTTCTTTTTTAATGCGAGGGCTGTGTTCGGGCAAAATAGCAAAACGTACTTCACTAGCATTGGAGACAGCTCTTTTTTCCATCTGTAGTATTTAATAATCTATGTTAAATTTTTTGTCTGTTGGGCTTGTTGTCGTTGACCTCCGTTGAGCTGGCAGAGAGCGCGGGGCAGGATCCAGGTACTTAGGCTATCTGTATATCTTCATAAAAAAAGTTTTTTTTTTTTCACCTTTGTTAAGTTCATTCATCGTTCCTTCATATTTTTCTCAATGCTTGTTTGTTTGTATTTTTTTAAATAAAAATCACAGCACAGCACCAGCATTTTTAAGCCCACCTTTTTGTCCGCTTAGCGCCCCACTAAAACTGAGGCACCCGCTGTTCTGTTCGTGCGGTATCGTAACGTTCAAGTCGTCAGCAATTGTGAATGTACTTCTTGTCGGTTTTATTTTTTATTTTATTTTATTTTTTGTTTAAAAAAAGGATAAACGCTCTTTTGATTTGGCATTTGCAGCACTATGCGATTCCAATGATGATTCGCGAGCCTCTGGCGTCGCTTGACGCAGGCTACACGAGGACAAAAATCTGTTCATTCCACTTTTCTCACTTCACAATGGCAATGATGATAATAAAAATAAAATATAAACAGACGCGATGATAATCATTACCGAACTAATATTATGTTCTTACATAATATGACTCGTATCTCGTATTATTTTCAAGTAATACGTTGGTAGTTTTTCCCGATACTTTGTTTGTTTTTTTTTTAAATTTTATTTCACTTTTCACTCGCCTCTTTTACTCTTCACTACGGTCGCGCGTTACTAACTAACGTTATGTTAATTCATTTTTTTTTTAGTAAACAAATAGCATTCTAGCTTTCAATTTACAATTACTTAACGCCACTTAATTATTTAGAATCATGATTTCCGCTTTACGAAATATCCTTTTTATATATACTTTATATATCGTTATTGGTAATTTATTATTATTATAATTATTATTACATAATTAAATTTTTTGTTTCTAAGAGATAGATTCAGCAAATTTACGCGGTTTTCTCTACAAAAATCCAAGTCTGCAGTTATTCTTTACAATAAAATACATTGATTCCGACAGTGGTTTCTCTCATACGTGCAGTTTTTTAAATTTATTTTCTCTCTCTTCATCAGCACTCACACATTTATCCCGTCGTTCACTCGTATCAATTCGCAAGCTACCACGGTCTCTCTCTCTCTCTCTCTCTAAACTTAGGACAAAAATTTCACTTTGTGTCAACTCATGGTCACGTCGATTTTTTTTTATTCCATCTTGTTACTAGGAAAAGTCGCACCCGCACGGATCCACGGCTTAAATTGGAGCTTTGAGCCGAGGGTGAGAGTACGAATTTCCGTACAAAAATTGCTCGTACGTGAAATCCGCGAGTTTCAGTCTAGTGGAATTCGCGACGCGAATCCAGTGTTACTCTTGTTTCGTTACCAGCGGTCGAGGACCCGTATTTTTTGTTTGTCTGTATATTCATCGTTTAAAGACTCATCCTCGGCATCGTGAATTTGTCAGATGCCCAGAATATTTAGGATGTAACGTTTGTCCTCCTCCAGTCTCCCCTTCCCAGCCCTCGAGATCTTTGTGGAACACAACACGTCACGCGTACGGGGGAGGAGGGGCGGGGGAAAGTGTGCACACGCGCGTGACGTGCTTCGTTTACAATTACTATTTGTATTACAATCTTAAATTTGCTATAATTAAATGTATACATATACATACATACATACATACATACACCCACACTCACACACACACACACACACACATACATACATGAGTGTATATATATATACACATACATATATATATATATATATATATATACTATAACGTATCTCGTCGTTAATTACATTATGTACATACAGAAGGATTCGACACTTTATTACAATCGAGGCCGGCTGACCTCATTTTTCAATTATGTCTACAATGTCGATACACGAGTATTCATACAATTATCGTAATCGACAAATCGTCGTCCCTTTTTTTGTTATGAAAATTTATATCCATCAAACTTTTCGTTCACCGTTTCGAGTCCGTTTTAAATGGAAATATGAGGGGGTTCGTTCGATGCGAACGATCCGTATCTAAAAATTGATAATTAAAAGGAAACGAAAAATATCGGTCGAAGACGCGAAGGGCGTACAAGAATCTGGCGTATGGAAGGAGCTCATCAATGGAGTTTGTGCTTCGGCACATTTCTCATCGTCTATTCGAATAAAATCGTTCTGACAAGAGCCTTTGGAATTTTTGTCTGGTCCCATTTGCTCTCAAGTCTTTTTACGTAAAAAAAAAAGAAAGAAATCTCTTCCAACTTTGACGAGTGTCCCAAGATTCGTTGACATCAGTTTCTCGTCTTATGTAGCAGTCTATCGCAACTGAGTAATAGTGTTTTTTTTCATTTTTAAATTGTTCAATGAGAATTTCAATTTTTCGTTTGCTTCTTCCAAAAAGAAAGAACTTTGCGCGACTAATTTTTTGAAAGTCTTCGAATTTCGCTGTCGTCACAAAATTCGCTCGTCTCGCACAACACCGGGATTATTATATTTCATTTGTTTCGTTTTAAATCTTTGACTTTTTTTTATCCAGTCTTCGAAGCACTCTATTCATGTACCACTATCAGGCGTTTTAATTCGAAAACTGGCGAATCAGTCGTCTCGAAAATTTAACGTTCGTCAAACCACGAATTACAATTCCAGATATTTTCGTTCGTTTTTCTTTTATTTCAAAGATCGTTATCTTTCGTTCCTCCTAAGGCTGTCTGCTGCCAGGATTGCCGTGCAAATGGCCCGCGCTCCCAACGTTTGTAGCCGGATGATTGTGATGGGTTTGTGCCGAGTTTCCGGCGACGGGTACGGGAGCGACGGGGGCCGTGGGTCACTTGGGCGGAAAAGGCGATATCACCGATGCAGCTACCGCGGCGGCCTGCTGAGTGGCCAGCACTGCCGCTGCAACATCAATTAAAAACCGAATTTAATTAAGAGCAAAGCACCAAAACTATAAAATGAAACTTATTTTGTGGTAAACAAAAGTTTGTATATGTATATATACTTATGTACAACAAACAAGAAAATATGAAATCTTCATTGTATTAAACGAGTCACGTTTTGATTGAATTGAAATCATCGTGATTTGACAGAGTGCGATGAAGGATAGATTGTTTGTTGAGTGTATGAATTGAAACATCGCACATTTTATTTGCCAAATAAATAAAAATGAAATGAATATAGATTGGATATTAGACTCGATTGACTTGCCGTTCACAATGAACGCGTTCGGCGATCTCGCCTAGCTCCATTTTAAAGAAAGACGCAAAGAAAAACAAAAGGGAAATGTGGCCCACGCATCCCACGTTCGTTCACCGCGTGTGCCCGTAGGAGGAATCGAGAGGACGAGAAATGCGAAATAGCGAGGCTCGCGAGATAAACCACATCGGCCGGAACGTCTGATTTCGTTTAAACGAGGGTAACGAAGGAAACGAGGAGAACAAGGACCAAGACTCGTCCCAATGATCACATTGATAATCCAATAAGCGCTACGAAACGTTCTACACGAGCTACGGGTTATCGCGAACGTCCCAAGGGATATGTGAATGGTTATCGAGAAAGCATTTCATTTTTTTCCGCTCCAGTCGAAAATCGCTTGCCGCGCGACTTGATCCTTCCAAGGGATTTGCCTACAATGAGGATACACTCGATCGTTGGAGTCCGATGGGTTGAAACGCGCTTTGCTTTTTTGTCACTCATTACACCGCGAACCGCAACCATTCCGAATATACACGCGAGTCAATTTTCGTTTTTGTTTCTACCCGCAATTTTTTCGATTGTGAGTCAACCGCCTGTATTATGCGGGTTCGTCATCGACACATTGTCGCGAGATACGCTTTTGGAAGACCACGGGGAGCTTTATCTTGGGGGCATGTCCGTGCTCGAGTCTCGATTAATTATCATAATCGTTCATTTCCATCGTGTTCTCGCTGTAGACGTGATAACGCACGCACGCACGCAGGCACGCGCGCGCACACACGCGCACACACACACACATACATATAGAGATAAAAAGATTCCTCTCTCGGACGTGTCAGTGTCGAGAGATCGTTCGTCCTGTTTTTTCTTTTTGTTTTTCATTTAATACGAAGAAAGAAGCACGATAAATAATTATCACAGTCTGAACTAGCCTAATGTTCTAAACTATTCCTATCAGAAGCTATCGAGAGTCTCCTCGTTAGCGCGCCTAACTAAATCCGCGCTTTTATTTATGTTTCTTTTTTTCAATATTTATTTTTTATACCGGTCTCCGTTTGTCATTCGGCTATCAAGAATCTACAGATGAAAACTTCGCTCTCCTGTCGAGCGCGTCGTAATTCAATCGAACATATTTACAGCAACAAAAATATACGATAAAATCTTTCACGAAAACTTGCTCGATCTCGGCGAAAGCCTCTCGTCACGATCAACAATACAATTTGTGTTTTCCTTACGGAGAATGGAAGGATACTGAATCGAACGGCGATTCGAACAATCGAATGATTCCTTCACCCTTAGGCCGGAAACACTCTCGCAATCGAGGAATAATGAACGTTAGCAAGAATGAAGGGTTTGTAATTCGCGTCGTTGGGCCATTGGGTCGCCCGGAAGTTATTTTTGTTTTACTACCGTGACTCGTTTATCGCGATTCGACTAGAATTAGCGAGCGAACGAGACGACGACGTTTTCGTTTTTTGATACATAAGAAGCAAAATCTCTATGGATCCGAATTTCATTTCATCTTTTCATCGTCGTTTCTTCGTTTCGATAGAAACATATAGACAATTTTAGTAAACTTCGATAAATCCACGGGCAATTCACAAAGACAAACGTACGTCGCGTCGTCGATCCGTTCGTCTCCCATATTTCCTTCCCGTCGAGAAAACTTGCAACACACACGTTGCAAAACACCTTTTTCGTCGCCTTCTTCTCACCTATAGGAAAACAACGCTGTCGCACATTGGGCGAATCACGGTTGTCCTCGGTGACGAGGAGAAAGGCGAAGAGTCGAGGAAATCGAGCCAGGATTTCCAGCCATCGAGTCTTTTTTTCACGCGTGCGTGAAAGTCGAGAGGCCGAAGAGAAACACGCGCACAATGAAGCCTTCGAGACGATAAACCAACTTTTTTGTGTGTGTTTTTTTAACTTCGTTCGTTCAAAGGTCTTCGCCAAAGTTTTTTTTGTTTCGTGACGGGTATTAACGGAGGGAGCATCAAGGGCTTTTACGACGAACTGTTCCGTTTTGTTTCTCTCTAACCGTATTGTTTTTTTAGGTATCGTTTTTGTTTTTTTGCTTTGTGTATTCGTTCTCTGGATTCACAAAGTTGGAGCCGCGGATCGCCGGTAGCCTTACTGTCAGGGTCTGACGAGGGGCTTACCTCCGTAGGGCGCGGGATACTGTCCCGTCAGCAGAGGATAGCCGAGACCCACGTGCGTATGATGGTGAGTGTGAACGTGCCTCTGTGGTGGTGGTGATCTGCTGTCCTTGCCAAGATTACCAACGCCACCATCAACGACACCCTGTTGCTGCTGTTGCTGATTTCCAGCCGATCCCTGTTGTTTGTTGCCCTGCTGTTGGCCCGAACCCGGAGGTGGTCCTGGACCAGCAGCGGAGGTAGGCGGGCCACTGGGTGGTCTCGCAGGAGTAACTCCCGCCGCCGAGGGACTCGCCGACGAGGACGAAGTCTTCGGTGTCGGTGACTTGAGCGCGCGTTCCTGAAGTTCATGGATCTTGTGCGCGGAGTAGTACTGATTGGCATGATGCTGAAGAAGATCGAGGGCTTTGCCGGGTGGTCGGCTGAGATCTTCGGGGGCGTGATACCTTGGTAATTGATGGAGATAAGGATTACCGGAATAAGGACCTGGCACGAGCATAGGACTGAGACCGCGATAGACCGGATGACTCGGATCGAACGGTAAACCGCCGTAATGCTGCGGTGGCATGTAGCCCGGGTGTATATAAGCGTATTGCGAGGTAGGAGGTGGCGGTGGTCCTTGGGTCTCCATCGTCGGTTTGACACCTTCCTGCTTGTTCTTGGAATCCTCATTCTTACCAAGGTCCTGAGGTTTCTCCTGTTTCGGCTGATGCTTTGGACTCGGCGGCGGTGGTTTTGCCTGTTGTGGCTGTTTCGACGGCTCGTCCTTGCGTCGCTGATCACCCGGATATAGATAATACCTTCGGTCGTCCTGTACGGGATTGGGCGGTGGTGGTGGACCACGCTGACTCTGTACACCGTGATAAACGTGATAGGGCGACATCTGACTCTTCATCTCTATGCTCTCTTTGAGTATCTGATGATTCTCGTGCTGTTTGTCCTTCATTAACGTCTGCTGAGACTGGGGCTCTTGTTTGATCTTCGCCTTTTGTTCGTGAACGTCCTGATCCACCGATTGATTTAATTGATTCTGTTGTTGTTGTTGTTGTTGTTGCTGTTGTTGCTGCTGTTGTTGTTGTTGCTGCTGCTGCTGTTGTTGTTGTTGTTGCTGTTGTTGTTGCTGCTGTTGTTGTTGTTGCTGTCGTTGTTCCGCGACTTGTTGCTGATAATGCGCGTAGCCCGGTATGTAACTACCGTAGCCGCACTGATAGTAAGGATTGCCCTGAGGCGGTGGATTTAACTCCTTCTTGTCCTTTTCAACGTTTTGCAGGCTCGTTATCGAAGGCATCTGCGGTATGTTCAAAGGTTTTATCTCTTGCTTCGGTGTCAGGTCGCTAGGCTTTTGATCGACCTGCTTGTCCTGGACGCTCGGCACGAGATAAGGTGGCTGTCCGTAATACGGATACATGCTAAAGTGCGCAGGTAAATGCGTTTGCGCACCGGGCTTGACGTCCTTATCTTGGCCCTGTTTGACCTTGTCAGCAGGTTCAGCCTCGAGTACGGGCGCAGCATCGTCCGAGATGTCCGAATAAGCGGGACTCTGGACATCCTCCCTCGCGGAATCGACGATCGGTGCTTCGAGGGGTGAGGGATGCGGGCTACCACCGGGCGACTTGCGCGATTTCTTCTTGAAACCTGCCTTTGTCGTTCGGGGATCTTTGCTCTTGTCCTGCTCGGGCATAAGCGCAGCCGTAGGCTTAACCTTGAACTGTGGCATTTTCGCATGAAGACCCACATTCGGATATGGCTGCATGTGCGACTGCACACCAGCACCGGGATGCACAACGGCGGGAGCCGAATTTTGCAATCCGGGGGGTTGCGATATCTGCGTGCCAAGCCCCTGTAGACCGGGATGTTGACTCAAAGCTTGTAAACTCTGTGGTTGTTGTTGCTGCTGTTGTTGGTGCGGTGGGAGACCAGGTTGATGAACTACGTGGGCGGGTGCGGGTTGACCGAGAGACGTTTGCACGGGATGCTGAAGGGGTGGCATTTGATGAGCCGGTGGTAATTGTTGCTGAGGCGATTGCAATTGCGGAATCGGCTGAAGGAGTTGAGTCTGTACAGACAGGGGTTGCGGTGGCATTTGTTGTTGTTGTTGTTGCTGCTGTTGCTGTTGTTGTTGCTGTTGTTGCTGCTGCTGCTGTTGATGAGCTTGCTGTTGACCTAGTTGTTGCTGCTGTTGCGAAGCTTGCAAAAGAGGATTTTGTTGGACTTGATGAGCAGCAACGACAGCTTGCGCAGGTTGAGGTGGTTGAGGTATGTTCAATGGCTGTGCAATGCTCGTGCATGGATGGGGCGAGGGTACTGGCCTCGGGGATTGACTCGGGTGGGGACTTGGACTTTGTGGAGGTGGATTCGTCGGTGGAACTTGCTGGACCGTTCTTGACTGTGCCTGTTGCTGTTGTTGGTGTTGCTGCTGTTGCTGCTGTTGTTGTTGCTGCTGCTGCTGTTGTTGCTGTTGTTGTTGTTGCTGCTGCTGTTGTTGTTGTTGTTGTTGCTGCTGCTGCTGCTGAACCGTGTTCGGACCAGACGTCGCGACAGGTGTATTATTAACAACTGGTGAAGGAACTGCGACCACGGTAGATGCGGGAAGATCGTCTTGACCGAATCTCAGCACACCGGGTTTAACGATATTATTGCTCTTTTCGGCCAACAGAGGGATCGGAGGTTCTGCCGTGGGGGAAGGTACGCGAGGGGGTGGCGGCGGCGTTTCGGGAGGTAACGAACTGACCGGCGGACTCGTCGCTCGGACTGGCGTTCCCTCGGGCTTGTCTGCCGGGGATTTGACGGGTGTCGCAGGACTCGGTGCCTCGATATTACTCTCGTCGTTTTCCGACATGCTCGTTATACCCTCTTTCGTGTCCTCGTCATCGGCCGAGCCGTGAGCGTGACTCTGATGATACTTCAGTCCATTTATATGTTTGTACTTTTTACTGCAATTTGGCTCTGGGCATTCCAGTAAAACCGGACTAGCCGGTGGCGAGCCGCTAGGTGGCGTCGGCGGAGGAGCTCTTCTCTTGCTCTTTTCCTCCTCTTCGGGACCACGGGACTTCCTCTTTGCCGCCGGATCGGGCCGGGGTGGAACGAAAGCCGCCGGACTAGGACTCGCGGCTGGCGAGCCCTGTGCACCTCTGCGACCCTTAGCACCACCGTTTCTCAATTTACTATGTACGCTACTTCGCGTTTCCGTAAAATTACTGAGATCGTTGCCCGGTGACGAATTTGCTGCTGCCCGACCACGCTTCCCTCGTCCCTTGGGCGTTCTTGCGTCCAGATCGCTCGTCGGCGAGTCACAGAAACGCGGTGGCGCCCAATCGTGTCTCGTGCAATCCAGCAACGTACCGACGTACGTCTTACCCCGCCACGTTACGTTCACCACCAATACACCTGCAACAGAATTAGTACGTCCCAAATAGTAATTGTCAGTAAGTTAATTTTATCTTTAAATGAACATTCCCGTGCGGGCATACACGCACATACATACGCACAAACACGCATTTTTCCTTCTCGATCGAATTCTCTTTGAAAACTTCGTGTACCATAAAATCAAACTAAGCCCATTTCAATTTTAATTTACGGTTAAAAGAACACAAATAAACGATCCATCGATTGATGTGGAATGACCAAAATTAATCAGGGTGATTTCTGTACCGTGACGAAGCTATTGGATTTTCGTTCACGGTGAAAATATTTGCGAAAGAATATCTCGTGAGTTTGTGTATATGTTGTGGTCGAGTGGGTGGCTGTGCGCGACCCTCGGAGCCAGACGAGAGATATCGATTTCCGTGTGCGGGTGTATCTCTCTATATTTATATAGCCATCTGTACACACACACACACACACACTCACAAATATATATATAGATATATCTTGAATGAGGTAGAGAAACAAGACAACGTTAAAACAAGTACACCTTTAATTTCCATAATACCCGTGGCCGCATTTAATTCGTCAGTGAGGTAGCTCACTCGACGTCGAACGACGGACTCACTATGAATCATTCATACGGCATTTCGCGTATTTCTGGTATATGTATATAAATATATATATATATACATCTGTACAGTGATTTATACGGATAATGTCTATGTATGTGTTGGATATATTCGTTCGCTCGTTCTCTCGTTCAACGGGTATTGAGCTCGATTGGCAGATTTCTGCCACAGACGATCATTGAATACAGTATAAGCACATCTACCGTCAAGCCTATATAGACAAGCGTCCGTTTTCCGTTTCATTGTGCGTGGGCTTTGCAAATTGCGTTAATACGACTATGGTACCATCGCCACGTTATGTTCCTCTCTCTGTGTACGTAACGTGTGGTACTTTCGCGTTCAACCTTCGGCATTATTATCGTTTTTATGCATTCGATTTATTCTGCTAAGTTTGACTAACGAAATTCGGCAATAATTATCGCATGAGCAACGAACTTATGAGCATTCTAATCGGAAAATATTAATGCGAAAAATAGAATACAACCGATAGATCGTTAATAAATCGATGAAAAACTAAAGTATCGATCATCTCGACGGAGAAATATTTTTTACTATTTTGTTAGTGATATCGCGCGAACAATGATAACGGTGAACAGTGTCATCTAGAAACCCCGATAACTCTCGGAATACAGATAAAAAATGAAGAAAAGAGTTGAATAGAGGAATGTACCTATATGTGTATGAAGGAATAAAGAAGAAAAAAAGGAGAGCCGGCGGCGAAACGGTCGCCTCGAATTGTACCGAAACACACACAATAGAAAGGAGATAGCCGTGAGTAGATACTCGGGTAGTCGTGCGTCTTTTCGAACACGACATCGTGCACCCTCGTTCTCCGGAAGTCGTAGGCGAGCTCCGATTCGCGAATAGTGCTACATTACATATGTATATATATTCATACGTTATAGCCTTATAATATTATAGACGGGGTCTCAATGTGTGAGTCGCGGGGCTTCGAGTTTTTCGGATAAGAATCGTAACACGTGCTTCCGTGGCTCTTTCAGCCGAGAGAATGGCCACGAGAAAAGAGCCAAAATACATTCTATAAGTAATCGAGACAGACGCGAGGACATAGAGGAGAGAGCCCGATATTCCTGGGTTCATATCGATCGCATTTTCCATATTACTGTCAAATATACTTGGTGTGGGTGCGAAGCAGCGATTACTTGTGAATAGAAAGCGCAAATACCTTTTTGGCTATTCCCACGTAATATTGTAAATATATATTTTTCTTAAACAAAAAAGTCACGCAAGACTGGACATTTTTCAAATTTTATCGCCCGAAATAAAAGTAAGAATTTTTATAATAATTCACATATTTTGCGGTGATTCTAAGGGTTATCTTTGACTCGTTTGATGAAATATATTTCATGCTTTTAAAGGGATGAAATGGAGATAATTCGGCTCACAAAATTTGGTGTTTCGAGACACCTTGTACGGTCGTACAGCGGAGGCGGTGTTCATACGAGAACTCGAAGGACCGGAGAGTATATAGGGAGAAGGAAGACAGAGTGGATTGAGAGAGAGAGAGACAGAGAAAGCCTTGCTCCGGTTGCACTTGGAGTGCTATACGACATTTGGGGACACCGGCACAGGGGGTGTGTGTGCTTCGTGGAGAACACTCTCGAGTACAGTACACGTAAGAGGTATGAAGCATCCAAGCATTGCACGAGAGACACACAGAACGGAATACAGAACAGAAGACCCTTCTATCACCGTCTCGCTCTCTCGTGCATGTTATATCGTTGTATATCGCGTGCTCGAAGCGAGACTCGCTCTCGAGAGTGGCCTGGCCCGAAGCCAGAGGATGACGTAGGTGTTCTCTCTCGTCGTCTCTCTCTTTCTTGGACAGTAACAGCGAACTCGAGAGCAATCAGGACGCCTCGAGTTGATGGAAGGTTAAAGAAAAAGAAAAAAAACGAAGAAAAAGAAACAGACGTGTCATCGGGCAACGAAAAATTACTACTATATAGAAGAAAAAAGGCGTACAAGAAACATTTCGTGGAACGAAAGGTCGTGAAACGATGTGGGATGAAAAATGATGGGTGTCCGGTCGAGAAAAAATATTTAGAAAACTAAAGAAATTAAACTTGAAAACAAAACTAGATTGATCCAGTGAAACCAATCACCTAGAATGTTCATTACATTATAATTGGAATATGGATGAAATTTTCTATTATGTTCATCGTATTGCAAACGCAAATTTTAATTGTGCGAATAAATCAAGAATCTATTCATCGTCAAAAACTCTGAGGTAATTATCGCCCCATTCAATATCTATCATAAAAGCGAGACGATAAAATATAAATTTCGTCTTTGCTCGAAAAAGAAGGAAATGTCAGAGTTACACGAAGCTCTTGATTGCTCGGGACAGTGAATATCGCATAGATATATATATATATATATGTACATAAATACTCATGTTTCTTTTTATAAGAGTCGTTTCTCGAATGAATGAATTGGGCGCCCTGTTTTATGAACGATTCCTCCCTCTCGTCTGCACTGCGAATACATTCAACGATCAAATTGAACGAATGATCCTCGAGAGTTCACGGCCTCGAAGCGGTTATACGAGGGGATACATGGCGAAAAAAATGTCTTTGAATTGCACCGCTCCGTACAAAATGAACATCTGAAAGATTCGTATATATATGTATATTCATATAGACGCGCACAGACACACACATACATGCCCAGTCGCACCTACACAAACACATACACGCACACAAAATGCAGCGTGTAGAGAACTTGTCTCATTTCACCAACAAACGGCGAAGTTCTGAGTGCGGAGAGCATGAGAAAAAAAAGATTACCTCTCTTTCATGTATATGTATATATATATATGGGGAAGAAATCTCTTCGAGCTCTCTGGCCTCTGTGATGGCGGAACGAAGTGTGCACGGAAGAGAGCCCCGACTGTGCTGGGAGGTCTTCGTCGAGAAGACACGAGAAAGGCTCTCATGCCGGTCGGATCGGCCGAAAGAGATGGAATGACGTAACGAAGACGAAGAAGAAGAAGAACAAGAAGAAGAAGAGGAGAAGAAGAAGAAGAAGAAGACAACGAGAAAGTAAGAGTATAGTTGAACGAAGAGAAACGACCCAAGGAGTGAGGTAAACATAGAAAGAGCGAGGGATCAAGAATATCTTGGCATTATAGTATTATATACAGCTATATGAAGCTATATACATGTATGTATACATCTACATATACGAGACTTCGAAGCTCCGAGAGAGGGTCTTGCTTCCAATAAATTGCCGACTATGCAAGAGGACTATATAGACCTCATCCCTACGCCCTTTTGCTTCTCATACGTCCATCCTCTCCTCCTCTCTCTCTCACGCTATCCACTCTTTGTGCGCTCCTACGCAAAATTCTCATCATCCTCTAGAGGAAGTTCGCAGAAAGAGCGAGATAGAGAAAGAAAATATATACGAGATTAATAAAAAGAGGTGAATAATCGTTTCGAGTTTATGCGCTCGAATTTCCATCTATTTCTTTTGTAAAAGTTTCAGCTTTTGTCGTATATACATGCACATATCCACACACACACACACACATATATATATATATATATAGGTTTTATTATAGAGCGATAAAAGTACGACCAAGACGCGTCAACGCCGCTGTCTCCTTCACTATAGCCAAGGTGTGGTCACCTCCCATGAGAACGATTATCTTATTCCCCCTTCCGTGTATTTTAATTAACGCCCTGTCAACGCTGTAATTACGAGGTGGATTCTAGGGTGCGTGTTCTGTATATATGGATAATCAAAGGCTGTTACCGAAGCCCTGGATAATTTAGTGCACGATAAATATGAAAATATACTTAAGTAGTGTTGAAACGTCAGCTAATGTTCATTACTTTCATTATCGTATTTCGCCTTGTAATTAATTTCTCTCGATAAATGTTTTCACCTCCCATTGTGTTTTCTTTCTTTCTAATATAAAGAGCATCTTTATCGAGGTAATTAAAACGAGGGATGAAAAATATCTTATATTGAGATATTTGAACGACTAAAGACTATCGTACACATTTTGTTCTTCCGGATTTTTCGCTCGTCTTGCGTATAACCCGAGAAAATATTGGTCCGGGAATAAAGCTCTTTCTACGTATATCTCGTTGCGTTCACGCTAAAGCCATTTCGCCCATATCAATTCTCGTGGAAGATGGAAGACCCGAGCGTTGAGAGCGGGATGAGAGAAGGAGAAGAGGTCTGAGTATATCGAGAAAACGAGAGGATCGAAAACAAGTCACATACATATACCTACACGAAGAAGAACTCTTTCTGCCATGGTTTTCCACCCCTACTCTCTCTCGCTCTCTTTTTCCCTAAAGCTCATGGCTTCTACAGCCATGGAGCCCATTTTCGAACGCTTTCCGCAAAGAGTATCGTCCTCATCACAAAGTCTTTCGTGATCCAAGTATCGTAGAACTAGCCCTTTTGCCAGGTTCTCGCTTTCCATACCACTCAGCGAGGCTTCTCTGTCTATCTATCTATCTGTCTATCTGTCTTTCTCTCGTTCTCCAATAATCTTGCTTGGTTGACATCGACGACGACGACGACGACGACGACGACAATCACGTAGGAGGAAAACGAGAAGGAAACCCCAATGGGAGATCGCGAGAAGCGCTATATAACTTTTACGACGCAGACACACACACTTGCTCACACATCTATACATAAATATATAGATATATATGCATATATAGTGAGCAATGTTCATGAATATCGGTGTGTCTACACGAGCGTACACACACACTCGCGTCTCATCCTACAAAGTTTTCTCTCCATCTCACCAGTGGACGTGAGAGCTTCGTCAGGATAGTTTGAAACCAACCCTCCCTTGTCATCTCGAGTCTCTTCATCCCCTTGACTATCTTGCGCACTAACCACCGTTCCGGCCCCTCGACGTGATGAAATTCTCATCCCTATTCTCCCCCAAGAACGTTCAATAGAGATTCCTCGTGTCATTTTATCAGTGAAAATTTGAGAGAGACTCGTGTATTTTGCATAAAAGTTCAAAGTTATTTCATCCTCCTTACGATTCATCAATAATAGCGTCGTTCAATTGCCGAAGTTTCTTTTTTTTCGTAAATATAATAATAAAATGACAAGTGGTGTAAAAATGAAAAAAAAATGATAAGCGGTCTGTTCCTCGAAGCGACTTATGGCCAACGCTCGTTTGAATATTTATTTTTTCACTTTTTTTTACAATAAATAATACATGCTGTATGGCATACCGATAATTACGACAATGACCTTGTCGAACACGTTCTTGGAGGGGAGGAACTCTGGCCTGGAATAACGCATCTCGATAGTGGCGATCGTAAATTTTTTAAGAGATCATAAACGATCAACCGCTGACGCACATACCTGATTATTCCACGCGTATATATGGGTGGACCCATACGCAATATATTTTTTATCGTTCGCACAAAAGGGATGACATAAATATTTGTTTTCATCTCGATAAAATGTGTATATAGATATACGTTTTTCCACGGGGGAAAGTGCGACTGCATCGATCGGCGGTAAGAGAGAGCCCGGTGTTGCAGCTGCCAGCGTCACCAAAGATCTTTCCCCGATCCCAGAGGGTGGAGGAAGAAAAAAGACAGTGAGCGGAAATAAGAAGAGAGAGAGAGAGAGATAGGCAGGGAGAAAAAAGTGGAATCGCGAACTAGAGGGATAAACCGCCTCGAACATCCGAGAGCTAAGCCAAAGAGTGTCTCCCGAGAGAGGGCGCGAGAAAGAGGGGGACGAAGCTTGTCCCTCTTTTTGCTTTAGCTGTAGAACAAGAAGACGAAGAATGGTAAAAAAGAAGAAAAAAGTGCCAAAGAATGAGAGAGTTAGTCGAGTCAAATAAGATCGTAACGCGGTAAAGCGCCCAGGGTAGAGATTAAGGGGTGTCTTCCCTTTTCCTCACCAACGCGCCTCACTCGGCTTTCTCTCGGCTCGATGAAAATAAGCCCTCGTCCGGATTTTATGTGTTCTCGCACCTTTCCCCACATTCCCACCCCTTGCCGGTCCTCTTTACCTATATATGACACTGTATTACGGTATACTTAATGGAAAACTAGTGCTCCAGGAAACGTGTCCACGAGGCTTCTTTTTCTCATAACTTTTTTGTCTCTTTCTCGCTACCTTTCGCATCACTCTTCTACCGTAACCGATAAGATCGGCTTTCGTCTCTATCGATAAAAGAATCAGGGGAGTGACGAAAAGTCAGACTTGAAAGTAAAATCCTCTGTTTTCACGAAATAAGTACTGACTTATTTATTTCGACAAAAATAACGGTGACATTTTTCTTTTAAGCTGCCAAAGTATGTCGAATGATTTTATGAGCCTCGATAATCTCTCAAATAGTTAAATAAAAAAATTAAAAAACGAACGGGAATATTCTTTTTAAACAGATTTTCTCGAGTCGTCGGGTCTCGGGAGAATGGCCGATGAGACCTTCCTTTCATAGCTCTTGACACAAAGGCTGTGAGTAAATCTCGCAAACGGACCAAAGCTGTTCCGATGAGAATCGGGATGATCGAGAAGTGCAGATGCGAAACTTTTAAGAGTCTCTCTTTCTCGCTCCGTCTCTCTTGACTTCTCGTGTGCCCGTTGCGGATCAAATTAATTTCTCATTCAAATGTATGCGAGAACGCGAGAAAGAAGAGAAAGCGAGAAGACGAAGAAGAAGAAGAAGAAGAAGATGAAGAATGACGAGAAGAGATATTCCGCCTTGAGGAAGAAGAAGTGGAAGGAGAGGGGGGGGGGGCATGTACAACGTGGCGCGAGAAGTTCCTTTCATCCAGCACGAAACCCCGCGGCCTCGTTCAACCCAAACCCCTCTTTTTATCGTCCCTCTTTCTCGTATATTTATGTGTGTGTGTTTGAGTGCACATTTATATATCTGTATTTATGTGTATATACACACATAGATATTTTCTTTCGACTGCTGTCTTCTTTTCGCTCTTCCGCTCTTTGCTCGATTTCTTTCTCTTTTTTTCTCTCTCTCTCTCTCTCTATCTCTTTGCCTCACTCTCCAAATCTCTGGTTCTCTACCCTGCGGATATAAGCCCGGCGATATACGAAAAGAAGTTCCGTCACGATCGACTTTTCCACTCCACCGAGATTTCTACTCCTCGCTCCATCAATCGCTCTTCCAGAATCAATATATATGTATATTGTTAACGCTCGAAGGTACAGAACTGACGTCGCGCACCAGCTTATTCTATTCATTCCTCGTCATCGTCTAAGGATATAGACGATGGGCGAAATAATAAGAGAGCCCCGCGAATTTATACGTCAGGGAGACGAGAAGGAAGGGAATAAATTTGTGAGGGCTTTCGCATCGACGTTCGAATCGAAAATGTGTCTTCTTTTCGTACGACCTCGACACTTGTTCCTTCCTCATTTAATACCTACATTGTCTATGCCCGATGATCGACCACCCCGCGAATAAAATATAGCGAACAAAATGTATCGTAAAATTGATAATTCGTAAATTGAATATCTTCCAAGAGGAATAAACTTTCGATCAAGTAACAGCGAACATTTGTTCCTTAATGTTGATAAATTAGTCTGTAATAGGTCCTCACCTCCTTCCGTTTCGTGCCACACGATACCCTCGAGTGTGACCGACGTGCCTGGTTCACAGGGTCCCAGACATTCTGGCTCTGTGATGGTCCCAACACTCGTACCAACGCAAACGTCCGACATGTCCTGAAACAATGAAAACAAAATCGTCCAATAGGGTTAGTCGAAGCAAGCGATGACTAATGTTTACGAACGTTGCGGTAATTTATCGTTAAGAAAATTTCAACTCTTATATTTTACGGTAGAATTATTATGATTGTGATGATTATTATCAGCTTCCGGAAAGCTAAATACGGATAGAGATGTTCGCTCGGTAATCCAGTCTCGTTATTAGCATAAGTGGATGGTGGGTAGGAGTCGAGTGTGCGCGTGGTATGTAGACTCGCTCTCCGGAGAGTGCAACTCGTGACCATTTCGTCCCGAGGAGCAAATGCCGCTCGAGTTATGCGAGGGAAAAGTTACGACCGTGCTCGAGAAGAGAGATTAAAGCCGGACTGGTACAACTATGTATACGTATATATACGTATGTACTCTCGACGTACAAATAATACAAATCCAACCGGTCTCGGGTAATTGCAAGAAAAGCGAATAGTTGGGAGGTCCATAGAGTGTATCCTTGTGTGTAACATATGCAACTATATATTTTCTCTCCTCTCGTTTTCCATATAAAGGAAACAAAACGTGAAATCTCGGGAATGCGAAATCTGCCCATCTGTACTCGAGAGATTTTCAGAGTAAATCGCGGTATTAAAAGTTTATTTTTTTTTGTACCCCGATAAGTTTTTTTGTCGTTAGTTCGAAGCTCGTTATGAAAATGTAATGTAAGCGAGAGAGAGGTGACGAGTTTTTTGTTTGTAAATTTTAAGTGCAATAACGAGAGTGAGGACGAGGGCCGAGAGAAAAATTATCATTTTTCTCTCATCTGTCTGTCTGTCTCTTTCTCTCTCTCTCTCTCTCCGGTTGTTCGCCCTTGCAAAAGCTCCGTATGCTCTCTCATCTCGTTTTCTCGAATCCGAGAGAAAAGAGACGAGAGCTCTTTCGTGAATGTCTCTCGAGGCCGTGTGGTGTGCCAGGCGTGTGGGCGTAACGGTTTTACTGCCGAGCGCGTGGTCGTAGGAGGTCGTAGGTTTTACGGGCTTTTTCGCGTCGAGTCGAAAAAAGCTCGAGGAGCTAGGGGAAGATTTGCTATATGGCGTAGCCCCCACAGCCTCCAATCGCCTCGTTCGTGGAAGCGCAACGACCACGGACAAACTTTGCGCCGGGAAATGAGCGAACGAAACCGAGGGAACGCTATGTAACATGCATATACACGTACGTGTATTCCTACCATATCCTCGTGGCAAAGAAGATACGAGGTCGTGGAATATAAAACGAATGAAAGAACCGCGACAACTAGAAAACGATGATATACGCTACAAAAGGGCGCGCAGTGGATTAACAAAAGAAAAATTACGTTTTTAAAATTGTTCTCCCGTTTATTCGCAGCGTCTTTTTGTCACTGACAAAAACGAACTCACTGTCAAACTCACAATTGAGATTTTTTTTAAAATGCAATCTATCGACCCCGACGATCGGAAATTATGTGAGCACCAAAACTGTTACTGTACGTAGTAAGACAACTTCTTCGACTAACGACGGACGTAACCAGGAGCGATACAGGTCGACCAGATATTGGCCATGACGGTATATTGTAAAAGTTCGAGGAAGCCGAGTGATATGGATGTCCAGGACGTGTACATGCCAATATATATATATATATATATATATTTGTCTGTATACGTGTATGTATATAGTTACAGCGTAATGATTACATATCGTGCAACGCTCGTGAACATTACATATCGTCCGGACGAGGCGAGCGTTTATTACTCTCGCATTTACGCCTTTTATTTACGAGCCCCGCGCGTAAAACGTAAAACTCTAGCTGAATTCAACGAATGAACGAGCGAACGAACGAACGAACGAACGAACGAACGAACGAGCGCGCCGATCCGGGGGGAGAGCTTTTGATGCGACGAGGGATTCGGCCTTTTCCACTTTCCATGATGCGTCGAGGGATGAATAGAAAGAGAGAGAGAGAGAGAGAAAGAGAACAAAAAAAAGAGAAGGTACGGCAAGAAGGGAAGTAACGCTCGTTTCTATACACGTCCGCATCGATTGGACGCAGAGCGAAAGGAGGAGAAGGAGGAGGAGGATCGATTAGGTTAAAACGATAGAATCACGTCCGATCGATTGATCATGCGAGGAGAGAACGATAAAGCCGGATGTGTATCATAATACCCGGTTATACGATGTTAAGAGAATCGAGTACATTAATTTGTTGGACATACAAGAGACGTCGGTTTCCATACGATAATTTTTCGCGCTGTATGCATATTCGCACGTATGTATTATCATATACTTTATATATAATGGTACCTATAGATATATGTGTTTAAATATAGAGACAGTTAACGCGCATGCTTTCGATGGTATCGTACAATCTCGATCCATCGCCTCGCTCGACTATCTCAATTTTCAGGATTAATTGCGCGAGATAATCGCTGTAATTAAGGATCTATTAGCCGTATCGTCGGTGATTCTGTCGGAGATCTCGACGAACGCGCGCGGATAAAGAACGAGGATCAAGCCCCGTAATCGTGACGAGAAAAGGTACGATCGTACGTGCGGGACGTATCGGTGTCAAAGGGACACACCGTTCACAGACGTTCAATATCTCTTCATATTTTTTTATTTGCACTTTCACGTAAAATTTTGTCCAGCTTTCCACGCAAACTCGAGGCAACGCGGAATGAAGGAGAAATTTTCGATCCGCGAGTGTAACGACGATTTTTTGTTTGTTTTGCAAATAAAAATATAAAAAAAACGTTTATCAAAAGTTTCCTGGGCATTCGTTTTTTTTTTTTTTTTTCGTTTTTTTTTGTACAATTTCACGGGCGACGAGTCAAAAAGTGTTGCTCGTTGATTACGCCTTACTGCGGGAGACAGACATCGCCCATAAGCCGAAGGGGCGTTGACGAAGCTCGATTCTTTTCCTTCGTCTTCTTTTAGTTCCTTTCAATTATTTTTTTTTTCGCCGTCTCGGCAGCTGGTGCGCGTTTCATTTCGAACCTGAGACGCCACGCCGAGAGAGAGAGAGAGAGAGAGAGAGAGAGAGAGAGAGAGAGAAAGAAAGAGCGAGTCAGAGGAATGTCGTTTTGGCCTCGAGCAACGATCCGATTCCACCGACGAGATATGAACGAGTGACTTTCGTACATCGTTTCTCGAAATAAATATATACAACCATAGCCATTTGTCTATTTTCCACCGAGCGTCCAATTGTTCTCGTCAGCCAATTTTGGCAACGATGGAAAACACACAAACACACACACGCACACGTCGAAGTTCGACGAACCCCGAAAAGCGTTGAATCGTTCAAATTCGCGATTTAACCGATCGGAAATGTCGCAATTTTCTTTGTTCTTTCAATCACATCGCACGGTGATAAAATTTCCATCCTCGTAAAGTTTAGAGGTCGCACACGCGATAAAAAGAATATACGTAATAGAAAAAAAAGGAAGCAAACAACTTCGAGCGGAGGGTTGTACGTGGTATAAAAAAAAAGAACGACAGGGGTTTGGGAAGAATGGAGGAGCTTTCGTGACGGGTGGAAAATCAATAAAGCTTGTGCGTTGAAAGAGGAGGAAATTTATGAGAAAATTTCCGCCACGCAGTTTCCATGCATCGCCTTTCCGACTGCTATTACTATATAAGCTTATATATATGTACGTATATATACATATAACGACGGTAGCTCGTAGCATTTAACGGTCAGGGTTGATCCTCAACGACACCCGGTATAGGTCTGAAATGGTCGCGGAGTGTGCTGGGCCACAAGGAGAGAAGAAACATCGTGTATCTCGGAGAAGACGATGAGGCACGTATATGAGATGTGGATAAGACGAGAAGAAGGCGAAGAAGAAAGCGAAGAAGAAGAAGAAGAAGAAGAAGAAGAAGAAGAAGAGTGCGAGAAGAGCGTCATCCGGCGAGTTACCCGGGCGCGACGACACTGGTGCAGTGGCGACAAGGATAAAAGAAAAGAATGCACGAGAGAAAAGAGAAAGAACGAAGAGACAGAAAAAGAAAGAAACGACTAAAACACGATGCAAAAGTGGCAAAAACTGTCCGAGTGACAAAATACACGTAACCGTATAAGAATGAATTTGTCTTTGATTAAAATCAATTCTTCTACGTTCGTGGATGGAAAAATGATATTTATCGAAATATTAAGGAAAATAAATGAGAAAAATGAGAAGCGGAAGCCGGAGATGGTGAAGTTTATTTTTCATCATCTTCGTTCGCCCCGTTATCATCGTCGTCTTTGTTCTCATGAATATATTCATGATTTTCGTGTGTAATATATCTATGAAGCACACGGGCGGTACTTTCCCGTGCATATCTTACTCCAACCGTGTGTCTATTATACACGACTAAAAGATAATATACGCAACGTATATACGTGCGTATATTACCATGCACGTTACGTATATATTTTATATTTCGTGTTACCGGTGTACGAGAAACGACCGAGAGACTAGTTAACAACTTATAGTCTATAATATACGGCACGTTGACTATATACATGCGCAGCTGTCGCATTCTCTCGATCTCTTCGTCTTTCGTCTCTCTCTCTCTCTCTCTCTTTCTCCTTCTTCGAGCTTACACTTTACCCGAGGGTAAGTACGTACGAAACTTTGAGCGAAAGACCGTCTTCGTCTCTGGCAAAGTTCGAGAGTGCTGCGAAGAGCGCGCTTTGCATTCTCGGTGCTTCAACGACGACAAGACATGCCATCACGAACGCTGACGTCATATATATACATATATATGTATGTATGAATTGTATATATATATATAAAATGGTCGAGACGAAGCTCGAGACGTTCCATGAAAGAAAGAACGAACGAGACGATGAAAGGGCGAGCGATAGAGACAGATGGAATCTCTTTTATCGACCTCTCGCTCTCTCTCTCTCTCTCTGTCTCTGCCGTCGTCGACCCACGCGCAAGAGATGAAATATACATTTTTCTTCAACCCGGCGCTACCCGATACACGACCTCGTAGTATCTCGTTTAGAGATGCTCATTGAATTTATGTCTTTCCCTCACACACACACACACACACAGACTCTCTCTCTCTCTCTCTCTCTCTCAATCTCTCGCTTTGTATTTCTATTCTTATATTTTATTATTATTTCGTTTTGATTCTTATATTTCATCGCGATGCATTGTCGCGCAGATGCAACCTCGTCGAGCGAGAGAGAGAGAGAGAGGAAGTATAATATAAAAAATAAAAAAACAGCATTGTTTTATCCTCCCATTTCCATTCTCTCTCGATGAAAACAAAGATGAGAATAAAAAAGCATTCATCATTCCGATTAAACTTTATTTATCCGCATGACGTGCATGTCGTTACGAGAAGAAAAAAGAAAACAACGTGCACGACATTGTTGCTCTCGGTATCGCCGTTACGTAATGTCACTATCACGCGACGAACTGACCATGCACCTGCGGTCTAAAAACATACCTATATATACGACTGTGTACAGCAACGTATATTTATATGAACAAGTATTGGCCATTCATCTCGCGACACTACAGGAAATAGAAATATTCGCTAACGGATATCGCGGTCTCCGTGCATCGAGAGCCACAAGTTTCCGTTAGTATAGCGAGCTAATTAGACGGAAGGCGCGAGAGCCGGCGGCTCGACGTTACGAGCGTAAGATATGAAAAAGTTTGCAGGGTTATATCTCCCATCGGGAGAACCGATTAACGATTTTCTCGCAGCGAGAGAAGACGAGAGAGAGGGAGAGAATGAGAGAATTTAATTATGCACTCTACCTTCGCTTTCTTTCGGGACATTACGTATTGATCGTAAATTCTATATATCCGAAGGTCTTCTAATCTTTCTTCGTACATTCTTAGTTAGACATAAAGTGCATGCGTGTACGAGGAAAGATTAGAGCGAGGCCGCGTTGCGTATTCGAGACGCGTGCGCGTTTTATACACACGCTCTCACCCGTATGATCTCTCGGGCACGTTTTATCGTACGAATTTCACGCACGCCGGAACGATGGAAGGTATTAGTTGGTGCGAATCTCGCCGAGCGTCAAAACCTACGAGAGATCGAGAGAAAATTAGCAGTCATGAGACAGAGCGTGAGGCGTGTCTATCTCGGTGGAGGTCCCGAAACAAAACAAGAAGAATAGAAAGAAGAAGAAGGACACCGAGAAAGAGAGAGACGTTAAAACATTAAAGTATATGAACGTGTGCGAAGTATATGAGCAAACTATATAGCGGAGGATGATGAGTATGACGAGGTAGAAGATGAGGACCACACCGTCTCTCTCTCTCTCCCTCTCTCTCTCTCGTTCTCGCAGCCGAGCTCCTCTGCTAATACTGCTCATAAACGGTCGAGTTTGCGCGACGCACACACACACACACACATACATATTCTATACAACAGAGAACACACGTATAATCCACTATAGTAAGTTATATGCACATGCGTGTGTGTGTGTGCACATGCGAATGAAGTGGAGGTAATACAGAGCGAAGAACGCGAGACGCATTACGAGGAATCGATGTAGCAGCTGTTGGCTCGCTCGCTGTTAATCCATCACCGGGGAAAATCGAGGTGGGAGCCTCTTGGAAGTGCACTCGGGTCGAGGCTTATATACATATATCGGTTGATCCTCCAATATATCACTGTGTTAGTTAATACACGCGTCTATGTGTGTGTGCGTGCACATATATATATATACGTCTGTGTGTGTTCATAAGGATATTACTGTATACAGACAAGACGACCCGAAGCTTCGCTGCTGACTGTGGACGTGCGGGGAGAGAGCAACACGACACATTCTGAAACGACGAGACCACGAACCGAGAAATAATCTACTGTGGCATACCATTTGTCAGTACCCGGGGGCGAGCACGATTCAATAGACAGCATTAAACGCAATACAGATTAGACGTTTTAACACTCGGCGATGTTCCAATAATAAACAAAATCAAATAACAACGATGAAGATTTTATTCAAAGATTCTACTTATGTATACGTCAAAAAGACATTTTATAATTTTGTTGCATTCATCGATTTACAATGAATACGTATATTTCGAATAAAAAACCGCTAATTAGTTATTAGACGGAGTGATTGATCTTGACCCGATAGTTGTATTGTTTCTTTTTCTCTCACTGTCGACAATTGGCACGCGAAGCAAAAATAAAATTAATCCCTCGAACATTGTAGATGGAGTTTTATAGTTACGTATGTACGTAGCGAGAAAAAGGAATATATCCTGAAAAATTGGCGTTTTCCTCGGTTAAATATATGGTTATTAGTTTGTCTCTTACGTCAATGTGCGTACGCGTGTTTGTAACCGAGACCCGGTTATCGGTCTATCATTACGAGGTATATATAAGGCCGCGTACACTCGCGAGGATCGGACCCTCGCGGGATCTCACGAGCGAGTGCCCCTCGTGCCCGAGGATTGATCGTATGAATAATTTACCGCGAAACGTCTTAGCCTACTGACTCTCTTCTAATCGTGCACCCAGCACGCGCACAGTAGGCTAGTCTGTGCCGTCGTGATTATCATTATTGTTATACTATATGCAAATATCTATATATATAATATACATATATATATATATATATATGAATAAATCCAGTTTAGTCTCGTGAAGCTGATAGTCATAAAATACCCGAAGCGATTGATCGAGAGATGGCGGATAAATTGATGAAGAGACATTGAGCAGCGACGCGAGACTCGAACCTCTCGTGCAAAAAAGACTCGACGCATAAGAGAAGAAAAAAAAACGAATTTCTCGATTCTGGGAGGGGAAACGACGAGGAATTAGAGAAATCGTGCCCGCGTCGGTAGATTCGTTAACTGCTGACCAATTACAACGGCGAAAAAATAATAAAAAAAAACTCGTCTTTGTTACCCTGGGTGCGGAGTAGAGGACGGTAAGAGAAAGAGAGAGAGAGAGAGAGAGAGAGAGAGAGAGGTGAGGTGGGGAGAGAACGAGAGCATTACAGCAATCAACTTTAATGGAAGCAATAAAATGCAGGTGCCAGTGCCGCGCATTCCCTCTTGAGTTGGATTGTATATGTGTGTGTGTGTCTACCGGTGTGCAAGAGGCGTGCAAGGGCGTAATCAACCGAGGGACACCCCGTGATCTTGACGATTCTAATTCTATCTCTCTCGCTCACTCTGACACTCGTACACTAGTATTAAATTTTTCTTTTCAGCTATTTCAGTTGTTAAATTGATTCGCTCGTATTCGACACGATGGTTGCTCTCCATTTTGATGTTGCCGGATGTGCCAAGAGGATATCTTCGGGTTCCCTATGACTGTAATAAACGATCCATCCATCTGTCCCTATTCACTCTCTCTCTCTCTCTCTCTCTCTCTCGCTCTCAGTACCCGGAATTATGACCGAGCAGGATATCTAAATCCATTTCTCACGCCAGAGAGTCGGAACATCTCGCTATTTCGCGGTTAAGCTTCCTCTCCTATGCGTATACGTGCGATAAATATATGTATATATGAGGTCGTAGCCGCAGAAGCTCGATGGCCTCGTTTCATTTTATTATCGAGAAGATTATGTATCCTCAGCCGCATGAAGCTTGCAAAACGCGCACACTTAAACGCACGGATACGCGCGTGCGCGCGTTATTCTGGTTATGCGAATTTGCCAGAGGTCGAGACGTTAAGAGCGAAAGAAAAAGATATTGATGTTAAATAAAATACGGCGATATAGCCGAGAGCGTATGAAATGGAACGAGGTCTATTTGCTGAAAACGACGGAATTATTATTATTATTATTATTCTTTTCCTTTTTTTCTTTTGTTTTACCAAGTCTTCTACCTCTCGAATGACGTATGTACCTACGTATATTGACTATTAACGGTAGCAGCGGTGTACATGCGTGCGAGAGAAAGAGAGGATACTCGGCACAGATATAATCTGGAAAACTGCAAATTCTAACGTTTCTGTTTTCACTCCAACGACTCGTGTAAGACACGTATATAGATATATCATTCAACTGTTTGTATCGTCGTTATCTCGCGTTGAGTTCGCGTTACGAGTCGTTGTACACGGATTTAACGACGCTGGAGCGAGTGAGTGATCGCGAGAGGGGAGGGAGGGGGGGAGGCAGAATCGTTGGTTTGCGTCGATAAAGATCGACCTCGCGGAGCAGTTACTTTTCCCCGGCGGCGTATAGACACACTATATAGTTACGAGAAAGAGAGAAAGAGAGAAAGAGAGAGAGAAACCTTCGTAAATCTCGTACTTTACGCAGTACAATATTATCTTGTCCCCGGGGTGCTCTTCGGTGCTTTCAAGGAATTAATCCAAATGTACCTATATCGTCTTTCAACGAAAAACCTTTTATACGAAAGTAATAAAATTCAATTAAAATAAAGGAACCAATTAGCAAAATTGACTAAGTGGATATTATATCGATTGAAATTAATGCGATACCTGTAATTTAATTCATATAAATCAATGGTTTTCGATAAATAACGGAGTAGGCATTTCTCTTTTTTCCTCTCATCTCGATCTCCTATTATATCGAGGTTCGATAAAAAGCAATGATTCGTCGAGTAGGGAAAAAGATGTGACTATAGGTACGAGGTGTATACGCCACTGTTTCGCAGATGCTTCGTATAACTACGTATATCGTACGGGTTGGTCGCACTAACGAATGTTGCGCCGGATGGAGGAAAAAAATATAAGAAAAAAAGAAAAAGAGGATGATCGTTTCAGAGCAACGATAGAAACGAGCGAGAGCTATGGTACCGCGAATCGATCAAGAAAGAGCGAGAGAGCCCTTTCTCGATGCTCGAAAGACGCGAGCGAATCCGTGCAGGCATCCGAGAAAGAGGCAAGAAATCTCGTGCGCTTCTTCTTTTCTGCAATGCGGTTCATTCGCGACCCGATGACGCGGGTACAAGAGCGAGAGAAACGAGTGAGAGAGCGAGGGAGAAAGGAAGAGAGGAAGACCGAGAGGGACGTGACACGTCGACATGTCGCTCTATATACGTACGCTCTCGCATTCCTGATCGCACCGGATTATGCTCGACGTGAACTTATTTTATGACCCATCTCGAGAAATATGAAAAGGCTAAAAAAAAAAAAAAAGAAACAGCAAAGATCATAAATATGACAGAGATAGTCATTAACGCATATAGAGCTAAGGCGACACAGTTATGATTAGTTATACCGACTCGTACACTTTTTTCCATACTTCAAGTATGAATAATCGAGGGGGAAAAAATCAAAATATACGTTTGATTAAATTTTCCTCGTTGTTGTTTATTTCTTTTTCTTTTTACATATTCGAGGGGTATAAGCGAAGAATTAATAAAAATCATCATACATATGCACGCGCGAGCGGTGGAACGATGCGAAAATAATACCTATAGACGAACGCAACAGCTTCATTATCGCGACAATCGAGTTGCGTTCACTTTCATATACGTCAGTCATTAAAATTATATAAATATACCTGCTCGTCGAGTCGCGCCGAGTGCGAATGAATGGCAGGGTATCTCCCCCTCTCGTTGGCTTTAAGCGCGCACACACTCACAAAGGAGACTCGTACGCGATGCATCCGCGTTTTAATTGGCCTCGGACGATTATTATTTCGTCGCGCGTCGCGGAGCACTCGCCGGGCATAACCGACGGAACGAGAGAGAACAGAGCTGACGAGAGGGAGGAAAGGGAAATGGCATTGGTTATTTATTTGAGAGAGAAATGAGGGAAAAAAAACACATATATACATACATATTTATATTTATATACGAGGGAGTTGGGAAGGAGGGGGGGGGGGGGGAGGGAGGATGGACTCGGCTTTGAATACATTCGTTTCTACCACCGATACACGCGTCCCACGTACGGTTCCTCCAATTATACGTTGGGGTGCACCATCGACGCGATTTACGGCTCTATCGAGCGTTTGCGACGGAATCGAAAAGGATTCATGGTTACGAGGGAGCGCGTGCACCGAACACGAGAAGGACGTTCGACCTCCTACCCCGTACACTGACTCACTCAACCGTGTACGAGAAACGATCGGAATATTTTTTTTCTATTTTTCTTGAATATCCCTCGATGTAAACGATATGTCGGGGTATTGCATTCGAATTCCAGTGTCATCTCACGATGTCGCGAAATCCGATGAACTTCCACTCACGAACACATTCGGCGCTTGTTTACGAGAGGGAATATATTGGTTTCCCCAGGAAAGCCAAATTAATTTTAATCGGATTATTATACGATTAAATCAATGCGTATCGATTCAAACGATATCGCGCTTCATTATTTCCGAAAAGCTGATAATATCGATGCGAGATAGATTTTACGTTTTATTTCATTCGGAGGGTTATTAGCATCGACTTTTGTTTTTCCTGTTCTTCGATCTACACGTATGTAAAAAAGCAGACGAATCGATTTAATGAGCTTAAAAATGTGTGAAAAATCGTAGAGAAATCTCAGTTTGATGATCTTGACTAGATTTTAAAGCTCGAGGAGTTGCGAATAAAATACGCGCAGAGGGCGTACGCCAGACGATGCCAGGACTCCACTGTGACGGTCAGAAAAATAAGTTTCTTTCCATGAATTTTTTTAAATTCACTTAACGGTTCTTGTTTTTGCTCAATTAAAGACACGTTATTATATATACATTAAAGTAAATTTAAGTAACTTTTCATTGATAAAAAAAAATAGTTGAAGTACAATAAATTTGTCTCCGAACAACGTTTTACGAACTGGTGCGGACGATAACTTCCGCAATAATATTCGGATATACAAAATTTATGCACGAAATTTTTTGTAATTGTAATAGCTACCATTGACCCATAGCCTTCTTTTCAACATTACTATTTTTTACAGCATCTTGAATGAAAATAGTTTAGATGAAACTAATAGCTTTATTTTGAAACGCGGCCATATTTCGAAAACTAAACTAGATAAAAAACGGCTCAACGATAGCTATTCCAATTAGAAAAAATGTCGTGCTTCAATTTTACATACCCGAGTTTTATTTCTCAAGATATCCTCCGCACCCGTTCGAAAAACGTGATTTTGACAAAAATCTATTGTACTCGAAATATTGTTTTGATTTTTCAATCAAAATTTACCTAAGTCTACTTTAATGTATACGAAATAAAATATTTGTAATTGAGACCAAAAACCCATCGAGTGAATTAAAAAAATTCTTGAAAAAAGGGTATTTTTTACCATCAAGTGGAATCCTTCCTTAAAAAACGTAAAGGACATTCCAATGATAATTGTATTCGTCGCGAATCGCAAAAATCCAAAAATTTCAAGTTGTCATAAATCGGCTTCCATTTAACCGTTGTAGGTGCAATTGTAGTATTGTGAAAAGGGTCACAAGTAGATCGATGTCTGATTCGACCCTGATGACACACCAGACAGGCTGATTAATTATATGCTCGGGATCTTTTAGTCTCCGTAAGCGTTTGCCCGTTTATATAAGCGCAGCTGTGCATACATATTACTAACTTGTCGCAACAAACTTCTGATTATGGAACAACTTAACATTGTCTCGAGTTTCCAGATTTCTATGTGGTGTACATTGTTTCGACCTACTATAAGGTTCTCTATGCTACCTCGTACTATCATATAAACATGATTTGAAATTATATAAAGCATACATACATATGGACGCATTAAACGCTACTAGAGGGTGCGTTAGTGTCCCTCCTGAACGTCAGCTAACCCACGGAACGAGTCATGCGGTCGTTTATAAACGGCGCGTGTACACCAGCGTTTAAAATAAACATTGTGATTATAGTACGCGAATATGTTCACCCTCCGTCGATTCAACGATTTTCCCATATCTTTATCGACGCATCGGTGTGATTCACGTGTGTGTGTGTGCTCCTAGTGCAATACCGATATGCCATTAGAATATTCATAGGGTGATTGCTCCGCTGTGTGTAAACCGAGGGTAAATTGAATAAACTGACCATAGGTCGGGTTTTCAAAGAAAGAAAGAAAAGAAAAGAAAAAGGAATCGCGAGTTTGTACAAGATTTATAAACCGATAGATATAGGCGTCGTCAATTATAAAAAGAGAATTAAATAATTAAACACTGATGTATAATGGGCATTTTTTTAAAATAAAACAAGTTTGTTCGTGACTCAATATTGTCCAGAATACGGTATTTATAGGAATTAATTCAACTCTCTCGTGTATAAAAAAAACGTAAAGTTTGAATTGAAGCATGAATTGGAAATATCGTCGGTATTGTCGTAGCTTGTAACGGCGTACTCACAAAAATAATGTCTATTTCAGCGACACCGAAACAATGTGGCTGGGAACACTTCATGCTTCGACAAATGGTCGTGTACGCGCGTCTCAACGTCGATAGATATTCGATGAGAGGGACATGAATTCGTCATTTGCAGGTCCGAGATAAGGACGTGATTCGATATTCGGTAAACTCGACTCATCCGCAATATCAAACGTTGTCGTATCGTGTATAGATATACATATGTAACGTTATAAATGTACGTTTGCGATGTGTGCCCGACACCCGTGTGTCTGGCCGGAGAATGTGAGTGACAGAATATGGTATTCGAGAAGGGACGAGAGGACGACGATAGAGGCAGAGAGGAGAGGAGAAGAGAGAGAGAGAGAGAGAGAGAGAGTAAAATCCATGTCGGGAGGCTCTGTATGAACACATACGTGTCAAAATATCTCGTAGTGTAAAGCACAGCGTCGTATACCTATATATACTGTGGAAAAGCCATTCCCGAGCGACGAGAGGCAGCAGTGGAAGCACAACGATGTCTCCTCAACCCCCATCGTTCTTCCTGCTCCGAGCATTCGTTCTCTCTCTTCCTCGCCCCTATTTCATCCCTACCCTTCACTCTCTCGCTCTCTCGCTCTCTCTCGGTCTCATTTTCAGGTGAGCCGTTGCAGCACAAACTGCACCACCGGTGATTCGATATTACGTACACGTACGTATATCTACGTATATAGCTATGGCTATATACATAAATATAGAACGTATACGATGGTATACCGAGATGAAACGTGTATAGATATATGTGTATGTGTGTGTCTGCATGGTTGTGTGTATGTTTATAACGTATATAGGAGTTCTATGTATACACGGTACCCGGAGAATATTGATTCACCGGTCTGCGCCATCTGTCAGCAGACCGTAGAGCCGACGTGTATATTATAGAGCATACATGCACACATCACATTTATACCTATCACGTATTATATATATATACATATATATATATACTCGTATGTGTGATTGTATGTGTGGCCTCTCGATTTCTCACTCGCTCGGGTTTGGCTTAGTTTCGTAAGCCCGACGGTGAGATAATATTTGTCCAGTCGTCCAAATAAACACGCGCCGCCCACGCAAAGACGTACAGCGTTGCAGAATGAAGAAGGGGGGATGGGGAGGAGGAGGAGGAGGAGGAGGAGGAGGAGGAGGAGGAGGAGGAGGATATTTCTTGCACGCGAAAGGACCTTTCCCTCTTTCATTAAAAATAGAAAGATTTTTCATTAAAAGTTTGAAAACAACTTTTCTCGATGGCTGAGTTTGATTGACGAGAAGGGAAAAAAATGAATTTCGAGATAAATTACACGGGAAAGGAGATGAGTCATTATAGCCGGATGAAGAAATTACAAGATGGCCTGAATTAATCGAGACGAATTAAATTGTTCGTCCAAGCGCGTATGCGTTAATTAGCCCCCTTCAACCACGTACTTTCTTTCGTACCGGGACACACGTTGTAGTCATGTCTCAATTCGGGCCATTCAACTTTTACTGTATTCGTTTTATACGATTTATTTTTTTTTTCGATAATCATTTCCCGATTCTTGGTAACGACCGATTTTCAATTTTTTGTGAATATCGCGTTTTACTTATAGATACTCAATAAATAATCGATTTTCCATTCATCGAGAATAAATTGCTTCCATTCGAATGAATCAAAGTCTTATCCGGACTCTCGTTCGATCAATACACAAACACAGACGTGTGTGTGTGCGTGCGTGTGCGGTGCTGTCGTTTAAAAATATTCGCTGACTTAATGGGCACGGATTTGCGAAGGAGATAAAACACACACAGCCGTAAATTCTCCGATAAAATACTCTCGTCTCGGGGCTTATCTCGCGCGTGATAAACCAGCTCTATCCTTCTCTCGTTCCTTCGATGCAACGTAAATCGCGAATCGATTCGTGTCGTACACAATACACAACGGGGCTTTTATGAAATCATATTTTCTATGTCTCTCGGCGAATCGCAGAGAGTGAGTAATGCCGATGATGAGATGAATATGTAAAAAATAAAATTAAAAAAAAAAACAAAAAAAAAGAACGAAAGAAAAGATCCGAACGAGATAATTAAGTTGACAACGGGTTTCGTCTGTGTATTCGGGTCTCACGTCTGTTGGCTTTTATGCTCGTATAATCATGTGGTCTTCGGAGTCGCTCGAGCGAGAGGCGCACGATTAGCTTTGAGTGTAAAGTAATTATATGCCAGAGCGGGAGAGACCGAGAGAGAGAGAGAGAGAGAGAGAGAGAGAGAGAGCATGATATGAAAGATATATATCGGTGAAAACGATCTGACGTTATTAAACGAGAAAAAAGATTTAAATGATCCAATCGTGCACGCCGAGTAAGGTCACTATAGCGTGTGCTATAGTTACACCGTACATAGTTATACAAATATCTATATAATTATCTATATTATCTCTACGTACGTATACGTATCGCAATGCAATGTACGCTGTACATTCTTTCTCTTTTCTTTCATATATTGGAATGTATCAAATTCTCGTGGTAGAAACACAAAGTACAAGCTGGAGAATCGTTCTTGTTATACGAGAGAGAGAAAGAGAGGAACGTTGCAGGGCTCGTTCCAGCATGCGAGAAGGCAATCGTGTTTGTGTCGAATTTCGGTAGGCGAGAAGTAATTAAGCGAAACTCCGTTGGCTTCGACTCGACTGCAACCTTAATAAAAGTCTATATATACCGCGTACAATCTCGACGACAGTCGGACGATCTCGATTAAAGCGCAGACACCCATATTATTGATCAACGCCGCATCGATCGATCGATCGGGCCAATCGATCAATTCTTCGTATCGATTTAAAGAATAATTAGATACAATTATTATCACGATTAGAATTATCTTTATCGTTGGAGAAAAAAAGTCTGGGAATTGGCTAGCTCTCGTTTCTACAGTTTCTCGTGTTTGATATGACTCTCGGCGGGCTTTTTACTCGTACATGCACCGATATATTAGATATTTCCGTGGGATCACTATGGGAGATAGAACGACGACGAGGACGAGATACGAGCGAAGAAACTTGTTCGTGGCAGTTTCAGAGGAGCTCGTGAACGTCCAAGCCAATGTCTGTGTATCCTCGCTTTTGCCCCATTCTGGAGTATTGCGAGGGAGGCGAGGGACAATATGTGCAAAAACTTTTATTCTTATATATATATAAGGTATATACATACATCTGTATGTATATACCTATACGCAAAGTTTTAGCTGTTTCGATTGTGCGAGATGACATCTGCTACGCTTTTTGAATTACATAGGAACGTACATAGGTATACGTATGTACACCTTAGTATATTCGTTCACGTATAAAAATTCTGCTTCGCTCACCTTCTACAGCACCATCCACTTACTTACTTAGTTCCCTTCGGCATTGTACGTACGAAGGCTCCGGGTTCTTCGATGAGCTCTCCGACCCTCACACAGAACGGAAAAAGTCGCACACGAGTGCACGATCGCACACTCGATCGAGCGTCCCTCGGCTCGCGCAAGGATTTTATGGAGCTATCAGGAAACTACTGGAACTAAACGGTTCGAGTTGGCAAGAAGAGATTAGAGGCTGTGGTCGATAACTCGCCTTATCTCTCTCTCTCTCTCTCTCTCTCTCTCTCTCTCTCTCGCTCTCTCGCTCTTTTTCACCATGGTCGAACGTGTTATACGTACGAGACAAAAAAAACATTCTCGTTAAATGTGTGCCACCATTTATCACCTCGGAAAGATTGAGAGAAAAAAAAGAAATCGTGACGATGGTCGAGTGCACTGAAAAAAAATAATAGGTAGATAAAAGAACGCGTGAGAGAATTTCGAAAACGAAAAGGAAGTGGAGAAATGTAAAATAAATATAAATGCGGGTCTCGGTTAATTATTTTCTCGCTCGCTTCATTACGTCAAAACGTGATTTCGCAGCGAATATGCGACAAACTTTGCCGAGCGAGAGAGTGAGAGTGAGAGAGAGAGAGAGAGTGATTAATTCTTGTACTCGTTGACTAGTTTCTACAGTCATATATGAGTGTTGGCCATAGATATATAGAGAGAGAGCGAGCATATCTCGGTGTGCAAAGCGAGAAAATTATGCGGTAGACGAAAAGGGCGACAAAGTCAAAATTAGCTGGAGTGTGTATAAGAGAAATGGAAGAGAACGAGAGAGAGAGATGGAGGAAAACGGTGAAGAGAAGGGCGAGAAGGACGAGATTCTTCACGTGTCCGGAGTCTCTAATTGGACGGTCGGGTAAATTATTCAAATAGTAGGACGACCAGAGGGAGATGCAGAGAGAGAGAGAGAGAGAGAGAGAGAGAGAGAGAGAGAGAGAGAGAGAGAGAGAGAGATAACTGTGTGCTTTGCTATAACGTTTACCCCGATGATGAAAGTAGGATCGTGTGTACGAGAAAGATGGAGATACGTGGTAATATGAAGATAGTGAAAGAGAGAGAGAAGCGAAGAGGAGAAGGAATAAGAACGATGACGACGTCGAGGAGGTCGAAAGACCCCAAGAGTGCGAGTTGGTCGTCGTTGGGTTTGCGAAAGTCGTCGCTATATTTAAACCGACGCTCGGTTATAGTTCTCTCTCTTTTTCCTTCTCACTCGTTGGTGACATACGGCAAAACCGCGAGGAAACCAAAAGTTCAGAGAGCGTAATTAGCCAAGTGGACGGAAAAAGAAAAATTATAAAGATAGACTGCATCGCGCTTGGATTGAAGAGCATGCGAATCTTCAAACTGCTGTAAAAAACAAATTCTTCGATCAAGGAATATAAACCAAAAAAAAATCGCAATTCTATACAAGTGCGTCAATTATTTAAGATTGCACCGATTCGATAAGCTCCAAAAGAAAATTATCGTATGTTTACAAAAATAATAATTTCATAAAAATTATTAAATCTATAGGTTAAACAAATTGATGTAAATAATGATATTCAAAGCCCTCGATATCAATTTCATATTTATCAATTCTCGATACACGAGAGAATGGGACACGAGCACTGAATAATTCAAATACATTGCACATTTTTTGCAGAATAAACAAAAGAGTGAAATAGCTGAGAATTGATAAACGCTGGGAGTTGGTAGGAAAAGAAAAAAAAAACGAGGTAGAACGCGCGCTGGAACTTGTGGAACGGTGACAACGGCAGAGAACGATAAATACACAAATAAGTAAATAAAAGAGTGCTTCTCTAACCGAAGGCAGTGCAGTTAATTCGCGTTGACGAGGTTCGCCGGTGCAGAATTCCAAGTTCTTTTCCATATACCGACGTATCTATATACATATACATTTAGAACATCGACTGCATAATGCCACGCATATATATACACAGAACTCGCTTCTAGTTCCAGTTTTAGCCAGACGGTTGCAGAGATACTTCCATTAATTCATTAAATCCGGGAATAGAGTAAAATCGATGAAGCAACGGACTGTGTACGACCCGCATATAGCCAGGCACACGTAGTTATGTAACGAGAGGTGAATTTAAAAAAAAAATGCACAGTCCTTGTCTGACAAAAACGCTCGAGTGGAACGAATAAAAAATTTAAGCGAGCTGGGACTTTGTTTTTCTCCATTTGTTGTTCTTTTTCATCGCTAAAAAGACGATGAAAGCCTGGCGCGACGGAAAGGAGGAATGAAAAGAAAAACAGAAGAAAAAGTAAAAATCGATCGGAAAAGAATGGTCGAAGAAAAGTTACATAGGTAAGGTATAGGTACGTTATTCAACAACCGCATGGCCATGTGGTAGGCACACTACTATTCCCGTCCGGAAGAGCGAGTTCTCCGCAACCCTCGAGTACCTGCAAAGATCTCCTATGTACATCGTCGAGGAAAGTATTACACACTTTTGCTCCGATGCTCTATAACCGATCGAGAAGCGAGGGCGAACCTCGGGTCGGGTGGTACGTATAGGCGCCAGGGAACGGGGGTTCAGAGAACCCGAGACCGAAGAATTATTGTTATTATCAATTTTCTTTACGATAGGATCGAGTCGCGCACAGCGAGGGAAAAAAGAGCGAGGGAGGGAGAGAACACACGCGCGCTTTTATCCGATAAATTTTACGGCGTCGAGACTAATATATCGAATATTGACAATGGTCAATCAAACCATGATTATCACCGATATTTTTACTAGCACTTGGACAATCGCGAATAATATCGATTTATTTCGTCGAAGCGAATTTTATTCGTCAATAAACGAAGAAAATAAACTCGATAGTGGAAATAAATTTCATATACGAATCGAAGGAAATTCATGCTAATTCGAGTGATTTTTTTCACGCGATAAAAGATAATAAAATATAAATAAAATGAATGAAATTTACCGGCGTTCGCTGCAACTTTTTGTAAGAAAAAATAAAATCTCTCCAGTCGTTGGTTGATGTTGTTCGGTGCGGATAGTGAAGATATCTGCCGAGGTTGAATTCGACAGGGGAAACAAAATAATAAAAAAGCGAATCCGAACGAAAAAAAAGGAAGGAAATCAAATAAAATAAAAGGAACGAAAGAGAGAACAAGTGAGCGAGTGCACTTTACGGTTCACGTGTGGCGCGGAGAGCGTGGTTGAGGAGGTACAGACAGAAAGGCAGTTCGCCTCTTCACTTCTCTTCCCACTCACTCTCTCTCTCCCTCTCTCGCTCCTCTATAAACTCCTCTCTCGGTTTATATCTATATACACGTATATACTTGTATATGTGTGTTGTTTGTGCTGCTGTTCGTTCTCTCGCGCTCGTTCCAACAGCGGAGTGAACGAGCACGTTCGCTCGTTAATCGCTCTAACCGCCACGCTAATTACCTGCGCCAAAGGCACTTGTCGGCCAGATAAAAGGCGGTCTAGCTGCACTCTGGCGTACACACACACACACACATATATATATATATATATGCCATATATATATGTATGCCATATATATGTATGTGTGTTTGCGTGCGCGCGTGTGTGTGTTGTGTGTGCGCGCTCGTGCGTGTGTGCATCTGTGTGTACGTACACGTATGGAACGCACAGTCACTCAGAAACTGGAAGTTGCACATTTGTACACACTAAACGCTTCGATTCGAGACAATACCAATACTCGAACGAGAAATGCACAATCAAATTTGCGAGTCACGCGGCAGGAATTACAGGCAAAAAAAGTAACCAATTACATTCCTAAACGCTAAATCTCAATTTTCATTTATATATTTGCGATAACAACATCGAAAGCGAAATAAATAAAAAACGAAGAGTACAAACAAAAAATGATTGTCGAGGGAAGCAAAAATTGCGTTTGTAAAAACAGAATGATTAGCGGACGCGTGTTCATCGTCGTTACGAGCGATTATAATCACGAGTCACGAGTATAGTTCCGTGCTAATTAGATTTTCTTTGTAACGCATACAAAAGCTCCCATTGCGATGTTTTAGGTACCACTCGTTTTTTTTTTTCAGTTGTTCTATTTTCTTTATTCTTTCATCACGTAATGACCTTAAGCGCGTGTGTATACATATGCAAGGCGAGGTTGTAGAAGCTCGAAGGGTGAGTTTTGTTACACGCTCGCGTTTGCGATAGTATTATAAGTTCGCGGTTGCTCGCGTATAGTAGGAGGTGGCCCTCGATAAATCGCCCGGAGGGCGACCACGAGTGGCTTCCTGTACGCGCTTCTGTCGAGAACTAATATATATAGACACGTCCATATATGTATATACATAGTATAATGTGGCAGAATTGACCATAGGAATAAGCTCACGCAAGCTGAATTATATATATATATATTGAACCTGAAGGTTTTTCAACACGCGAGTTTTCGCTTCCATGCTTAATCCCAGACGTTTGGAACAAACTGTAGAAGAGGAAAATATATTCGCGCCCTGTTCATAATGTACAAGAAAAGAGGGGGAGAGAGAGAGAAAGTATATAACGCGATGGGAAGGAAGGGGAGAAAGCTGCGACAAAAGGAAAACTTTATCGCGCCGTTCATGCAACGGACGTATCGAGGCAGGATATTGAGATAAAAATAAAGGGGGTTGTCAGAGTCGACGTTTTATCGTAGTCTTCTGTTTTGTTTTTATATAATTATTTCAACTGGTAAGCTCTTTTTTTTCTTGTCACCGCGAGGGCACGTTTTCTCATAAAATGTATGATGTTCTTACTTCGGGAAAGTTTCCGAAAGATTGAATGAAAACGAGCAACGTTCGAGGCGGGCGAAACAGTCGTAATCGGACTCGACGACGGCGTTTTAATTAGAACAGGCGCTTAATTGCTTCAATCACCGGGGAGTGCCGTCAACGGCTTTCGGAAAGTAGCAGGAATATCTTTTGCCGAGACGATAAGGAGAGTCCATTATGAAAACGCAAAGGTGTTATTCGACTCTGCTCATTAACCCCCTTATTTTTCTCATGCTGTCTCCGTTTTGATTATCATTTGTGTTATCAATTTCATTTTTTTTAATTAAAATGAAAGTTTGAAGATAATGATGATAACAATAATAACAATAATAATAATAGTAACAAAATTCGATAAAAAGCTATATCTCAAGTTCCTCTTCGATAAACGTATGATCGTTCAGTCATCCCTGTTCAATCACGAGGGGGTGGGAGGGTTTAAAAGTATGTGTGTGGGGTATGGGCGGGGTAGGTAAATGGAACGAAGATGACTGATCGAGGGGACGAGCTGGCTTGTCACTGACTAACTCTCTACGTGAAAGACTGTACGACGTCACGAAAAACGAAAGAGAAGGGAAGAAGCGTTAAAGCCATATAGATCGATAGGGGATGGTTCGAGGCGGCAATCATGGAATATAAGTAAAATTTTCTCGTTCCATTCGTCAAGACTACGTCCCCTTTCTATCTCACCCGAGCTATGCAATGTAAAGTATTTCATTTAGAGAGGGTTTTCACAGTTCGGTGTTGAAATTTCCTGTCACTGAGAACAGAAAGACGAAGAAGACGAAGAAGACGAAGAAGACGAAGAAGAAGAAGAAGAAGAAGAAGAAGAAGAAGAAGAGAGCGTAGGAAGCCGAGAGTAGGAAAGACGAGATGATTATGTGTCGACTTGTGGAAATCGAGCTGCGCGGACAGTAAGAAAGAAAGAGAGAGATGGGGTGAAATAAAGAAAAAAGAATGCAGACAAAGAAGAAGAAACGAGACAAAGCGGAGAAAGAAAGATAGGATAAAAAAGCAGCGGAAATAGAGAAAAATGGAGAAGAGAGACAGAAAGTGGCATGGCAGTCGAGAAAAGCTCGAGGAAAAAAGAACGAGTCGGGGATGGGAAAAGAAACGGCGGAAAGAATGAAAGCAGAGAGGGTAAATGTGAGAGTGGAAAGGAGAGGTGGAACGTCACGTTCTATAGACACGGAGACATGCGCGAAATACATAAGAGTGTGTACGTGTAGATACGTGTAGGTGTGAGAATAGGAGAATCAACCCCTCCATTGGAAGCGCGCAGTTGGGCTTTCGCGTACCGTCGCGTACAGTCGCGTCCTCTCCGTGTTTGTCCGTGTATTCATCCGTGTATTCGCGGGGGCGGAGACCGCAGAGTATTGATTTCAGTGGGTCCGCGCGGGCGCTCGCGACCCCGGCGCTTCCGCCCTCGCTTCTCTCTCTCTCGGCATGTCGGGAGCCTCCAGGCAAGTAGTACCAGTTCACTGGCAGAGTCAGCCATATATATATAGAGTAGGTATATGATATATAGATCCGCAGGGTGAGCCGAGAGAAGCAGCCGCGTGCTTTTACCTCGAAAAGCCACCCCTCTCGCACTCTCTCTCGCTCTCGCTCTCTTCGTTCGTGAAAACCCCAGTTTCGCTTCCGTAACTATCCGAGGTTGAGTTGGAGAGAGCGAGACTGGCGAGAATGTGTACACAGAGACCCGGTACGGGGGAGAGGCTGCTTGAAATGCCCGTGGCACAGGCCACAGGCCACACCGCGATAATATCATTGCTATACATTGGTATGAGCGTGTAGATGAGTCTCAGAGCCTGAGAGAGAGAGCCAAGCAGGGTGGGGTGACCAACATTACTTTACACTCGGTGATATGAGTATCAACACCGATGTATATCATTTTCATCGGATAATATCAACGTTATGTATAATGGCCCCTCCGCAAGTTAAAGGATTGATAATAACGCCATATTCCAATTATTCCCAACTTCGAAACTAATGAATGGTTAGTAGACCAGGAGTAAATTTGTATTTATCGTCCGAAACTCTTGGAGTTTGTTGAAAAATAGAATGGATTTGTAAATGAGAAAGGGTTTCATAGAGGGAACGAAAGTTTGAGCCAATATCTGATCGACCAATGGGTAATTGGCGGTTTATACACCAACATGTGCATAGATCGGTCGGAAAAAACACTCGGACTTCTTGGTCAATTTAGTGAATACCTAGATGGTCGAGAAAAATGTTTTTTATTTTTTAGTATTTTTTATAGGTCCTTCTTTGTGTTTTGCGGAAAGAACGAGGTTTCAACCCCTTGGGAAACTCGAAAGCGTCAACTCACCCCACGAACCCACACGGAGACAGCTCTTTCGCCCTCCCTCGTGTATTCGAGCGCGAAATATCGAGGTGGGTAAAAAAAATACGAGTGGAAAGCGGCGCGACGATATACGCGGGATCATGTGGCATATGGCACGATCTTTTTTTTCAATACCCAAACACCGGTTAACATGACGTCGTTATGGAGCTTTTGATGCGACACGGCATGGATCGAAGCGAAGGCCGAATAAAAAAGGAAATATGTGTGAGCGATGATCCATTAGAATGTTTTTATCGGGGATCGTTAAAGAAGATTTTCTGACTAATTCCAACGGCGATTAGATTATTGAATTATTTTAAGGCATTTTGATTGTAAAATCCGATAATGGAAGTTGTTTGTTTATATGCGATAACACGAATATACGCTACGATATTCGTATTATTGCGTTCAATAGTGCGTCTATTTCGTAGTAGGGGCTTTCTCGTGGATCAAACGACTCGCTATTTATACGCATTAAGGCCAAAGACCACCGACGACAATCTGGCGGACGTCGTTTGCGACCGATCTCTTTTATCCGCCTCGGGATTATCTATATCCTTCATTCCTTCTCTGTCCAATTGGTACATCGGTGATTACGTTATCGTCGTGTCGTCCTAATGTCTGTTTCGTAATGTTTTTCCGTTGTCCTTCCTCATTCTCATTTTTACCAACGAAGGATTGAAAGTTAACACGGGGATATCAATATTTTTGAGAACGCATTTTTTGGTATTTCTCAAGAGTAAATTTCTGACCAATTTTCCATACGAAAAAAGGTTAATTATATGTACCATACATAGAATGTGTTAAATAATAGGATGGATAAGGAGAAATTGAAAGTGGGGACTGGTTCGATCGGGCGTCTAGTCATCATAGGGATGCCCCGACGGCGACTGGCAAACCATGGAGGTGCAGGTTTACCACTGACAATGAGAGGTTCAAGGCATCCAAAGGGTAAGTCATCGTTCTCCGATTGTCTATAGCATACTCGTCCTCGTTAAATAATAAAATAATCAATCGAAAAACTCACCTTGGCCGCCTCCGACGAGTTGGTCGTCTTGAGTTTCTTGGCCGGTGGTGGACTGCAGGCGGCGGTGTCCATCGAGTCGTCGCTCGTCGTGTTCAAATTTGGTCCAGGAACAGCGGCGACCTTGGTCTGTTCGGGTTTGGCAGCGGAGCCGGCAGCAGTGGCGGATGCAGGGCTAGGGGGTGGACAGGGTGCGGCAGCGCTGGTAGCCGGTGGCCCAGCCCCACCGCCTTGAGAAACGGGAAATCCCGTTCTCGAGTTTGGCGGTTGACCCTGAGGTTGTTGAGGCGCGGTAGCGGCAGAGGTTGGCCCTTGTAGCTGTATCGCGTTACGAGACGAATTTTGACTCTGGGCAATGGGCCCTGCGGTACCGTTCATCTCGGGTTTGGTGGTTTGAGGCCCGTGATTACTCTGGGGCTGTTTCTCGTGTTTGTCGCGAGCTTTGTCGCGTCTGTGACCGCTCGAGCCACGTTTCGAGCCGGCGTTCGATGACGCGGGGGTGCTCGAGCCCGCGGACGCGGGTGAATGGGGTTTCGATTTCGTCGAGGTTGACGTCGAATTGCCAGTGGCCGGGGTATCGACGTTGGAATTTTGGGACGACGTCGAGAGGCTCGTCGACGACGAGGAAGACGACGAGGATGAGGATGACGACGAGGATAACGTCGAGGAATTGGAGGATGACGATAGCGAGGAATTAGAGGCTGTGGACGACGACGAATTGCCGCCGTTATTACCGTCCTGCGTCGTCGAGCCGTTGCCGTTGAGCTCGTTCGACTTGACAATCTCGTGTTTCGCCTCGCTCGTCTTCGTACCGGGTTTCGTTCTCTTGATCTTCATCTTGAGGCCTTTGTCCACGGTAGCCGAGTGTTCAACTGCCATCTTGCCGGGATTACCGGCGTTCGTGTGTGCCGCGTTAACCGCGCCGGGTTGTTGCTTCCCGGTAGCAGCTGTGGCGCCACCTACGGCCCCGATCAAGCTCGACGACTGACCGTTACCAATGTTCGCAGCACCGTTACCACTGACACCGTTGTTACCGTTGTTGTTGCTATTATTATTCGCAGCACCGTTCGAACTATTCCCGACAACATTCGCCGCGGATGCTCCACCGTTTTGTGGATTACCGGAGCCGTTACCACCGGCGACAACGTTCGCGTTGTTCACGCCGTTAGCGGCGCCACCGCTCGACGCTGACCCGTTCGCGTTTGTATTGTTCGACGCGTTATTAACAGGCCCGCAAGACGGCGACGAAGATGTTGACGACGGGGACGAAGACGAAGACGACTGAACGCTCGCCACGCCGTTATTGTTACCGCTGTTGTTGTTCCCGTTATTATTATTATTATTGTTGTTGTTGTTGCCACTGTTGTTGTTGTTGCTGCTGTTGCTGCCGCTGCTGCTGCTGCTGTTGTTGTTGTTGTTGTTGTTGGCGTTGTTATTGTTTACAGTGCTGCCATTACCGGCGCCTGCTGTGTTCGACGACGAATTTGACGACGACGACGATGAGGAGTTCTGCTGTCCGGCCGGATTAGACGTGGCTGCTGCCGAGGCAGGCGTTGAAGCCATCCCGTTTCCCGAGCTCAATTTCTCGTCCCTCGTCTTCTCAATGTCAGCATCAAGATCGATTATGAGATCGCCTATGCCAATGTCCCACTCATTGTCGTCGTACTCGAAGTTGTTGGTCGCATTCGTCGCGGCCGTGTCCGTTTCCCCGGCGTTAGCAGCCACCGTGTCTGCTTTCGTCTCACGTAACGACGCCGACGATCTTTCAACTTGTTGCTGTTGTTGTTGTTGTTGTTGCTGCTGCAGCTGCTGCTGTTGTTGTTGTTGTTGCTGTTGTTGTGGTGGTTGTTGGTGACGTTTGTTGTATTGACTGTTACCTATCGACGTCGATGTCGTTGTAACGCTATCCGTTAATTCGCACGTTACCGACGACGTAACGACCGACGTCGCGCACGACGAGTTTCCTTTGCGGTTGACGTTAGGGAGGCGACCGCCTATTGGCGTGGTCGCCATGCCCTTGAAACCGTTTCCCCGGCGCCCGCCAGCCTGGCCACCGACTCGACGCCTTTTCTCTCCGTTGACGTTTTCCGACTCGTCGTTTCTCGAAAATCGACGATTATTATTGTTTTACCCCGACGACGACCACCGCCCGCTTGACGCGTCACGTCCATCGAACACATCACTCCTCGACTATTGCGCTTATCCGACGACCCTTCTTTAATCACTCCTCCCTTGTTTCCTTTTTTTTCTTTCACGCACTTTCACAGACACTCTTCCTTCCAAATATTTCCTTTTGTGTTTCCTCTCTCTCTCTTTCTCCTCTCTCTTTCTCTCTTTCACACCACTTAATCCACACACAGCTTGTACTCGATCATCACTGGGCTCCAAGCCCCACTCCACTTTATCGCAAACACCATCGACACTCGATAATATTTATCCATCCGATCAATCACCGACTTTTGCCGATTTTAAGAACCCACTGGCGACATCACCATCAGCCGATCGTACCACTTATATTACCCGCCGGTTTCCCGTGACCCACGTCGATAGCTATCGGCAATCGGACAATCTGAAAAATATAAAACCAAATAATACTGTAAGTTGAGTTTTAATCAAAATCGAAAGATATTGACATTTTCAAATGGCGATCGAACGATCGATATACATCGGTAATGATTATTCGCGAGTGATGATTCGGTTTATCAGTATCTGAGTTTACGGTGAAAACGGGACTATAGTTCCTTGTAAAAAAAAAACGAAGAAAATTGTAAGAATATAAACAAAATATCGACTTCCCCTTATCTTTATTTCCACGTATAAAAGGAGACGATTATATTTGGTTCGTTAGAGCCTAATTGGGTTTTTGTTTAATTGATGACGACACTTTTGAATGTGTCGAGCAAACGATAGTGAAAATAGAGAGAACGAGGAGGCGGGATGGACGATGTTCACAATCCGCCTGTGTCAACTCCCTCTTGCTAGAATGATGTGTCCTCGTGCATATCTTTCTTTCTTTCTCTCTCTCTCTCTCTGGCTCTCTCTAACGATGCACCTGTGTTTGCAGGGGGATACTATCGACCTAGCCTACAAATTGGTATTCCCACTTGGAGAGGAATTCGTGTCAGAGAGCGATTAATTTTACCGGCGGCATTTTGGCTACGTTCCAAAGCGTCGTCGTCCTCGCCCGTACTCGACGACATCGTTCTCGTAGTAATCGTAGACAGACGCGAAGACTATTTTCTCTCTTTGGACGAGCATTTTCATCTCTCTCCGTCTCTCTCTCTCTCCCTCTATATCTGCTCGCCTGCTTTGTCTCTGCGGGATTTCCCTATGTTTCGTATGCGCCTCTGACTACTATTACGAGACTCTCCCTCCGAGCGTTCGAAACTCTTCGTCATTGATTAGCAATGACACATTGAGCTAAAGTCCCGCATTTCGTATCGAATTAATACGTAAAAGTATCTAAGAATTTATCAGGGTCATTGCAAAAGAATTCAAATTCGTCGCTCAACAAAACAAAAAATATCTTATCACCGGGACAAAGTTGCTTCGGTCGTAACAAGAATTTAGAAAAAAAATCATTGCCATTGTGGCAGAGTGAATCCGATAGGGGACTAACCAGCGTTACAAACGGCATAAGCGTTGGGAAATGAATACTACTACTTTCGATCGTCGTTTGCCAAGTGGTGATTGTCGTTTCAACGTGACATAGAAAGAGAGAGAGAGAGAGAAAGAGAGGGAGAGATCGATCGAAGCTAGCAATCTTGATTGCACAAATCGTGGAACCTTTAGAATCGTCGCTTCGCCCGTGGCTGCGAGGTAAAGAGAGTGGGGGTTAATCTACCGCTATATCTCTATCGGGGAATAGGTCGACGCGAAAGCCTTATAATTCTATATAACGCTGTTGCAGTAGCATTTAATATATGTATATGTATAGTAGGAAACTGGACCTTTTACGTTGATCAAGCCACGAGTTTTCCTCGTAGTTTACATTATCCGGAAAAGATACCGGGAATGATCGACTCCGCAACTACCGGAGACGGTTACACGTTTTATGCTGACCCCCTCCTCTCGTAATAAACCCAGTTTAACCAGAGAACCTAATGGCCCGTTATAGAGGCGCGATGCTAAAAACGATAAAAATAACGACAACTACCCTTGGACTTGTATCCGAGAACGTTACTATAACGGTCGTCGTCGTCGTCGCCTAAACTCGAACGCTGAACGTCAATCCGCCTTTATTATATCTATTATTATGAATATGTGCGTGTGTGCGTGTGTGTGTGTGAGATGTGTAAGACAGAGAACGGAAATATCAAAATGTGTACTTTGATATTTTGTGAACAACCCGACAGCTCATTTGACCCGAGTGATATACGCGAATATTCCGAGGCATTATATATTCGTCGAGAAACGTTCGGGCGATAAAACTTTGAGCCAGAGACGACGGAGAGGATAATATTTGGCGTCAGACGCGTGAAATATTGGCTCGGGTCGAATAGCGACTATTTTCAAGATTTTTCCTTCGGTCATGGTAATTCGGGCGAACGCTAGAGATGTCTCTCGCGACACGAAATTTTCATCATTTTTACAAATGGTTATTTTGATTCGGTGGAAGATTAATAAAATTCATTTTTTAGCCAAGTTGACGCCCTAGCCAGAGAAACGTACGCTCGAGTTTTATCGTAAATCGAGAGGAATTATCAAAGGCGATCGCCAATGATTTTATCTCTTGTTTCACGTCTCGTTTATGATTATCGAGTATCGTAGGATTGAATTAATCGTCTGGCTCTCCACACGGTGAAACGAAGTAATCAAAGATTGGCAACTCTGTCGCGCTCTCTCACTATCTATCTATCTTTGCGTCAGGGTATACGGTTATGGAGCACACAGCGATAAAGATACGCTTGGCGATTTCCCCCGATAGCTTTGTCACTGTGCGAACCATCGATATACAGATGTAGATATAGCTTGGCTCACCGTTCGAAACAGCATAATGCCGATACTACCACGACCTGTACCGTCGGCCATAAAGTACGATGAAACGTGCTTGCTTTTCATTGTCAAGTCTCGCTTACGTACAATTCACGTACGCATATTTCTGCCTCCATATACGCACGAGCCGCGTGGCCTCTGAAGCTCATAAGCAATATAAAACGTTGAATGAAAATCACGAGATGATTGCTCGCTCGACGCTCGCACGACCACTATAGAGTGTCGATTGTAATTTGCAACTGGCACTCCCGACAAATTATAATTCAGATTGACACTATGAGGTAAAAGTTCATCATTGGACGAGAGTGAGATAAAGCGAGAACACGGATGTTTGTTCGTGTTAATTACGTTTGAGCGAGAGTTAAATTAAACAAAACAAAAAAGCGATAAGGTGATAAAAATATTCAAGTTATAGCGATAAAATAGAATTTTGATTAAAAAGATTCTGGGCTGTTTGAAAATGAATAAATACATAAATGATAATAAATCCTGTCGTCGAAACGTGAAATAAAGTTCATCGAATTAAAAGAACGCAGCCTGTTTTTTCGGACCATCAATTTTCGATGCGCCTTACGATGTTCTTTTCTTTATCGCGCGCATGAATATTTCAAAAGCTGGTCGACCGTGCATCCACTCATACCCGTCAATCGACGACTTCATACGTGTATAACTATTCTCGTGTAGCGTAATGCAAGCGAGGCGAACAGCAGATGCCAATTTGCAAACTCTACGCGCAAATGAGAGTCTCTCGAGTGTAATAAGTACACGCGTACCTCGCTCTATCTCTCGGTACACGTTGCTTACGAACCCTTTCCTTCTCTCTCTCTCTCCCACCCTCTTTCTCTGACGGCCGGCCTCGCCGATTGCGAGGCTCCATTTATGGCGTTTACGCTGTCGTATTAGCTGCTCAGCGGCGTAAAGGCAACTATACACCAATTATATATATATATATATATATATATATATATATATGCTTCCTATATATATATATATATAGAGAGAGAGAGAGAGAAAGGATACGTATACCAAACACGGCGTTGTAACGACCCGAGCCGAGGAGGTGCGAGTGAGACAAGAGAGATGATGCACCGGTTTATCGCGGGATAAAGGGAGAGCCCAAGAATATATAAATATACATGTATACGCTCTTGGGTTCTTACACGAACAAGACGTTATAGCTATAGCGCGAACGAACCAAACTCCATGGAAGTAAGAGGGGGCATGACGTACATAAAGAGCAAGTTCCGCTGGAATCGCAGAGGTGGAGCAGCGAGCAACGCATTCAGTGAGGCAAGAGGCAGAGCCCTCTGCCGGGGCCACAAAAGGAAAGTTAAGCAGACGAAGGCGAGAGAGAGAGAGAGAGAGAAAGAAGCGGACCGGTCGGTTCTCTCTCGACCGCGCCACTAGAAGGAGATGGTATTACCACAGTTGAAAAGTGATTTAAATCACTTCTCGGCAGTGCTAAGCGGTTAGGCACTGTGTGTGTGTGTGTGTGTGAGAGAGAGAGAGAGAGAGAGAGAGAGAGAAGCAAGGAAAGACATTCACAGTGTGTGCATGTGTGTGTAAGCCAGAGAAAGAGAGAAAGAGAGTTGGAAGGACGAGGCAGCAGAGTTGGAAACGAAAGTATGGTATTTATTTAGAGGGCTCTGGTGGCACGTGATGAAAACGCGACGGGGGTGAAGGGACGGAGAGAAAAAGAGAGAGGGGTTGAAAAAGCTTACAGAAGGGTGGACATGATTCCTCGCTCTGTCTCGCTCTTTCCTATTCAAAGTATGTATATATACGATTTTAGTGTCTCGCTCGCACACCAACGTGCGGTGTGCTCTCTGGTAATAAAAACCTCGAGTCCCGCATACGCCATATGCCCGCAAGCTGGGACACACAACTTCTTCGCATGCTCTTCTTGTACACACACGTATACCAACCCGTACACAGACGAGGACAAGCCCTCGCACACACGACACACGTTTTATTTTTCCTTGTCCCTGAGAACTTGGGTGGTGTTTTTTTTTCTACCGTCAACGAGCAAACTCGTGTAGCCGGGACTTTTCGTGATACAAAAGCAGCACAAAAGTATCTACCTACTCCGTTGCCATCTTACTATAGTACGATTCACCCTCACTAATAAATTCATCCCTCTTTCGTCTATGTATTAGGGTGTTGCGACTAAATGCGAATGTGTGTGTGTGTGTGTGTGTGTGCCGACCCCAAAAGTCACGATGCGGCAGATGCCTTTCCTACATATACACAAAGACACGTCGATTTTTCAACGTACCTGCACAGGGGACGTCACGGAACATTTCACCCTCCCCGAGGGAGATGAATATTATACGACGAATCTCAAAATCACCGGTATTTTTCGGATAATACGAGAACGATTTAATCTTAATTAGCGATAAGCTGTAAGAAAATTAATTGCAAAAATTGCATACTTTCTTTAGTAAGTAATAATAAATGATTATCGTTTGCTATCGTCTAATTACTGTAACCATCGGTGTCATTAATAGCTGAAAGAGCTAAGTGTAGAAGAACGAGTCCACAGTTATTTCTTCTATATATACAAATTACTGTACAGGCGATTCCTTTCCCGATAATGCAAAAATTATTATAATCGAAACACTCATATCGCCGATGTCGCCAAAGACGCCGAGACAATTTATTATGGAATCCGGTCTAGGTTTACCAGACCGGTATTATTTATGTTTTATACTTCGTTATATACACGTATCGTGTACATCGATGTCGTGTAAGCGAGATTTTTTTTTCGCGTTTGCGAGCAGCCAACTTAATCGGAGTAATTCCCGTTGGTGAGCCGGCAAGACGAATCAATTTCTCTCATGGTGAAGATATATCGTAAATGGAGAGGTTACGTGCGTGCTCGTATTTGAAACGAGAAAGGATCTATATATATATATACTATGTTTATATATATGCCTTCATCGAGTTCTCGATAAACGAGGAATGAACACCGAATGAGGGAAGAGAGAGAGAGAGAGAGAGAGAAGCCACGATGAACCGAATTGAATTCAAATTACGTCAACTTAATATTCTATTACACCTGTCCAAAGCTGCAAGACGTTCGGAAACTCTGTACGGAAACTGCATATACACGTATATGTGTGTATATATATATATTTGAATCTCGGGATGCGATCCGGAGGTCGTTGAATAATTGAACGATCGGTGGAAAGCGGAATGGCGAAAGCCCGTTTCTAGCCGAGTGCGCCGATACGTGTATAGGTAGGTACATATATTATACATTGTATATAATGTAGGTATATATATATCGAGACTCGGGTGCAGCAGGAATTGCAGGAGTAGCAGCTCCGTGACGCCCGGATTTTCCTGCACGACAGAGACAATCGTTTCTACGTGTACAACGCCACGAGACTGCAATCCCCGTTACCCTAGCACAACAAGACCCAAGCCCACACTTATGGCACTCACCTCGACGTTATACCGTTGCTCCGTACAGTGAATACAACTATTCTAACGATGTGTACTACCCTCTTAAAACTCCGGTAGGTAGGTACCGGTATTTGCTTCCGTTCCGTACAAACTCCGAAGAATATTTATGATTTAACATTCGCACGGTTCAACGTGCATAGTCGTTTATCGATTACTTACAAACGCGTCTATACGATAGATCAATTATTCAAGAAAATTTATTAAATTGTTATCGACTAATTGACGAGTTTCCAAAATGAATTATCGATCAATTTTTATTCGCCAGTAAACTGTAATAATTATCACGGCAAAATCATTTTATGATATATTAATTGTTTTTTTTCAATAATTTTATTAAAAAGTAATAAACATTCGTGTTTATAAATCTCTCGCTAATTGTAAGAAATTAATATGAAAGTCTGTCTCATCTCCGATCAATTTGCATTCGCGCTGTGCATATAAGTACTACCTGAGTGAAACGTTGAATTACAGGAAAGTTGGCTCGTGACATTTTCAGTCAATGGTTTCGAGAGTCAAAGGTCGATGAGCTTACCAAGCGCACAGGAAAATATCTCCTTCTCATTCACCTCTACATAAACGTCCATCATTCCTTGCAGCAAATGCGACAACGAAGATGATAGATTCGGTTGTACGTTGCACCCAAGGGTCGGCGTACAAAACATCGTTCTCGCAGACGTGGGGGAGGGGGGGGGGCAAACGGTCGCTATCTTTCATGTACCGAAACCGCAATAACTGTACGCTCTGCTTTCTCGCGAACCTGTGCAGTCACGACGGGTGAGTCCGTCCCCCCCCCGTTCCCCTCTCGTTCTCCACCCCCCGTCTTCCTCACCCCCATGGGCCATTATTGTTCCCAGAGCATACTGGGAGCAATTGCAATGCCGCAGGGGGAAGCTATAGAATGCTCACCGAGCATTCTATATAGAGCGAGACAGAGAAAGAGGGGGGTGTCGAGCGACACGCGAAATTGGAGTTTCGTCGAGCAGACGAAGGTGTACATAATACAGCTCCAAGTACTAACTATATAGTGGTATATTATATGGTGGCAGTATGAAACAAGTGAAATACGAATCTATATATATATATATATGTCGATAAGTAGGGAGAGAGAGAGAGAGAGAAAGCGAGAGACGGATAAACGGCAAAGCGAGGACGGCCCTGGCTTTGTTCCACTTGGGGTGGAGGGGGTAAAGCCGCTGTTTAATCCGCACGGTCTATTACCCGAGGGATATGCGCGAGCTCGGGCAACGGCATTCTCTCGATATGCAGCCCACGGTGTAGTATGTATATATGCCGCTTCCTATAAACATCCACTTTGCTCTGTATATACGTATATATACATATATATACATATAGGAAAGCATTACAAAGGGAGAAAACAATATTCTTCCTCGGTTGGACACAATGGTACGAGATCGTATTTATTTCACGTTCTTTTTGCCGCCTGCGATACGCGAAAGAACGCGGCAAAAACGTCTCCTCCCATCTCCACCCATAAATATTTACCAATTTTTCTTCCGAGGTATATAACCTCGCCTCTGTAATTTACACGGGTGTGAAAAAAAAGGCATCGTTTGTAAAGTGTTACGGTACTGCGAGTGTAGAGAAGAGACATCGCTACGTGGTGATAGAATAGTTTATGAAGTATGATAAAACGGGCGAGCTCACTCGAGAGAGCGAGACAACGATTGAAATGTAGAGAATACATTGGAATAAATTGTGGGTAATCGTAGCTGAGAGTAGCCTGCCAAGAGTTGAATAGCGAGAGAAATAGAAAGAGAAAAAGATAGAGGAAGAGAGAGAGAGAGAGAGAGAGAGAGAGAGAGAGAGAGAGAGAGAGAGAGAGAGAGAAAAGGAAGGAGGTAGGAGGCAAAAGTTGGAGAGAGGTATATTAGCGTGAACATGGGCTCCACCCTCTTTGCTTCTCTTTCTTTTTCTCCTTCTCTCTCTTCCTCTTTGCCCCTCTCGCTCTTTCGCACTCTCACCCTCTCTCACTCTCTCTCCCGTATTATCAGAAGGTCGATAGCTAGGAGGGAGAAAGAGAGAGAAAAGTAAGAGCTCGTGCCCAACACCATCGGACAAGGAACATGGGAATTGTGGGGGCCACCGCGCGCGCAATGAGCAAAGGAGGAAACGGTAACGAGAGAGCCTAACGTGTACGGTCTGCCGGAAGTACTCGTCGAGCACTTAAGTAGTCCTGGCCTGATGGCTCTCGGCGGAGGGTGCGACGGCAATGAGTATTATTTCGACGAACGTACATATATACACTCGTACATAGAGCTATATATAATCAGTATAATATATACGTCGAATACCTATAGAGTGCTGGGTTCGAGGCGAGAACGAGAGAGCTTCGCGTCTCCTCGACCGAACACGAGACGAGCGGATCGTTTGCTCGATCGCCCGCATGCCGCCTGCCTGGCCAACCTTCCCTCTCGCGCGTCCTGCCTTTTTTCCAATCGTTTTTTTTTCACAGCAACCTCGTGCTTCGAAAAATCGTTATGTTTATCGTTGATCTTACATCTTACATCGTTGCTTCTACTTTATTTATATTTCTATTTACGGCAGTCGTAATATTTGTTTATACGACGAAGAAATGTACGTCGAAGATGTAAACTAATCGATTTAGAATTTAATTAAGAATTGAAATGTTTTACTGCCGATAAGCACGAAAGGTCTGCAAAATAACGAATGTATGAGTTCGTTAATCCGCACATAATTAATTCCCGGAAGAAAAGTGATTTTTTTCGTTCGACTCGATTCACCCTTACGGCACGATTGAATTACTTTTTCTTTTTTTATCCACTCTGATGAGTATTTTTTTGGCCATGCCAGAATCTCACCAAAGTCTCTCGCACTCCTGGTGATCGTGACTGCAATATAATGTCAGCCGGTCGGCGAGAGAGTGCCGAACGGACGAACACGCAAAGGTAGAGAAGCGAAGGGAGGTTTGGAGGGGGAGAGGGTGCAAGGAGAAGGAGAAACGAGACTCGAAACCGGGTGTGCGAATTATTTTCGGCTTGAGATTCGCAAACGCGTCGAGAGCCGTGAGAGACTCGCTCTCTCGCGCCGGCTCGAGGAACGACCACGATAGGAACAAGAACGAAAGATGAAGAAGGGGAGGGAGAAGCCTCTCGAGGGTCCACAACCACGTTACTACTCGACCGCAAAATCATCTCTTTCTCTCGCTCTCTCTCTCTCACTCTCTTTCTGCTCGCTGTATATGCTGATGCTGTTGCTCGCTCGATCGGATTTCGAGGTCGTTTTCCGAGGCCTCTTACGGAGCCACGCTCTTGGCGAACGACCATAGTCTCGGCCGAAGAGCGAACAAAAAAACCATTATGTATTCATACCACCAGAAGTTCTGACAAAAGATGAGCCACGAATGGGCCATTGTGTATCGAATATAATTACGTTTAAACGAAAACAAAAAAAAACAAAGCGAAAGAAAGAAAATATCTGCAGATTTCGAAAAGAACTTAAATGCCAAGGTTAAACACGTTTTTATCCCTTTTGTATTCTTCCAGGGTAAAATTATCGAACGATCGTTCGATATGATTCGTTATGTTTGCATGAAAGAAATTTTGGAGACAAACGGTCCATCTATTAATCTCAGATCTGGATGAACGAAAAACGTGTATGAAGAAAAAGATTAAATAATAAAAAAAATATGAAAAAGAAATAACCGGTAAGACCGGTAGAAAGGAGGGATGTAGTCGCACATGGAAAAATATAGGCTATAAGTTTAGACGCGACGGTAGCATTTATTTTCGTGAGTAACACGCGTTACGCGTCTCGTATATGGTCGCTACGTGCGCGCGTTCGGAAACGTACGTGACACACACAGATTCACACACGTGAATCGAGAATTCTTCGTTGATACATACTTGTATCTACATTTAGGATAAGTGTATGAGCTGTTCCAGTCCGAGTCCAACGGGTCGTAATTCTCACCCCCTGGGAATCGGTCCCCAATTTTCTATAGGACTATTACGATCGCACACAACATGTAAATTTTTGTACAATATTTTTCGACCAATTCATATTTCATAATAACTGCTGGCAAAAAAAGAAATAATAATAATAATAATAATAATGATTAAGAAAAACGTGCGTACGTTTTGAAATTTTGTTAATTTTAAAAAGGTTAAATCTCAACCTGGCTCTTGACAATTCTGGGGAGTAGTCAATTATGGCTGGGTACACGGAAAACAAAAAAAATGGTGAAACGATCTCAAAGGGTTACGGAGCTATCGATCGAGGCCGAAACGCCCCATACGCGTATGTACATAGGTATATTTATATAGATACTGGCGCGGTCGTGACAGGGATGCATGCACGAAGTAAAAGAGATAGATGGACAGGCTGAAGGGCTGGAGGGAGGGAGAGAGAGAGCAATGAGAGAACAGGACACACGATCGCGTCGCGAGCTCGCGCTCAGTCGTACGTGCCCTGCACCGTACGCTCCCTTTATATACGAGAAGCTTCGGGGCTCGTGGGAGCATAAATATTTATACGCACGCCGGTGTGCGGCGGAGTAGAGAGACGTGCGGCGCATAAGCGCCCAGCACGCGTTCCATCGTGGATGGAATACTCTTCTCATCGTCTGTCTCTCTTTCTGCTTTGCTTCGTATTCTCTCATAATGCTATATAGCACCCATATATATTTACAATATTCAAGCAATTTATATATGTATAATGCACGTAGTATAGTCCGCTATTCCTTCGCAAAGTTTCTTCTATCGCACGAGAAAAAACATAGAAATATACATGGAGAGAAAGAGGGAGAGAAACAGAGAAAGAAAAATAGAAGCGACGTAAGGAGAAGGGAAGGTAGCGAGGAAGGAGTGGGATGCGGCGGCTTAACGTCGACCCTCGAAAGACATCGGAGGACATGTAAGGGTGGAAAGACGAGCGTTCTATACGACTCTCCCCAGGGAATCGTAAAAGCTCTCGATCCTTCGAGACACAGAACATCGTCCTCGAGACTGATCGAGTCGAGGAAAATGCATTTCGAAACTCCGTCTTTTCATATCACCATTTTGACGCCATCCCTTTTTCATGCTCGAGGAACAGCATCTACGGAATTGTCGAAGAGATGCACTTTATTCGAGAAACGCAAACCGCGATAACCCATTGCATAATTTGATAAAGGACACTTGGAACGAGAGAGGAACAATATTCTCATGATTGTCAAGCATTTGCGACAAGGACGAAAAGTAAAAGAGTATTTATGTCCTCGATGTGAGGTTTGAAAATGGCGAGGCGATCGGTGGTTCGAGCGAAAAAAGGCAACGAAAGTCAGGCTACCTTTATTCACAACGCGGGTAGCGCTTGCGTTGGGTAAAGGGTCGGAAACTCGTGAAGATATCGAAAGAAGTTCGTAGGACGAAAAAAGTAAGCCTCGTAGAGGTTCATAGTTTTTGTCGCGGGTAGGTACGAGTTTATAAACGCGCCGACCGAGGGATGCGAAAGAGAAGAGTATGTGTGTGTGTGTGTGAGAGAGAGAGAGAGAGCAAGTTTTGTAAGAACCAACCAGCGAGCAAAAAGACGAACGCGGGTCTTTCACGGTCTTTCTCACTTCGTCGACTTCTCTTCCTCTTGCCGCTTCACCAGTATATTGCTATAGAATCGGGTGTTTTCTGTTTTGTGTGAGTGTGCGATTGTATGTGTGTGTCCCAATTCATGGCTCTACTAATCTTTCTATCCTATCGTTTGAGAATAAAGATCAGTTCTATCGTTTCTCAGCGATGATTCTTTGTCGTAAACTAACACTCAAATAGGTTATTAATACTGTTTTTAAAACATGTTAAAACTTTTATGTGATAAAAAAAAGTCACTTCAAAGAAATTCAATATTTGGCTGTGATAAATAAAATTCGTGTATAGAGAATTATGATTAATGTGAAATATCAATTATAATACTTTCAATAGTGTAATAATTTTATTAGTAAAATCATAATTATTATTATCGCACAGTTAGGGAAATTCTTATCAATCTATATGAAATATACATAGATGTATTTATAGAAGTGAGAAGCACAAGGCGATGCTCATACGACTCGAGCACAAGTGTATAATTCCTATCGTTATCTCGCTCGGTCGAGCTCGCGCGCTCACTCGTTATCTCGCGCCATACGAGGATCTCTCGTCTCGTCACTTGGCCGTTCATGGGGCTCGGGTTCGAAAAGGTGATCGGCTTCTCTCGCGACGTAAAGCCCTCCGGCCGTTTCTCTCTCTCTCTCGCTCGCTCGCTCGCTCACCTTATACTCTAATCCATCTCGATACTTTCGCCTCGCTCTCCGTAGAGCCAAAAAGAGAGAGAGAGAGAGAGAGAGGGAGAGAGAGAGAGAGAGAGAGAGAGAGAGAGAGATAGATAGAGAGAGAGAGAGACAGTGAGAGAGAGAGAGAGATAGATAGAGAGAGAGAGACAGTGAGAGCGACAGAGAAAGAAAGGGAGAGAAGAGCGAAACGAAGAGCTCGTCTCGGGTATTATCTCTCTCCGACTCATGTTCGATGCTCCACGGTGCTCGTTTCTTTCTCGTACAGAAACCAACGCACGAAGAAGAAGAAGAAGAAGAAGAAGAAGAAGAAGAAGAAGAAGAACAGCAAGCAAAAGGACGCATTCCCCCCGAAGCAAGAGAAGACGAGAGAGAGAGAGAGAGAGAGAGAGAGAGCGAGAGAGAGAGAGAGAGAGAGAGAGAGAGAGAGAGAGAGGGAAGAAAGAAGAAAGAACGAGAAAGACAGAGATAGAAGCATTGCAAGAAGATAGGCAACAGAACGACGAGAAAGAGAGGCCGCGATGCCGCAGGGGTTCTCAAGCCAAACCAAAGAAGAGAAAAAATCATCGCGGAAATTCATGCGGTTCTACTCGCGAGAGACTTACAGACTCGAAGACTCTCTCAGGCAACGAGAACGAGGAGAGTTGAATAATTCAAGAAGGCCTCGCGGCTTTGAAATAGCGAGAGGACGGAAGAAGAAAGAAGAAGGAATGAGAAGGAAAAAAAGAAGAAGAAAACAAACAAAAAAAACAAGACAAAAACACACATACAAAGATCGAATCGAGAGATTTGCCGATATGATGAGAATGAAACGCGAAGTTAGGAAATTAAAAAAAAAAAAAAAAAAAAAAAAAAAAAAGATTCCGTCTCCGAAGACGCCGAAGGCCTTTCAACGAGTCGCAGACGGAATATTAATTATCATCGTTTTACGCTCCATTATTCGGCAACTTATAAACAGACACACCGCGCGAATAACGGTAGAATAAAAAAAAAAAAAAAAAACATCGAACGTATAGTGATCGATGTCATAAATTCTATCGATCACTAAAATTACGATAATTATTTTCAACGTATAAGGCAAAGCAAGAGAAATAAACGATGAAAGAGAGAGGAGCTTCGACGATGTAAACGGGTAAATCTCGAGATTGAGCTCGTGTTGAGAACCACTGTGACCCCTTCGCCGCACCTCCGGCTGCGAGTATATACCCGAGGCCCGATATAATTAGCATGTTTAACTCTGATTTATAATGACGCTGGAAACGCCTACCGTCGGTGTACCGAGAGGCACGGCGTGCCGCTATACACCCGAGTGCCGGGCCACGGACGAGAAGGAAAACAGAATACTCTATATGCACTACTGTTGTTATAGTACTATACCTACGCAATCCAACTGAGCAGCGCGCTACTACTTTTATATATATATATCTACATACGCAGACATATATATTACATATAAATTTATATAAGCAGACACACATATATATATATATATGAATTTATATGTACACGCATCGCGTCACAACAGGCAACGGTTCGATGATTCCCGTGTGCAATTCGTCATTCACGCTATGAGAATTAAGGACGGGGAGGGGAGTCATACGCTTAATTCACAGATTTTTTTTTCTACGCTTTTCTCGTTTCCCTTCCTCTCGAGTTTGCAGAAACGTTACCGGCGCTTTGTCCGGGGAAGATCGTTACCTGGGAGAATTGGGTACGAAGTCAGGAGGACGATGAAAAGAAGAAAAAAAACAGCTTTGCAGGTAGCCAAAACGCCAAGGTCAATATTTTTAGGACACGTTCCCTCTTGGAACAAATTCTGCCAAGTATTTTTATTTTTTTACCAAAGAATCGAAATTGTTTTGTTCGTTGGAATTTTTGTTTTCTTACGGGTTATGTATATATATCTTAATGCGCGATATACCGCGAAATGGGTGAAGGGTAAATTATACCTATTTAACATTCATCGATGTGTATTTTTCTCCTTTGTAAACTCCCGATTGGTCCCGTAAATTCCGACGAATAAAGGGTATGTATCTTATACACGTATAAATATAGATTTATACAGGGAGATCACGCGGGTCTCTCGTTACAACGTTAAGCCCGATGGCCGCGACGGCGATCTTTTCACACGTTTCAAAAGAGAACGGGTGGGGGAGTCGGAGAGAGGGGGAGGGACACAGAGGCGCGCAGAGTCGGAGTTGAAAATAAAAATAAAGGCAGCCCCCACGACTCTCGAGAGCTGCTGCTGCCGCTGTAGCTGGTGTCGAGGTCGTTTTTCAATAAACTTCCTCTTTCTTCTTGCCGAACCGGTAAGATACGGAGAGGGGAAGGGGGGGGGGGGTTAGCGGGGAGAAAGACCATTCACTCACAGTCGTCACCGTCGTAGAGCTTGACTCGTGGTAAAATCAACCACGAGGGAAAAAAAAGACAAGAAACAAAGTGTAGAAAGAAAAAGAATCGCAAAGCAACGCGATAGGAAGAAGCTCGTCGCAAAATATTCGTCGCGAGTCGTCGTTCTTAACGAAACAAAATTACCCGTTTTAATTTATGGCGCGAACTTTCAAATGGCGTAATAATTACTTCGCCTCGCGAGATAATGGAGTGAGATAAATGGATCGTGAGAGTGAGAGAGAGAAAACAAAAACCGTGTCAAATGTATATTCATATTTTCGTCGATAACGTAGACAAGACTGACAACGCGCGTTATATTATGTATTAAACGTTGAACTCGACTGTCGTAAAGTATTTGCTTTGTGCGAATTGCGAATAATTCGATCGTAAAGAAAAAAAAAAAAAAAAAAAAAAGAGTGAAGAATAAATCATTTGTTTCCTTTTGACTCGATGCTTGTGATATGAATAAAAATTAATGATGAATTTTAATTCGTGATACAAATTAATCATCACGTTTTTACATTAGCGATAAACGCGATAATTCCTTTGCGCTGATTAATTTTCCTTTTCAACCTCTCAAAATTCATTATCGCGATAACGAGGGACTCGTGCGCTCGTCTCGACATTCCCCCCTTTACCTCCTCGAGTATAATCATCGGATTTTAAGACGCACTTTGTACACCAATGATACGACCTGTGAGCGAGAGAGAAGGAAATAAGCGTTCTTTTACTCTAAGGTGTTATTCCCGAGACTGACAGCATATATATATATATATATATATATATATATATATATATATATATATATATATATATATATATATATATATATATATATATATATATATATATATATATATATATATATATACACGAGAATACACTAATAACAAGTGATATTTTCTCGCGACAGCTTAGTGCGCGATGACGTTCGGTCGTCAGGCTGCGTTCGACGACGAGATTCTCCTCTTTATATATACGATCGAAAAAAGGGAAAAACATACACATACAAGCGCGCGAGATTGAATTTAAAAAAAAAGTGTCCGACGTAACTTATCGACAGTGAAAATTTATCGCCGGGGAAAAAGGAAACGAAGTAGCTACGCGATAACGTAATAATAATAATAATAATAATAACAATAATAATAGGCGGGAGAATAAACGAGAGCTACCGAAATCATAAATAATGCATCGATATGTTAGCCACGCGATCGGCTCTAGCGCATCGAGCGATCGATTAGAGGGGCAAAAGGTACAGGGGTAAAAGAGAAAGAAAAAACGAGAGAGGGGATAAAAGCGAAATTGCGTTCGCAAGGCGTCGACGCGCGCTCGATTGTTGTTGTTGCGCGGGCTCATTGCCAGAGAATCTTGTCGGCGACTGTACGCGAGGGGTAAAGAGGCGAGCACGATGATGAGGAGATGAGGTGGGGGAGGAGGGAGGCTCACGCACGTGCTGAGATGTAATCGCGTGGGGCTATCGTTACGCTCAAGGTGGATCGGACTCTAATGTTCTCGTTCTCTCCCTCTCTTTCTCTCTCTCTCTCTCTCTCTCACTCTTCCGTTCTCTACTCGATGCGAGCGAGAGCGAGATAGAAAGTTGGAATCAGAAAACGAAGAGAAAATCATTCGAGAGGATAAAGCAACTGTCGGCGATGCCGAAGAGGCTAATAACAGAGACGATAACCCGCGTGTGCCCCTCTCTCTTTCTCTCGTAATCGATACATTTTTGTTTTCTAAATAAATTTCATCAATCAAATAAAATATTTATACGTGATAGAATTTCTAAAAGTTTGTTTGATTGAAGATTGTCTCGGAACGTTAAGAAAATAAAATTTTTCTTATTGTTACTGGAATGTGGTGAAAAATTTATAAATTTCTACAAACAATTATGACAATAAAGTGGCCGGTTCAGTGGAAAATGCTTTATGTGCAGGAACAACCCTTTGGGGTATACGTAGAATTGCAATACTGGCCACAAACAGGGGCAAAGGATGGAGGGGAATAAAATCTCTTTGTTCTCCATCCCTGTGACTGAAAAAGCGTAGCAGGGGATGGCAATGATACCGTGTTCTGTTTGTCCTTTCGTATATGGCCATTGGGAGAGAGAGAGAGAGTGAGAGAGAGATCGAACAATGCGAGAATTACAACAATTGGTTCGATGCGGGGAATCCGATACTATTCATCCTCCGCTTTCACATGATTTCGCCTATCTCTGACAAACATACGCGAGATCAAATTTATCCCACATATATATAGAAATATATTACCGCGAGGATAAATAAAAATTGAAAAATACTCGGAACAATTTTGCTCGAATATTGCGAAATCAAAGGCCTGAGAGTATACCGGATAACATCTGGACACTGTTATCTTTCGTTATTATCACGATTATTATCACCAGTGTTTTCAATGTGTCGAATCAAGCAACGCTTCTCTCTCGTGACAACGAGCGATTTTACGACATTACGAAAGACAGGGATAAACAGAGAGTGAGACACAATTTTATTAATCGCATAGAACGGTCGTACCTTGTATAATTTTTATGATGAAATTCGTGAAATGTTGCGTAGTGATAAAAAAAATGCAAATTCTCGTGCTATACATTTTCATTAAGTTTTAACACCATATATTTTATGCTCGCCATTTTATAAATATCTATAAACCGCTAATAAACAAATAAACAAACGAACAATAATAATAGTCACACTGTATTAATAATTTTAAAAAATGGATAAAAAAACTGGTAGAAGAAAGTGAAAAAATTGATGTATACGTTTAAATTTCACGATAAAAATGTATATTTGATTGGAATGAGACAATTTACGGCAATGGACTTGAACGCTCTATAGATATACTGATCGTTGTTATACTCGGCGGGATCACTACAGACGGATCCACGCGTAGGTATAATTAATTCGAGGGCATGGTCTCTGTCGTGGAAAATTGTGGTTGAGCAAAACGACAGGAAACAAAAAAACGCGCTGCAAAAAAATAAAAATAAATAATAAATAAAAGTATAATCCGCACGAGAATATAAAAGCGAGAATAGGTAACGTGTGAAAGCTCGTTTCGCTTTTGTCGACAGTCTAACGGTGGAAAACCTCCGGAGGGACATTGGACACGAGAGAGAGGAGATTTTATTGACGTTGCTGGACCCCCGTGCGCGCGTGAATAACGCAAGCCCCCGCGAGCATGGAACGATGTTGACTATATTAGTCTCTCCTATGTATATACATATGCATGCCCACTGGGAGAAAATATGTATTTTTGCATAGTGGCGGAAAGAGTGTGTAAACAAAAAATAAAATAAAGATGATATTTTTTTTATTCATCTCGATTTTTCTGCTATTCGTCCCTTTTCGCTGGTAACGTTTTTTTCCGCATATTGACGAGTAAATTTATCATTCCTTCATGCGTGGTAACGCTTCGAACGAAGGAGAGAAAATAAAGCAGTGAAACAGACAATGAGAGACAGAGAGAAAGAAGTCGAGGCAATTTTTTGTTTGCCTTTTTATCGCTCGAAACTGGGGACGTTGGCTACCGAGAGTAGTCGCTTGCTCCTGTAACTGGATGCTGTTTACACTTGGTAAAAAAATGTTGTCGAGGCGGCAAGTTACGATTACGATTTAGCCCCGGGGATACAAAAGTAGATAGGAGATAGAGAAGGAAAGATGGATCGAAACTGCTGTGACGCGTTAGAGTGCGAGAGAACAATCTTTATCTCTCGCTCTTTCTCCCTCTCCAGTTCGTTCTCGACTCGTTTTCCATACATAAACATATACATCTATATACAGACTGGATCAACAACTATTAGCACCTTGAATATCTTCGAAACGATAAGGTTCACAGAAATATTAGCTCAAATAAAATTGCACAGTATAAAATGGGCCAACCGATAGGAATAATAGTTTTTTTTTGCAGATGGAAGTACTTCGGACATTTGAAGATCATCTTCAATATTTTAAATAGATCGGTATGTTTCTTTTTCTATATCATGCTAGATGAGCTTAAAACGAGATCAACGACCTATAATAAAAAGTCATAGAAGGTCAGAGAAAGTACAGAAAGGCGAAAACTATTATCGCTATCGGATAGCCCCTTTCGTACTGTGCAATTTCATTTCGGCAAATATTTGTGTGATCCTTATCGTTTCGAAGATATTCAAGGTGCTAATACTTATTGATCCATCCTGTATACTATATATACTTTATTCGATCGAGTATATAGAAATAGTTTTCATAACGATAACTGTATCGTCATAATACGCAACGAGGGTCGAATCGTTAACCGAGATTAACGATCTCATTATAAACGTTGACGACCTACGATCATTATTATTGTATACCCCCCGCTCACGGAGCTGTTTTTGTCATCGATCATTTTATTGCCCTTTCATTATTCCGTGTCGTAAAATTCGCGTAGATACGCGTGCGAGTATGCATCCGTGTGCGCACATTTAATTGTCATTTTATGAGCCAATTAAACACGCTCGAGACGATTAAGTAATGATAATATGTATATAAACATATTCGTACGATGGCACGACTAGAATTATACGGGAGATAATATTGAATCGGTGGAATTATTTTGGTACGCGTTGGTCGAATTTTCCTCTTAACACCGACGTCCAATCGATGAAAATCAAAGATTTGCTCGTGAGTGTGGAAAAAACGGGGTTTTATGGGACACGAACTAATTATAATGATGGCGTAAATATAAAATTGAAAGAAAAGAAAAATACCAACGGGTATGCATATGAGGATAGTTGAAAAAAAAATGTATCGACTCTACGTTCGTTTAATAAAATTGAAAGATTTGCTCGTAAGGATGCGCATATATCAGATAAAAACGTTGAAAACGATCAAACAGTAAAAACGAAAAGAAAAATAAGATAATTAAAAAAAATGTAATATTAAATTTGGCGATAAAAATTGGCAGGTCCGAGAACGCGAGAGAAAGAGCAATTGGCGAGCTGTTGAACGCTATACTTTATCTTCTCGCGGGAAACGTAATATCTCGAGCAGGCTGTGTGCTTTAATCTCTCAAGCACGAGACCGCCGTGGACTTTTCCAACAAACCCGTTCGCTTCTCGATCTTCATTTCGCAGTTGCCAAGAAATTCACGAATTAATTTCATGCTAATGGCTCGCGGCTATATTATACCTTATTGCACATTAATTGCCGATTTCTTATTCAGATTCCTACCCGAGATAATCCATCGAGAAATAACGTTGGAAATAAAATTCGCACGGATCATTTGAATTTTCGTTACATTTCAGAGGCCTAAGAGAAAATATAAAGAAGAGAGTGAAATCTTTAATTTTTCAATTATTATGAACAATTAAGAATTTCAAACGTTCCTTTGGGCAAATAAATTTAATATTTCGAACAATGTGCATAATAGACAAGAATGTAATTCATTCGGCATTAGTTTCCGATAATTCTCGGCCGAAAACGAGCCCTGTGGAAAACTTTTGCAACGTCGCCCGTTTCACGAAAATAATCCCTCGGTATTAACGACCCTCGGAGCTCCAGGGGAGGCATTTTCGTATTTCAATAAAGCTTAGCATACCACGGTTATTAAGGGACGAACAATAAAATAGGTGGCGAACCGAGTCTCACAAAAACAGAGAATGAGAGACGAAGGTAGTCGGAGCTTTACACGTTGGACCGAATAAATCAACTCTACTCGAGTCTCTCCCTCTCTACGCTCACCGTGCTCGTTACACGGTTAATAACGCGCGGGACTCGATACCAGCGACGTTTACGCGGACAAACACAACGAAGCAAGGTGCCAGAAAAAATTCCTCTCCGGAGACCCATCACCGTCCAATGCAATAAGTGTTTCGGCGTTTGTGCGCCTGTGTTTGTGTACGCGAACGTCGCGAGTTCGTTTAAAGCTACATGCGCATGCAAACGCACCCAGCGACGAAATATTAGACTGCTGTGTGTCCGTGTGTGTTATGCTGCGCGTGGTCTGGCGATAGGCGCAGGAGCGCGGAAGCATCGATCCGAGCGGCGGCAGCACCAGCAGCAACTCTCGAGAGCTCACCGAACACACGCGCGCGGAGCGATAAAACACGGTCGACGAACGAGCGCGCCAACGTTCTCGCCGTTCCACGTTTTTTGTTTTCTTTTTGTTATGTACGTCCCCTCCCACCGAATCAAAATTTACGTCGATTAAACAAAAAGTGTTTAACGTAAATGTCGAAAGAGTTTCTCTTTAAATAAACTTTCCTGTATAAATATTGTATATATCCATCTCATGGGTATTTGTATCGCGACAATGGTTCATTCTCGTTGCGTTTGTTAATCTTCATTTCCCATTTCTTACCATATGCCTTTACCTCCGGCGCTAACACAATTCCTCGATTCCACCAAATTATATTTTATTTACGTTAAATTATTTTTATCGACCTAACGACGAGGAGAGAATATATAGAAATATACACATACATATAATAAATGCATATTTACGTATAGAGCGGAAGAGAGAAAGAGAGAATGCATTTGTTCTATCCGTACAATAAGGTACTAGACAGTTATTACGAGACAGAAGTCGCGCTAATGCGCCCATCGCGGGAATCCGCACTTCATGTTAAATAGCAAGAATACCTTTCGTGTACAGAGCGTTCTGGTGGCGAGCCAAAGACTTCCTTCTCACTCACACGCACATACACACGCGCACGCTCTTTCCCTCCCCACTCTCTCTCTCTCGCTCTCCTACCGCCGAGGTTTCTCACTGGTCGTTCCTTCCTCTCTCGATGCTTTATTATGTACCACACTCGTTGCTAGTGTAGTATAAATGGAACGGGTGTAAGCAAACATATATATGTATATATGTATATATATGTATAAATATATATAGATAGATAGATAGATATACGTATTCCAATACAAGTACAGTAGTAGTAAGGAGCGAGGCACACACCGTATCCTTTGTCCCACGCGGTAATCCAATTTCACGGCTCCAGACGGTGGCGACGACGACGGACGAAAGAGGGAGTAGAAAGGAGCGGAGAGCGGGGTCGATGAGAGGGTAGATGGAGGATGGGGGGAGGGGAGGAGGTAGACCGAGAGGACGAGCGTTTATTTGAACGACTACCGAGAGAGACGACGAGAAAAGATGAAGAGACAAATAATAGAGTCAAACAGAAAGATTGATGCGAGAGCTCGTTTGCTCGGTTCTTTCTTTCTTTCTTTCTTTCTTTCCTTCTTTCTTTCTTTTTATTTCGCTTTTTGTTTTACCTGCGTCGTTTGTATTATAGCCGAGTTACGATGCCCGAGCGTTCGTCTCGAGTCAGAGATCGCGCGTCTCCATATTCACGCACACGTCACCGAGAGACGCGTAACGAGCGACCATTTTAACTCCGAACGAGCACGATTGAATGAAAGAAAGAAAAAGAAGAAAAAAAAAGAGAGAAATTTACGTATTCGTCGTTACTAGTTTTGCACCGTTAATTTTCTCTCATTTTAATAAGAAATATCATCGGCTGGGATGAAGACGGAACGAGATTATGGCGTTGAGATCGTATATATGTGTGCGAGCGTGTATAGGTGTGTGCATGGATATGGGAGAATGGAGAGAACGCTCGAAAACAATCTCGTAAAGAGCGTATACTGCTGGTACTCGTAGCACGTATGCGACACGAGAGACGCTCGAGCTCACACAGAGACGCACCAGTGCGCGTACCAATACGACGAACGGACACGTTCTCAACACACTCTCACGCACTTTATATAAATGTGTGAGTTTTACACATACACAAGAGAACACGGTACAAGCCCAGCTGCACTTGAGGCTTGCCAGGCCGAGGAATAATATACACCGAACTCTCCTGGGCCGCTTGGCTCTGTAGTACGGCACAGACACGCACGCATACACTCACACACTGGACACACTACGTATATATATATCCACCAACATGGCAGCGCCAGCAGCACGCTAAATAACTTCGATTAATCCTTCTACTCGTCCGGTCGATGCGAGAACGTTGCACTCCGTAACGGCAAACTTCCCGAACGCGTTTCACACCTGTACGTACTTAAATTTATATATTTCTTCACATTACAAACGATTTTTCGTTACAAGACCGGCGAGTTCTTATTTTTAGGTGACAGTGAACGAGGCACGTTGCCGGTTCGAGCGCTTGGCGCTTACTGAGTCTCGCACGCTCTCCTCGCCCCACTCCGCGCGCCCAACTCCAGCGCCCCCTCGCGCCTATATCGCTCTCTCGACGCTCCCCACTACTGCGCGCTATCTAGACTGGGGTTTCTGCTGCCTGCTTTGCTTGCTTGCTTGCTTGCTTGCTTGCTTGCTTGCTTGCTATGGAACGATCGGCGTAACATAAAAGGAAATATAACATTCCACGCTACTTTACTACGGAGCGAATATATTCACAAAATGTACTCTAGAGCACGAATATTTCACTTGTGCAATTTCTCGTTCAAAAAATGAATGATTTTTTAACCAAGTACGATTCATCGACCCGCTAGAAAATTTATTATCCCAGTCAATTATTAACTATTTTATTACGTTTTAAAGGCTAATTAAACAGCGATGAACATTTAAAACGTAAAATACGTACGATATGAAACGAAACGCGTATCAAACGCTTATTACAACAAACGATGATGAATAATCGCTGTATAATTATTTTTTTGCGTGACTACAAATAATTAACAATAATTATACCACACGAATGCGTATTATTTTTATTTCAACTGCTCGCGAGAAACGATACACAATCTTTCAGTTATAAAACGCATTCCAAATCGTTTTGTTTTTCATTCCAACGTTAGCTACATAGCTCCAATTTTATTACCCATTGATAATTATTTTACAAATTTCTTATTTTTTCTTTCTCTCGCAATTATAAGTTAATCGCGCCGATGCAGCGAGCTAGAAATGGCAAGATAAAAAAAAACGTCACGATCGGTGATGCATATATGCATACCACACGCTCGTTTCTCGTCTGTAAATGGGAGGATTATTCAATGCGAGTTTAATGAAACTTTTCGAGCTCACCGTGATAACGTCCAAGCGTGTGAATAGATGTATGTATGTCTGTGTGCGAGAGACAGAGAGAAATTGATAGTCGCGCGCATTCGATGATGGTAAGAGGAAAATGGAGAGAGATAGTTCGTTGCAAAGTAAATCCTTCAAAGTCGCGCTCGAGTTGACGACTAATTGCGTGACCTTAAGCGGTCTCATTCACGTTTAATTCTTTTATATATACATATATATATATATATATATATATATATATATATATATATATATATATATATATGGATATATACTTAAAATATAGGACGCAGCTATCCGTCGTGTCGCGAGTATTTTGCTACGACAACGCGAGGCCGATCTCGTGCCTCTCCGTCTCTCTTTCTCTCTCTCTCTCTATCTATCGCGCGCGCGCGCTAGCTCGTTGCGCGAAGCTGCTTCCGGCCAGCGGAGTGACGCCGTATGTAGCAAGAATAGTCGAACGGCACGTGATTCAGACAAAGTGCACCAACGACGAAACCGTGCCCCCTCTCTCCCCATCGGCAAACAACCGCGCTCGTCACCCCTGTTTCGCTTCAATTCCCCTGACCACCACGTCCCTTAAACGACGTATAATTTCGTCTTCATGAATATAAAATACAAGATCAGAGATCAAATTACGTCTGTTGAAACAATTCCACGCCACTCGTCTCCTCGACGCGGTCGACTTACGAGAAATTTGTATCGCGTATACGAGTCGTCGAACGACCGTACGGACTTGCGACAGTTGGCAACTGACGGCTATGATAATTCGTCATGATTTGATTTCGAGCTCATTACTTTACTTACTGGTTTTTAATCACCAACTCGTAAACGAGGCTTTGTGTTTTTAACCAATGAAAATCAAACGTATCGCCAATGCCGGAGTATTTAATATTTCGAAATACCGGCATTACGTATACCTATTTACAAAATGTGCGCATTTTCAATGTCGCCTGCGTGCGACGACATTTAGAAATTCTAATAGCTTTACCTCGCGAACCGTTGGATCGATTTTGCTAAAATTCGGTCTACGACTCGGACCGCGAACAATCTCGGTTTCCCCCAATTTTCATAGAGTTCTCGCTAACAAGTTTTTATGCTTAAGAATTTTCTCCTTAACTATTCGTTTGTATTCGTTAGTTTTGAAATTTACACAGACAAATATTTTCTTGCGATAAAGGTTTTATAATGAATGCAATAATATTGCGACGATGCTTCGTACGATTTTTAATTAGTACTTTTTTCATTCTGTTATTTTTTTTAAATTTATGTAAAGTTTGACATTTATTTAAATGCCGACGTCTCGGAATTTTTTTTCGCGAAACGACCAAAATCGCCAGGTGACAGGCAACCAATTCGACAAGTATCTGTTGAAATTAAATCTACCTTGAAATGCATACAAATTTTGCATTTTAACATTTTTTTTTGCTTTATTTCGAATCGTATCTCGATCTTTCGACACATCGATAAATTGATACGACTCTCAACGACGAGAAGAGACAAAATAAAGAATGAAAAAATGCAACGTCGGAGCGTTATTTTTCAATCTTATCGCGAGCGAAAAGAGAAGAAGAAGAAAAAAAACGTTTACACGTCGTCGTATTAAAATAATCGGGCGATAAATATTCGAAACGTAATAAGCGATAAGCGATATACCGAATCAATAGCTACCAGCACGGGAAGCCGGAGTAAATGCTCGATTTGCTCGAGCACGTAAAATTGTACAATGAAAAAGGGAAGGAGACCGGGAAAGGGAAAGACCGGCTGATGTGCGTGACAATAGGAATCGGCATTGGCCCGAATTTTATCCGGTGCACTTCCACAGAGTTCTCGAAGCCCCAGAAACGACGATAATATATACATATCGAGATACATATTCGTAGCGAGGGCCAAAAACTTTCGGAGCATTGCACCTGGACGGTTCAACGACGAGAGGGACAACTCGCGAGTGCAATAAAATCGAGCGAGACCTAGAGAGTTCCTAGGAGAAAGAGAAAAACAGACGCTCCAACAAAAACTGCTATATATTATTTACGACGAGGAAACAAGACCAAAATACGCGAACCAGGGGATCGTTTTAACGCAAACGATCGAAAACCCAATGCTTTTACGTCGATGCGTTAGTTTTGAAAAATATTTTTTTAACATTCGAATATGTTTTACGATCGTCTGATTAACGATCTAATATATTTTGTTACTCGTGTCATTAATCACGTTAACACCATGAGTATTAAATCTGCGACATTTGTTCACTAGACATTTTTATCGTCGTTCGCGGTTTGCGTTCACATTCGTACACGTAATAACAGCCACTCGTATCTCCGCCGCGGATACGCATATTTTGCTCTCGTTATTTGTTCGCACGGCGGTATACCTATCTACCTATATATGTATAAAACAAAAATCGTAAAAAGACGAAAACAAAAATTAATAACGTCGCACGGTACTCGTGTACGAAAGTAAACAGTAACTGCATGTACGCAACAACATTGAAAATATTTAACGTTTCGAACTTTTTATCGTGCAAAGTCGCGTTGAGTTTTGTCATCGCGATATTTATACATTATTTGTTTTGAAAATAAATATTTCATCGCAAACAGTTGCGAAGTTCATCGCGTCGTACACGCGTTAAGCAAATTTCGTTGGATACGTTTCTTTTATTCGACAAAAGTTTTTGCTTTTCTTTTTTTTCGAACGAGGTTGATCCGTTTTCTGTTTGCTTCTCGTTTCGCTTACGGTATTTATTTTTATCGCTCCAGACCGCGATGTGTACGTGTATCAAAGGGGATAGTGCGATATTAACTGTGCAATCTCATTGCAGGTACGAGCTCAGACCCGTTTTGTGTGGCGTGTACGAGTCGTGTACTACAAGAATCGCGGTTGCACGCAACTTTACAGCCAGAGTTTATATTCATTTTTTTTCTCCTTCCTTTTTGTCGGGAGTACCGCGAGATGCCCAAAAGATATTCGTGCCATCGACTCTGTGAAACGACTAATAAAAAGAAGAAAAGAAAAAAAAACAACAAGAATCCCGACACGGCATGCGATTTTAGCTTGCCTGGATCGCTCGAATAAATCAGATATATATATATATATATATTTATGTACGTGTAATAAACAATCATACCCGGGTTAATCCGGCTTTAAAACGTTGCTGGCATCAACTACCTCTCGTCCACGTGGTTAACCAACAAAAAGTTTCATTTTCTGAAGAGCAAACAAAATGGAATAGCGGTTAAAAAGTTTTTCCGTTAATCGGACGAAATGATTTGAACGTTAAATTTGTTTTATTTTTTCTTTCGTGTTTCCTCGATTATATAGTCGAGAAATATGAGAAGGATAAATTATGCACTCTCCACGGCCCACACGTGTGTATATATATCTTGAGAAGTTAGACTCTTGAGCGAAGAGACTCTGATATGTATATATATATACGTAATGCTGCATTAGTGCGAGGGAACGAAGAGAGAGAGAGAAAGAGAGAGGAGAGAGAGGGTGAATAGCTCGAGCCAAGTGGAATTAGAGGGGTGGGAAATAGGGGCTATGGGCATCCTGTAACGCATTCGTTCTCTCGTATATCCCATCTGCTCTCTCGCCGTCAGGGCGAAACGTGCCATACGATATAATGATGTCCCTCGCATACACACACCCACATATATACTCATAAGTACATACACACGTACGTGTATATGTACTTATGAGGACAGTTACGAGAAGAATGATCGTCAAATTTAGTTTTTTTTTAATGATTAGCCTTTAACCCATAATTTTCTTCTAATTTTCTGGTCTTTTTTCATTCCATTTTTAATTTAATTGAATATTATTATTTTTTTTCGAGAAAAGGTTTTTGCCTTGTACAATATTATTTTGACACATTTTAATTCCACTCTTGTAATGCTTTTAGGAATACAATTAAAAAATAGAAAAAAATTATCGACTGGAGGTTAATCATTGGAAGAAAAAAAAATAATTTTAACGATCTTTTTATCATTCTCGTCATAAGCACATGTACACGTTATTAAAATGTAATAATTATCATACGACGGTATACCACCGTGCCATACGACCCTAATTTTCTACTAATTTTCAAATCTCCTTCCGAAAGCATTACGCAAGTGGAATTAAATCTGTCAAAATAATGTTGTCCGAGGTATAAATAATTCATCATCAAGTATAATAAAAATATGATAAAAGAAAGGGGGAAAAAATAGAAATAAAAAAAAACTCAAAAGTTGAAGTAAGTATACGTACAAGGGGCTGCAAGCACGAACGATTTTCTCGCCCAACGGAGGGCGTATGTACTATGAAAGATTGAAGTTTGGGCGTGCGAGAGTGAGAAAGAGAACGAGAAAAGAGTCGAGCAAAAGCGGAGCACTTTCAAACCCATTCTTGTGCCTGTTTCGTACTGCAGTGCATACACACTCCGTAAAGTAATAGGCGTGAGTTGTGCCAAGCCCCGCAGCTGCATTGGCGCGGTTCGCACACTCGTACATATCCGAAAATGTCGAGTGGCATATGATAAGTTAGTTCTGTGTCTCTACGTTGCGGCAAGGGTACTGGCGATATGAGAAAACGTATATAAATATACGGAGATAGAACGAAGGGAAGAGTATCAGAGAGTCGGGAGGTATAAGTTTTCCATCGAGTAGAAGAGGTCTCCGTCGAGCGCGTAGTCGCGACTATTATACGTCAGCGGCGGGGTCGCAGATATTCATACGACGATTGATCCTATTACCGATGAATCCTACGTATGTTTTGTCGTCACCGAGGATCGATATAACACCTAGGCTAATGTCGAAAGAAACTTTTTCGTATCGACACTACTATAACCGTTATTATTATCATTATTATTATTATTATTATTATTATTATTATTATTATTATTATTATTATTATTATTATACATCCAGCTTTTCATTTCATAAAATAAACGTGCTACAAAATTATTAACTACTAACAGTACCCGGAATGCGTTGCAATGATATTTTTGTGTCATCATTTATTTCACAGTGAATGTCAATGAAAGAATTTTTTTTTCTTAATGATGATTATTCAAGTGCTTTTGGATGCACAATTTTTTTTTTGTTTTATCATCTTGTGCGTATACGAATAAATTAGAAGGGTTTCCTACGTGTGAGCAGACCATGTGTAAAGCATTGATTTTCCAGACTTAGGGGAGAACGGGGCAGTGGGAGCTAGCGGGTAATGGGAGCTAGCGCCAAAAACGTACTTATAGAAACGCTCGACATGTTTCCAAACAACCAAAATACCTTTCTTAAACTTCGATCATGTCATACGACTGCCGATGGCTGCTTCAGTGCCACAAGTATAACGGCAACGACCACAAACGTATTTTGCGTCCTCCCGTTATAAGAAAAATATTTTTCTCACAATCAAAGTAAGTATCTAAAGTTTTCTTATTTAATTGTTTTTCGAGTTCATTCGGTAGCTTAGTTCATGTACTTTGGTTTGGAAGTATAAAAAATAAGTTACAACATAATTTGTTTATATCATTATATTTAATTCGAAATGCTTCCCTACGGGGTAATGAGAGCTAGAGAGCATTACCTGAATACTCGGATGAAGAAAATGAGTGGGTGATATGTTTTGACGTTGGAAAACATAACGAGCTATGGTAATGCTGTAGAACCTGTGGAAAATGGGCTCGTGCGGAGTGTTCGAATTGTGACGATCCCAAAGATTATATTTGTGATCTTTGCTTCGTCTAGATCAAAGCAAAGAACATATTAATTTTCCTACATTTAATTCCTACGTGTTAAAAAGGCTATATTTGGGTTAACTATATGTTCCTTAGTTTATCATATGGTAAATGTTCATATTTACTACTAATAAAATTTACTTAACGAGTTATTAAATTTGGTTAGTTTCTAGCTCCCATTACACCCTACGTCGGGTAATGAGAGCCACAGACACATTTTTTTAAATTTAATTTTTCACTACCTTAAACAATTAGAAGAAAGTTTCTATTTCATAAAAATGAAAGTTTATTTATCAAAAGACTGATTAATGGAGAAAACCATAAATAATTACTGCAATAAAAACTTTTCCTTACATGGCTCCAATTGCCCCATTCTCCCCTAATCTACACATGCATACCTGCGGGGACTGTCCCTGTGCTTTGTTAATGGTCATTGCAAATGGGAGTCGCACCAGAAATTGCAAACGTTTGTAGCCTAGGAAATCCTGGTACCATTGCAAAGTCATGGTGAATTGATGATTCGTAGAAGAATGATAGGCATGTCAATTTTCAATGTTAAAACGTGTGGCGGTGTGCGTGGCAAATCAAGTGAATTCAAGAATTCAGTTGAATAATTAACAACTTCTTCTTGATTCATTAAAGTATCAATCGACTTGTACGTTTTAGACTTTAGCTTTGCTGATAATATAGCACGTTCCCGTAACCACTTATGGATTTTGCGATTATGTGCAATATATATATATATATATATTATACATAATACGTGTTGATCGTGTCGTTAAAACAAACGAGTGTATTTCATTTCACTCTTCATTTTAATGGCATAATTTATTTGACAGCAAATGTTAAATTAATTATATATCCATATATACATAAATGTAATTTTTTTCTCCCGAATGTGTTCATTTTAGTATATAAAATTATTCTACTAATTCAAAAACCTTTGCGGGCATGCGCTCTACAAAGCTCAACAAATTTTCAGCATACGGAACAAACAAACAAACATTCTTTCATTTTTATATATCGCGATAATGACACGACTCGAGCGTGTAATAATAATTCCTATCGATGATTCATTATCGAGATACGAATATCGAATATTATTAATATCGAGTCGATCATCGTCGATTTAATATTATCGCGTTTCAATTAAAACCGATGACAAAAACGCGTGTTTCTCGTTTTTCTCCTTGTTAAAGAGCGATTACGATTCAATTTGTAACCAAGCTTCGTTCTCGATGTATCTCGATTAAAATCCTAAGTGGCTTTATATTTTCGGGAAGAAAGAGGAACGACGGGACTACGACACTTGGTTTTTATACGTGTTTTCTCAGGGTCTTTTCGGTAATGAAGGTCGTTATATCTCCGTGAAAGAGTCGTCCGAACGGGCGCGGGCCATTTCTTTCGAGGCCGTCGAGCCACCGGCAACAGTCAGACGCAAGGTCGTACTTTCCAAAATTTGTGCACCCCCCCCCCACCCCACCCTCGCCACGGTTCTACCACCACACGTTTTCGCTCGACGAGCCTAGAGTCCGGACGCGAAGACGATACTTCGTACCTCTCCGTCGCTCCATCCCCCCCTTGCCAAAAAAAAATCCGTTACAAAATACACGAAGAGCCAGCTCTCGGAAACATAATATTGTCGGACGCGAACACACGAAGATAACGCGTTGGTCGTCGAAAATTCAATATTTAACCACAAATAAGAGATAAGATAAGAAAATCTAGAAGACGATTTTTTTTCTTTCTTCGATTTAACATCAAATACCAAAAAATCTTTAGATCTTGCGAAATGTCGTTGAAAATTGTTAATTAGACAAGCTTTGCTACCGCAAATTAGGCAGCATCGGAAAGAAAAAAATTCAACGCATAAAATACAAACGTCGAGAGGGATAGAGAAAGAGAGATACGGAAGATATCCGAAGAATTTTGCATGTTTCGCGCAAAGATAATTGCCGCAGACCATAGGGATGGGGGAAGGGTGGCGGGGAGGGGAGGGGGGGGGCAAATGAGAATCGCATATACGGCCATTCTCCCCCCTCCTCTCCTCTTTTAGCTTCTGGTACTGTGCCAACCGCCGAGTAAGATTCGGCTGAAAGAAGAGAGGAAAGAGAAGCGAGGGAAAGAGAGAGAGAGAGAAAAGGAGAGAGAAGAAAAAGAAGCCAGTTAACATTGGCAAAGACCAAAGAGAGAAGTATAAAACGTAAAATACATACGAGATGGGAGAAAGAAGGAAAGAAAGAAAGAAAGAAAGAAAGAAAGAAAGGAAAATAAAGATAAAAAACGTGCAGGAGAGAGAAATTCTTCGAGTAATATATAGCGCATTGCGCTGTACCGTGCGAGGCACGCATGTACGAGAAAATGAAAGAGCGCGAGACAGAGAGAGATGGAGAGATTGCGCGGCTAGGAGGTGTAAGGGAGCGCAATCCAGAGCCATATAACGTAAAAGTGTTGCCTCTGGCACTTGCTGCATTACAGTAGTCGTATGTGCAACTCACAACACTCACCCATACCACTTGTAAACGTATTATAACGATACGAGCTTCGTACTGGGGTAGCTTTAAATTTTCCTACACTATGTGTGGTAATTACACGAACAATATATAAAATATACGTATATATTGGTAGTGAGTCGTGTGTATGTGTGTATATGCGAGGATCTCCTCGTATATTCAACGAGGGGCTAAAGCGTGTTCGAAGAGAAGCCAAGAAGCGCGTTACATATCCTTTGTCTATACTCGTGGTCGGTAATCCACTGTGGCTTTTCTCTCCCGCTTGCTCGCACTCGTCTATGTATATACGCGAGTTATACATATAATAGGAGGGGTGATGGGCGGGGGGGGGGGGGGGCGGCGGCAAAGAAAGAGCCGTGAGGAGCGAGGATAAGAAAGCGTCGAACGAAATATCGCACGATGTGCGCTCTTCGCTATACATATCCATATATTTGTCTACGTAGGTACATGGTGATATGATATCATATGATTATGATGTATATATATATACATAGCATAAAATATTACAAACACGTGCGCTGGCGCATGTGCGCAACGGAACCGGCTTGCGCTCGGTGTGCGTGTCTCTCTCTATCTCTCTCTTTCAATCGTTCGTCTCGTGCGCGGCTTTTGCGTGGCTATGCCATTCTGCGTTCGCCTCCGGATATCGAGAGGAAAGAGGAGAGCCTCGGGAGCAACGAAGAAGAGGAAACGAAAGAAAGAGAGAGAAGAAAAAGACTGCCATCTCATCGGCGGCAGAGCCACCAAACGGAGCCAAAGGAAAAGAAAATGAAGGATCGTGGTATAGTGCCACCTTGTGACAAAAATAAATATATACATGTATATATAGAGACATTTACACAGAGGAAAAAATCACATCGTAAATATCGAACGAATTGTCCGTAAATAATTGAAATTATTCCTAACCCAGTGTCTTCAAAATTGGAATAATTATCATTACGTGAAATATAAATCGCTTACAAACTTGACAAATAGTAACGAAAGGCGATCGTGACGATGTTAAAGAGGATTGGAAAATGTTTACGATGGAAAAAGAACGAATAATTGTCATAAATAATCACCTTGACGGAATTGTCGGTCATCGTTGTTGTGCGTGAATCATCCCAGATTTTCAATTTCGTCGTATAATCTTCGTCTCCGAATGATTAATGTAATTTGTTTAATCCTGGTATAGCGGCTCGATGCTCTCCGATAATCGCACTTTACAAAACCTCTTTATAGCGTGTATAATATATATATATATATATATACATACATACATATATATGCACACACAATGTACACAGCACTGAATATATCACGTACGAAACTCACACATACACAGAGGAGATGACGCACGAACACAATACTTGGAGGCGTGAGTGTGTGGCCAAGGCACGCTTGCCTTCATCCGCCACGTTATTCTATTGGCTTCTCTCTAGCCCTCTCTTCCTCTCAACACTAATGCACTTTGCTCTATCTATCCTCACTTCTCATTCCTTCGTTAATAATGCTCTTCGTCGAGATAGCATTAGAAGCAACAAGAGATACACACCGACGAAACAGGCACACACGACGCACACGATGCTCCTAGTCGAGTAAAACAAGCGGAACTTTGAAGCGATTCATCCATGCGCGTCCGCTCTAACGTACGCATACGCGCCTGTGTATAACCTCTCTTTCGTTCGACAACTCTCAGGCGGGCGCGGCGTTTCGTCGAGGGCACTCGGGAGTGTGGAGGGGTCTTATACATATATTTATATATATATACAAACATATATATACATATACATATATATATATATATACAGATATATATATATTTTTTTTTACCAAGGTAGAATTTCGATGAATTTGTGCGAAGATATTCGCGTTGGTTATAGAGGCGGAGGGGGGGGGGGGGGCTAGGGAGGGAGAGGGAAAGGCAGTCGATAAGCGATAAATTAAAGCCGTTTTCTAATATAGTACTCGTAAAAGCTCTCGTCGCCACACCGCCCAACACAGGCCGACCGCTTGGCGTTTACTGAAGCATCGCTGTTCCATGCTACTCCATCGCCCCCCCCCCTCTCTCGCCGCCTCACCAGCGACCTACCGCGCCATGCCACTTCGTCGACTCCCGAGCGTCGTCGCTCTATCGCGTTTCCTCGTCTGACCGTAACGCTGCCTATCGCGCTTTCTCTCTTGGACTCTCTATCTCCGTCGCTCTCGCGTACTCGCAGTACCGTGACCATTGGCGCAAAGATCGATGGCGCACGAACGCTCGGCGACGGACCGACGGACTATGGGAATTTTCGTCGATGACGAGTTTCGACGGAGAATTAATGTAATTTGTTGGAAGGACGAAAACAAAAAGGAAAGAAAATTTGTGGGGTGAAATTTTGATAGAGTTGAAGATTGGATAAGGGGAAATTGGGGATGAGAGAATATATTGGGTTCGATATATAGAGATATCGCTTTGATGGAAATTGCCCATTGGTGTCGACGCCAATGTCGACGAGATATCGCTGTCTTTCTCGTCCCTACACGCGTATATACGTGTATATCTATAACTTGACTACCCCAGGATATTCTACCTGCTCTTCGCTTGGGCTGCTGGTATTCCTTGTATTCGTCCTCTATAGTCGGTAGAGACCCAGCACCGTCACGAAGAGAGATGGAGGGACGAACGGACGGAGAAAGGGAGAAAGACAGAGGGTGAGTGTGTGTGTGTGTGTGTAAGAGAGAGAGAGAGAGAGAGAGAGAGAGAGAGAGAGAGAGAGAGAGAGAGAAAACCTTCCTAATACATACTTGGCCCGACGTTTGCCATCCTTGTCTACTCTATTGGCTCTATTGTGTCTTCTCTCTCTATCTTTCTCGTTTCCATCCGTCCCCTCGTCTCTCATTATTACTCCGACTCCTTTTCTCTCTTTCATGCACACACTAGGGTACGGAACACATTCGAGAGACGGTACTCAATTCCCCGTCTCGCTTCTTCTCACTTTTACCATGGAGGAGCTCTCCTTGTCCCACTAGTGGAGGTTTCCTGCCTCGCGCACCCTGATACAACTGCCGCGAGTCAGCCCTGTCGAAAGAGAGAGAGAGAGAGAGAGAGTGAGAGAGGAAACGAGAGAACGAGAGACAGAGAAAAAGAGAGGGGGTGGGGCAAAGAGAAAGAGAGAGAGAGAGCGAGAGACGGAGAGAACGCGCGCGCAGTCTACAATCCCCGGGTAACACTCGCCTCGTCGCTTCCTCTCTATCGTACGTTTCGTTTCGCTCTCGCTCGCGCTACCGGAGAAAAGCTAGACCTCCCTTCTTTGGCTTTTTCCTCGCTTTCCAACTATCCGTTTCCATCCCCTTCAACGTTGAATCCCGGAGGAAAATTAGATCACGGAAATATCGCGAGACGCTATACAGTTACCGAATACAGACACGCGTCGTACATGTATATATATGTATATATATATATATATATATAGAGAGAGAGAGAGCGAAAGAAAGGTTGTAAGATGAAGCACTTCCCTTAATTACTGAACCGAGTCTTAATTGTTCGTGGATGAATTCGACGGACAGAGCCGAGAGATAAATCGAAGGAAAAACGATGAAAAGTTTAACAAATCTTTTTCCTGTTTTACTAACGGCGTACGAAAAAGTTTAAAAGTACATAAAACACGCGAAATACGAAAAAAGAAATTAATGGAAAAATCGTCGATCCACATTATCCTCGATAAACGACATCGCGATTTCCAGGGACACGACGCGTTTTTTTTTACCACGGACGATTGTTAGCAAGATTGCAAACTACCGAGAGACGGAGAAAATTATTCTCGACTGTATATTTTTCTTTTTCTTTTTCGCTTCACCTCGTCCGCGGTGCAAAAAACAGGACAAAAAAAACAAGCATAAAAGAAACCTCGTCGTTCGCCCTATATCTCGACACTCTTCGTCGACACATACACACACACACACACACACACACACACGAGAGAGAGAGAGAGAGAGAGAGAGAGAGAGAGACAGAGGACGCCGTTTAAACGTTGCAGGGAAACGTTTTTTCTCACTGATGTCATAATAACGAAGGCACTTTGTCACGATTGTGTTCACGCCACGCCGTAAGTCTGCCTCTTATTTATCATTTATAATATACCATTCAACGTACCATGTTACGTACATATGTTATATATACGTTTACATGTACAAAGAGTTAGATTCGATTGTACTCGCTCGAGTGATAATCTAACTAGCGTGTTGATTGTCGAAGCTTGGTTATAGGAAAAAAGAGAGGCTAATAATAAACGTATCGGGAAAAGGACCGATGGCTCCATCTCTGCGAGAACAAATTTTATTTCTCGTACTTCGAACGTGTGTAACGTAGAATTCAAAAAATAATTCTCTCTTTGCACACGATATTATACGTACGCGTATTACATACGTGCTTGTCGCATATATATATATATATGTCTTTGTCTATAGATATACATATATATCAACAGTATACCATTGTTACCGAGAGAGGCAATCACAGCGAAAGCGATTATCATTTGCGGCTTATGTATACGTATAGGCGAGCCGCGTTGTACAGTCTTATACACGCGGTATCTCTATTTCCTACACGTATACGTAATATATGCACCGAGAGACGTCTCGACGTGCGGTTATTACGCCGGAGGTATCCGTACTTGGAGATATACACAGTTGAGCTACCGAGCTGAGGAGAAAACAGACGTTTTCGCAAGCTCGTATAGTAGACGTCGTGTACGTGTATATGAGAGTAGATAAGCTCGGGAGAGAACCGATGGTAGGGGGGGGGGGGGGCGGTGTCAGAATAGGCTAGAATATATGGAGTAGGCTGAAGGCGATTATTCTATAGTTACCTATATATGTATATATATATGAGACACAGTCGACATTCGATAAGATTGACACGAAGGGCGAGGGGAGGAAAGCATGGAAAGAAGGAGAAAAAAGAGGTTAGCACGGATAACTGGAAAAGATAATGAGCGAGTGAAGCACGAGAAATCTTCTCGAGTGGTTTTACACTCCATGTCTTTTTTTTCAGTGATTTTGAGACAAAGTAAAATGGTGCTATTAATGTTCATGTCGACGGAATTTTAAAAAGTTTTGAGATAAATTACGAATGGATAATTAGTTTTTAGATTATTATCCGAAAGATGATTTTGTATTTATTTATTGTTTAACATTCGTAAGCCCCTTGGACGTCTAAGACTTCGACATACCGCCAGGATTATCTTAATTATCCGTCTGTGGTTGCTATTGCGTCGACGCGGCTATTCCCGTTTTCTACAAAGTACAAGACACAACGGCTCGCGACGTGTTCGTGCACGCGGTATTTACGTGCAAAGTGTACGTCGACTATGCGCTAGCGAGTAACAGCGGTAAACAGCGTGAGAGATGCTGCGAAGATGGGTCTTTTTTCTTCTCTCGTTTCAACTACTGTACCAACACGCGAAGATATAAATATATACGTATAATCTTTGTAAAATTTTGCCGCGGTATGAAACGGGCGAGAGGCCTCGTGAGTTCTTATCTTCGCATTTCTGTCCGTGGTGGGATAAACGCGAGTGGGACACAATCGTCGCGTACGATGACGTGTACGCGACTTATTCTTCTACCGACCGAGTGAACATAAAATTCTCGAGTGTTGATTTTATCGTTTTTTTTTTTTTTTCTTCTTATCGAACGAGATAATCGTCTTTTTTCCTGGGAAAAAAAGTGATTGATAAAATATTGAAATAAAAATCCTAGTCTATTACTAATAAGTTGTCAAGTAATTTCGAGTGTTTAGTTTATCTCTTGTAACTCTCTTGCTGATAAAAATCATTTATCGGACGTGAAATATAGAAGACAAAAAAAACAAAAAAAAACAATATATAAATATATATAGACACGGTAAAACGGAGAGACAAAATAAGCATTAGGAAAGTAATGAGGGCGTAGAGTATCGCAGCTCGCGATAGGATATCCTATGATCGAGATATCGTTCGGTAAATTTTTTCGCGCTTCCGAGATACATTACTGCAACGATATGAGAACAAACTGAAACTAAAATCAGAGTGCTATGTCGATCTCTTTCTCCGTTTCACGGCCGAGACTCGAGCCAAGCTCGAGACTCAAACCAAGTGGAACAAAGAGCAAGAAAACTACTTCGAGAGAGACGTAATAACACACACACACACACATACAAACACAAACACACGTATAAAAATAACTTTGAACGAGAGTCAGATAGCGTAACGAAAAGTCTGACGGAGGTATAATACACAAAACGAATCTAATCGGATCTAAACACCTTTTCGCCAATTAAACAAAGATTTCGCCGTTATTTTTACCTCGGCGAATTAACTCGTATGCGTGTATACACTTCTCGTATTCAATTATACCGATAATAATAATAAGAATATATGATTATACTAGCGATATTTCCACGAAGACATTTTTTCAACTTCGTTATCTCTGTTTATAAACGTTAAATATATATATATATATATATATATATATATATATATATATATAGGATACGAGACAACAATGAGCAAGGGAGTGAGGGGGACGAAAGCAAAGAGGAAGCGTGACAAATTGTGAGGTTGCGAAGAGAATCCAATTGACCCGAGAAGCTTTCACTCGTACGTTTTATCTGTTGTCTCGTATACGTATGTATATACCCGTACGAAGGTTATCGCTCAACGATAATTCTCATCTGGCTAAAGTTGCACCGTGCAACTTTATATATACGTATAGATATATGCGTTGTGGATAAACTGCTTGACTATAGTCGACGGACTCCCCTATAATAAAGCGCACATAGTGTGTAGGTAGTTGTAAATATATATATATATATGTGCACAACAGAGCGTATCGCAAATCTCTCGTCGATAATGGATGAATGCTCGCAACGAGGGGGAGCGCGGGCAGACACGAATCGGTCAGGAATAAATCACACGTGCCTCCGCATGAAACTCTCCTTGGCCCTCTCTCTCTTTCTCTCTCTCTCTCTCTCTCTCTCTCTCTCTCTCTTTTTATACTTTGAGAGGTGAAAAGCCGGTGAAGTATACATATAAAGTCGTTACATAGATGGAGAAATAGCTGCTGATACAGCATCGATACGCGCATTACTACGAATATATTCATTGACCGTTTGGAAAAGCAACTGACGGGTTAATGATGTTAAAAATCCGTCGGTAAAGATTTTTCTTTCCAATCGTCGGTGAATCTTCCATCAATTATTCTCCGACTCGAGGAGAAATTTTTCTTACAGCGATATCGATACTCTCGAATTTTGCATCCATGAAAAGTTCAAATAAATAAAAATTCAAATAAATAATGGATAAGAAAAATAAATTTTCTATAAATTAATATTCAATAAACAATTTAAAAACAAAATATATTTTTTCTTACGATTTTCAATATATTTTGTTTTCTTTACGTTTAATTAGTATCTCGTACGAAAGGGGGCGAGAAGTTAAACAAACAATGTTCCAAAGTAAAAAAAAAAAGGGTAAATGAAAAGGAAAAACAGGAACAGGAGACAACGTCACAGTGTTGGCTGCACGCAGAGCCGCAAAAGTAAGGTGTGTTTCTCGGTGCAGAGCGGTGGTAAAGAGGGATAAAGAGCGAGGGAATGAACGCGAGAGAGAGAGAGAGAGAAAGTAAGAGAGGAAAAGAGACGTTCGGCACGAGCTATCCGTTGCACCCGCTGTCGGCAGTCCGTAAAATTGCCTCACCATAGCTCGTCGGTGCGAAGTGCTCTCTCGCCGAGCTCACCGTTCGCGTAATGGCTCTTTGTCCGTTCCACAGGACGCTCTCGCTTGATACTCCTCCATTACACTACGTCTAATGCGTGCACAACGTCTACTACAGAAAAAAAAACATAGACCTCGTCTGCTATCATAATGCGTTTAGTTTTTCGATGCAGAACGTGAACAGCGGTGAAAGGTTTCGACTATTTAATCGACGCACTATAGTAACATTGAAAAAAAAAAAAAAAAAAGAAAAAGAAAAAAAACAATAAAAACTATTCGAGCTGACGCAGAACGAAAGAAAAAATACGACCCGTCCTCCACAAATTTGAAATTTACGACAAGCAATTTACTTCCTCGTTTTGAGATTTTTCCTTGATTCTTTCCCATCGACTTTTATGACGCGGGTCAGTGCGACGGGACGAGGAAGACACGTTTTTTTTTAAATTCAAATATGGCGATTTTGTTCGCGAATTGCTGCGAGAAAAAAATATATAAAAAGTAATAAAAAGAAAAAATCAAAATACAATAAAAAAAAACGAGGTGCGGTTGACCAGGCGTTTTTTCCGCTATTCCTTGATGATGCGTGCGCGTTTGGCAAGGTGGAAGGAATGCGTGTGACGACGCTTCGGCCAAGTCGACTCTCGCGCATATATCGCCAGGCGTTGGGATTCCCCTCTTCGACGATTTTTTCTCTCGCTCTCTCTCGCTCTTTCCGTGCACTCTCGTTTTACTTTGTTCACCCCTCTTATTTCGTTTGCTCTCATTTAATTAATACAGAATTCTCCGACTTGTTTTTTTTCTTCTTTTTCTTCGTTTTTTCTTCATTTCGCGTGCAACTCGTCGTCGCGGACGACAGCGACCCTCTTTCTCTCTTTCTGCCGTGTCTGTCCAACACAACGACGACGACGACCTACTTTTTAATAACGGACACTCGCACGAACGTTCGTCGCGTGTATCACTCGTTCCTCTTTCTCTCTCTCTCTCTCTCTCTCTTTCTTGTTTCGTTGTGTCCTTATATGTAACGAGTGTTTTACTACGCACTGTGTTTATTCGCGAAAGGGTGAGTGTTTATTCGCGAAGCGTAATAAAAAAAATAAATAAAATCGAACAATGTTAAAAAAAAATCAAACATAAAAAATAAAATAAAAAAATTGTTTATGAGCGCATCGTCGTTTATCGCTCTTTTCGTCGATCGATCGTACGAGATATCGAATCGAACGAGTTCGTTCGACGCACGGGGACGCATGCGCTTTTGACTCGACGTCGAGCATACGCGTATAACTTTGAGCCGGAGGACCCTTGCTACGTTGCTGGAAGAGCTTCCAGCGAAATGGAAGAGGACTGCGAAAGCCGATTGACAAACGATGACAACTGGGCAAAAAGAATAACGAAACACGTGGGCGATTTCGCACGTGCGACGATTTACCGCGACGCACTTTTTCCTCTCTCTACATATATAATATTTATATATTTATGTGTGTGTGTATGTGTGTGTTTCGTATAATGTTAAATTATAGTAAATTATGGTACGCCCACGTATCGTCGCACTTCTTCGCATAGATCTTTAGACTTCGCGAAAGGGTGTGTTTTACTCGACTTTTTGTTATCATTTATTAGACGCGAACACTTGGTTCGCGTGCAAAAAGTAAGGAAAACTTGGATCGATAAGAGAGCTCTGTATTGGTGTTAACGCGAAGCAACGTCCGTAGTACAAGGGTGTGAAAATTGCCGCGATAACGGTTAACGTTTATAGAGGATGATTTAACTATGAAGTTTCAACGATTCGATCAAATCTTACGAACGTCGCAAGAACGTCGCAAGAACGTCGCCAACTCGAACGGAGATCCAGATTTTTATTACAATTTTTACGAATTTTATTACGTTACGTACGATTATTGTCGAGAGATTCTCAGAGCACTGACTTTGAAAATTCCTGCGTTATACGATCAATTTTCCAGAAGACTTATTACAGTCGAGTATTTTTCTCGAAGTCTCTCGTCTCTCGTTTTATCTCAAAGAAATGACCGAGGAATGATGTTTTTTTTTTCTTTTTATCTTTTTCTTCTCTCGTCTTCAGAGACGTTTCTGCTCTTTGTGAGCTCCGAGCGCGGTCTTTCGGTGTATACTTTTATCTCTTTCCGTGTCTCTCTCTCTCTCTCTCTTTCTCGACATTCGTAAAACTTAGCGGGAGTCATTTTTCTATTTTCGTCACACAGCATCTTCGTCTGGCTCGTCTCTGACAACGGTCCAGCCCGAGGGGGCGGTTTTATGGCAAAGTGTAGGAGAATCATTTTTTTTCCCAACACGTACGATGAGAAACTACTTGGCTGCTTCTTTTACAAATAATAAAGATTCAACCATCACTTTCATCGTCAGGCAAATATTACTCTAACCACGTAATGTTTACGGCAAATTTCGAGCTAGATTTTTTTCCCATGTAAAATTATTTGTTCTTTCTAACATTTTGCTAAAGTGAACAAAAAAAATCCCTTTCGTGAGTTTAAGGGTCTCTGTTAAATTCGTTGAAAAATTCTGGTCGAAATTAAAAAAAAAATCGACATTTCAAATGGCTGTACGTTTGTTTCTCGTTCGTCTGACGTTAAAAGGAACTTTGTAACTTTTAGAAGCGCTCGGTTTAAAAAGGACACACTTTCATCGAAAATTTCACTGATACTTAGCAATTGATAAGTGAAAACTCGAAAAAACTGTGAAACTTTACGTTTTTTCGTTTTTTTTTTATATATAAATTGTCTTTAGTTCGAAAAATAATATTCTTCAATTTTACCAATTTCGTAAAACCCAAATATCTACAAATCTGCAAATTTTGATTCGAGAAACCGAGAGAAAACAAGGTAAAAAAAACTGTTGGAAAAAAGGCTTGAAGGTGAGTTTTTTAAATTTGTAATTTACGTCGTATCGTATTCCATCACTGATGGGGATTTCGCCGCTGCGAATGCAAGGAGGACATTCTTCTCGAGCTGTACATATATATATGTATACATAAAGACAAGGTATGGAATCAAAATCAGCGATCCAATCATAGCAGCGGCAATGTACAGGGCACATTGCCGCACGAGAGACCGAGCAAACTTGTATAGAGGCCGTAGTCGTTGCCGCGCCATGAATAATGTAAAACCTATACATATATACGTAAATACAGAGGACACGTACATATTATACAAAGACGCGAAGAGTTGCGAGAGTGCAGCCACGTTCGATTGAACCAGCTGTCAGTGACCAATTACAGCTCCAACTTACACGGTCTCTGTATGTCTGTATATCAATGTGTCAATGTATGTGCGTCCGTATAAGTTTGAGTTGAAATGTGTGTGTTACGTATAAATACAAATAAATCGCGGCGCGACCCACGATCGCGCATAAATTAAGATCTCTCTTATGGCCTTTGGTCGAGCCCGACCCGAGCTTCGATAATATTGGACCGACGAATACCCGCGCCAACGAGACGACGTTCGAGCGCGTGTTTCTTCGTCCTCGCCACAAAGAAGATATGGGTGAATAAAAAAAAACCGGAGAAACGGACGAAAATAAAGAGACAAAAAATCGAAATTAAATTCGATGAAGAGATTGGCCGATAAACGAGATGATTTTCGTTCGAGACGGCTCAACGGCGTATCTTCCATTTTACCTTTTTCTTTCCTACCGCGCGACGTGTGCCATAGGAACGACCACAAGGTGGGGCGTGACACGCGTGTGTGGGAAATTTCTTAATGATCGAATCGACGGTAGCGTGTCTCTATAAATATGCGTGTATATATAGTTATACTACAATGGCGACTGCGTAACGCGAGAAAACGCTGGGAGAGGGGGCTGAAAAAGTTGAAAGGTCGAAACTACGATCGTAGATTCGCGTGACCCGTTCAACTCGAGAGTTCGACCGCGACACAAGAAATAAATATAAAAAAAAATTAAGAAAAAATCGACCAAGATCTATCGAAAAAAAATTATACAAATACACGCGATGATATCGAGGTCGCGCACCCTCGTCGAACGAATAAATCAAAGAAATTCGTCGCGTGCTCGTGTAATTACGCGCTAAATTTTCAATTCGTAAAATAGCAAAACGACGCTGCGGCTTTTGTCGTCGTGATAGAGGCTGCTATATACTTGGCCTCTCGTATACATATATACCTATATATGTGTGTAGCACGTATCGTCGTGAGACTCGAGGACGAACGATCGAAAGTATAACGGCCCGTGTATTACCGTGTAGCGTAGCCGGTAAACACGGTAATTGAGCCGAGTTACCCGTCACGAAATGCGAGTACCTACTGCTGTATATAAGCAACCCCCTATATATATATATGTATATATCATTGCACGATTGTACATATATGGACATGTGCATGTACGTGGTTTGAAACGTACGCGGGATAAGTCTACCGAATCGATCCGGAAACACGCTTCCACGTGACACGCTACTTTTCGTCGGCTCTGAAAGCCGAGGGAGAAAAAGAGACGAAGAGGGGAAGAACGAGAGAGAGAGAGAGAGAGAGAAGGAAGGTGGGGGGCAGATTACACGAATGAATATATATAATTTTATTTTTACGATATGAAACCGCAGAATATACAGATATTACGTGTACGGCACACCGTTCGCGGTACTTTCCACGTGAAATGCCGCACCGTTTAGTCACGAAGGCCCTTGCGACGAATTCCCAAAGAAATTGTTGACCCGACGAAAATTCTGTAAAACATGCAAGAATGTATTTGGGAAGGAATTCTTACGACGCGACAGAGAGAGAGAGAGAGAGAGAGAGAGAGAGAGAGACGGAAAGAATTTGTTTTATTTTACGGTCGAAAAGGGAAAAAAAGAAAACGTTATCGATACTTCAAAAATTCTCGAGGAATAAGATTGCAAATGTTTGAATTGTTTTTTTTTCGCCACTGTTTACGAGAGGATGAAATCGTGATCGTGATCGAAATGAGAGTATACGGAAAATAACGAGATATCGAGGGTCGGATCTGACGTGACGAGAAAAAGGAAGAAGGGGAAGGAGAGAAAAAAGAAATAGTCGCGAGGTAACCAGAACTACCGAGAGAGGCGGCTCTCGGGCGCTGCTTGGGATATCGATATCGATTCTAATATCTCCTGTCGCCTCGGGATAATATTTTATTCCCTATATATCTTTCTCGCCTCGTTTTACGTATCGGCATCGGTACGACTATACCTAGTAGGTACGACTTCTGTCGTCTCTACGAGTCACGCCAAAGACGAGGCTTGTATTTAACCTATACTTATATATACGTGTGTTTATTTAACTAAGATGGCGTCTCTTATGTGAGATTTCCGAGGCGATAATCATGTCTCGTGTTCCATCCAACGTATACATGTATAAAATATAGAAGGAGAATCGTTATATAAACGGCAATGTGAGCGTAAACTCGCGCGTGTCTCACTGAATTGAGAAAAATACGAGAGATGCTGCGAGCACAAATCTCCATCTCCTTTGTTCATCATTCTCATTCTTACAAAAGAATTCGATATGAAAATACGATACCACGAGAATATTTCAAATTTATCGTTGTTGAGGATATAAAAAACAAAACGATGGGATTAAAATTTGAAAAAGGATAATAAAACGTAAAAAAGAAATATATATTGATAATAATAATAATGAAATAATAATAATTCGCGTCGTATTGACTCGTAAAATCAATATGCGAAATTCTGTATAGCTCCATTCGGTACTCGAGTTATATCTCGGAAGCGCAACCACGTGGGATAAAGGCTCGAAGGAAGGAGCCCAGGACATGCGAAGCCGAGCAGCAAAAGTGGCCACAAGGCCAAGTGGGGACGCAGGTTTCCCCGATGGTCAAGAGAGTAGAGTGCGAGAGAGACAAAGACTCGAAAGATAAAACAAACAAGAAGAGAGAGAGAGAGAGATGAAGGCTAAGAAGAAAATCCGGTGGCTGCAGATTCTCTAGACAGGAGCGAGGCACCCTTCCTCCTGTTCGGCCCTTCACCCCACCTCTTCCCCATTCTTCGCAACCTCGAAAAACTCTTTGTCGCGTAACTCGATCCTTTCATCACCGAAGGGAGAGACCATAAACGTGCGAGCACGAGTAAAGCGAGTAAAATAAGGAATAAAGAAAATAGTGGAGAGAGAAAGAAAAGAGAAAGAAAAAAAGAAGAACAGAAGTCCTAAATCTCTTACTCACTTGCACTCTACCATCAGCGACAGAGCGACACTTTCCTCAAATAAATTGCTCTCGCCTCGCAAATAATGAATTTCTACACAAACATACCTTCTCGCTCACGTTCTGTATCAAGGCGTACAACACACGCCCCTTTTTTCATTTCTTTTTCTTTCTTCGGTAGAAACTCTCGTGGGGAGGGGAAGTCACTTCGTAAATACATAAACGATCTGACGAAAATACACACAATTTTATACGCGTGCATACCTGTGCCGTGTAATATACAAAACCTATGTACAGACACGAGTCTGCGAACGCTCGTAGCTCTGGTACGAGCGTGCGAAGTGACGCGACAGCTCGTTTGCAAACTCCAAAGACTCGCGTTTTATACACTGTACATACTTATACTTAAATATATATATGTATATACAGACACATAGCCACACATACACACACATATACATCTATATAGTGAATAAGAGAAAAAGAGAAATAAGGCACAGGCATTGGTGTAAAGTACCGTACAGTCGAGCGAATGTGTACAGTACTTTAAAGCTTAGCATGTACTATTTACCGGCGTACTGTCGTTACAGTCGAATATCTCGTAAATAAAATCATCAAATGTCCAACGAATTAAGAAAACATTTTATTTGATATCATTTTACACGGTATTATAATTTAACGTCTTCTCGAAAAGACGTTTGAATATCTTTATAGAAGACAGGATGCTTCGATCGAAGATGCGAATAATAAAATAAAAATGTCGATGGTAGAGCGTGAAAAAACAAATTTACGAGAAACTTTACTGTAAAAGCGAGACTGCTGATCGAAGAATCGGTTGTGTGTGGTGGTAAACCCGGTAATAGTCAGGGGTATTAGCAACAGCATTCGAGGGACGATATAGACTCTCTTTCTCTTAGAAACATGCTGCTATACGTATATGTATATGTGCAAGCCAGCCCGTTACGAGGGAGTCTCGAAGAGAAAAGGCACCGCGACCGAGCAGGTACGAACCAACTGCTCGCCCGAATAGGGATCGAAGGGAGTAAAGAAGAAGAAGAAGAAGAAGAAGAAGAAGAAGAAGAAGCAGAGGAGAAGAAGACGAAGAAGTAGAAGAAAGGAGAAAAACGTATTTTCTGGGCTTATATGTTCGGTGGGAGCGAGGGAGAACGAGAGATCGACAAAGAAACTGAGTGGGTCGAAGCTGAGAGACGTCCGTATACCCCGGGCAAAGAGCTCCAACTATATATATATATACATATATCTATGTATGCATACATATACTTGGCGCTCTGAGTTGTATCTATATATATATATTATATATAGGTATATACAGGAATCTCTTCGAGCTCTCTAATAGGCAGGTGACTATGCCTCAGAGACCCAACTGCCGGGTTCCCTCTCTATCGCTTTCCTTCGTATTTTTCTCGAACGTATATATGTCTCTCTATATATATATATATATATATATATATACATAATGCCGCCTCTCTCCCTCTCACTCTCTCGTCTAGTGAAACAAGCAAACAATAACACGTATCGACTTCCATGGAGAAGACACAATCGAGTCCTCCCACCGGAGGCCACGTCGATATTACACACGCTCTTTTGTCAACACGTATATCGATTCCATTTTCTCGCTCGTTCTCTGTTTCTCGTCACTCCTTTCTTTTTTTTTACTCGTTCATTCTTTGTCACTCACGTTCTCGCCCTCTTGGCCTCTCGCATCGAGTTTCGGATATTGATGGAGTAATATATATATGAATGTACGTTGCACTGTTATATGTGTGTGAATGTATATAGAGGGGAACCCAACGAAATGCTCTTTGGCCGCTCTCGACCCGGATCGGTTGGTACACACCATATGGTCTCGTTTATGTCGTGTCGTTGAGTCAATCGGTATACAACGCGTGATGCATGAATTGTAGATCTATTTTTATCATGGTAAGTCTTTCTTATGGCTATCACTGTTAAGAACATCGGATGATGATAAGAAATGGATTTATAAGTTATACATTGTTTTATGAGAATTCAGTTCGAAATATATCTTGTATATATATATGTATATTTCTCATGCTCTAAATTCATTTTGAACGCTCACTCGTTTCGCCGAGGATGTTGTACATTGAGCGGGAATTCTTTGCAATGGACAAATCCAAAATACAGCGACTATATTCATTCCTCGTTTCATGATTCAGTTGCATTTTTTTCTTGTCGAATGGTGATAAGGTTAATTATACCTACGTACGATTACGATTTACGATACTCGATAATTACACCGTGATGCAAACTTTGTGAACTTTAAGGATGGAACATCGGGAAGTAGCTTTTCCATTTTTTTAATAACGCGCGCAGGCGCGCGAGAGTGTGCTGCTTAAGGCTGCCGTGGCAACATGCGCAAACCATCGATTTTCGACGTCTGCGCATCGAGCATTATACTGGGCCAATCACGCTGGTTTATAATAGTTTAAACGCGTATAAATATATTCTAGGTTATGTCTTTTCTTTATCGAATAATTTTACTATAAGCGACGTGTCCATTCTGTTGATTGTTCAACACGAGAGAGTATCTCTTTCGAAATATTCAATCGACGCGACGGCCATCGGCGTTTTCGGAACCGCGCGGGTGCGCGCGCATTCGTTGGCGGCCATGTTGCGAGTAGGGAAAGAGCGCGTTTATTTGAATCTCTTTTCGCACGACAGTATGATAACTATCAATGTAGTAAGTATAATAGCGTATAACTACTGTATGTACATATATATATATATATATAACTAATATCAAGTAGAAAGACGATATATATTTATATAGGTGTATCGAGTACGGCAATAGTATAGCGTTGGTGTCGACGGTTGCTGTACCGCGATAGTGAATAAAAAAAAATCTTGTAAGCGTTTGTAGCGCCATTAACTGTCGAACGTGTAGACCGCACGTCGGTGCTCGGCAGAAGTAGAAAGTGTTAATTAACCGTGACGTTACGTAGTCGTACATAGGCAACAGAAGTCGCTAAGATAGACCAGGAGTGCCTGGCTATTACAAATTTCTTCGGTGGCAAATACGAGAGTTATCACTGATGGTACTCGAGAGAAAGAGGGAGAGAGAGAGACGATAGAAATTTATGGAATACCGAGAGTCGGAAACTTTTTCTTTCTTTTCTCGTTTCTTCTCCACGCTCCATTGGATCCCACAATGCCGTACTTGTGTTATTATGCGAATTGCTCACGATCGACAGAAAACCGCAATTTCATTTGTCGACTCTGACAAAAGTGTGTGTTACACACAACGAGACTGTTGTGGGTCTGTTGAAACGTTCGTCAGGTAAAAATTCTTCGCCAACTGTATACAGCCGCGATAATCTCGGGGAAGTATTGGTTCAAAGTTTGACCAGAGTCTTGAGTAACCCAGTAAAATTTGTTACAGGACGTACCAACCAATATTTCACACTAGGACCGAATTTAAATTTGCCAATATTATTGTATAGTGAATTTCAGTGTCTCGACACTTCGTAGCGTTTTATGTACACTCGACTAGAGCGTCAGGCATTTACTCGTACCACGATTTTTCTACATTCTCGCAAATGCAAATTTGAACTTTAACTTTAACTTGAACAACTGAAATGACTAGAAAGTGTTAATTGATCTAGCTTCATCGAGCAATGCGATTCTACGTGCTTATGTACAATTATAATACGTATATCTCTCCCTCTCTCTTGCTCTCTCTTTCTCTCTCTCTCTCTCTATATATATATACGAAACTTGAAAGGAATTTGCAACGCTGGCATATACTTTTCTCTCGTCTCTGCACGACCTCGCCGTGTCTTTTGCTCTCACGTAGTTTCCGGAAATGACGAAATAAAAGTTGGAAAATTCCCTCCGAGAGTGTTTCCGTCTCGATTCTCTCGGTATACACACAAGACTGGCGAGTCTACTAAGAGTCGTAAGCACAAAGTATAAAATAACCAAGGAGAGGAAGAGAGTGAGATGGAACGAAGAAAAGAAAAAAACTCAGTTTCATCGAGTGGAAGCGAAGACGAACCAGGAGTAGGTAGGTATGTTTGTCTACAGAGAAATGGTACGACACTAATTCAATAAGTCTACACGATTCTGGACGATCGAACGAGCTCTCCTGAGAATGACCATATACGTACATCGAAGTCGTTTAACGAGAAATCCGGACGAAATATCGTTTTTCTTTTTACCTTTTTTTTGTTCTTTGTTTACCAACTTGGTTTCTTCCTCCATTTATCACCCGGATTTCCACTCGTTAAAAACAAACATCGGGGCATAAACGTTTCCAGCAATTACGAGAAACGCTTGGCGATTGTAAAAATTTCTGTTCGACATTCCCACGCCCCTCCTCCTCCTCCTTCTCCTCCCCTTTGAGAAAAACGTCGAGTCTCGGGGGTAGGGAGGGAGATTAAAAGAAAGTTAATAGCCGAGTTATTTGTGTTTTACCGAGAATATATTACATTAGAAGATATTGCGAATAACGAAATTATCTCACACTATTTCACATCTCGGATTCCAACAAACCGACTCACACCCACACCCATACATACACACATACACATACATACATATATATATCGAGGTATGGAGCGGTAAGCGCATTATCCCACTGATTGTTCGTTCAGAAACGCACGCGCGGGTTCTCCATCGAATTAGTGCCCTGACGACTGTACGTTCGGTTCATGGCGAGGCAGACGGCAGGGCAGAGAGGAGGAGGGGGGGGGGGGGGGGGGGGGGAGTGGAATCAATGGACGCCGAATTTGGATTGTTGCATCGAATCTGAGGGGAGAACACCCTTGGTACCGGCAAGTAGTGGACTATACTCGGTGGAGCACACCGATGTCACACACTGTCAGTCGTACCCAGAGAGCACGTATTCGAACCACACGGTTCGAGCATAAGTGGCCACGCACACTCGGCAATGCCAGAATAAAGCAGATGCGACTATGTCTATCTATCTATCTATCTATATATATATGTGTGTGTGTATAGTGTTGTGTGTAAATGAGAATATTGCAAACACGAGCACCAAGGATGATCGTGAAGCCACCGTCGGCGCCAGGCGTACTCCCTCGCTCCGACCCACTCCTCTACCCAATGTCCATCTCTCGTGTCTATCCCCTCCAACCACGCTCTCGTACACAATGTGTGTGTATGCATAATTCGAGACAATGTAACTCGCCGGATACACGAAACAATTAGTGTACAGCGGTTGCGTCGTGCTGGCAGACGCCACTGGCCGACCTACCCTTTTGGGTCGCTAAATTCGTGCCGCGCCACGGAAGATCCGAGAAATTGGTATTAAACCTCGTCACTGTCGCGTCCAATAAAATTATCACGACAATTTGTCGAATAAATTGTACCTAATTATACAATCTATAATAATGAATGTTTTTTTCAAATACGACCGATTGCTCAATGAGAATAATTTTTCGTCTCTGACCATTTGGTGGCGACGTAATCTGTTTTACGAAGCGCGGAGGGGTGGATTCCGGGGGTAAAGGGAGGGAGGGATCGGGGGGGCTCTAAGTCCAAGAATCGAGTGAACGCGAGGGACAGATGCGAAAAGACGAATGGAGGGAAAAAAAAGGAAGAAGAGAGCGCGGAGTGAGACACACAGGAAGACGAAACGAATGAATTCTTCGCGTCCGTGTATGCACATGGGTGTGTGTGTGTGTGTGTGCAATACAGAGAGATCTTCGCGTACGTTTATGAGAGGAAACGCACACCACGAAAATGGCCCGGTGAATGTGCGGGTGCGTTAGGCGAGCGCTTGCGCACTTATTCCTCCGCTGTTATAAGCCAGCGGGCGCATTCAACAGACAGGGCCGGCAAATTGCGAGAAAGGGAAACGACGATGTAGAGAAAGAGCGAGTTAGGCTGAGACCGAGACGAGAGAGAGAGAGAGAGAGAGAGACAGAGAGAGAGAGAGAAAGAAGGATAGCGAGAAGGGGCTGAGAGATAGGGGAGATAGAGATGGCATCACAGACGGTGGAATGAATGAGAGAGGGAACGAGAGAAAAGACGAGAGAAGAGTAAGAAAGAGACGGTAAGACGGCGAAAGGCCAGAAGATATGGAGAAAGAGAAAGACGAGAGAGTCGATGAGTGAGAAGGACTAATTTTCCATCCCTGTCGCTCGCACGGTACGCACACGGTCGATCGCTCCTGCCTGCCTCCGCCATTTTGTGCTGCTGCTGTAGCTCTCTCACTCTCTACCTCTCTCGTGGAGGAGCCACGGCATTCCTGGCCTGGGAAAATATTGCCACGGATCCCCGGGAATCGCTTTCTCCCTCTCTCTCGCTCTCGCTCGCTGCCTCGGTCTTTCTTTCTTTCTTTCTTTCATTCTCTCTCTCTCTCTCTCTTTGCACGCTTGAAGCCACGATGAAAGGAGTAAAAGATAGAAAGAAACGGAGAATCCCAGAGGCCCGTAATCTTGGACGTTGTGCGGCCGCTCGTGTAAGAGAGCAGAGGGCGCCTCAGGCCGGCCAGTAGCCGAGAACTCGGGTTATAAGACCCGCGTCGCGACGACTCTTCCTCCTCTTCCTCGTCGTCGTCGTCGTCGGAAGAGAGCACATCTCTCTACTTTTCGCGAATATATACATATGTAAAAGGTATATAGATACCTATGTATATGAAATAAAAGATAGACGGTGAAGAGAGGGGTGAACAAATTTGCCGGCTACGTGCGCCGGAAGTAAAAGCGGATAGGAACGATCTTGTTCGTACTTCGACGGCGCATACTCACGCGTTGTCGCGTCATATGCATATAAATATAAATGTACTTTTGTTCGGTGACTGCCGCATGCGACGAGGAGAAGATGAACCTGACTAAGAAGAAACCTTCATCGGCAATGCGACAATACGTTCCATGCCTTTCTGCCACGTTATTTATTCGTTTCGCTCGCGCCTATATACCATTTTCTCTCTCTCTCTCTCTCCCTCCCTCTTAGTCTCTTTTGTCATTCACCCTCTCTCTTTCACGGCTGTTTCTCTCGAGCGAACTCTCGAGGCTTAACTCTCTTGCTCAACGTAGTCGAGTGATGCTGGTTCATCGGGTACAGTACCAGATACAAGTACACACTCCATGGTGCTCCGGGGACTTTATAAGCCCCAAGGCACTTTGTTCCATTTGCAATGACTCTTTCGATCGGCTGGTTCAAGCGACTAGTCGCCAATCTTCCTATATACATATCATATAAATTAACACTTCGTCTGCAAACCTGGGTCGTTCGTGTCCGAACGAAAACAGTTTTGGTTTGTACCGGGAAAATAAGGGTAGGACGGATGCTCCTCCATGTCTGTAAAAAAAGTTATATAGGAAGGGGATCTAATGCCCAAGTTTCAAAATTTTAGTACCTTCCAGGTAGTGGCGACGAGCACACGAACTTTGCAGAGGACACGAAAGACCCAGGTTTGCAGACGGCGTGTAGTAAACAGGTAAGTTCGTGAAAACTTTTTTTTTGTGTTTTACGGTATTTTGACATCAGTGACTAGTCAGCATGCCTAAAAAAAAATTTGGAATTTTTTCTTCCAGTATTTTTTAAAATGGAGCAGCGATCGGCCGAAGATATCACGCGCGTACTGCGTCAACGAGAAACAATAAATTATTTTGGCGGTGAAAGCAGTGAAGAGGAAATAGACTCGATCGAAGAGGCAGATAGCGAGGCAAGCGAAATAAGTATTTCGATTTTAGAATCGGCGGAGAGCGAGAGTGAAGTCGAGGACGAGCAGGTAGCTACTGAACCAGGTCGACGCCGCAAATTTGTCTACGGCAAGGATAAACATAAATGGTGCCTTGACCCTCCGGAAACTCGAGGCCGCAGTCAAGTCTAACGGAGATTTTACCGAAAGCCATTGGCGGAGTGGTCCTTGCGCGTACACCCCTCCAATTTTGGAGCGCGTTATTCACCGAGGATATGTTGGAAATAATCGTCAAATTACAAATGCTGAAATCAAACGGTTTCTAGCAGGGAGCTAAATCGCTGATGATGCGTCATTCCAAAATATTACTCTAACCGAGTTGAAGGCATTTCTGGGCATTTTATACTCGTGCGGTGTCCAAAACAACAACAAAGTCAATCTGACTGAAGTGTGGTCACACGAATTCGGGTCAACGTTCTGCAGGGTGACGATATGTCACGGCGTCGATTCGAATTTATAAGTTGCCGTCTTCGATTCGACGACAAAACAACACGTGCTGCCAGACGCGCCGAGGACGGTCTCGCTCCGATTCGTGAAATATGGGATATATTCATGAAGAACTGTCAAAACAATTACAATCCCAGTGAATTCTTGACGATCGATGAACAGCTGTTGGGATTTTGCGGACGTTTCTCGGCGCGCGTGTATATAAAACCCAAACCGGCGCGATATGGGATTAAAATAGTGACCATGAACGACGCGAAAACCTTCTACATGTACAATGCCATTCCGTATACTGGTAAAGTACCAATAGAGCGAGGTGAGAGCGTGCCTTCTTATTATGTACCAAACCCAAACCCATCCACAACACAAACAGAACAATAACGTGTGATAATTGGTTCTCCTCAATTGAAATTTTCAATAAAATGAAACAACAATTCAATATATCGATGGTAGGCACGCTCCGAAAAAACAAGCGTCAAATTCCAATTTCGTTCGCAAAAAATGCTTCTCTTGGCACGACAAGATACGGGTATGACGGGCAAAACATTTTGCTATCGTATTGCCCAAAAAGAAATAAGGGTGTTTTGGTCCTGTAATCTAGGCATAAGAGCGGTAAAATAAGTGAAGACACCGGTAAGCCAGAAATTATCGACTTCTATAACAAAAACAAACGTGGCACAGATGTTTTTGATCAAATGTGCGGAAATTATACGTGCGCTCGTGTATCCTCACGTTGGCCAATGCGCGTTTTCTTAGGCATGCTGGACCAGGCCGGTGTCAATGCCAACATATTGTAGGGGAAGAGTGGCATGAAAGAGCCAGTTTTTAAATAAAAGGCAAATAATACAAAAGGAAATAAATAAACAATATGACTTCTATCATAACTTGTTGTTTGATTCCTCATGTACGTAATGTCATAAAATATTTTCCAAAAAAGACAATATTTTTGAGTTCTAAGCATTTTAAAAAAAATTGAGATTCGGCTCTTTCATAACACATAGGCTTTGAAAGAGCCGGCAAAAGTTTTGAAAGAGTCAAGTTGTTACTGCAGGGTTTGAACGGTAAATTAATAAAGATATCATTGAAAACATTTATATAATAATGTTTTAAATAATGCAAACTCGGAATAAACAATTTACTAACAAATCGAAGACACTAACAAAATCAGCCGTTTGAGATTATCATTACAAACTAAGTATGTCTTTTTAAGAACATATAATTAAAAACAAAAAGAAAGACTTCAAAAAACTTAAAAATATTTTTGGCAAAAATAATGCAATCACCCAGTCACGCCACAGGACTCATGTGCCCAACCGGAACAAATTTTGTACTGGTAAAACTCTTGACTGCTGTTGCTATAATTTTCATTGCACACCAAACAGTTATCATGTCCTCTTCCTCTTTATTTTCATCCTTGATTAAGACCTTTATTACTTGTGACAATACTATATTGTAGTCAGAATTTGAATCTCTATCATTGCTTTCTGAAGTAAAAATAGGTTTATTTTAATCAGATATCCAAATAAAATAATTTTATTGTTCATATAATTGATAAATATAGGCCTTGAAATGTAATAAAAAATTAGCCCTGGAAGAGCCTATTGGCTAATAGTATCCACGAGATCTTGTCGGCGACCGAAATCGAGGCAAGATAAAATGGCTCGGGTCGGATAAAATGGACAAACGCAAGCGATGTTATTATTGCAAAATTGAAAAAGATCGGAAGACGCAGTACTGCTGTGTAAAATGTAAGAAACCCGTATGCGAAGAACATCGCGCCGTGTGCTGTTTTCAATGCGTGGAATAATTAATAATCATCGATAACAATTCACTGTTTGGTTGAATCATAATATGTAATAATATGCTATTAGAAAGTATTTTTCATTGTCAAAAAATGAAAAAGAAAATTTCTTTGCTAATAAAATGTGTGAAAACAAACATGCAACGTAATTTATTACCTATTTTCATGTCCAAAACTTAAGTACTTTGCTTTGGGTAAATGAAACAAAATATTTTTTTTCTTGAAGCTGCACTATTTACCTTTAATTTCCAATTTGAAAAACCCCGGTATCTTAATTTGTCTCTGAGTTAAAATTTTTTTTGTAAATTATTTTTTTTCCCGAATTTCTTTATTTATTTAACAAAAGATGTATAAAAAAATTTAATTTCCAAAAATTTTCCAATTGGCACTTCAAAATGAATATTTTGAGAAGTAGCATGAATTTTTTCAGAATTTTCTGATTGGATTAAGGGAGTGAAATGATAGCCGGACGCGAAAGACCCATTTTTGCAGACGAGAGGTGCGGGAAAAACGTTTGCAGGCGAAGGGTTAATATATATATATATATTAGGTATAAACCTCTCCCTCTCTCTCGTAGAACTTTGAATCGTTCGGACGGAAGATCGTAACTTTTTTTTTCTATCGAGAATTCATTGAAACGCGTTCGCCATTTCAGGAGCATTCTCGTCTACATAATTATAGCCTCGGTTTTATGTCGATCTTAGAATAGGCACAACTGGTATACATAAATAACAATATTTACGAGAGGAAAACTAGTTGAAATTTCGCGTAGACGCGTCTGTCGAATTCCCGCGTGAAAAACATATTTATTTTCAGACCACCGTTCCATGACGATGTCAATTTGTGTCCAAGTTTCGATCGTTCGATGAACCAAACGATGATTTAACGATGATTCGGATAGAGAATAATTTTCAATTTTATCGTCGACGCAACAAAAAAAAACCGATAAATTTTTAAAAGACGTTCGATCAATATCAAAAACAATATTTCCTCGTATGAACAGGTGTACTTTTTTCTTTCGTCTTCGCGTTTTTTTAAGTAGATTAGATATATACGAGTCTGTTTAGCGGCAAATGGGGTTAAGTCATATTACTATATATCACACCAGAAACGACTTTTCATCGGCAATACCCTCTTGGGTCTGGTTAACACTTGTACGATCGTATGAACAACTAGTTGACTTTCGATGAATTAACATTGTGACAGTGATAAAGAATCTCTCTATCTCCTTCTCTCTCTGTCTTTCTCGCTCACTCTCGTAATCGTGTAAAGCACTCGTGCTTGCCATTTTGCAGCATTCGAGCGATACAGTAGAACGCTTTTCCCACACGTATGTTAAAACGAGACAGAGAGAGAGAGAGAGAGTAAAAGACACACGAGGTTGAAGTATGTTGACGATAAATTTTCCGATATAATTTGAGATTCGGTGTATATATATATATAGACATATGGTGGGAATGGCGATATATGTAGGGAGGTGAGATAGAGAGAGAGAGAGGGAAGTTGAAGGCTCGAAGGCGTGATAAAGAACGCATGCTCCGCAAGCAAAATATAAACAGCGTTATGTCCCTCATGTTTATATACATGTGTATATGTAATTTATTATACACGGGCATATTTTTATATTTATTTTTGACTCGGAATTTGTATAGGAGGAAGCGAGAGAGTGAGAAAGCGAGCATAGAGCTCGACTATCGCGCGAAGCGTGGAAAAATAAAAAAAATGCTGGCGGATGAAGATGAGAGATAACGCGAAAAAGAGGTGGTGGAGAAACGGCTGAGGGAGAAGAGCGAATACAGAGAACCGAGAAAAGGAGAGGAGGACGCGTGTGTTTTACGTCAAAGCTTAGTTCCTACAACGTCGCTCGTGAAAAAGAAAAAAAGAAAAAGAAAAAACGCGAACAACGTGAAAAGAAACGTGGCACAAAAGATTTTCTCGTCTCCGGTGTGCTTCTCGGAGATCTCCGTTGAGTGGGACGAAGAACCGAGAACGAAGCATCGTGCGAAATACCTTTTACTCGCTTTTTTTTTTATCGTCCGTACTTTTTCTTCTCGTCGCAAACGTCGAACATTAATTCACGAAGGAAATTTAACGATTCCGCGCGAACGTATAAGCACGTAGGAATTATGACTTTATTACTTTTATGGAAGTTGACGCGAAGGAAAGAGAGAAACGTGCAAGTAGGAAGAAATATTATTCTTTCTTTTTTAACAACAAACATAAACGGACTTTAGTTTCTTTTGACTATTTACCGTCTCGCGCGCTAACCGGCCCCCGTTCGATATTCAACCCGCGATTATTATTGTATACGGCCAAATTCTTAACAGGCGTAAGCGTTTGCCAAGCCAGAAGGTAGAATATTAAGTATTTCTTGTCGCACGATAGTTATGCAGTCGTTAAAGCCGTAGTTAATTATTATGAATTAGCCTGCGGGAGTCAGAGAGAGAGAGAGAGAGAAAGATTGGGAGTGAGTTAGTGAATGGTATGACGCAGTTATCTCTCCGAAACCAAACACGTATATACGTACGTAAGGTATGTAATATTGGGTAGAACTCGAAGAGTCGCGAGCAGAATGGCAATTGGACCGGATCCAAGAAAGATTTACAAAAATTGAATGAGTCGGAATAGTTTGTTTCCACGAAATGTCGCGGTGAACAGCGAAGAGAAAAACACACATACACACATAGCCACGACGAGAGCAGCACGACAGCACGCGAAAGATGAAAGATGAAAAACAAGACGATAAACAAAAAGAAATCGGATAAGGCAATTCCAGTGTGGAGCGAGTTCGTGGAATCTCGTTGGCGCGAATTCCAAGAATACCGTAGTAATTTGTCTTAATACGGATGAATATGATTTCATTAAAATTGCAATTAGGATGGGAGATAGGCGCTATTAAGTATAATACGATCGATTAATTATTTGGGTCGAGCAACTATTGGCTGTGTCGAGCCAATCAATTCGGTCGGCATAGAAAATCGTTCCTTTTCCCAACTGACCTTTATCCTCGGGGCAGAGGGAAAGTGTGCAGGTAACATCGATTTTATACGTATAATTGAGCGTTTCGTACTCCGGTACTAAAATATGTAAATTCTCGATGCACAAAAGCATACACGTCTCTATACACTGTTTAAATGTTTATTAATGTTTTCCTTTTCCTTTTTTTTTCATTCTTTTCTTTCGTCGCTTTATCCTCGTCTCGAGCGCGCAAACGACTGAAAGTTTACAATATATACCTTTTGTGTATTGTGTCTATGTACTTACCGTGCGCGCTCGAGTTTACGAGCCTGTCGGACCGATCGCTCTCTCGCGACCTGCAGGCATTAATTTGATTTAATTGTCCGTGAGAGTCGAGCATAACAATGATGATTCTATATATATGTATATATTTCATAGCTTATAATACGTCGACGAGAAATCAGCAACAACATCGATCGGAGACAATGAGAGAACTCGGGCCCCCCGGGAATATCGCGTGCCTCGCCCTCTACCGGTGCCGAACGCGGTCGGCGTAAGGGGGGTGGGGTTGAAGGCACATGGATTTCTAATCGTTAGCGATCGTACGGAAGCTCGTTCGGTTAAGAAGGAAGCTATTGAAACGATAAATCGCGTGAGTCGCGACATTTTGGTATTGTTATTTTTACAGGGTTAAAAAATAATAAAATGGCTGAACGAGCGTTTCTGATCGAATAATAATGGTTCGAATTTGTCCAAGGGAATAAAAGAAACGTAATTGTTCGATATGTTATCAATATCTAGTCGCTAGTTACTTGTTAATTTAATCACATTATTAAACCTAGTTTGACGAGTAGATATTTATTTAATTCGTACCTCCCCGTCCTCTGCAACCAACCCCCTTAATTCCTCTCTCTCTCTTTCTCTCGTAAAGACTCGAGGTTCATTCAACGTTCGAATTGATATATCATTCTCGATTAAATTATGAATCAGGCTTCCCTTTGCGGACACTAGAGAAATTATGATTATAGGTATTCACGTATAACCGGTAGTCGATTATATTTCGATGAATAAATCCCTGTTGCGTTATAGTCAGTATATATAGGCTATAGGCTACCTAAATAATATACAGGAAATCATAATATAGATTTCTCGTGCCCTATAGCTGTGCAACAAAACTGTTATTACTCCACATGCACATCTACCGACATTCGTATAGCATAGATATATTGCATGCACATACTATATAGGTACGATAAGCCCACCACGGTGAAACGGCTCAAAGTAATACGGTACACCGTATTGCGGCGTTACAATCCATTACGCGAATAGCGATATGCCTGTAATAATTTACCGGTGACGAGAGGCTCTCTCTCGCTCTCTCGCGAGCGTTAGTTATCGTTTCACGAGTTATCATTATACGCTTGCTCGTTGCTCTCTTACTTCCCCCACCAACGCTCTACGCTCGTTTAGCCTCGTTGCCTGCGGACACACGATATATATATATATGCTCGAGAGTCTGTACCTATACATATTTATAAATGTATTATATATATAGACGATATAATCGATCGATGATTATACAATAATGTACGTGTCGTGGCGAATTAATCAATAGTCGTTGAGGTAACGCGGCCACCACACCTATGTACAATGTATGTACCTACCTACCTATGGGTGTAGGTACGTCTACGGTACTTATGTACTTGTACGAGCTTTATGAAGGAACTCCTCTCATTCTTGGAAATATTTAAAACATCGATATACTTATTATATTCGTAGAGGGCGATTTAATAGAATTGATTTAAATCGAAACATAATGGATATACGATATTTTAGGATTTCGTTGGGTTTCGCGAGTGAGAAAAGGGTGGATATTTCGAGACACTGTCTTATCTCCGATTCTGTCGAGGGGGTTGGTACTTGGAGTTGTTTTGGAAATCCGACACGTAATCTGTGGAATGGTGAATTTGCTTCTTTTTGATATCTGCATTATTGTGGACGTGGTTATCGGATGAAAATAGCAATTTTTCCAGTCTGCGGTTGGAGAAAAAAAGTCGTAGGTACGGACCGCAAATGTCGAGTGAATAATTCGAAAGGAATCGTTGGAACGTTGGAGAGTCTGAGGAACGATTTTTTTAAAGATTTTCAAACCTTAAAATAATTTTGAGATAGTTTTTTTCAGGGTTGTGTTATAAAATGTTTTTTTGATTAAACCCAAAAGTGGATATAAAGAGGAAAAACATGCCGTATATTAAAATTTTGTATCAGTGACCTTTAACGTTATATATATAAATTGTGAAATTATGAGAACAAGAAAATCGATGCCCAGTCAGAAAAAAAGAGAATAATTAACCGATAAATATGACACTAGATTAATTAACCAATTTTTAATGAAATTAATGTCATTAAAATATTTCTTACGTCAATATGGCGGCTCCAACTTTGAAAAAATTTCATAGAACCATTAAACAGTCGAGGATTATTCGTAGAAGAAAAATACAATATTTATATTCGCGATTTTTCAGAATTACTCAATAAAAAATTGAAATAAAAGATGAAATAATTTTCAGTTTTTCCTCCTTTTCCTCCTTTTATCGCGTGTTCGTTTATCGCTAAACGCCAATGGCTCGCGAGCCGTTTAAACAACGGTCGTCCACGAAAGGTGAAAGGATCGAAAAAAAAATCTATGAATCTTATCGAAGTGTCGAATAACACAAGTACGATCGCGTGCGAGCTACCCCCTCAATACAGAAACACACGCACGTATTGCATTATCAATTAGGTATTTATTATAATCAGGCTCATTCGTTGACAAGTTTAATTCATGAATATTCACGAAGCTGGAGGTAATGTTGTTATTATAGAGATCGTTATCGTGCCCGTGTGTGCGCGATTGAAATCGCTGACGTTTAGGAACTCGAGGAATGTCGTTTCCAACACGTTGGGGTATATATACACGCTTACGAACCGTACGAGGGTGGGGCACACGCGACAGACATTGCGAAGCGCGTCAAAAAATTCGTTTCAATTTCTTGCAATAAACTTCTCATGAACATATTCGAATAAAAATCCAGTAAATCGCAACCCTTTTAATAGCAAATATTCTTAAAACAAAGAATATAAATATTATGCGGTATAAACAAAATTGATTAAACGAATGAAATTACAACTATAACAGCCTCGAACAAACCCGACCGTTATTCAATTTGCGCAAAGATGACGATTTTTTTATTTCGCACCCCGTACAGGGGGAGAAAAAGTCTTAGAATTTTTGTTAAGAAATTGTAGGAAAAATTACCATTCTGTTCTATAATCAAAAGATCGTAAAAATTACCCTGCTACAGATGAAATTCTATGAAACCGTTTCTGAAATTTTACCGGGGCAATATTAATTTTTCTGCTGCTTTACACTAAAGACTCCTAGATTCCAATATAAATGTAAAGTGTCGAAAGCTACCTCCGAATTTTTATCGTGCTCTCTGGGTAAAAATTCTAACGCTTCGGACCAATTTTTCAAAGATTTCGCAAAAAATCTCCTACACATGTCGATTGCACACGCTTTATAGGACAAGCATGGTAATGTTTATAAGACTTTTCTCTCCGTGTATGAAGAAAATACAAATAAAATGATAAAAAACGATAAGATAAAGTAGGTAACGGTAGTTGAGCATCACTGCGTCAAAGGCCGTGCCCGCCGTGGAGTGTTTTCTTCAATCGCGACTCTACACGCCCGCATCGATCTCGTTCCTCCAAGTTGATCAAACGAGCGCGACCACGAGTCACGACACCCGCACACCAATACCAACGGGCACCCCCTTACACACCCATATTGTACTTGGTGACGGATTTGCTTTTTTTTTCTTCTACCTCGTGTTAGCCAAGGCGGGATATACGTTGTCGCGAGTCGTGCTGTACACGGCCCGAGAGAGAGAGAGAGAGAGAGAGTGCGAACACGAGATGGAGATAAATTGAGAGAAAGAGAGAGAGACAGAGAGATAGGCTAATGATAATACGATCGTTATCACGATTACTTCCGGCGTGCGTAACGCCCGCGCGTCGTCATTCTTACGCCTTTGCTACTTCGCTGCTCACATGTGTGTGTGTGTGTGTGTGTTTGTTTGAATGTGTATATACCTATGTCGCATACTCCCACGAGAGAGCACGTGCAGCAGGTACTGAAGCGTATATCGCGGTAATCGTTTGTGAAATATACGCGTTCGCATACATAAATCTATTTATATTGTATAGTTATATATGTTAAAAAAAAAACAAGAAAAATGCACGACAACACGAAGGGGGACGCGAGCAAGTAGACCGTGTCCGAAACAAAAGCAGAGTTCACGATGTTAATAATGGTAATATAGATTCCTCGCTCGACAGACGGATGTGTGGTACATCACCGACGCCTATTAAACGGTCTACGCTGATTTATTCACAGATTTGATTTTTTTTTCAAGATAACAGAAAAATGTAAATATTGATATATTTATTTTTCTTTCGATTCACCAATATTTCGAAATATAATTCGATATTTTCTCGAGCTAATTCTAATGCATTTTTCGTTTTAATCAGCTGTATAATATAAGTCCGGTAGGAATTTCGAATCGTGTTGCTCGAACGTAAATTAAAATTTTTGTATTTCTCCAAACTCGACGTATTTCGCTACAGAGAATGAAGTATATATATATATATATATTTAATTCACAAACGGCATGGTCGCCGAGCCGAGCTTTCGGGCCGATAATCAACGCAAGGGAAACCTCAGAATCGTCTCGCGCAATTAACGGAAGACTGATTGGATGCCAGATGCTTGTGATCTTTCGCACAGCGACGTTCGGCATGTATTTATGTGCATGTTAGTGTGCACGTATATGAGCAACAAGGCGCTTGTATAATTACACCGCTCTTTGCCCAAGACAGGTTTATTTACAGCTTCGAACGTGATATACGTTCCATATATATATATATATATATATATATAAATATATCGTACAAAATCGCGATATTACACGTAGGCCGGAAGATCGTGTTATCAATATGATAGAAATTCAAAAAGCATCGACCGACGCGACTAAGACTAAAAAGAGGGATATAGAAACAAAAAGGAATATACGTAAATAAATATGCAGTAAAAACGTGTATCAAAAACAAATAAATACGATTAGAAATTTATCGATCGAATTAGCCATTTTTTGGAACAGAATTATTATGATTCACCGCGATGAATAAATGATAGAAAAATTAATATGATTCGCGGTATTATGACTAGACTTTGTCAGTTCGTTAAATCGTTTTGTCTTCGATTTATTAATATGAATTTTACGATCGTAGATCCTACACGGACTACCTGTAATGACTCACGTTTGTCCTTTCTTTTTCTAATTTCTCCCTCTCTCTTTTCACAACTCTGTAAGTATCGATTAGGAATAAATTTATATATACATCAGATAGAGATAAAAATAAATAGAAATTGTTTTATCTTCGGGACTATTGCGTTATACAGTATAAAGAGTATATATACACTATAGAGTCTCGCAGAGCTCTCGATCGAGTAGAGTAAAATGGAGATGGAAGGTCGGGGCAATAAGTAGACTCTGTTAAAGTCAACCTATATACGCTGACTCCGATTATCACGATGTCTAGTCGGTGTCGAACGCGAAACGTTTTGTCTTCGATTCCTGGCGTCAACTTCTCAACGAGGGATAGAGCGAAAGAGAGAGAGAGAGAGAGAGAGAGAGAGCTGGAGAGGAATAGAAAATGAGAGAGGTGGATAGAAACGAGAAAGCCTCTGCGGTATCCAATTAACGTATACATATATAAATATACATAGAGACTGTGTCTATACAGCAACGATTTTCTAGAAGCCCTACTACGTGCGATCTGACACTGGTACTCGGCTCGTGGAACACGCGAGAGTCGTGAAAGGAGAAAGGGAACGGAGCAAAGACCGTGTACGAGAAAAATGTACGAGGAAAAAAATATATGTGTGTGTATGTATGAGAGAGAGAGAGAGAGAGAGAGTGAGAGAGAGAAAGAGAAGGAGAGAAGAGGCAAGAGGAAAGAGAAGAAAAAAAAACAAGCTCGAGAAATACGTGAGCGTTGAACACAGCTTGTAAATCACAGTCGAAACGAAACCCGGTGAATCCACATACGAACGAGAAATAAAAGAGAGAGAGAGAGAGAGAGAGAGAGAACAAGAATCTTTCTGCAACCGCGAGAGCGCTCTGCGATGCATCATTTCATTATGCACGAATGATGTATGTATTTACGTTGAATTATGTATGTAAATGTAAATATATCGGTGTACCGATACGCGTCTATATATTTATAGTGTGTAATTTGTATATATGCATATAATAAATATACATCATACGCCTTCTATGTGCATATAGCAATCTATATATGGTTATGTGTCGTGATAAAATTTGCGAAAAAGTTGACCCGCGTCTGTGTGAGAGCTTGTGCGACTCGCACTGGGTCGTTGAGCGGCGAGCAACCACGAAATCGCAATTGCGCCACACGTTATTCCACGCAAACGCTTCTTGTGCATGTCGCCATGGCTCGTACATGCGACTCTCTCTCTCTCTCTATATATATATATATATGCTCGCGCATGTGTGTGTGTATGGGGGGGGGGGGGGCATACGAGCGTGTCTTTGACGGTGTTATGTTCAGCGGGGCGCGTACGGAGAATCGGGTTATACGTTTCCGAGCGTTCATGCCCGGGCCACACGGGTGAGATAGAAAAAAAAATAATCATACGTACCTAACATATATGTATATATATATGTATATATGCGTGTATGTGTGTATATATTTGTGGGCATAGGAGTATAGCTGGTACTCGAATTACTGCATACGCGAGTTCTCTGATATACGAGTTTGCATTCTCCGATTTACTACTATCGTACGTCTCGTAGGTTTTCACAAAGGTAGCTTATGTTTTTTTTTTTTTTTTTCGAGAAGTTTTTCAACGATTTATATTTCGATAAGTAATTAATTGTAAAAGAAAAAGCGTCCAAGAACACGGGGTGTATAAAACGATGATCGAATGAAAATACAATGTCAACAATGTATGAAATTGTTAATCGGAGTTTTAATACGAGTTTTATAGTCGTGTATGGGATGTACACACACATATTCTTGTTCTCGTTGCATAGGGTGATGTGTATATATATATATTGACTTTGTGCCTCACCGCGGCCGCCCACGGCCTCGGGGAGTCAGAATTCAAAGGGTTGAGGCTGCCTTTTGCTTTCTCTCTCTCCCTCTCGTTACTCGTCGTCGTCGTCGTCGTCGTATGAATGTATATTTATTTATATAGACGTCGGTGTGTGCAAGCTACACAAGATGTAGAGAGGCTGCCGGTTGTTTAGGAGAGGAGGGGGAGACTAGCTAGTTTAAGCCTCGACGAGTGAAAAGCCCTTTAAAAACAAAAACAAAAAAGGAAAACAAAATTCGATGCGGTCGTGTTCGTCGCGTTGGTGTCGCGTCGGTACGTGAATTGCCTCACGAATCTCCTCTATAACGTATATATATATATATACGGGATAGGAGGGAACTGCGCGCGCCCGCGCCCTTTGCGCGGCGTAAAGACAAAGCTCCGAGTCTCCTCGTAGCCTGCACCGAACGCGCAAGTCCCACTCCTCTCGCACGTCGCTTTGCTCCTTTTTTCCACGAATGTATCAACACACATGTAGACTCGAAGTACACTCGAGAGTCTCGCACACCAACGACCTTCAAAGACCTCGTCAACGCTAAATCTCTACATGATTGGGAAACGTACTGGCTCTTTCGTATCGAGAGTGAAATCTCGTTTTTTCTACGATCGTAAATTCTCACGTAACGAAATATAAACACGACTAAATTGTAACTATATAGCGCAGGGGGAAAAATTGTCAAATAGACACGTAAGATAAACGAAAATATTCACGGATAGAGAAAAGCAAAGAAGCGAGAAATACAAATTTACGGGTTGTAAATAAAATTCGACTCACCATTTTGTCTCTCGTCCGTTTCAACCTCCCACCGTATCTTCCTTCTCGTCCAACGTTCCTCCTCGTGGTACTCTACGAAGTTCCGTCGATATTTATCCACAGCTGTTTCGATCGACGAGCCTTTGGACACTTTTGGACGAGAAGCGAGAAAGAAAAACGCCACGTTCGAAAATAAAACAACCGCGAAGAAGAGACGCGAACGGGTCTGGAGATTGGCCTTGGTTTTACGTTTTTTTTTCTTTCTTTTAATCCTCCAGCTTTTCGCAAGAGCCACCTCCACCCCGTGATCCTCTTTTCGCGTTCACAGTGGCGGACGCGTCCACTTCAGTTTTACCACCCTCTATTTCACTCTCCTTCTTTACCTCGCGACGCTACTCCTCCCGGATTTGTTGTTATCACTCGATTGGCTTCTTTTATTCGATTTTACAAACGTCGCACTCCTGCCCACGTTCGCGTTGTCGAAACGACGTTAAATTAGCCACGATTTACACGCCGGCCATGCCCTCGTGTCTTTTTTTCATTCTTTGTCGAGAGTAAAGACAAAATAAATGGAAAAAATCATCGAGTACGACTTGGACACGTTTTACAGCGTCCTAGACGCGCAGGTACGCGCGCACTCCGATCCGAGCAAAATAAACAACGCGGTAGAGAGGTGGGAAAAGAAAAACACAAGGGAATGAAACAAATATTTGTTACGCCACTAGAATCGTCGACGTCGATTATGATGTATCGGTTAAAATTATCTGTGCGAGTCGTTGAGAGACGTGAATTTAACGATCCCGATTGGTAGAAGCGCCCCCGGCTATTTTGCCTGGTCGCCCTGCGCGATGCACACGCGCACACACAGAGACACTCGCGTACGGGGCACACGCGGGCGCTCGTGACTTCAAAGAGTCGTCGACGAGCTTCGCTTCGAGAAAGAGAGAGAGAGAGAGAGAGAGAGAGAGCGGACGATACATAGAATGCACGAAGCGGAGGGGCCGGTTCTTTCGACGATTCACGCGCACGCACACTTCGTTATATACACATATGTATATAAATACACCGTAGTATTTACCACGTATTTATTGCTCTTTGTGATACGCGGATGTGTTCGTGTCTGTGAAAACACTTTGGCTGTGTGATAAGTTTCCAGTTCGCATCCGAGCTGGACTGTCCATACTCGTCGTTAAAGCCTTTTCCGATTTTATCTCTCCATCTGTATCTTTTGTCTCGCGTCTCTTCGATAATGTATTTCTTACTCTTTCAAATATTTCTCACTTTTCGTAATTTCCGGTATGTAATTGCCATGGCTAAAAATTCTTTTTATTAAAAATGTGCCAACCCACACAGCCACACGATGTTCTTTAATGTATTTCCGTGTTATATACATATACATGTGGTTATATATTACTTTATATGTATATATATATACATAGAGTTATAGTTACATATATATGCGTGCATATATATATATATATAGGTATAGAGAGGATTTCAGCACGGAAGACGATTGACGCGCTACGAAAATCGTCTCTCTCGTTCTTCGTACTCTACGATACGACGTCGACGGCGACGACGACAACACCGGGTGTCGCGACGCCCGGGTCACACCCGAATCTTCCGCCGCTCCGGGGCCTGCGCCGCACTCTCGCGGTCACGCAAAACCCAAAGGAGAGAACACACTGCGGCCTATCAAGAGGCAAACACAGAGGAACAGCGATCTGGCTTTCGCTCGAAGCCTATCTCCGTTGCTCTCGCAGTCTTTTACCACGCGTTTGCCTGTACATGTGCCTGTTTCGATATGTATGTGTACGTGCGTCTGTGCATATGCGCGTGTGTCTGTGTATGTGACTCGAGCCGGAAAAAAACGATCGTAATCGCGAGGCCCTCTCTTGCCTCCTCGTCGTCTTCGTCGTTAAACGGACATTTTTCTCACGATTTTTGTTCACGCAAAGCTTCTCATTGTCTCGCTCTTATACCGCCTTTCGACGAGAGGCCTAGAAGAGGATGTAAAGATACACGCGAGATGGCTTAACGACGATGTAAAAAAAGAAAAGCCTCTCACTGCACCACCCGCACGCGCGTCACAAAGCACTCGGGAGAACAAGCACACACAAGCACAGCGGCAGCACTAACACATGGGTAGCGTAACGCGCGCCTCCGCCCGCTCCCCCCCTCGCGCCCTCCCGCGCTCGACTCGCCGCGCTACGTTCGCGTATGTGCGCACCGCTCGGGAATCTCCGTGCAAACTCGGTATTACTCACTCAGGGATGGCGCGCGAGAAATCGGGGCCTCGCGCCGACTAAATTTATTTCCATATTTCCGCAACTTTTGTTTCGTCGAAATTTTACAATTTACATTCGTTTCCGTAATACTCTATTATTATTCGTACACCGTTAACATCTAAATAAACTTCTAAATAAACGTATTTATCCTTATGTCCGTACGGATTTTGATCCGTGTGCGACGATGCAAAAGAGACAACAAATAATTCCCGGGAACCGAGCAACAACGTGCCGAGTGCTCTTTCATGAATCTCGCGTATTCTCGGTGAGAGGGGTCGGAAGAGAGATAGTTAGAGAAATATGAGAGAGTAAAAGACACGGCTCGATGCTCGTACGTTATATGCCATACGCGTAATTAATTAATGTATGCGTAGGCGTCTCGGGTAATCGAGGATTAATGGGACGACAAGAGCGCTAGCGGTGGCTCTCGCGAACGAGGCACAAAACTCGTTTCGTTTCTTTTCTTTTTTTTCTTTTTCTTTTTCTTTTTCTTTTTCTTTTTTTTTCTTTCACGTTGTCCGATGGTTTAGTGTAAAATACGGTCTTGCCCGATAGAGAAGGAAAGAGGATTGGCGAGAGCCGTCGATTTACTTTTGCCCCACGATTTTACACTCCCCGAGTATTTACGAACGTCGATTCTGGCGTTCGCGATGCAATCGAGATAAATTCCCTCGAATAAAAATAAAAAGAGAAACGCAGTTTCGTCCGCGCAACAATAATTTATGTACATATAGTACAAATAAGTATCTCCTCTCGTACGTTCTGTCGCGTGAGGAAAAACAAACGATGTCAAATAAAACGGATAATCCTCGTGACATCTGGAACTCGTAGCATCGTCTACCGATGACGCTCGTGTGGGCTTGAGCCAAACAGCCGTACGTGCCCGTAGCTATGTATTCGACCCTCGACACACATTCGCGAGGGAACGGAGTGGGAGTGGGAGAGAGAGTGAGAGAGAGAGAGAGAGAGAGAGAGAGAGAGAAAAAGACTCGAGATGTGTCACTAAATCTCTCGTCACTATTTCTCGCGATACGCACGCCCCCTTTTCACTTCATTTATCATCAAAGAATTCCTTTATACATATACATAAATATATCTATCATATATATCGCCGCAAGGAATTTCGTCCCGAAAACAAGTTTGCACGTAGGCTCTGCCGTGTCTCGAAAGGTCTTAGGAAATAAATTCAAAATCTTAATAATTTCGTTAGCAACGATTATCTTCCAAATCAACTTTTTCAACTCCCAGCTTCCTAGATATTCGTCAAATTTGATAACATCGAAATCCAAGGAGCCTGAGAATATGATTAAATAATGAAAATAAAATGATAAAAATATTATTATTTCAGTTTCGTGGAAATCTAATGAACGATCCACTGGGACAAGTAGTTGAATTGAAATTATGATTGCGAAGATTTTCTCGCGGTATAATACGACAAGATAGGACTTTACAAGCTCGACTATCTCATCGATTTATATATAGTAGAAGGGAGACGGAGTGCCTGTGCAAGCAGGGGTAATCATTTTATTAAAGAACGCGCCCGCGCAAGAGAGAGAGAGAGAGAGAGAGAGAGAGACAGAGAGACAGAGGTAATAGAAGAGACGGACGGATTCGTGTGTATTGGTTATTAGGTATACGGTGGAGAGATCGCGAGGATCGATAATCGATTGACTCCCGGCGACCTCGTCGCGTCGTCAATACAGGCAGCCTCATTCATTCCCAGAGAGTTATGTCCTACCTATATATACATACACGACTTTCAAATAAACGCGCCGAGCCTTTATCACCTTTATTTGTTGATTTTATAAACCTTTGACGCTTAATTGAAATCACGTTTTATAAATCGGAGTAATTTCTTCTTTTTTTTTTTAACGATCTTCCATCGCTCTGAAACTAAAATTTCCAAATACGGTTTCCGATAGGGGGTGTCTATATTGAAAATGGAATTTCGCTCGTTTATCAACCCAGTCTAAATATATAACGAAACTATTTACGAATACCTTTCGTGGGAGTAATTGTGAAACTACGCGTAGTAGAACGATTTAGCGATCAAAAAACACATTTTTTTTATCCTTTCGGGCACAAATTATATTTGTTTGTGTACAAAATTCACGAGTTTAAAAAAAAACCTATTTAAAAATCCTACTACCTATCCGTCAGTATAGTCACATTGATTGTTAGTACTTTTAGCAATTTCAGTCTTTGCAGGACTAGTGATGCCATCTGCCAGCATTGGACGTAACTAAAGTTTTTGGATACATTCGTATTACGATGCCAAATGGCATCACTGGGTTGGAAATTGCATTAACACACTCGTTTTTTAGGAAAAAGGGCCTAGTGCGAAGGGAATTAAGGTCCGTGGTATTATCACGATTCCATCCCTCATTCCCCAATTTTTATTCATGAGATAGAAATAAATAACGGAAGGTGTAATGTACCGCGATATCGCGATGCATGAATTACTTTGATAAACTTTTCGATGATAATGAATATAAAAGCTTTACCGTACTCTCGTAATTAGCCAATCGATTTGGCCGCCACCCGGGTGAATCCACCTCGGTTTCTTGAAGGAACAATGCGCTAAAATCGACGCGTCGTCTCTTGGTCCATCGCATTCTCATTATTCGTCACGACGATTACGGTCTCATCTGTCGACGACGCTGTTCACCGTGATGTCATCGAATACAACATTTTCGACGACGTATGAAACAAGGTCGAGACGTGACCTTGACCTGCTCGCGACGAACGCGACACTTTGCGAAATTTTTCGTCAATTTACATTTCACGATTATTGATAGCCAGACGACTTCCAAATTTTCGTAAACAGGAATTCCGCGCTACAGAGCCGATGAGTATTTCCGCGCATTCACAATTGCCAATCGCGCTGCCGATGATTTCTCTGAAAACATTAAAAAAAAACGATCGAAGATCGCAGCGATGAATAATATTATTGAAAAATTGAGAAAGAATATATCCTGACTAAGGATTTTTCTTCATCGTCTTTCATTATAACAATTAAACTTGAAAAAAAGAAAAGAATTTTTATTTATAAATTACTGGGTCGAAAAGAGAATATGACACACACACACACGCACACATATATGCGTGTGAGTATATGTGTGTGTATACGTGTATATATATATAGGTAAACTCAATACATTCTCGTCGTAGTATAAAATATACCGAACGACTGGTCCGTGACGAATGAGGAATCTCGCACCTCCGTCACTTCTCTATTCAATACCCGTTTTCCCCCTTGCCTCTTCCTGCCGTCGTTTCCATCACGATCGCGTTTCTCCGTCTCGCTCACGCTTTATCTCTCATCCTTCTCCCTTTGGCTCTGTTTCGTCGCTATTCGACTATATAAATATCCGTCTCTCGCACTACGCCATTCATTTCTCTCACTCCACTGACTCCTCTCTCGCTCCCATTTCGAATCTTGGCCATTGCTCCGTGCCAGTATATTCTCTATCTCTTTTTCCCTCCTTTTTAGGGGCCTGTGTTTGCTTCTACCATAGTTCTCTCCCTCGTAGCTCTTTCACCGTACCTTTTTCTCTTTCCTTCTCGCTTCCCTACCCTCGCCTCCCCCCCCCCCCCCGCCCCTCCACTCGCTGTTTCTCTCGCACCGTCGCTTTACGTCGCAATTTTTCTATTCGGCCAAGCCACAGATTATTTCAGCTCCACTCACGTACCATCCGTTATTTAGACGCGCAATTTAACTACTTTCTTAATCACTCTTCTTGTCTCTGTGGTTCTTTTGTGTGAGAGCCGAGTGAGCCAAAGCCAGCATCCACCATCTCTCACCCCCGGGGGCGACGAGTCGATGTCCTCTCCCTGCCTCCTCCTCTTTTCTTTACCACTGCTTTTAGCCCGAAGGGGGAAACAAAAGAGACGAGAAGAATAGTCCCTCGTGGCTATCTCGTCGCGGTTACCTTCCTCCCTCTCTCTTGCTCTCTCTCTCTCTCTCTTTCCGATCATTTTATACCCTCGTCTAGCGAATAGACGATCGATCACTTCCAAGAGCAGCGCGTTCGCCAATATTAAATCATGGCATCGATTCGTACTTAATATATAGACGGTCATGAAATTATCATCCGATCGTGCCCAATGATTATGAAATTAATAGAAAATATTGTAAAATTGTCTCTAATCGATTTTCGTACTTTACTATACGAATACAATTGCATTTTCGTTAAATCCAATCAATTTCACATCGGTCCATCGTCTCGCGGGATAAATTTATCAGTGAGATGAAACACGCTGCCACACACCGTCGAAAGTATATCGTCATTAAGACGGCGCGTGGAGCGCTCGGTCGAGAAAAATTTGTCCTCCGTTACGAGCGATGAACGGAAAAGAGTGAGCGGCGGAGTCAATTTCCGGGTAAAGCGTAAAGGGTATTAAGTTCGCCGAGACGAGATAGATGAGAGGGAGAGAAGCCCGCAGGTATCCTGCGAGACACCCGGAGCTGGGACGCAGGAGCACAGAAGCTTAGTCGGAGAGAAAGAGAGAGAGAGAGAGAGACCAAGGATGAGAATCGAGAGAACTTGGGTCGACCGAAAGAGGGCCGGAAGAGCTCAAAGTTGTACGAGAGTCGTTTTCTCTCGTCCCTTCGTTCCCTCCTTCTTACCCTCACATACTTTATTTTTTCCTTCTCTCTCTCTCTCTCTCTCTCTCTCTCCCTTCCTCCCTTCGTTCGCTCCTACGTTTTCGCTCACAACAAAGCCAAGTAGCGCCTATATATATATATATATATATATGCGGTTTTCTCGGTCTCTCCTTGTTCGTCCATCCTTCGGTTTACGAAAGTCTCGAGACAAAGGGCGAGACTGCGCCTCGCCGAGTTCCCTCAGCCGCTCGTGAAGTTCTCGCGCCGGCACACGACAATCCAAACGACAGAGGGCAGAGCAAAACAAAAACATGAATAGGAAAGAGTGAAAAGGAAAACGACGAAGGGAGAGAATAAAAGAGAGAGCCCTGCTCTATTGTGGGGGGAGGGGGTTAACCCCCTGATGGACCGGAGCTGTGTACCAGGGAGGGTCGAACAGGGCGACAGGGTCGCTGGACGACAAACCAGTGGGATTGTCGTCGCGAACCAGTGTCGACCGAACGAGAGCACTTTCCTTCTATACGTGTAGGTATATATACGTATACGCGTGTCTGTGCATATTTATGTGTTTATGTGTGTGTGAGACACCTAAACCCTGTGCGAAGTCGAGAGGGCTGGCAATTAGACGGGAAAGCAACGAGCCGCATTACGTTCTTTCTAAACCCTTTCTTTGTACTTTTTTTGTCCATTCGTTCCTACACGCGCTGGTCCCGATCGGAGTAGCGATTACCCTATTGGTTTCCAATGATCCGAACGTCGTGTGAACGAAAATAGAAATAAAAAGCAATCGCTGAGTAACGAGTCGAGCGAAATCACGTATACGTGCGAATTACACCTATTATTTAATGTTCTATGTTTCAAAATAATAAACGGTGTTCCGCAACTTGAATTAATTTACACGCCGCAGGAGGTGGTTTCGTATTTTTCGTTTTTGTTTCTTAATTGGATCATTTTTATCCGCAATTTCCCATCCCCTTCTCTCAATTGCAGAGACTTCGCGGTCGATATCGAATATCCGACATACAGCTCGCATTTTTCCTCCCCCCTTTTTTTTTATTTTGGCGCGACTATCGGTGGGTTTTTTATCCCCAATCCCCTCCCCTCCCTCATCGCCCCGTGGTCCAATCCTCCGTCTCTTTTGGCACCGCAAACTCGGACTATAACCCGGGATTGCTTGCACCAGCTGCATCGGCCTCATCCACTCCATCGAATCTCGAGGGATATATTTGAAAACTTTCTTTTCATCCCCCTGCTCCCCTCCCTCCCTGTATAGGAAAGATACGTGGAAGGAGACTGGGGATGAAATGAGAAAAAAAAACGGAATCTTCCTCTCGCTTCGAACGATTGTGTTTCAATGACCTCCGAAAAAGAGGACGTGATAATGTTTGACTTTTATCAACTGGAGAAACCGTTTTTACACGAACGCAATGGAACATTTTCAAAAAAGTCAAACATTACGAATTTCATCCCTCGCGAGTCGATCATCGTTAGGGATAAATGACGAGAGATCGAGCCGGCTGCATGCCCTTCATGATACATGGAAATAAATAAAATGCTTCTCTCCCTCGACAAATGTATAAAACGTGGCGGTCTAGGGATTGGAATGAGGGGAACGGGGGTTAAGACGATACAGATCGGCGATTAAGTGCGAGGAACAATGCTCCATCGTGGGGTTGTTTTGTATCGCGAAAGATGGTGGAGATTCTATGCACGCACGAAAAGAGAGAGAACAAAAAAGAGGGAGGATTTGTGTATGCGAGAGAAAGAGAGAGGGAGAGAGAAATCCTAACCGAAAGGCATAATGTACGACGTTGAAGTAGCAAAGCACACCCCTATATACAGCATCGTTCCTTCTTCCTTCTCCCTCTTTCTTTTATTTCATACAGTTGCACTCCTATCTCCTCTCTCTTTCTCTCTCTCGCCCTCGTTCACCGCGTTTTATCCTCTACCCCTCTGCCCCCCTCCATCCTGCCTCAGGCGGTATTACCAACCCCTTTTTCTCGTGTGGCGGTCTCGCTCTCCCCGTGTATACCACTGTGTGTATTATCTACCATCTCACTCTTTCTCTTTTTTTCCCTTTATCCATCGCTGCCTCGCTCTCTCTCCCTCCCTCTCCCTTGGTTTCTATTCAGCTCCAATCCTCCGCAGAGCCCACAATGAACTGCCGTGGCTTGCTCGGCCCCGGCGGAGTCTCCCGTGTTGAGGGCAAACGTTCGTGTGTACCGGCGCCCGTTAATAATCGCGGTGCACAATGAAATTGACCGACCTACCGCGGCTTTTACATGCTAGGGTGATCAGCTTCACGAAACGCCCAGCGTCAGCATATATATATTATTGTGTAACTACATCGAGCTGCTTCGCACTCACTACTACACGAGAGTGGCAAAAGTTTCCCCTTCTCTATTACTCCCACCCTTCCCGTTTCTCACACTCTCTCTCTCTCTCTCTTTCTCTCTCGTTGGTATTAATAATAGCTTTAGAAAGATCCTTGCCTTTTTAACAGCCTCCCGTCAAAACCAACACCGTGAATGAACACACACACACACACACACACACACACTCCCCATGCGACGATCGTTCGTATGGCGCACATTAATACAGCTGTGCCTGTCCGATGCCGCGTACGTTAGTTTCATACAAGTGTTTGTAATCGAGGAAGAAACATGGAAGTGAACCGAGAGGAGACGAAGTATAATGGGACGAGAGCCGAGAAGAAGTTTAAAGTGTCACAAGTCCGGAGGAATTTTAATGAGGCGGCATTAGCCCAATAACGCGGCGACTCGCCGCGAGGTGGCACAACTGTCTGCGGAGTTTCTATATCAGAGCGAGAGGAGAGCCGAGTAGGTTGACGCTCGAGGATCGTCGAGGCGATATAGCTCGATATAACCGAGATTGTTACGATGGAATCGGACTATTACTCGTTTATCGATATTGCCGAGGGTAGGTTCGCGTCATCCGCGATAGAGTGCGATAGTCCCCTACGTCCAGGTTCGCCAGGAGGATGGAAAAGCCAAACGGCGACCAATCATCGGAAATGTTGGCGGGTATTTTTGCGTGGAAAAAGACGGACTAACGAATAAATATATACTATACGTACTATATAGCGAATATCTATCATTTTCAGTCGTTCTATCATCCCTCTTATCGCGCCTCTATCCGCTCCGTTCACGCTTCGGCACGATCATTTGGGCAAATAAGCGTAAAATCCTCGATTTGCTTCTGTCATTGCGAGCATGTGAGTGTCCTCACTATCCGGCGATTGCCGATATAGATATATAAATAATATATTTACATAGGTATAAAGTGAAAATGGGAAAGAGGGCGCTGCCGCGACTCTCGTCGGTTGACAATAATATCGTTATGTATTTTCCATCGCAAGCGTACGAACGCACACGAAGGAAAGTTTGACATGAGACGAGCACGCGCCTAAACCACCCTATGCGCCAACACCTACGACGATTTTATGTGCGTTTAGAGGTTTCGTAGGCGACTTGCCAACAGAGAATTGACACTCTGTTTTAAACTCTACGCGTGTAAAATTACACGTACGAGTTTATATACGCTTCATACATTTGTCTACATAGCGCCAAAGTTCAATCGGAGTGGATTCCATACCGTTGCTCGTTGACGTGCAGAATTTACGTAATTTTCATGTCCGTCTCTCGGTTTGTGTATGTGTGTGCGTGTGTATGCGTGTGTATTTCTGTTCGAACTGTACGACTATAGTCTTGAGACTGCGAGTATATCGAAGGCCTTTTAGTACAGAGGTTACAATGATTGGCAACGTTATCCGTACACTTTCATGCATGTGGAAAAAGGGTTGTGTATAGTATATTTATGAAACGGGCGTTTGTAAACCGCACGACTTTGGTGTGGCTGAGGGAAGATGAGATGCGGTGGTTGGGGCGGTGAGGGGTTTGGGAGTCAAGCAAACGGTCGGGAACGAGTTTCTCGAATGAACGCGGGGAGTCAGAAGAAACAAAGAGGAAAAAAAAGAAGAAGCCGAAGAAGAAGAAGAAGAAGAAGAAGAAGAAGAAGAAAAAGAAGAAGAAGAAGAAGAAGAGGAGGAAGGCAAAGTCTATGCTGAAACGCCTGCAACATTACTGTGGGGCTCGGGAGGAGAATGAGACGGAGTCGAGTTAAATGCCCGAGATGCACGGGTGAGAACGAAAGAGTGAGTAAGAGAGAGAGAGAGAGAGAGAGAGCGATAAAGAAGAAGAGGTGTAAGAGGAAGAAGGAGATCAGAAGTTAGCAGATTGGTAGCGATAGAGTCTCTCATCCTCAGCGCCGGCGAGCTCACAGAGGAGGATGAGCGAGAGTGAGAGCAGAGGGGGGGGGGGGGGTTGGAAGAAAAAAAGGAGGAAGAAGAAGAAGAAGAAGAAGAAGATGGAGGAGGAGGCGGGGGGCTTTCGCGTGGTCCGCATTTTATCGTGGCTCTATCGTTTAAATCCCTGTGGCTACAACAGAGCCTTTGACACGCTACCAGAAGCACTCGACTCCCACACTACCCACAAACTCCCGGACGCGCGCGCGCACGGGCACACACAGATGTGCCCGCAAATATTCGTGTTTGATGATTTGCATTTGTGTATGAAATACAAACGATCTAGCCCACGATATTTTCATCCTTTTGGCACGTACACGGAATTTATGTTTATAATATGAGCGAACTCTGGTTTTTTCGGGTGCGACATCGAACCGGATATAATATTAATAATTTTAATAACAAAAGAGGAAGAAGAAGTAGAAAAAGAAGAAGAAGAAGAAGAAGAAGAAGAAGAAGAAGAACAACAACAACAATCATAATATATGATGATAATAATTTTAAGAATAATTGATATTATGTTTCATTGTTATTATTGTTATTGAAAACGAGATTTGATCAAGATGATGGTGGAACGCTTACGTCGTCCAAACCGTAACCATATTTTTTTTTCTACGTCTATTTTTTCCACCCGAGTAAAATACTCGGTAGAGTATCCGGCGTATATGTATAATCCCGTGTTCTCGGACCGATAGGGATTACTCGCGGATCAGTGATCAGGAGGAGGGGCGGACTGGGAAGGATCGAAACGAATGAAAAAGAATGATGATGCTCTATACCTATTCCTATACAGCACTCCGCCTCTCTCGTGTTCGAGCCACATACCGAGGCTTTCTCGTGTGGGCGGGGGTGGGGGGGGGGGGGGTAGTCGGTCTGTACAAAACGCTCACGTATTGTACCGATTTTTATTATTTCCCGATTTGTTTTTTTCTTTTTTAAACCGTTTTCCATTTTCTCTTTATCAATCCGTTTGGCTCTTTGTAACGCTGCACGGCGTTAGCGCGTATATACATTTTTATTTTTCATATCCACTTTACGTACCAATGCCTGGAGAAATATTCGATTTTAACGAACATCCATGCTTCGAACGTTCGGGCAACGGTGCGTGTAACAATTTCGCGTTACCTGCACTACCGGGATGTGTTTCGGCCATTCGCTGCGCGAGTATGTGGAATTGGCGAGTGGAGGGAAGAAAAAAAATGTTTTTAATTAAATAACTCGGGCTTCGACGAATACAGCCGGTTATGCTGTTTGTACGCGTCGGGACAACGGCGAGAAAGAGCGAAAATGGTAACAAGCCGCGCACACCATCCCGGTGGGTGTGTTGGGGGATGGTCTCTTTCATTACGCACGCTCGGGGTACGCCATATTTACCGTGAGCGAATTTCTTTTTCTTTCTCTCTCGTATTGTTTTTTTTTCAACATTTGCGTCACGCGGAATTTTACTTTTTTTTTCGTTAATAATGTTTATTTCACGTTGGTGACTCGCCCGGTGTAACATCACCGGATAACGGAACGAAATTCGTTACCGGCACTCGTGAATGAATATCCAGTTGCGAAATTATACAAACTTTGCGCGGGCTGCGGAAAAAATGCTTTGGTACGAAAATAATAATAGGTACTAAAACTAATAAAAAAAGAATGCGAAAAATTGTCGTATTTGACTCTGATAAATGATTGTTTTTATTACACTTTTTTTAAGGGTCAACTGTCGTCGTTGAATAATAAATATCGATGTATCCACATTTGATAAAACGTATATAAACGACGATAAAAAAATCCGTACGTCGAGCATAAAGGGAAATGAACGTGGAGCTGGTCTCGCTGTCTCGTTGAAAAAAATACCATCAGGTTTTTCCCATGATAGAGGGAGAAACCAGAGACAATTCATCTCGAGGAAAGAAAAGTCTGTTCGAGGTATCGTTTTATACGCCAAGTTCGATGACGAGTAAATGGTGTTGAGAGAAAAACTCGTGTGCCCTGATATCAGGGAAAAGAACGAGGGTGTTTTCGCGGGTTTGTGCCGTTATTCGCTGATCTTGTCTGCTTTACGGCGAATTATTTTGGGGAAGTTTGTGAGCCAGTGCACCTAAAGGTAGAAAGACAACAAATACATATTCATATTCGCGTAGATACACATCGGGAATATTCAAGGGCTATCCGTGTAATTCTAAAAGTTCGAACAACACAAGTGACGCGTATACGACGAAGGAAGTGATCAGAACGATGTGAAGACGAGCAAAACAAGAGGGTGAAAACCGTAAAGGGTCGAAGGTAAATTGAGAGGACGAGAGTGAGTGAGATACTGTTACAAGGTAAAAAACAATAACGAGACGTAGAAAGAAAGATCGAGGCCAAATTTGGAAGCGAAAGTATCGTTGGTCGAAGGGAGACGGCGATACGGAAACGAGGGTGGATGGCTGGTTGAGGATTCGATCTTTTCCTCTATTCGTCTCGCTCGCTCGAAGGGTCGGACGAGAGTGATTGAAAGTCGAAGAGTGACGGAGGGTAGTGCGCGGCGTGGGAGGTCGAGAGGAGAGTGTAGCGGACTGTAGCCGGGTTAAAGTATAACTATAGCTAAATATCTATACGTGTGCATATATATATATATATATATACAAGAGTATACAGGGGTTGTTTCATCGAGGGGTGTTTCATATCGACCGGTACTTGGCTCCGCCTCCCGCCAACTCTGCCGCCACCATGCGATCGCGTCGAGTCTCGCCCTCGCTCTGTTTCCAATCTCTCGCTCCCACCACCATCATCTAATCCCCTTTTTACACATCAAGTCTCTACCGATCTAGCCAATTTTTTTTCTCTCCCAATATCTCTCGAAAATTATTGAAACTTTGACAATGTGTGTCACCGGATGAAAATACTCACCGACGATTATTTTTAATTTGTTGAACTGTCCGTAAAAAAAAATGGCTTCTACTTTGTAATCCTCGTAATTCGAAACATACGCGACGTAGAAAAAAAACTTTGTGTGTATTAATTATTTCGTACGAACATAATTATATATTGCGTTTAAAATGAGTTTAGCTAGGGGCGATTGCGCGAGCAAACAACGAATCGTTCGTTGCCACCCCTCCCCCCAAGCCCTACCCCCCGGCCGACCTCTCTTTCTTTAGCTTATCCACACGGTGAATAGTAATAATTATAATTTTAATTGCTGGCACCCACTACGAGAAGCGCCCAAGCGGGCGTGACACTCTATATATTTTCAATAGATAAAATTCTCGCTGTGTAGCACGCGAGAAACCGGTTTTTCCTCTTTCTACAACGTCGAGTCCTCGACTCTTACTCTTACACCGCTCTTCTCGTGCTTACCCCTACGATTTTGCCGCGACGCGCGCGCACACACACGACACTTGATATTTCTACTTTGGCTCCCCGCCACGGGCAATCTCGTGCTTATCTCGCACGATACGAGTTAAAGCGCAGAGCCAAACTCGTTTACCCATTCAAATAATATTCCCGTGTATTTTACTTCGCGCTCGTGCAACCGTTCAACGATGGATCGGTAACGATAATTGACGATAAGACGAGGAAAACGAGGGAGTGAAAAACATTCTACACGGTACAATCCATGAAGAACGTACCTACACATAAAAAAATGGGAAAATCTTATTTTCCCATGCTAACGCTCCTGCCCTAATCGATCAATGCGTTTAACGAATTTTGAAATTTTCATACCCTTCAAAAATATAAAACCCTTTGCCCAATCATCTCATTCGTTTCTCTTTACGTGCTCGTAATACGGTCCGTATCGTTTTTTGCATGCGAGTTTGCGTGATAGCGCACTCGGGCAAAAACAGCCTGCTATTTTTTCGACCGATCCCGAGGTCGATTTCAATTCTCCCTCCCTCTCTCTCTCTCTGTTTCTTACGCGATATAATACCTGTGCAGTTAAACTGTAAAACTGAATATTTAGTTATAGGTATTTCATGTAATACGCGCAGGTATGGGCTTACATACATACGCACATATCTATAAAGATTGAACCGGAAGCGAGGCCCATTTGCCGCGAAACCGATCAACCGCGAAATCGCTCTCTCGTCGCAGGCGAGAGAGTTTCATGATGCCCTGCAGCGATAAAGCTCGCTCACCCCTCGTCGAAAATTGTCCTATTACGATATAAACGACTGACTTGGACACACGTTCGCGTTCCCGATGGCGTTCACCCTTTGCGTATATCGTTCGTTGCGTGTCAGCAACTTTCGTACCAATGTAAATAAGACTAATGTTAGTTAAACCGTAAATATCGCGTTATGCTAAAAACAAAGTAAAAAAAAAAAGAAAAAAAACCGTAAGTAAACGCGAGAGAAAGTGATTGAAGTTGTTTTATTTCCGACGAGTTTCCCCGACGATAATAACGTTACTGTTTAGTACGAGAAACGTGCGAGGATTGTAATTACGATAATTGGGGGGGTGGAGAGAAAAAATCGAGAAGAAAAACGGTATAAAAAAAGCGGTATTCGTGTAAGTTTCGCGGTTTATTTACCGATAATTTCCGGGATCGCGTGGCTCGGATTTGAATAAAATATGTAATGCGCCTGTAAAAAAAGCGAGGGAAATCTTTTGTCTTTAGGAAAAAGGAAGAACGGCGCGATGTTCGCGAAAGGATAAAGAGAGAGAGAGAGAGAGAGAAAAGAAAGCAGCGGTGCACAGAAGGCAATACAATGTCGATGGAAGAATGGAACGAAATGCTGTAACTGTATATACATATATTCGTCGGGTAGATGAGTAGTTGGTCGTATCAATAATGAAGAATTCCCGAGCGATGGAAGAGGAACGGATGGGTTAGAGACTCTTCATGTTTATATGCAGGATTATTTCTTTCACGGTTTCGCCCTCATTCACAACAGTCTTTCTTTTTCTTTCTCTATCCGTTGCATATTTTTACCTCCTTCTTCACCTTTTGCCTTTCTCGCTCTTTTTCTCCGTTCGCTTACAAGCCGAACTCCTTGTCTGGCCATTAAAATTCTGAGCGCCGCGCTGCTGAAAAATTACGCTCGTCTCTTTATCTCTCTCTCTACCTCTCGCATTTCTGTTTCGCATCTTCCATTCTCGTATCTCCACGGCGGAAAGTTAACTCCACTGATCCTTTTTCATCCTTCTCACTCTGCATTTCTCGTGCATGAGAATTTCTCCCTTTCTCTCTCCCTCTCGCCCTTCGTATTCTTCGTCTCTCTCGCACTACTCCAGTTTCGATGCCACGGTACAAACTCGCGTATACCTGTATCTCTTATTCCCTATCTCCGTCGTACTCGCCGGTAAAATTTCTCATCTCTATATCGTCGCTCTTTCTCTCTCGCTCTCGCTCTTCGTGGTTCGACAAGGTCTCTACGCTCCTCGTCTCACTTCATTTCCTCTCTTTTTCTTCTCCATCCTCGTTCCTCTGCCTCATCGCGAAATCTCATGCTCCGTAGATTCTCTTCGCTTTTTCTCCCTCGGCTATATTTTTATAATACATACGCACACACTCATATGTGTGTGTGTGTACGTGCGCATGTGTGTGTGCGCAGAACGATGAATTTTCTTTTTCTTTTCGTCTCGCAAATATTTCTCATATTTCTCATATTTCCCACCCCTTTTTTTCAGACCCGCGTTTCGCGTTACCCCGAGAGTTCGTCGTCTCTAATTTCATATTGCATTTTTACGTTTTGTTTTCGAGTATCATTTCTCTATCCTCGGATCTACGGATCATACGCGGTGTCGTCATCGTTGTAGTTTCGTAACGTTGATCAAATAATTAAATCCGATTGCCTCTCTTTCCCTTTTGCACTTCATTCGTCGCTCATTTTTTATTTCTCTTCTATTTTTCAAATCTTTTTAGCCGATATTTATTCACAGTGTGTGCCTTTTTTTTCGTTGGACGAAATATCGATGGACGGACATGTACATCAGGTATACGTACAAGGCACACGTATACGTATAATATACATGTACGTGTGTGTATGTGTCTGGGTGTTTGTGTGTAGAGATTTTCACGATAGCGTGTCCACGTCACGAGGCTTTTGTGCGAGGCTCGAGTAGCGTCACATATCACTCTTGCACACCGAACAAATCGAACATAGCCGCGAGAGCTTTACACGTCCAATGAACAAACACGAGAATCTATACACCCACACACCCACACACCCGCACACAACGTATATACAAATATATGTATATGCACATAGACGAAACTCATATGTGCAATGCGTCTGTCGAGTCTGTCTCTGTTGAGCATACATATACACGTAGAGAGGAGATTGTTTCGTCCTCGCTCGCGGCATCACCCCCAACCCACCTCCCCTGGGGCGTCTCGTCCTCGTTCTCGTCGACGCCAAGCCCGCTGGCAATCAATATTAATGACGTATCAATTCATAGGCACAATGTAGCCAATTACAGTCGCCGTATTGCCGCCTGTATCGTCCGACATCATACTCTCTCTCACTCTCTCTTTCTCTCTCTTCCTCTCTCTCTCTCTCTCTCTCTCTCTCTCTCTCTCTCTCTCCCTCCAGCTCCCTTGTACATAAAAGCGTATGGATTTATATCTTGCGTTCTCTTTATTTTTTTACTCGGCTTCCATTTTTGTCATCTCTTCGGCATTCGTTATTTCGCCGTTCCATTCGACATTCGAAACGAGACTAAATAATTTTTTTATGCGTATTGTTAATTGATTTTGTTATGGACAAAATATCACCAGTCTTATCGAATCACGCGAATGGGAAGAGAATGAATTTTTTTTTGCTTCGTCGATACGAAATTATGACGCTATTTTTGTCTCCTCCGGTTTCAACGAACCCGTGGAAAGCTCGGAGTAATTCTTCGGTTTAACGGATAACGATAGTTAAAGCGAGAGAGACTAGACGGAGGGGAGGGGGAGCGTGGGAGTAAATTGAAAAAGTCCCGGAAACTCCGGTTGAGGTGTCGAGTAAGGGATGAGGAAGAGAGGGGTTGAAAAAGGTTTCGCGTGCGAGAGAGGGTGAGCGAGAGGGCGAAGAGATGAGGAACGAGCAGGATTCTTCTCCAGGGAGTTTGGGTCAAAGGAAAAACCGATAAGGGCCGTAACTCTAATCTCATCGGTCGTTATACGAAGAACAGTCTGTACAAAAGTGAACGTAGCTTTTTATAAAATAAGTATATATTCTCTCTCATAATTGTTTTTTCTCTCACCTCGTCGCAGGTACAAAGGAATCCATAAATCTATTTATCGTTAATTAACATTTCCTTTTTACTTCATCGAATTTGAGCAAAAATGTAGAAAAAAGAAGAGAATGTTTCGGAAATTGTTTAAAATACTTTTGGTTCTTTGCACCAGTCGTGTTATATTGATTAATAAGAGGGAGAGAGGGAGAGGATGAAAATAAGTGTAAAAGATTGTGTGCTCGTTCACCCGGTGTATACTTTTTTTTTCTTTTTTTTATAGGAAACAAGTTTTTTCGATCATCATAGCGAGCGAACGAGTGAGAGAACGTGAGAGGGATTTCCTGGCTCGTGAAATACCTTCGAGGTATAATAAGAAAGGGAGGAAAGGATCGGACCGAGGAAAAAGAAGAGCGCAACAGAGAAAAAGAACGGGAAATGGGGTACGAAGAGGGTGTGGATCTTATTCGTGAATCCCGGTCACGTTTCAACGCCACTAGGGGCTGTTCACGGCATGTGGTCGTGCCAACTCCTCGTCCCTCTATCTCTCCCTCCTGTCTCTCTGTCTCTCTCTCTCTCTCTGTCTCGCACGTTCCGTTTTTTCATCCCCTTTCCGTCTTGTCTTTATCCAACTCGCCGAAATATCCCCCTTTTCGCCGAAACTCCCTGTTTCATCCCCCTCTCAAGGAAACCGCCCCTCTGTGTCATATCGAGGGTGGCCACCCTTGTTATAAATACTAATTGCTCTATACAACTGGCCAAAATGTGTTTAACGTTTCTCGTCCAGCACGTGTCGTCCTTCCACTTATTCCTTTCTCGACTTTTGCGCAACGAGATTTTTATCCGCTCTCTCTCTCTCTCTCTCTCTCTCTCTCTCTATCTCTATCTATCTCTCCTACATTATTATCTTATTTTTTCGGCTCGTGTCATAACTCTATCCACGTATCGTATCTCGTTCTATCAGAGACACGTTTGCTCCCTGGTGAATTTGATCGAATTGCCCACGTCTTTCGCACGACTGCGCGCCCAGCAACAAGACAATACTCGGTATATACACGTATAGATATTTATAAAAATTGTGCGGCTTTATAATGTAATACATAATACACAGAGGGGAAGAGGGTTGAGATTGACGCGTAACAAGTTGAATACGAATCGAATTTCCTACATGAGTTTCCTCCTCCATACCTTTCCATGGAGAATCGTCCTTCCAAGGAAATCTCCTTTTCTCTAATTGCAATTGTGTAGATCGTACACACGTTGGAAAGTGCGATACCGTTGCTGGGTTTCGTTCTCGAAACTCGATCAACGTTAACTTCGAAATTAGATAGTTCCCAGCTAGTCAGTTTAGTCAAGTTGGCCCGATGCGTCATGGGGTGTGAGGCGCAACATGGTTGATAGGCTATATATATATGTATATAAGGGTATGGAAATGAAGCGAAGAGAGAAGAACGGAGTTGTGACCTTTCTGGGGAGAGGGTTGTAGGGCTCACTAAAGTCTCCTCCCTCTGCTGTCTTAAGTTACGCTACACATCCAGAGGATTATCGAGATAATTCTCTCAAATGCAATATCCTTCTAGAATCGACCCCCCGACGACAACGACGTGCAACCCTCACGAGGCTCACCCTCCGGGAATCTTGCCAAATTACATCGTGCGTCAGCAGAATTTCGGTTTGGAAGAAAAACATAGGTAAATGAAACTAATTTTTGAAAGAAAGGAAAGCGGATATGACACGCCATGATAGACACTCGATGAACAAAGAACTTGGGAAAGCGTCCCCAAAGAGGAGCCTGGCAGTCAAGAGGTAAGAGCAACGTATATTGGTCTCTCACTCTCTCTCTCTCTGTTTCTCTCTTTCGTTTGTAGTTTTCGTAGTCGAGCTGGAACCGCGAAGGTCTCGACGTATAGTGATGGCGTCGTCAGACCCGTCGCCCGAGCCGTACATAACGACGCAGTAAATTCCTTCCGCATTCGGGTGGTCTCGGTGCCTTTTAGCCCCCGAAATAACGATCTCCCACTCTGGCTCTCTCTTTACCGAAGGCATCATATCTCTTCCCTTCATCGCTCACTTTCCTTGTTCCTTTTTCCATGGGACATAACTTCCAGTTAGCGATCAAAAAACCAAACAAAAGGAATGAAAATGTAAATTGTTCGAGAAATTACATAATGACCCCTGTTCTCTTTTGCAACAACATTGTTAGGACGAACATTGATCTAGCGGTCCATTATCATAGCTTCGATGAGATGACACACAATATATTGAATCTATTGAATCCTTAGAGCGTTCGAGGGTTCGAATAGGGGTTGAAAATGCAATTTTTCGTAAGTTCTCCATCGATGATTCATCGCTCATGGAAAATCAGACGCTGTATTTCCGGAAGATTTGACGACAACGATGAACAAGAGACAACGAAGCCAGAAATAATCCGTGAGCGATTATTACCCAGAGAGATAGAGAGAGAGAGAGAGAGGCAGAGGGTGAGAAAAGCTTTCGAGGGCTTTCGCAGCTCGGATTACTAGCAACGAGACCACCCAACGAGTATATTACTAAACCTCACTTTGCACCCCTTTACCAAATGTCCTCCGCGGAATAGTCGGTATACAGTGAAATAATACGGGAGGGACAAAGAGACAAAGAGGACAATGCCGGTGGGAGAACGAGAAGATGAAAAATGAAAAAAAAGACGAGGAAGCAAGTCTGCAAAGCGATGGTCTCCGACGAGGGTTGAATGTCGCAAAAAGTTACCACTTTTTTTCTTCTTGTGGCAGGGACGGAGGGTTGGGGGGAGTGAGGGAGTGCACAATTTCATCCCCCGAGTAATCGATATTTCCGTCTGTTTTCTCGCTACACCTCCCATCCCCCCCGATCTCGTTCTCTCCATTTTCTATAACGAGTCTCGACTTATTTTTCACCTTTTATTTCAACCGCCATCGTTTCGATCTTGATTGTACCTGTTCTTTTTTTCCTTCTTTTCATCCGCATCAAACTTTCCGATAAACTGTTTTCCTTCCTTCGAAAATCGCGAGTACAAACAATATTCACGAATTCCTCGACATTCCCGTTCGCTTTTTGGTTCCCGTCGACGGGTACTCGTGGTATAGGGGAGATGAGCCCAAAACGGGTACCCCACCTAAAACGGGTAAGCATTTCATCATTCACAGTACAAGTATTTGTCAGAAAGCGTGAGAGACAACCGAGGACCCAACCGGCGACCAATCCACCAATTACGGGAAATCGGTTTGCTTCGATGACCCAAACACTTGCAAGGTAAGACAATACCTAAGTGTTTTGCTATTTTCAGTAAAAAAATCTAAGTATACTAGTTCTGTTTACTCGGGAATGGTGTAGTGGTACCTAAGTTCTGTGGTATGCTTTCATTAGTAATGTGCTCCTTATCTGCACAAACTGGTCGGCTCTCTGCATTATAATTTTGAGGTTATAATAATCGAAAATTAAAACGTGCGTTTGGGGAAAACAAGTATCTACCCGATTTGCCCTAGAATAGTTTTATGGGTAGTTTAGAGGGCTGCAATGGAGCTTGAAGATGTTTAATTACTTTTTGTGTTTTTTATAGTGTAGATGGTCAGTAAATATAAAGTAAAAACTTGGAAGGCATCATGGGATGAGAAAGTCATGAAGCTTGCTATGAAAGAAACTAGTAAAGGTTTCGTGAATGGTGTAGCCAAGAAGTATGACATAAACTCGTCTACATTACAGCGGTATATTAACAAAGGCTGCCCGAAAAAGAAACTTGGGAGATACACGTCTGCCTGTATGCCAAATCAAGATGAACTTCTCAAATATATGCGCTTCACGTGGATAGTCTGTTTTTTAGACCGGCCAAGAAAGAATGTTTAGAGCTCGTGTATCAATACGCCGAAATCAACAACATCCCACATCCATTCACAAGTAAAACTGCGGGTAAAGATTGGTACATTGAATTTAAGACACGACTCTCTGATTTAGGTCTTCGCTGTCTAGAACCAATGTCGATAGCACCAATTCAAGAAAAAAAACAGCACCGGTGACAGACATGGAACTCGTGGCACAACTTGGGTACTAATTCTAACAAACCTTCAACTCCAGAAATGGCGAAAGTAAGTGACTGTACTAGTATTCCACTACCTGAAAAACAGTATATGGCCCGATTATATATTAGGCCTATACCTCAAATGACACCAAATAAATCTACCCGAAGACATAAAACACAGAGGGCTGAAATATACTTACAAGCACAGCCATAAAATACGAACAAATAAAACAAGGAACGAAGGAAAAAACTTCTAAGATAAAAATTGACACAGCGAAGAAGAATTTGACGGAAGCAAGATCTTTCAAGAAAAAAGTTGAAAAATGAAAAAACATTCCAATGGAGTGAAAGCTTTTTTTAGTAATATCATTAAGAGACAGGAAAGATCGAAACGTGGTCCAAAATATGACAGAATTTGCGAAGTTGAATACTCATGCTTGGTTCGTAGTGAGTTATACACATGCATCTCTAGAAGACTGGATCAGGTGTGGTGTATGTAATATGTGGGCTCACAAAACATGTACTAAATATTGTGGTAGGGGCTCTTATTACTGTGATGCTCGTCAGCAATGACTTTAGAGCTTTTCACGAAATAGACATTATAATTGTTACCTATCATAGGTAAAAGTTGACTTTTGTTTCCAAGAATGATTTAAAATACTACGTTTATATATATATATATAATTATATATGATAGAAATGGAAACTGATTAATGTTCAAAGAAGACTGTACTTTTTTGCTGGCGGAAGATAGAAATATAGGAATTCAATTGATTGATCGTATTATTTAGCCTTTACCCGTTTTGAACAACCGCGGTACCCATTTTAGGACCTCCATACCGGCAAAACGGGTAATTTGAAAAGTTTTCTTTTTTTCTATTATATGATTATTGAAGAAAATGACTATATTTGTTTTTGATTTTCAAAACTTTATTAATTGAACATTTCCACGAATAAAAATGGAAGTTATATTCCGTTTCTAAGTCTGTTTTATTCAACATCTCCATTAACTTACCCGTTTTAGGCTCATCTCCCCTACGCGTGTTTTTTAACGTTTTGGAAAAAAATAATGTCTCCGGTTTGACGCGCACGCGCGAGCGAGGGGAATCCCGTCTCGACGTATTACGAGAATGCGAAAAGAGAATTATGCAATTATAAGAGGTGGCGTTGGATACGTGCTCGTAAATGCCTCCGAAGAGCCGAGAGCGAGAAAAAACGAAACGAAAGCTACGTGTTCGAACGAGACGGTGCAAAAAAAAGTTAAAAAACAAAAAGGATGAAAGATCGCATAGTACTTTGTTTTATGATCGTCGTGAAAAATATCTCTTTGCTTAAGTTCCTCGAAATACTATTTTAACCTCTTGGTAATGCGAATTAATTTTTGTGTTCATTAAATTCTTAATCGCGAAAAAGAAAAAGTCGAACCGTATACTTAACGAGAGTACGAGACGACGATTATGACTCTCGATCGTGTGGTTCGCGTGTTGAACGATATTAATTGTATGTTCGCCTCGTACCGATTTTGTCCGGAATCGGATTAACGCCCACATATAACGGCAATCGTACTTTAAGCCTCGGTTGCGGTTCGCTGAGGGATATCAAAGGGTGAATGGGTCGACAGGAGTAGGGGATGGTTCGCGGATGAGAAAAGGGAGTAGGATGGAAGGGGATGAACACGCCTGGCACACTCGCTGCTCTTCCAACGCCACGAGGAATTATGTTTTATTTATGAAATTCAGCGTACTCAACAAAGGCAAACGCACACGTACATCACCCTCGAATACAAATTCTTCGTTGTATACGTACGTACGTATATACGCGAGAAGAAGGTACATTGCGAGCAACATAAAACTAATTTACTGCCGCGAGAAATGTTCCTGCCGTCCGTAGACGAAGGAAACTTCGTTCCACGCTCTTCCGGTCGTGGAGGAAGCATAAAAGAAAGAGAAAAAAAACGAAAAAAACATGGAAAGCGTGATGCGCATCCCCAAAAGACTCGGAAAAAGCATTTTAACGCTTTGATATTAGAGTCGAGATCTAACACGATAAGATACGGGAGAGTGAGCCATAAAACGATAGAACGGGGCTCGATAAAAACGAAAAAAAAGAGAAATTGCGCATTACAGGGTGATTTTTTTTTACGTTTTACTATCGTTTTTTCGGTATTATTAAACGCTCGGAATTTGTCTCGTTTTTTTCCCACGTTATATACCATTATGGAATTTGTGATCAATAACGAATGACGATAAGTTTGTATAGCGCGTTAAGCCGCCAAAAGAGAGAGAGAGAGAGAGAGAGAGAGAGAGAGAGAGCCGAGGAGAGGTAGAACAGCTCTTTCTGGCTAGCTGAAAACAGAGGCGTGTAATTTTCCGCTAATTACGTTAATCACGCTAAACGATTTCGCCACGCTCGTATCTCTCGACCAGACCTACTATCTTACTACTACCGCTACAATCTGCCATATCGTCGTATCTATATATATATATATATATATATATATTTTTTACTAGTAGGTACATAAAACCAGCTCCGATGTTTCCCGCTGTCCGAGTCAGGCTATACATAATTTTTCGCACTGTTACTCCGCGTCACGTGAAAAAAAAATTACCACGATATCTACCGACGCACGCAGACACACGCACACGCATACAAATGCCGTATAAGGCATACGTACGTTTTGTCGGTGTGTGTTTGCGTGTGTGCAACGAGAGCGTATGGTCACGACCTCCAGGACCGGCGAAATCGATAAACGCCCGCTCTCTCTTTCTCTCTCTCTCCCTCCCTCTCCCGACCCTCCCTCTCCATCTCGCCCTCGCTCACTGGTTTCTCTCGGCCGGTAAACCGGTCGTCAGCGTGCAGATTTCGATGTAAATCACGGTTCGTTCCACCGATATACCGAATGGGTTTCTGATGGGTTGCCGAACGAGTGACGGAGACAGCAATATACATATATGTATATGTGAAAGATGCGGTGGGCGGGGGAATGGGGGGGCGGGGGGGGTGGTTCCCCTTCCTTTTCCACTCTCGGACAAATCCGCGTTCATACGAATGAATCTGTGTGAGATCGACTGATTGAATGTATACGCGTGTATATGTGAGCAAAGCGAGATGGTGAAAGTCAAACCACAAAAGAGTAAAGGAGCGGCAAAGAGACAACGAGGGAGAGGTCGAGAAAGAGAGAGAGAGAGAGGGAGAGAGAGTGAATACGACGGTGAGCAGAGACTGCTGTGTTGCTTCTAGGCATACCCAAAGTCCTGTAGCTTAGACTTAATTACTACGATTAGCGTGTGAGAGGTTGGGTACAGAGAGCTATATCCGTGCGTTATTATACTTCGGAGTAAGGCTCATCTCTGGATAACTGTGGATGGTGTGTCTACACATACATATATATATAGTGTTATATAGAGAGAACCAGTGGGTTCTAGTGGAGCGAAGAGGGGTTGAAGCGAAGGGGGAGCAAACTTGCGAGTTTCCTGATGACGAACATGAGAGGGAGCGAGAGTGTGTGTGAGAGCAAGAGAGAGAGAGAGAGAGAGAGAGAGAGAGAGGGAGAGTCTAGGTGAGACAACATAAGCGAGCGAGAGAGCAGTGGTTGTTGGAGTTAGCAGTGGTTCCAGCGATAGATTGATACCAGGGGATGAGGAAAGTGAGTAAAGTCCCAACACAAAGCTATAGCTTCCACTTTGTGGAGTACGGAGAAATGTGATGCTGAACTGGGAAGAACCTCTGTGTATGTGTGTGTGTGTGGGTGAGTATGTGTATGGTATGTGTGTATATTATGCACCTCTAACCTAGTAGCAATGACGTAGAGGAAGCACCGTGAGTTTGGCTGCTTGATTTTCTTCCCACTGTCTTTAATGTAGGTATATTCGTGTAACTATACAGACACGCTACGCCGCATTTTTTCGAACGAGAATGTTTTATGCATTTTTCGGCGCACGTCGCTCACTCGATTTGATTCCGTTCGCAAACGGTTTTATGCGCAATTGAGACGGGAGCGCTAAAATATTTAGAGTCGAAAGTTCATCGTAGAGTTAGTTTATTATTTTTGTAGGGCGTGGCCTGAAAAATGTAGGTACGATTGAGACAATAGTATTTAACATCGTAGAATAATTTTCCATTCGTACGATCGTATACTTCTATTCAACTCTACACCCAAATATTCAAACGTCCGTCCGTCAATGTTTTTGAGAAATTTCGCGCCAAATGGTGTAGCAATTGGGAATTTGTGCTCGAATTAATCGTGAACAGAAAGAATACCGAAAATGGGCATAACATTACGCGCACATTACCTATCTATAGGACGCGCATACGCTCCTAATACGTATAAGACTGTAGGAATACGCAGCAAGAGCGAATCTCGTAAATGAAGTAAGCCCCAGCCATATCGTCTTTCTCGTACTCGTTTCTTCCTTCGACTATACACATCCACCCTTCCTGGCTCCACTCGCGGAAGCCACTGGCTGAAACTTAGCACCGTGAAACTGACCGGATTATTACGATGTCTGCGCGAACCTCGCCGCCGCGAACTGTACCAAAGCCAGTCAACTTCATTCCCCCAAGCTATACCTTGTCGTAGTCCGTTCTGGATAGTATGCTGCGAGAGTGAGGTTGAGTGCGTTGCTGTGAGAGAAGGCTGAAATTCCCCGGCTAAAAGCACCGACGAGCTGTATACCGTTATACGCGGACAGAAATTCAATAAAGCCGTTACTCGGACGCGAACTCTCGGGGGCGCGGAGACGTTTCATTCGCTCGTCTTCCGACACTCGTCTCTCGTCTTTTCACCCCTTATCCTTCCAGTCTGCCCCTAAGCGACTGTCTGTCTTTACACATCTCCAGATGTGTAAGGCTTTAATTCGATAAAGCGACTCGAGAGTTATTATCAAAAAGGGAATCCCTCATCGAAATTATCACAAACGATCATCCCTATCGCGAATTACATCACAATACCCTTACGCGTAATATACGAGAGGCTATATATTGTATGGACGACAATATCGCGTGCCCAAAGCCTTTCGTGTCTCAAAATAACATGAATAACAAATGATACGTTGTCAGCCCAGCTGGGACTTTCTCGCCCCGAGTCAAAGGGCTCGCTCCCCCTCGCTTTCCACCTCTTTCCTTTTTTTCCATCTCTTCTTCTTTCTCTCTCTCTCTCTCTCTCTCGCCCTCTGCCCCTCGTTCTCGCTCGCTCGTTCCTACCTATTACCCGTTCCTTTTTTTCTTCGTGTTTTTGCCGCTCGAGAGCGTTGAATTAAAAACAGTCACGCAGCTTTTTTCTGCGTGCTCCGTTTTGTCGCGGTGACGCTCGGTGGCGCGTCAGCAACATCGAGAGAGAGAAAATGAGAGTGCGCGTTAGAGGCGCCCTCTCTGCGACGATGGCGACAACGCGACGCGAGAGGACGCTTTTCCTTTGTCGTGCGGCAACTACGGGGGCTTTTGATCTCGGGGGCTTCGCACACACAACCCTCTCTGTCGCACGTTAGCGTCGCTATCTACTACGTCCATGTGTGCTTTTGCTCTCTGTCTCTCTCTCTCTCCGGCCCCCTCTCGCTCTCTATCGCCCTCTCATTCGCTCTCACTCGCTCTCTCTCTCTCTCTCTCTCTCTCTCGCTCCTGTTGCCGGCTTGTATGCGCGTCTATGTGTACTCTGAGCGACCCTCCAGCAGTTTGGAGGGTTGCTAGGAAACACCCCAAGCACAGCCGGGGCACACGTTCTCGCGGCAGTACGGTCGAACTCCCGAACTCTCTGTCTTTATATCTCTCGCTCGCTCTCTCTCTCTCTCTCTCTCTCTCTCTCTCTCTCTCTCTCTCATTGTTACTCTACCTCCGCTACAATTTTATCTCTATCTATCTTTATTTCGCTCTCTCTTCCGCTAAACCCGCCAAAATGCGTCGAGAAGAAGAGAACTTCTTCGTTGCGGTTCTTCACTCTACGCTGTAAGCTTTTCTCCTATTCCACTACAATCTTATTCCGAGCAAGAGACTCAGAGAGCTCGGTTTCTCCGGTGCAAATTCCATGCGAGATGCCGCGCCCTTGGGAGGCGTTGCATCCAGCAGAAAATGCAAAAAAAAATCACAAATTGAGAAAAAATTTTATTTCACAGGATTATTGCATTTACAAAAAATTCGATAAAATTTTTGTTCCATGTACAAAAAGGATTTTTGAAAAACGTTTTTCCGTGTCTATGTCATTATTAAATAAACGTAATGAGTGTGGGAAAAGGGTCGGAAACAATAAGTTTAACGTAAAAGCCGAAAAACAGGGCATACATATACCCGAGATAGACTCTTCACGTATAGGGCGTTGGAGATATACCCCATTAGGCCTCTCGTTATTGTCATCTCCCCCTTCTACACCCCACTCTCTTGACCATCCGTGCGGTTGGATCGTACGAGAGCGTGTAGGCTCTTCCCATTATAATACAGATTCTATTACAGATTCTATTATATTAGTGGACCGTGTCTTTCCGAGCCTGATCTTGGCATGCGCATTGTCATCCTTATTCAGGCTTGCTTGATAGAACGAGAGAGAGAAAGATAAAACGCGGATGAGAAAGAGAGAGGGAGAGAGGGACTATGTGCTGTCCTTGATGGTATTACGTGTGGCAAAAATTTTGTTTGCCCTATTGACCGTACGTTGTTGGAGGGGCATGAGGGTGAAAAGGAGGGGTAAAAAGGGAGTAAGAATGAGGGTGACAAAATCGGGGCGCAAAATCCCCATCGAGAGAGCGAGAATCGCGCGGACAAAAGCTGCACCGGCAAATCGCTTCACCAACAAAACCCCCTCAACGAATCGACTCGCCTTTAATTCGATTCCAGTGTTAAATGGTGAACGTGCATTGAATTTCGAGCATTACGCATATAGTATATAGGTACTTATACCTACATCCGTGAGAATTCATATATTACCATGATTAAATTGTATTCTTTATCGTAATAATTATTTTATTACACATTTAATTTCATTCTTGCGTACGATTCTTTTCACTTCCGGCTCGTCAATCGGCACGCAATATTTTTTCTCGAAACTCTTAAAACTTCTTTTAAGTCAATTCTCGTAGAAATTTGGCAATCGTCTCGTTTCTTGAACGAAAGAGTACTTTATATTTCTCTTTCGCTCTCTCGCTCTCTCTGTCTCTTTCTCTCTCCGCTACTCTCCACCTGCGCTTTCGTGCACGCTCGAATTACCACAAGAGAGAAGCCAAGTAAAAGACCCACGAGAGTTTTGTGGAGTTTCGAAGCAATTACAAAGACGCCGTCAGAGAGCGAGAGAGAGAAAGACAAAACGCGAAGAAACTTTTTTTATTGTTCGAGTCGAACTTAATGAAGTGAAATCATTATCGAATCGACGGGGCACGCGAGACGAGTGTCGATAATAAATGTTGATGTTTTATCGGTGAAATTCGAACGAGAACAAGTCGGACAGGTGGTGTATCCTTTGCGAGAAGACACGAGCACACTTCGAGCCAAAAATGTCTGATGAAAATTTGTTTCGACGTTTCTCCCGTACAACCGCGACCGTAAAAATGGTTAATCGCAGAGTCCCTTTCCGGGATTCGATCGTAAAACTGACTGACTCGCTCTCGGCACTACATAACCCATGACGAGAGGGACGAGAGTTCCTCGTTCCCTTTCCCCAATTCCGAACAAAGAGGAAAAAAAGAGACGGATGGCGGGACACAGAGATGAGAAAAAAACGGTCATTCGTCGTCACACTCAGCACGAGCTAAAATACTTGGGACTTTTAGTTGACGAAATTAACTCCTTAAAGTCTACTACCATATTTAACAAACTAAACAAATATATCGAAATATTAAAAAAATTACATTTTATCTAAAATATTTAATTAAATAACAAAGAAAAATTAATTTGTATATTTACAGAATAATTTTTAATATTGCTTATCGGAAAATTTCGCATTCCGGAATAGGTTACTCGTTATTAGACCCTCGAACTATGCTATTGTCATTTTCTTAGTCGAGAATGCTCGGGCACAAAGCTCCCTGACTTTACTTTATCGCCTCGAGCGCCACAGCCCGTACACGTAATTTAATATTGTTTCGAACTCATAAAGACTCCCGCTTACTCCCTTGGCCTCTTTGGTTATGGAACTTTTCTCGCTTCTCCTTCCCTCTCCTTTCTATACCCTCCTGCAATAAACATGCGCGTGTATACATATATATTGTATATATACGTGCATATACACACAGACACACGAGCTATTTTCATGTACCTATAACTGTATAATATAACAACTATAGAAATTGCTCGCACGACGGGAGATTGCTTCGGGGAACAATACTTCGACGCTCAATACACTCCTATAAGAGCAACGCAAGAAGCCAATCTCTCGAACACGATCAATATATGTATATATGTATACGTGCCGTTAACATTGGGTCTAACTCTCGTGTTGTACACCGCACACGCCAAAGTCTCGTTCGCACGTCTCGAAGAGATTTCCACTCCCAATATATAACCCTGTGTATATAGGAAGCGAGGAAGCAACGTTTGGGAAAACTTGACGAAAACTTTGCGTCGATACGAGATTCATGGAACATCGTCGATGACTTTGTTCGCCAAGTTATACACCAAAGATAATATCAGTTTCTTCTTCGTTATTTTAAATATATATTATATATATATATATGTATATTTATATATATAAAAACATCGTTATTTTTTCAGATTAGTTTTATCACGCGCGGATAAGTTCGAATGAGAAAAAACATAATGTTTAATTTTTGTTTTGTTTCAGGCTCGATAAATATATAAAAGGGAATTAAAGCTCTTCGAGTGACGAAGGGAGGAAGAGTGGGACGAATAAGTAAAGTCACTAAAAGTAAATATGTCGCGACCTGACACCATCGGATTCTGTAGTTTCGTCCATTTCACTCTATCTTTGTGCTTCTCCGCTCTCTTTCTCTCTCTCTCTCTCTCTCTCTCTCTCATTTTATTCCCGCGCGAGGTCGCACACTCACGGGAAATACCCTCTTAATTAACGGACCGTGGAGTCCACGGAGCACTTCAAAGGATCTCCGCTGCGTCCTCTAACGAGGAAGCAGGAAGTCCTCGTGCGAGAGAGCGAGAAAGACATAGTGAGGGGCGGGAGGGGCTGGGGAGAAAGAGAGAGATGGAGAGAATACCTTTTCTTGCAATTAATTTGTCGAAAACCGGGAAAGGGAATGGACGTCGCTACGTTGGTCCATTCATCCATAACTCTTCGTACTCCATTTTTATCCAATTTTTATATTAATTGAGATTTTTTTATCAAAACGAGTTTTTATCGCGAAATAAAAATGGAATCCAGCGATTATAGCGACCATCGTTTCCCAATGATTCTCCCATTCGTTAATCATAGCTAAATAGTCGACGAGTTCTCGGAGTTTCTTTGTCAGAAGTTACGACACGCTCAGGAGGCTAAAGTACAGTCGGCTTGCCGGACGGATAGAAGCGTCCGCTCCTATCCGTTTCTTTCTCTCGCGTTTGTCTCCTCCGTAGAGCCCATTCTCCCGTCCGCGAGCTTGGAGCGACATCGCTCGGATGGGAAGTGACAAGTTCCTCGCGAGCGAGCACGAGCCCCGTTCACAGCGCGTCGCGTTGGGACATGTCGTCGTCGTAGTCGTTGGGTTAAACCGCGAAAGGAGACGTGTCCTTAGAGTATCGCGACGGTGTGGCTCTTTGCCATACCCCTTGGTACACCACGTGGCGTCCCGCGGCAAAACGACGCTTTATACGTATAGGCAACTCTGCACGTAGACGTGTAGCAAAGACGATGAGGTACGAGGTGAGCCCACGCGCGACGATTACCTATTCCCCGATGCTCTTATGGACGTCCCGAGAAACACTTGCCACAGTGTGATTCATGCTTCGTGCTCACTTTACTACCACCATCGGCGTCTACAGCGACGCCATGTATAACCTTTGAACATACACAAACATGCGCGCGCGGGCACAAACACAGACACGCGCACACACACGCATTGGGTATTCTGCACATTTGTACACTATAGTTAACCTGCCAAGGCTGCGAGTTGGCAAACCACTGATGGGATCAAGTTTCCCAACGCTTATTTGGCTTAAAACGATAATTTTTTTTCGTTGTCGAGCCAATTCCCACAGAAACACTCGGTACATACCAGAATGCCGCCATCTTCTCGTCCAAGGAATACCGCAATTTTACTTTTTGTCCGCAGAGTATAGGAATTGTTAATAACCCCCATTAGTTTTTTCGAAAATTGTGATTAATTATTGAGTCAAAGCGTTAATTAAAATAGTAGGATAAACCTTGGGAGGGCCGACGCTAGGTGGCGCCCAGTGCTTGTTAAGGCCGACGTTTATAAACACGAACCATAGATGGCGCTACCGTACGGGTGTGTTTTGCAACGCAAAAAGTTCGTATTATATATATCGTTTTTCGGGAATTCGTTCGATTCTTCAGATTACAGGAAGGACGTGAAGTAAGGGATTATCTTTTTTCCACCGCAGACCCCTCGACGGGTCATAGGTGACGGTATGTCGATCCACGAGGTGTGCAGGCACACGCACACATCGCGTATTACACGGTCAGTCGTTTTTTCCGGCTCATTTGCCAATACTCGCACTCTCTCAAAGCCCCAAGATGTCCACTTCTCCTTTCCTTTCCTTCGCATATCCTCCGTCCCTCTTTCTCTTACAGTGGTCTTTCTTCGGGTCCGCGATACCTCGAGTGTGCAACGAGCCCTGGCTGGGTGGCCCGGTGTGGACGTGTCTGAGCGACCAACCAAGGTGGAATTATACGCCGTGAAAACAAGTAGAAGAGAGACGGAAAGAATGGCGATGCAGCGGGTCAAGATGAATCCACACAGGGAGAGAGCGGAAAGTGAGAGCAAAGAGCAAAGAAGAAAAGAAAGATTGAGAGAGGTACAAGAACGTGAAAGGATAAGCGCCAAAGAGAGAGAGAGAGAATAAATAAACCCGAGAGAAAGAGGAAAGAGTGACTCCACCAATGGTCGGGAGAGAAAAAGACAGAAACGAGTGACGCCGAAGCAACGAGGAGAGCCAAGAAAGAAGAAGTAGAAGAAGTAGAAGAAGAAGAAGAAGAAGAAGAAGGAAAAAAACAACGAAAACGAAGAAGGGAAGAAGGACGGAAAGTGAGAGAACGACGTTGTTCGCCTTGGTCATAAAGAAAAATAAGCGAGAGGAGAAGATGCGAAATAAGCCAGGTGAGAGAACGAGACAAGGATAGTGAGGCCAGGGCACAAAGGGAAGGACTCTCCAGTCTTCAGGTAGTGCTCGCTCCGGCGAAACGAGGACGCTATCTCTGCCACTCTACCAAGCACTCGGTTCGACTCCTCTTCGTTCCGCTCAACGTGGGCTCTATATGCGGTGGTACGAAACAGTCCCTCGAGGAAAACCCCAGAGGAAAATTCCTACGAGGAATATTAGAAGGAATTAAAACATTAAATGTTTTTTTAATTCCTTTATCATTTAATTTTTTAATTCCTTCTTATAGAACCGCATTATGGTTTAATGAACATTGCTAGAGAAAAAAAAAGAAAAAATTATAACGTTAAAACGATTCGTAGAGATTTGGTCAACAAAATCTTAAGTACGATCGTTGTCTCTGTATCGGGGGTTGAAAAACATTTATTGGCATATTTCCAGGACTCTACGTCGAATATGCTTTACAAGTTCATTCACTGGAGAATTGCCAATGAATGATTAAGGCTCAACCATTGTCCTAGCTAGCTCGAGCCCATTGAATTTCCCAATCCCTACCGCTTTTCTTGCCTTTTCTGATCGATAGTTTGGCTCTTTCTCTCGTCCCTCCCTTTTTATTCCTTCTTTTCGTCTTTCATCGTCGGTTTATCCGGAACAAAATATATTACATAGATATATGTATCCTTCCTATATCATCGCCATTATCCCCTCGGTATTGAGGGTACAGACACGCCCGCGAAAATTGAACCGGTCTGTAAGTCTTCACACGCATGCAGGCATGCACATAAACACACACAAACAATAAAAGATTCAAACAAGACTCGTATACATAGGCAAAACATCTTTAACGAAAAGAAAGAACAAAATTTTGACATAGACTGTAGCCGATTTGACGACGTAGCGCTTTATCGCTTCTTGTCCCGGGATACAATAACTATCGGCCGGGAGTGCGCACACGCTTGGCACAAGGCTGTTTTTTTTCTTCGTCTTCGTCTTCTTTTCTCCTTCCTTTCGACGTGTTTTTATTTTTTTTATTTTCATTCTTCTTTTTTTCGAACGAGCCCGCTCTATAGCCGAGAGAGACCCTCTTGTGCTTTGGGAGCAACGGCGACGATAATCTACAAGGCGAACGATGACGATCTCGTCGAGCGCCACTTTTTATTTTTTCGATGACAAACGCATTTATTTTTGCGTCAATTAGCTACGAACAAAATTTAAAAAATGTTGTTTCGTTTCATGAAGGGTTGATAAACGCGAGGGGTATAAGCATTTGGAAACATTGTTTCGCCGAGAAATCGTATAGTTTTGTTGCCGAGAGAGTTTTTGAGTCGAGGATTTTCGTCCGTCCGTAAATTTATGAAGACGATCTGGAGTAACTGTCCGAGAGGGAATAGTTCGCGCCCCTTTCAAACTCCCTGCCGAGCTAATGGAAATAAGTTTTTCCACCCCACGTGCGTCTGTGTGGATATTACGTGTGCGAGAACCCCTCGCGGCTTGTTCACGTCGAGAGCATTTGGGGTTGCTGTCGAGGGGTTGATGTTCCTACCCCGAAATCGTAGGATCGAACAACTCGCACCGAAAAGGAGAGAGCGAGTGGAAGAGAGAGCAATTCGATTCTCCCTCCCGCTCGATGGACGTGGAGCTGCCCACACAAGCAACGAAGCTTTCCAACGAATTAGACGATAAATATCACTGATTTAGCGAATCGTCCAAGTTCCTGACTAGTTTTTCGCCGCAACACCCTCCGTAAAGCGAAGCTTCGCACAAAGTTTTCAGGCCATAATTGCGAAATAAAGAACGGTAAAAGCTCCCTGATAATTCGAGTACCATTGTGTCTCCACAATAGATACGCAAGGCATGTTTCTACGATATTGTTTTCCTGTTTGGAATAAGAAATAATAAAATAATGTAATTTTATCGGTAGAGACGGCAGTCACGGGTTTGTGCGATAATAATTTTCCTACGATCGGCGCTAGCTTAATCCACGAAGGCATTCGCCTTTCGCCCGATGATTCTTCCCTCGGTGTAATTAACCCTCGCGACGACCCCGTGCGGGAGATCGAGGGGAAGAGGAATAGCGATGCGGACGCGGCGTGGAACGTCGAGGTAATTAGCCAATTAGGCGTTAGACACTGGCGACGTGTGTTTAGATCGCCGCGATTTCCCGTGTAAAATTATCGCCGTTGGCGATTGGGTCCTTTACCGCGTATGTTACCATAGCTCTGGCCTAATGTGTAGTTGGCTCTGTAGCTTAGCTTAACCGAATAGCCCAGCTCGAGTTTACTACACGGTAGACTCTCAGTCTCCGGGTATTTACGCTCGCTCGACGTCAATTACGCCAAGTAATCCGATACAGCTGGTACGCGATTTGCACAGAAGGAGAATTTCCGATATTTAGGAAGCATGAAATACAAATAAAAGGTACACGCCACTCCATTCCCCTTTTCATTGTTTCCAGAATCGCTTACACCGTCGATCCGGTCTGGTGTAAAATAAATCCTCAAACTCGCGAAATATCCAATTTTTGATAATAATGTACGATTCGGCCATGAATGAAGGGTCGCCCTTTACAAAGTGATACACAGAGTCGCGAATATATTTTTTTTGGACCAACATTTTATTCGGGGTTTTTCGTTTCAACGGAAATGTCGTATTGTGAACGTAGCGATGTTTGCGCCGTATACAGTTTTAAACACACAAACGGACAGCCACACGCGTTGCACGTACCGGAATATACGAGAGAATTTCAAGCGGAAAGAATGAGAGAAACTCTGTGCATAGTTAGAACAAAACAAATTCGGAGCTATTGCACACTGGTACACAGTAAAGTAATATACAGAAATAACGCAGTGGGTACATAATACGAGCACGAAGAGACAGCAACAGCAGCAGCATCAGCAGCGGCAGCCATTTCTCCACCTCTCGTCTCCTTTCTCCTCGTTCTATATCCATCCTCGCTCCTCCTCGCGCTTCCACTGTGTCGGTGAAACATGACAATAATACGATATGAGTCTACAAGCCACAGAATATAGTGTAACTTGCCTCGACAGTGTTCCCTCTAACCGTTTCTCGTGCAACAGCAGCAGCATCGGCCGTAGTGTACTATTCCACCAGAGGCAGCACAAGCGGCCTGGCAGCACCCCATCACCGGATTGCTGTCTAGCCTGGCAAACGTGAACGAGGAGAGAGTGACAGAGAGAGAGACAGAGAGACAGCGAGACTGAGCGATGAGCTGGCGGCGGTGGGGGGGGGGGCGATAGAGAGAGACAGGGCGAATAGGAGAGACGAGCATTGGAGAAAGAGACGAGAATAGATGAGAGGCCAAAGTTACGATCCAACGAGATCGAGAAGGACAACTCTATAGTGGCAAGACTCCAGGATATAACCGTGAGAGGGAGGAAGAGCATTGGAGTGAGCGAAAGAGAGAAACCGAGCGAGTACAGTCCAAACTAAAAGGAGATGGAACGATTGCGGGGTTCGTGGCAGCAGAATGGAAACGGTACAGAGCTATAGAGCGAGAGAAACCACGACGACGACGACGAGGACGAGAAACGTGGGGAATTCTGGCGAGCCGGAGGGGAGCGAGTGAGAAAGCTCCCGTCGAATGACGAGCGAGACGAAGAACTTCCCCGAGCTACACACACCCATCTGTGGAACAAGGACACTCGTACCGTTGCACGTTAAGAGTGTGTGTAAGAGAGAGGATGAGAGGCAGAAATATAGTAAGAGAGAGAGAGAGAGAGAGAAATGGAGAAAGATAGAGATGAGAAACGGGCGGCAGGAGAGAAGCCATTGCGGCTTGGGGTTGTCGATTGCGGTTTCTAGCGAGGGCTATGAACACGCTCATGAACGAAACAGAGCCTCGTACTGTTGTGCTCGATCATTATGAAACAACTGGCTTAACCTAGCGGAACAGGCGTCGGCGAAGTAATTAATAATAATGATTATCTGAAAACGAGAAAGAAAAAAAAGAGTCGAAAAAAAGTCGAATGAGATGATTTTTATTAGCCCTCCGGGCATAAGTTAGATTAGTCGCGCTGTTTGCCGCTGGAGGGCGCCACCTCCCGGCTCTCCGAATGATTTTACGGCCACCAAGAAAACTAGACTGTTTTGGCTAACGAGTATTCAGAGAGAGAGAGAGAGAGACAGAGAGAAAGAGAGAGAAAGCCACGTTTTAGCGTTGAATGACATAAAACATGGCGTCACGCAATACGACCGTGCATAATCCTCTACGTGACAACGTGTGTATTGCAATTCAGGGCTACGAGAATGCCGGAATGACGTTGAACCGCACGACGAGCGTTTCGACGTGTGCATGCGCGTAGACACGTATGAATGTGAATCATTGGCGCACGGATGGTAATTATTGAGGGTACACGTAATTACTTTATGCAACGGAGCACGAGTAATCATTGGGAATATGCGACATGCCGCTGCCGTTGATGCGAGACATTTCATAGGAGCGGGAGGGAGAGTGAGTTAGAGAATTGTGTCCAGTGTAGATGGTAGAATGCCGTTTAGCATATTGGGTAAAATTATTTCATACTCGTCGATCGCTACTAAAGATGATTTATACTGAAAATTCTTATACACTTATATATATATATACGTATTGTTCAATATCACCGAATGAAAAAAAACTGATTTATGCTACCTGTCTTGCGTTTTTTAAATTTATTTGCCTAGCTCACGTAGCAACGATCGAAGACAAGAAAGTCAACCGCACGGTCATCGTGTCAGTGTCATTATTAACTCGTTTTTCGCTTTGTTTTTCTATGACTCCCGCTACCCTCCGCGTGCTCTCTCGCTAACGACCTCGATATCTCGAGGCACTTTACGATAAGGCAATAAAAATTGGATAAAAAAGACAGCGACGCGAGTGAAAAAGCCGGTACAAAATCGTTTCTTCGCGCTGTGCCACAGCTGGCACAAGATACCTGGTATATACGTGATTGCCGAGCGCACCTCGTTTCCCGCGTGCGAGAATTGCGCGGGCATGCGAATTGCGAATAATCACTGAAGCGCGCTTGTAAAACCATTTCTATAATTATACCATTAACCGTGACGCGCTGATTCTCGCTACGCGAATCGAGAATTTTGCACACCACGGACTTTGTTATCGTACCGACGTTGATGTCCAACGTTAATTGGCATTCGCGATTATATACACGATTCGCGATACGATTACCCGTATTCATCTGGGAAATTGCGTTTAATTTGATTTTTTGTTACGACGATGAAATAAATAAAGAATAAAATAAACAATTTTTAACTAACCGTACGAAATAAAATGGACGCGCGATGTTTACCGAGACGAGAGAGAGAGAGAGAGAGAGAGAGAGAGAGAGAGAAAGAAAGCATACGCACACGCTCGTAACCTTAGCGAAGGTAATAAAGTGGAGATTCGAGATGTGGTTCGACGATTCGAAGCCAGGAGGCTCGTAAATTCACCACTCTCTCTCTCTCTCTCTCTCTCTTTCTCTTTCTCGCCGTCTCTCTTCACGTTCGTGTCGTTCGGCTACCAATACAACCGCGTGGAAGAAGCGAAGGCACCCTTGCTTGCTTATATTATACGAATCGCTGTCCAACCCCCTTGCAACCCCTCGTATATATATCTATCCATCTATCTGGTTCGTACCGTCTCTCTTTCTTCGTCTCCTCGCTTTTCTATATCCTACACCTATTCACTCACTTCAATGCTCTTGGCTACCCTTTCGAGATTCTCCAAACTGTCGACGATGGGGAGAACCCACCGAATAACAAGGATTATATGAACGGTAGAGCGGCCGGCAAGCCAAACGGACTCACTACCCCTGCAACCAATGCATGTATATGCATATATGTATAAGCCTACATATAGATCGAGTTGTATCTATAATCTATTGGAAGATATATACATACATATGTATGTAATGCACGAGTAAATGTATTTACTGCATAATACATAGTAGAACATAAAGACAGCACATTTAGTCTCGTATAGTACGTTTGTGTAGAGCCTGTCTACGATTCGCCCGCTCTGTCCCGCAGTCCGACTGTTTCCGTATTCAGAAACACTAATAGCTCTTCTCGAGACCGTAATCGACGGAAGCTAGGAAACGCTTCGGAAATTCCTGTCGTAACCACCGGATCATAGTACGAATCGTCCTCGTCCTCTCTCCCCCAGTGGCTCGACCCTTTCCTCACCCCTTGGCTCGATTTCCCTTTAATCCGCAGCGTTCCATTATTAACGTTCGATCGATCAGATCGTTCTCGATAAATTTAATCATTACGGTTGGCGCTCTGTTTTCCAAGAGAATTGCTCACCCCGTTATCACGAAAATACAACTAATTCATATGTTTGCTTACTGAAATTTGTTATAGTGGTAAAAAGGAAGAATCGTGTGTTAGGAAGGAAAAATTATGAGAAAATTTGTTCACGGGTGAAGAGAATGATAAAATCGTGGGCGAGTTGTATGTTCGACATAACAATTTATAAGGTATCTTTTTGTGGAGATAAAGCGAACAAAAATGACGAGGAAAATGTATGCTTCGTGTCAAAATTCATAGAGCATTTTTGTACGGGGGAAAAAGAGGGAGATAAAGTAATGGGGGAATTGTATAACTACTATCAAAATTTATGAGGGTTTCGTCTATGGGTGAAAACAGGTAATAAAATAATAGTGGAAATGTTCGTTCGTTATGAAAGTTTTGCAAGCGATTTTTTATGGAGAAAAAAAGACTAATAGGAATATGAACCGTTACCTATCAAAATTGATAAAGATCATTTTGGTTCTCTTTTTATGACGAAACACAGAGATAAATGGGGCAAGGGTATCTTCACTATCGAAATCGATAAAAGATTTATTTTTTACGGAGGGAAAATAAAAATGGGTTAGTTGCACGTTTCGACAATTGTGACCGAAAGCTCGTGTTTCGGTTGACAGGGTACTCTCGGTATTCCCAGCTTTTACGACGCGTATAAATATACAATGTATATATTATACACGTATATACGCGGTGGTTATATGGGAAAGAAGATATTTATTGGAAATGCGCCATTTTCGCGTTGATTTAAAGCCCCGACGATTTCGCTCGTGAAATTGTGGTTTCAAATGGGTTGGAATACAGTGTATGCAGTATTGGGAGAGGGAGAGATATTTTCCCGATGTTGTTATACAACATTCGAATCCGTGAATCCCGAGACTACGCAACACTTTGCGAAACCCTAAAATATTTGGAAATAACGCAGTTACGATCAACTATATTTATTTCTTTTACTATTTATTTATATATTTATTTTCTTTATTGCACGATATCCGTTCTTATAGCCGAAAAAAAAGCAAATTAGTCGAGAAATGTGCGTGAGTGCATGCACGACGAGAGAGATGGGGAATGGAATATTTGGAATTTTCCTCATTAATCTCGGTGACACGAGAGGCGAGCTCGCAAATCACATTAATTACGTCAATTTACCCGTAGCATTATCGCTTGCACACTTCCTGCTGGGGCATATCAAATTTGTTTCAACCAAATGAAATTTGGTCTCCAAATTTTGGGTATGATGGCTAGAGAAAAAAAGACAAATTTGGGCATTGGAGATAGGAGCGATGGACTCTTGATAAAGTGAAATAATGTTCGTATGGTTTTTAACGGCGATTTAACGACTGCGTTTACGAAATTAACTATTTCCGACGAGGCGATAAAATGGGGACGAGACGGCGTACCGAAGAGTCTCTCCCTCTCTCTCTCTCTCTCTCTCTCTCGCTGTAACCAGGCAAACTTTTACGACTTTGGGGTGACGTTAAATTTATTTTACCAACCCTCTCGGCACGACCACTTTCCAGCATGGTGAGTATACAGCCACAAAATGTTTCGATCACGAGTTTTGGTAAAAGAAAAAACAGAAACTTTTGTAATATCGAAAGTTGGAATGTAGATAATGTTACCGTGGTAAGAATACATTCGGTGATTCTACTGGAAGATACGTAAAAAGTTTTTTGGAATGTTATAAAATGTACAGGTGTAAAACGTGTAATGAGAAAATTACTTAGATCGTTTAATAAAGATTGTTCACAAAAATGTTTGTGGTTACAAAAAGTAGGATGTCTTCAAATTCGAAAAAAAAATGTGAGCAATATTTTCTATTCCATCAATTATCGTGTAAATAAAATAAATAAACTGTTATTTCGGAGCGATTGTTTCGGTTTCGGTACACGTGGCGCCAGCCGTCGGAATTCTAAAGAAGCTCGTATTTCTACTCTATATCTATATCGATGGACTCGACCTACGTAAATAAAATGAACGAATTAATATTTCGAAGGGCTTCTCTCGCGTTGGTGTACGTGGCGCCATCTTTCGAAATTCTGTAGAAATACTTGGCTCTAAGTTAGTTCTTTGTCGGTACACTCGCCCTCGCTCTCAGATATTTTGAATAACAGCTCGTCAACTACCGACTCAACAGCTAATAAAAAGATTGGTGTTTTTCCTAAAGAATAGATTTATTGTTTCAACGTATTTATAGGAGAAGAGTCGACGTTTCCTAACCAATTGCAGTTGCTACTTGAGTTATACGGATTGAATGGTTTCACAATAAAATATTCTGCTAGATACAAAATCGGAGCATACTCCATAAAGTTACAACGGAAATGACCAATCCGATGATCCGAATACTATACTCCAAAGTCAAAAATAGAACTTTGATATTATGCGCGGTGATGAAAACGCACATCTTATTGATTGAATAAAAAAATTAATGTCCTTGCATTATTCGTGATTTGAGTCGAATAATGTGTTTTCGACATCATGTAATATAAAAGATTTACAGTAAAATTGCACAGTGGCTCGCTTGACTCGATACTTTCGAAATTCCGGTAATCACAGGACAGAGTTCCATGACTGTCATGGCCTTTTCCTGTTCACGCTTGTTACGACGAAGACGTGAGCGTACGTTATAGGGTAAGAATTTATCTTCGTACGGTGGTAAAAAAACTTCGTGAACACGTCGGTTGGTGATTGAAGAAAATTGGGACATTTTTGTGACACGACAGTGAGCCCATATAATGATTTTAATCACTTACATCGTCGCATTGAATCGACTAACGAAAGCCCACATGTGATACCCGCATGGCCACATGTTTTTCGCGTTGTTTTCCCGTTCATACCTCGTGCAGTGAACCTCCCTACGTATTCCCGCGGTATCGGACTCCCTTAATAAAGTACGAGTGAAGTGTTGATCAATTGAAAAGTTCTTAGGATGATACGGAAAATCGACATAACCTCGATATTTCTTACGATCACTGTCTTACGGGGTTAATCGAATTTCTGGACTAAAGCTATTTTTTAATATTTCCATCGAGCAGATTTGCTTATACCGAGATTTCCACTTAGTCTCAAAGTATTAAGATCTTTGAGAACAAATTGTCAATGAAAACTGCTCTCTCTCTCTCTCTCTCACTCACTCACTCGAATTTACACATCTCAAGATCGTGCCCAAAGTTGCTCAATTAACTGGAAACCGACCAAGCAAACGACCCTGACAAAACTAAGAAATTTCTCTTTATCACTATTTTTATGACGTACTTACATTTTCAGTTATTCAAACATCGAGTTCAATCCTTTTTATGTCGACAATTTTAAAACAAAGAGTTCGTTACAGGCGTTGGCCCAATATTTTCCGAAAACTAATCGAAACCTAGCCTAACCTAATACTCCGAGGATGACCTATTTTTGTTTAATTTTAAGGTAAACCATGGCAGAAGAAACATTCGACGATGTGGTTCTTAGCAACGTGGACACGGCGCCCGTGGCGCTTTCTGCCGAATTGCCGGAAATAAAATTGTTCGGTCGTTGGAATTGCGAGGATGTGCAGGTTGGAGATATGTCCCTTCAGGACTACATCGCAGTCAAAGAGAAGAACGCTAAGTATCTTCCTCACTCGGCTGGACGTTACGCCGCTAAACGTTTCCGTAAGGCTCAATGCCCGATCGTCGAGCGTCTAACGAATTCGTTGATGATGCACGGACGTAACAATGGCAAAAAACTCATGGCTGTGAGAATCGTGAAGCACGCGTTCGAGATTATTCACTTGCTAACGGCTGAAAATCCACTTCAGGTAATACTTCGTTTTAGCCTTGTTCCAATAATTTCTAACAATTACAATAATAATTTGATCCATTTTCGTCAATTTGCGGTTCGATAAATTTATCAAGACATAAACGACAAGAAAAACATCTACGTTGTCTAAAGTATGAAACTTTTGTTACTCGCTCTTGAATTTGTTACGATTAAATTCTTCGCGTACGGGCAAACGTAAATTGAGAAAAAAAATTGTTCTTCTGTAAATATTACGCAGCATTTAACCGTACTCGTTGATTCACAGATTCTTGTTACGGCCATTATCAACTCCGGACCACGCGAAGATTCGACGCGTATCGGTCGTGCTGGTACGGTTCGTCGTCAAGCCGTGGACGTGTCTCCTCTGCGTCGGGTTAACCAGGCCATTTGGCTCTTGTGTACCGGCGCACGCGAGGCTGCATTCCGTAACATCAAGACGATCGCCGAGTGTCTCGCCGACGAGCTCATTAATGCCGCTAAAGGTTCATCGAACTCGTACGCGATCAAAAAGAAGGACGAACTTGAGCGTGTTGCCAAGTCCAACCGATAAACACATTTCGTCTTCATCACAATAAACAAAAGAACATTATACTTTAAAATTGAATACACGTGTTTTGTCTTTCATATTTCGTTATTGCGTTACTCGCGATTCATAATTTTTTGAGCAATTCCGTATGTCCTTGGCCAATGCGATGTTGAGCAATTTCTTGCAAGTTATCGATACGAAACAATGGGAAAAGAAACGACGCGTATAGGTCCTAACACGATTAATAGGACAACGGTGGTTTATAAAGAAGTGCGCGGGATGATTATAAGGTTGATATCGAAAGTTCGCTCGTATCTCACTCCCTCGCTTCTAATGTTATTGTTTATCGCCCAGAATATATTATTACAATGTTTTAGTAGAACTATACATGATACTCGAGACATAATCGTGTATAATGCAACTAAAATATCCTAATAATGGATTCTTGGTTACGAAAAATGAACATTTGAGACATTTGCGGGAATCAGATTAGAATGGAATTTTGTTATTGAACGAATGTAACCATGACAAGGAGTCACTTCACAATGCATTCGAATAAGCTATTTTAAATACAGCTGATGTCTGTATGTCTATGAACATTTTGGACACAATTTCTGTTACGACTGGGAGAAGGTAGGGGCTTACACGGAATGTAACACGGGAAATCTGGGATCTCATGCTCGTCGTTTTTGCCCGGGAACTTTTTTTCTTACTCCGATACCTCTCTAAGGCCCGTTTTCTCCAACGCGGTTCAACGTTGATCTCTGTTCAATTTACTTTTCATCTTTTTCTAGTTCCAAAAATTCGAAAAAGATGAAGAGCAAGTTGAACCAAGATCAAAGTTGAACCGCGTTGATCTCGGTTCAATTTACTGTCCATCTTTTTCTAGTTCCAAAAATTAGAAAAAGATGAAGAGCAACTTGAACCAAGATCAAAGTTGAACCGCGTTGATCTCGGTTCAATTTACTTTTCATCTTTTTCTAGTTCCAAAAATTCGCAAAAGATAAAGAGCAACTTGAACCAAGATCAAACTTAAACCGCGTTAGAGAAAACGGGCCTTACGCCCGTTTTCTCCAACACGGTTCAACGTTGATCTCGGTTCAATTTACTGTCCATCTTTTTCTAGTTCCAAAAATTCGAAAAAGATGAAGAGCAACTTGATCCAAGATCAAAGTTGAACCGCGTTGATCTCGGTTCAATTTACTGTCCATCTTTTTCTAGTTCCAAAAATTCGAAAAAGATAAAGAGCAACTTGAACCAAGATCAAACTTAAACCGCGTTGGAGAAAACGGGCGTAAGTGGTTTATTAATTCATTATTACAACGATACATCCCTCAAAGCGACTACGATCCGCGCGTGAGAAGTTTTAACAATGTTGAATGGCTTTGGGCAAAGGAAACAAAAAAGCGCCGACCTCAACAGCGAGCTGTTATTCATCCGCAAATATTCAACTAGTTTTGTATTTCCTTGATTCCGGGTTGCTATACTACCCTCAAATTAATATCGATCCCTCGATTTTTACGTTGATTGTGAATAATTAATCTTGCCTACTTTTTTTTGCGCTTCCGTTGGACGACGAAGGTGAAGGAAGTATGCATAATTTTCAAATGCAGTAACGTATAGTAGGTATCGTGGTTTTTTTATTATCCGAAAAGTGCGTTGTTTTTTACATTTTCACCAAATAATTTGTCGAACAATCTATCATACTCTCAGGGAAGTGATCTTTCTCTACGCAAATGTGTATGCCTATATACATTTTCAACTTAAAAATTCCTATTCGGGGGGGGGGGGGGATGCGTCGACGGATGGCGTAGCTGAAGTATAATTAATTACAATAAAATTCATAATTGCTTGTACTTCTGTTCGGTCAGAAACGTTTTTCATAAACAGAAATCCTTTCGGATGGTAAGTAATCATTATGTTTTTGTATAATTCTGTTAACCAAACGTAATGACTTTAGGCAGGGAATTGAAAAACCCTTGGATTAAACACCAAAGCCTTCTTCACCGACAAATATTTAACCAGTTCTGTATTTTTTATTCGCATGCACTTTCTACCCTCTACTTCGTATCGTCCCTTTTTAACGTAATTGTGGATAAAAGATCTCTCTTGTGTACGTTTTTTCTATCTCCATTGGCCAACGAAGTTGGAGGAACAACTTTCGAACGCAATTAGTTGTAGTCTCTGCCGCCAGAGGCGTGGTGATCGACAAACTCGTGCCGACGACTTGGCGAATCTCTCTTTCGCTATATCGAAAACATATAGAACTACAGGATAACTTCCGGATATCGTTTCCGTAGAGGTTTCCGGGAATTATCCGGAAATGAATAAAACTGCCCATAAGTGGAGAAAATTACAAGGACGTCTAATTTTCCTATGCAGTTGCAGACAACATCGCTAGAGGCGCTGCGATCAGCAAGCTCGTGCTGCTGCCGGTGATAATTTCGGGAATGATTATTTCCTTGTTTAGTGAGTTTTAGAGGTTAGTGACTTGAGCGACAGAGTGGCGACCGTGGCGACAACAAGTCAGTACGGATTGAATTATTGTTGAAAGAGTGTGTCATATTTCCGTGTTTTCACAAAGTAATCTCTCGATACTTTGTTAAGAATGGCAGGAGTCTTGAAAAAGGTAATAGTCGATCGTAGTTCGAAAACATCCCAAAGATTATAATAAGAGAACTGTCAGCTATTACGCAACGACGCGATCTTTTTCTCGTTATTGCACAACCCAATGTAACCTCAAATCTAGAGAATATTTTTTGACACTGTTTACTTTAAAAAAAATTGATTTTATCGTCACAATCTTTTTGCTTCAGACGACCGGGCTCACTGGCATGGTCGTAGCGAAGCAACCGCATTATTTTCTTGGCATCATTTATGGAAAGATTCTTCGTGCTCTGGAAAAGCTACCTAAGGATTATCCATACAAGATTCACACGGAGCAGCTGATCAAAGAACGAGTTGCTATCGTACAAAATGTAAGAAAAGTAGTCAATAGTTTCCATCTCATAAACTGTCGATTCGTCAGTAATTTTTCTCGTCTAATTGCAGACGCCCGTTGTCGAGGAACTGGAGAAAAAGATTGGTTGCGGTCAGGTCGAAGAATTGCTCGTTCAAGCCGAGAACGAATTGATACTCGCTCGTAACATGGCGACTTGGAAACCTTGGGAACCGTTGGAAGAGGCACCGCCCCAACAATGGTCTTGGCCACCTCACAAATAAATACTCTAGGTTTCGTAGACATGTATATATTATGAAAAACATCGAGAAAAGTAAACAAAAAATGAAAATTCTGCGACGTAGCAACGAAGAAAATCGACGTTTAAAAAAAAACCCGACACGATCACGATCCTCGTCCCTCATTGTAACATCGCTCTTTTCGTAAATCTTCATTTATAAATAAGGGTATGTTTAGATCGATGAAAGAATTTTTTTGTAGAAACTCAAAAATCAGTATTTTTAATTCTAATTTTCTCGAAGAACGTTAAGAAAGATTGGTTGGCCAATCTTATGAATTGTAATTCTGTTTGCATTACGTGTTTTAGACGAATCGCCATAGCACTGTGTTAACTTTTAGACGAAACTGTTTGAATTGTTCTTGGATCATGAAAAATTCTCATCTCGGCTATAATGTAAAATTGAAACTGGAAAATATCGATATAACAATAAATTCATAGATTCCGATTTTTTGAAAAGTCAGAAAACAGCGATTCTATCCTCTTAACGAATTTTGGAAATAATACGATCCTGCCGAATTATCTGGATGAAACAATTTTTACAATTTCGCAAATCATGTAAGAGAACTTTTGTAACAAGTCTCGGAACGTATGAAGGAATTTAACAAATTTTCTGCACTCTTTGCATACTCGGAAGATAGAGCTTTTATATACTTCTCATAGAGGAAAAAATTGAACTTGTGTTCGTGTCGTGACTGAGAAAAGAAATCGTGTATCAATTTTAGGAAATTTTTTTATGAAACTTTATGATTTTATTAGAACGTTATTTTTTTCTCTAGCGTAAACAACGAGTGAGAATGATCCAACGCGGTCAACGCGCATGCGGTAGGTCAGTAACTCCGTAGCTCGGAAACCAGAAGTACGGAGAACGGAAAGAAGGGCGAAGAAAAAGAGAATAACTCGGAGTCTACCACGGTGACCAGAAGAGAAGTTGGAAGTCGCGGTGGCAGCGAGTATGATGGAGTGATGTACGAGTCGTTCTGGAGTCCACGCGCTCCGACGACGATGCAGACAAGGAGAATGGAAAAGTCTTGCGATAGTGCACGTCGAAGTCGAGAGGAACGACGATGGCGACGACGACGACGACGATGGAGCAACACAGGGACATACGCAAACTGTGCGAGTATTTGTCGAGAGGAAGGAAACGATCGCGAGACTCGGTTGAAATACACGAAGGAGAAAAGCCTCGCGTATGTAAGTACGTGCGTTCGTATGACGGTAAGAGAGACCAGTGGACAAACACGTTCTCGAACTCGGCAAGGCAAATAAAGTCGAGTATCCCGCGCGAGTCATATAGGCCGCGTGTTCTCCCACGCCCACGAATCTTTATAATGGAAATTCTCGAACTAGTTGAATCTAGCTTATTTCCTTCATCTCGTGGCACTTGGAACACCGATAATAGTTTCATGAGAAAAGTTGTCTTAGAAAGTTCTTAATCGACCAAATAGACAAAATATACGATTTTAATCGCTTCTATGTCAATTAAAATACTGAACAAACAATTATTAAGTAAGATTTGTATCGGACCGAGAGTTGCTTACTGCTTGAGTTTTTAATCATTTCATCGTACGAAGGGAAATCAAAATGTTGAAAATTGTACGACGATAGACAAATCTACTTTGTGAATTACAATCTCGATCCTCGTACGTTAATAGTCGAATAGACTCGTAGTCGAATCCTTCGAGTTAAAGTAACTTGGAACGAAAAAGAATAAATCCCTCGGAACGTCGTACGTAATTAGTAATTAGGCAGATAATTAGGGGGTAGCGAGGGGATTGGCAAGGTGACGAGAAAGCTCGCTCCTCCACTTGTCGCGTAGCTCCCGCACGGTAGACCGAGAGATTGAGCTATCACTGATTCGCGCCGGTGGGTCTATAGTTATAAAGTAGTATTATCTCTGCAGTATATAGCGTGCAAACACACAGCGTGTTAGTGCATTTCCAGCAGAGTGAAAGAACGGACGATGCCGTACAAGAGACAGCGGGGGATCTTCATGTCGGCAAAGTTCTCCGCGGTATAGTATGCCCACCCCGTCGCATTATTACGGATGTACAACCACGAGGAAGCAGAACTATTAAAAGAGCATCTGCCTCGAGTTTTTCAACGTAGCTTCGACTCTAGAGGGAGAAGAGGTGAAAGAAGGGAAGAGCTTTCGGCTTTGCCACCGTCGACGAGCTCGGCGTATTATCGAACCCGACGAGAAATTGTCCGACGCTGCGATGATTTGCAACAACGTGGGGGGTTTTTTCAACCTGGTAATTCCAGTGGTAGTAAATTCGAACTAACGCGAAACACTCGATGCGGAGGGTAAAAAAATGGCAATTTATTTTTTTCCCCCGAGACTTTCCGAGAGATAAAATAAATTTCGCTCGATCCCAAGGATTTATATTATAAGATTATACGAGATTTTTCTCTTTTCTCGAATGTCGGAAGACTTCTGAAAAGAAAATGATTGAATTTTTTTTGTTTTCGTGCAAATGAAACTTATGACTTTGGACAAGAATTTGTTAGTTGCGAATGAATATTTATTCCTCGGTATTTGATCGATTATTTCGCGTGGAGAATTTATGAAAAGGAGGGATGGCTCTTGGGTCGAGGGCAAGCAGGATGCACAGGTGCGTGGCGAGGAGAGAAGCGGTCAAATGATCTCAGTCACTTGGCTCCGAGTTCCTAAAAGAGCGGAAGCCACGAGTGCAATCAACTCTCGATCCGTTCCGTTGTTGCTGCTCGCGCCTTGATGAGCTTCCAGAACGACGAAGAGCCCTTCGAGTATACGAACTGGGAAGAGAAATACAGAGAGATGGAGAGCGACGAAGCGGCGACAGTCGTCACGACAAGCGATCATAATGTTCGCCGGACAATCCTTCGCTCTTATTTTAACCATAGAAATTCTTCCTTACTCTCATTACCAACAACGAAAAAGTAAATTGTACCACCGAGCGTACTTATAAATGCTTTTGCGAAACTTTTCAATAGTACAAACTATCGATATTCTTTTGCAATTAATAATCCGTAGGTATAAACGTTTGTTTACACATGCAATTGTGTCCGATGATGGAGCTTTCTCCCGGTATTGGTGAAATAGTGGGAGAAGGTGGACGAGGACGAGGATACGAGAAATGTCGAGCGTCGTAGCGTAGAAATCGAGAAAAGCCGACGCCGGAAGAAGCGTGGTAACAAAAACAAGAAGTAGGACTGATTGTGAGAGGAAGACGCTCTTGGTATCCGAGACGAAGAGTTTGCTCGGATGATGTGTCTACGGTGGTCTCCCGGTAGGCAAGAGAGCAGCTCAATGTGGCTCTCTTGACTTCTTGCCTCGGCACGATGCTCTCCACTCTTTGAGCTCGAGCCCCACGACGAATAGTGGGGCTCTCTCTTTCTCTCTCTCTCTCTCTCTCTCTCTCTCCCTCCCTCTCTCCCTGGTAAGAGCAACGGGCGCGAGAGAGCGAGAGAAAGGCCACGAAGCAGCAAGAAACTCCCGATCGTTCTCGAAGAAGAGCAAGAGAGACAGTGCGATAGACCGAGAGAGAAATAACGCGAAGAAGGGGGGTGGGGGTGCTGGAGGGGTAAGAGTTCTCCGCCACCGTAGCTGTTCCTCGTCGCGGTCTCGATTCTACCGCCGTCTTGGCGAACCGCGCACTTGCCTCCGAGACATCGTCGTAGATAGTGTATTAACACCGGGGCTTTATATACAAACACGTACGAGTCCCGCGCGCGCGCCCCCCTTACCGACGCATGGTGGGGGAACTTTTTCGAATCAACGGAATGTAAACAAAACGCGTACACGTATATCAAGAGGTTGGCCAACGCTCGCTCTCTATCCTCGCGTAATCGAGTATGCGCCAACTTTTCAACGTTTTTTCTTTTACAACAATCTTTATCCTCTATTTATCGAAAAAATTCTTCGCTAATCGCCAGTGAGTGTCCATACGAAGAAACTAAATATTACCAAAAATAAACGGAAACAAAACAAAAAACATATGCAACGAAAAAATACTCGATACTATTTTTTTAAATTATCTTCCTTAAATTGTATCGATAGCTACGTTAAATTGAAGAAATAACGCGGGAAAAAAATGTTTTTTTTTAAAACCGAATAAAGGAATCGTTCGTTGGATTTAAAAGTGAGTGAAGTGATTTTAGTTTTGTGTCGTTTGTCGTATGTTGAGGTAGGAGAACTTTTGTCGACTGTGTGTTTACGATACGCGTTCGGCCAACGCTCGGTGTGTTTTGTATCCGAGGAGAGAATCCCGCGCTCTTTTCTCTCTTCCTTATACCGTCGGCTCTCGTGGGCTCTGTGTCGGATTGAAATATCGACGGCCCCGTGGGAAAGGGAGCAAATCTCCAAGCCCCGGAGCACCTCGATTATCGGGTAAGTGTCGATTTCGTTCTCTCTCATTCTCTTTTCTCTTTCTCTCGTGCATGTATATCGATTCGCTGGCAAGATCGACCAACAATTCCTCGCACCTCGATACCTTCCCTTTCGCCGTTCCTACTTCCCCGTGACTTTACGAGCTCGTACATCAACGCTGTATTTACGCATGCGCGAAACGTTATTGGCTTAATTCAAAACAATCGCTCTCTTCTCAATCGGCCAACGCGAACAAACTTTAAATCTCGTTCACATCGAGTTCAATCGTTAATCCCAAGTGTTTATGTCTCGTATACGATAAATACGTTGATTAATTTATTAACGCTTATGAGAAAAATGTGGGTGGAAGCACGTTCGTAAAAAAATCAAGCGAGAATGAGTAATCGAGCAAAATGGCACGTTTTACAAAAAAAAAGAAAAAAAAGAGAAAGAAAGAAGCATCAATTTAGCATATTTATCTTTTGCGATAATGGCGCCTGCGACGGTGAGAGAAACACGTGGTCGATATTATTATCATGGCCCCGAGGCCTCACGGTTTCTATGTTAACTCTCGTTTACAAACTCGTATAAATTCCAAACCGTTTGATTTCTTATCATTCGTTATTTCGCTCCTCGAGTTCCGATCGAATAATCAAATCTCGAGGCAAAAAAGTCATAAGAATGGTTAAAAATCGTATCGACGAATCGATCAACGTAAAGTTTCGAGGATAAATAAATCGCTCGAGTTCAGGATCGATTCTCGACACGTCGATACTCTCTCCTTTATTTAATCTCCTCGACTCGGATCTTAATTAATTCTAGAACGAACTCGCGATCGATCAAGAAAATTTTCCAACCCTGCCGATCGACCGGTATACGTTTTAATCTCGCACGAGTATCGTTTTATACGAATATTCGATTTGTCCGAATCAAAGTAACTTCCGAGAGGAATAAAATCGAGCGAGATCGAACGAACGTTTATCGATCGAGATATCGATTTCCTTTGTTACAATAATTCCTGTAAAACTCGAACTTCGGAACGCGAGAAAACTCGAAGACTTTCTAGCCTTTTCCGGGCAGCGTACGGTGAAAAAAACACACACACACACACACTCACACATTGTCGGTTCGTCGCGATGACTGGGTTAGCAAGATTTCAACATAGTCGAGTCCATACGGACACTGGCATAACGCAACTAGAAATACATATTAGGGATTCTCCCTCTCTCTCTCTCTCTCTCTCTCTCTCTCTCTCTTTCGATCCACTTTTCCTGCGATTGCACCTGCATACATGTACATACATACTTCTATCAACGTCCGATAGATAGAGATAGAAGAAAGAATAAAAAGGCGTTAAGCATCCTACGATATGCACCCATTACCTCGATCATCATTCGCCACCGAGAAGAAATAATCCTCGCACGAATCTCATTTCGTTTTCTCAAATATCTATGTATATATTTATAGTGCAATCATTATATCTACCGCACCTACGTACCACAAGTAGCGTGTGCGTATATTAATGAGATGCTCGCTGACACGTGAAGCCACGAGCAAGATAGAAAAATAGAGAGAGAGAGAGAGAGAGAGATAGACGCCTCACGCCCTAATTACAACGCGCGATATATCAGTTATTCTTTTCGTTCTCGATGCCTCGAGGAGATTCTCGCCCCGAATACCAACTCTCCCCCATACTTACTTTCATACATACTTACTTACGCGACTGTGTATTACGAAGGGTCATTACGAGGTCCGACGCGATAATTATTGCTTCGAGAGTCTATTAGTACCGCTAGAAGACAGTAGAAAGTGTCTTCGAAGATTCATCAAGGACTCGTCGTAAGGGACGGGGTCGGGTGTTTGAGCGTGTACACTGGGCAAAAAAAACGATTAGGATAATACAGGAGTTTTACAGTCCGATTAAGACTGAAATATTTTTCTACAAATTTATGGTTTCTCTTTTTTTTGTGTAACGTTATCATCGAGACATTTTCTTCTAACGGGTTTATCGTCATTTTTCAATCGATTACGGTAATTTCTCGCTTTAAGGATGCGCACAAAAATGTTTCCTTAGGAAATCGTCGAATTAAAGATTCTTCAAGAAATTTTCTAGGCAAGTTTTCTTGTATAAAAAATATTCTTATCTTAGGAATTAAATTATAAACAAGAGTAACAAAATCGTGACATTTCGAATTATTTCTCTCGCCACGATTGGCCAATAAATCGTTAGAATAATGTGCCGATTGCGTTTCAGCATTCCGCGATATTTATCGTCGATAACGGTAAAAAGCGATTCCACCGCGCACGCTACACAATATTCATTTATTAATCACAGTTCGATAGTCCCCCGATACGCTATCATTAAAAAAGGAGAGAAAAAAAGAAAAGAAAATGAAAGAAAACATAGCGAACGGATAGGTGCAGTGAGAATTTGGCGCGCATACCGCTATATCTGTATGTATATCCTTAATGCACTTTTGTATATAGCGTGTTGCGAGTGAATTAAGGGTAAAAATCGGTCAGTAATTCGCGCCGGGGCATAGAGCAATAATAAATCCCGCGAAAGTATTACGCGTTTTGCTGGTAAACTCGCTCTATCACACGCGCACAAACACACACACAGACACACACACACATGAACAAATCTATAAATATATAGATATATGGACATATGCATATATGCACTGTTCGCCCCGTGGCGAACAATCGCGCCGAGTAGGTACCGAGAGAGCATTCCAGGCGTGTAGTGCGCGCGAGTGCAACTCGCACGACTCTACGCGAATGTAAACCTTGCATCGACGATATAAATATATATGTATATAATATGGCGTGTGTACACATAGAGATCAGAAACAGGGGTATACGTTAGGTACATAGAAATAGCGTTAGATCGAGGAGCGAGCGTTATATACTCTCTCGCGACCGCGTATGGCTCGCTCGATTTCTCGACATCTTTTTATTTCTGTCTTCTTCGCTATTTTTTACTTTTTTACTTTTTTTTTCTTCTTTTTTTTTTATTTATTTACACCTTATAGAGAAAACGCGTCGGTTCGGATCTCCAGTGACACACGCTGTGGATACGACTCGTCACGTGTCTTTCTAAATAATTTTCCTGTCGCGAGCCTCGAGCGATCGATTTGTCGAGACGATCGCGTCGATGTGCGATTTCAACCTCCTGCATCATTGTTTTTTTATTTTTTTTATTTTTTTTTATAATCATACAATTTTTTCGCGCAATTTTGGATTATCTCCGGGATCTGAGGAGGCCAAAAAACCGGTAGAGTGCCTCGAGGTATAATTCGCGAGACAATGCAAATGTTGTGAGAGAGAGAGAAGGAGGGTGGGGGTGGGGGGATATTGTGAGTTCTGCATCTTTCCGCTCGGAAGCCAAACACAATGCCGTTGAATTTTTACGACGACGAGAGAGTTCTTTTCTTCCCTTTGGTTTCTCTCGCGCGTGTCTCGTTTTCTCTCTTTCTCTCTCTTTCTCTCTCTCTCTCTCTCCCCCTACTTCTTGCCCCTCGTCGTTGTTTGGTACAGTGAGACAATTCGGTACGATGATTTAGCGACTCGTAAACGCCGAACAATGAGAAACTAGCGCTTTTTCTCCTTTCTTCCGTCTATCCCTTTCGTATTTTCTTTGAAAACGCGAATAAAAAAAAATGTTGCCCTCCCTCGTTTTAATTAGGAAAAAAAGAAAGGCGAATGTTAAACGTTGTCGTCCGTTGTTTCAATTAGGAAAAAAACAAACGCAATTATATTATTATTTCAATAGCAATATTTTTATTTGTTATCGGCAAACGAAAATTCGCATCCCCTTAATATTAAAAATGATGAAATGTTATTTTTTATTCAATCTTCTGAGTCGAAAAACAATAGTCGTCTCTTGTCAAGATTTGCGGAGGGGGTGAAAAACGGAAAGAGCATTAACCCGACGTGTTTCACAGCCTTGCACACACATACATATATTCTTTATAGTCGTACACTCTCGCTGCCAATTAGATATAGTATATACATATATATATATATCATAGTCCTCGTCATCTTGAGGTTGCGGTATGTGAGCGTGCCCGTGCGGTTTCACGTTGTCTCCTGAGTCGGGATTTGCGGTCAACTTAATGGCTCGTCCACCCTCCCGGCGTCCCTCTCCTCCTGTATATCCTCTAATACGACGTTTTGCTATGCCCACGTGCGTGAGTAAGAGGACGACGACACAGTCTCGAGGAAAAGGTTTTTTAACATTTTTTTCGTCACAACCGGAAGTACTCTACAATACGTAAGAACACATATATCATATACACGCGCATACACAAATACACACACACACACATATATAGGTGTGTATATATATATAGAGAGAGAGAGAGAGAGAGAAAGGAAGAAGGGATCTCCGGAAATGTTGCTCCGAGGGTCTCGATCGTATCACCCGTGATTTCACGGTGTACCTCAAAGTCCCCTTACGGGACTCGAACGAAAACCGAACCTTCCACCGCTATTTTTCCAAGAGTACCGGTAAATCTCCCTCCCATCTCGCATCCCAGTCAGCTCCCTCTGTCCTCCTCGACGTGATAATTTCTTTTTTTTCTGTTTTGTTTATATATATACACATTTTTCCCATTTCCGACACCTCTGTTCTTCCTGTGGACCTACAGTTTTTCTTAGATGGGTTCCCAATCACCGAGAGCTGAGAAAAAGCACATAAAAAAATTTCATTGGTGCCAGTGGGAATCGAACCCCGACCCGCTGCGTGTGAGTCGCGAACGTTACCACTGCGCTATCCTCTGCCACCAGTTTTGTTTATATACTTATTACATTTTTTGTCATCACTAACAGTCTCGCCTAGTCTCTCTGACCCAAAGACGAGACAGGAGACTCTCGAGTTTCGGGTTGTCGAGCCACTTGTTAGCGTCTCGTCGTCGCGATGCTACGAATAATAATGGCTAGCCTAGCGCTCACAATCAGTTACGGTCCTATTATATATGCCTGTAACGTCGTTGTACGTGTAAATACGCGAATATATAAATATAGCGAGAACGCGTACACGTTTAAGTACACTTAGGCACACATTAACGTTACTCGTGTGGCTAGAGTTTCATGGCCGCGCAACTTCGTACTGTATGAACAGGTGTATTGACTCGCTATTTCCCTAATGCCCAGACGTTTTGCCATCTACGATACACCCGTCGTAACGCACATTCGTTATCGCCATTTTCTTTTTTTCCACTCTCTCTCACCCCGTTTTTTTTTTACTATAGATACAACGACACCCGGAAGATTCACAGATATCGAACATCGTACGTAGTTCAAACTCATTGTCAATACTACAATTCCGTATATACCGGCATGATAGAAAGAAAAAAAAGTAATTCTAAAAAATATTCGTGAAAATTATACGGATCGATAATGATCGATTATCTACCTAACTGTTATCGATCCAATATCGATTCTCGTTAATGATCGATATTTCATGGAATTATTGTATTATCGCTCGAAGTAGTCATTTTCTCGATCTCTACGCGAGTATTGCAACGATCTAGCGCACGAGAGTCGGCTTGGTTGTATCGTTGAAAGAAATGGAAGTGCTCGTCGATGGTGATCTCTCCTCGAAGTGAACGAAGTACAAGTTTGCCAACTACGACGAGTATGGTGTGCGTGTCGGACATGTATGTCACGAGATGGGTGTTTGAATTGGTGGCGAATGAACGAACGCATGTGTACATGTGCCATTTGCGATGAAACGACGATATTTACCTAATCGTGTAAAGTCCCATGACTACGTATGTACACACCTTCACGCACACACGCCAATATAAATATGTGTGTGTGTGTGTGTGTGTGTGTGTACGATTTTCTGTACTCGCTCGAGCTCTCGGCATATAAATTCTTCTCGTTGTCATCCCAAGCCACGCCTTGGCCTTATTTTAATCCTTCATAGTGCTGATAACTATTATAGTACGCGCATATAGGCGTACTGTAGATATATAACGAATGATACATATACATATATACGATGCGTGTAAAAAGTATACTTTGTACATATACATTTAAATATGGCGACTGCGCGGGGAATAAAACACGCGTGTGTATGATAATTCAAGAAAAGGAATGGCCGCACGGTTGATCGTAATTCACGCAAAGATCAACAGGCTCGCAACCGTTGACTTTATTATTCGCGTTTCGCGATAATATCGTTGATAAAAAAAAATGTGGGGGTTGAGGAGAAAACTGTTCGAGGAGCCGATGTAGTGGCAATTATACGTAAAATATGAGCGATGTTGCGAAGCGAGCCGGTTCTTTCTTCTTTTTTTTTTCATCGTGAGTTCCAGAGAAGAAAAGAAAAAAAGCGACACTAGAGGGAAAGAGAGAGAGAGACAGAGGGAGAGGCAGAGTTTTTAATCAAAGATTGCGGCAATTCATCATCTGATATAAAAATTGAAATATATTTAATACGATATACTATAGTATTACAGTTTTGTAGCAGGAAGGAATGAATTTGAGAAATAAATCGTGAAAAAATCGTAAAGAATATTCGCGAGAATCGTACGAGGATGTTGCGACATTAACGAGGTGTATAGATATATCTTTTTTCGATTTAAAAAGACAAGAATAACAAACAAAATCATCCCTCTCGGGGCTTTTTTCTTAACGTCGTCATTATTAATTTTAATTAAGCGTCATTGTGTCTGAACAGAAAAACGCTCTCTCTCTCTCTCTAAAGACATTTTACTATCGGTCGATCGAACGATATCGATCAAATCCTGAAAATACAATTTTGAAAAATCTCTTACAAATTTAAAGTCTCAAAGTTTCGGAGATTTTGTCGACGATCTCACCGGCTTAACGCATCATAGCCTCTGCATTCTTTGAAATTTTTATCGTATTAATTAATTCGGGCATTATACAGCTACGCTGACCTTTATTTAGCTATCGCGAGTAGCTCGACCGGAATGTCCGCGGATGTGCCGTTTCACACTTATAAATCGCCGCGTTACGGGCAAATTTATTAATGCCCGGTGTCCGAAAATAAAGCAAAGAAGCCCAAAAGAAAAGAAAAAAAACCGCGAACAGGAATCACCTCGCATTCGTATAATGTCTCGCTCATAATAATCATCGGTCCAACTCGCGTTGCTTTCACCTCGATCGATTCGCGAGTGTGAATACCCTGTTAAAATGATTATTAATCGTCTCCTCCGAGGAAAGGAGATAAAAAGCTGGACCGTATCTCGACGGTAACCCAATTTTTTTTATATCGCGCAACCAAAACTCTCGTCGAATAAATTAATAAAATATTCAAAATTCTCGGACGGTTTAAAACAAAAAAAAAAAAAAAGAAAGAAGATTCGAATGTAGAAGTCGCGATTGCCAAATATCTTATAAAAATATAACAATATAACGAGGTTGAAGATATATATTTCAACTTTCGAATCGGCAATCGAAAATATCAATTCGTTGGTTAATATCCTCGTGAAATATCTCATCGTGATAAAACGAGAGGGAGGAAGAAGCAGGGGTGTGCCCGCGTCCGTGCCCCGAGCAAGAGGGAACTCTTTCTTCCTTTCCCGGCGCTATATTTTATAGGAAGCTGTGTAGAAAAGCTCTCGGGGGATATCGAATGAGAAAAGGGGAGACTCATCGAAGTTTATAACGCGGCACAAAACGTGGCTCGTTACCCCCTTCTCCGAGTTTGCCACCGCACTAGAAGGGCCCTTGCCCAAGCTCCCCTCTATACACACACACACACACACACACACACACACATATAAAGGCAGATGTAATATCCGCGATAACGGAAGAGCGCAACCACCGGAGATAACAATCTCTTGTTTGCATTCCCGATTTATCGGATCGAGGCAGGCGAGATACGAGGAGGAAGTGAAAGAGGAGGAGGAGGATAGGAAGAGGAAACTTACTCGAGTATTAGAGTACCATCTTTAGGTGTATATACATATATATCTACAGGTATAGACGTATTTGGAGATATATTCCTGATTAGCCGGATATATTTGAAGTTGAATGGTCAACGACGAGAAAACGTGAAAAAAAATACCATGACTTTTTTCCTTCAATTATTGAATCGTTTATCGAATCTAAATGATTCCATTTAATCGCACGATTATTTGCTCCTCTAATTTTCGGCAAAGATAAGATTTTTGTTTTTCCTTTTACCCTAGGATGTCCCATACTCTCCTACCTTTTAATGAAAAATCACGTTTTTTCCCCCCTCGAGTTATGAAATTATACGTGGAATAAAACGCGACGTATGATTTTTAAAAAGACATATTATAGTCTTTGCTCGAATCCACGCGGAACTTCCAATACGAGGGACGTCAACTTACGTCCGACATTGCGATTTTAATTTTTCTTCCTGTCGTTGGGCCGTGTACCCTTGTAAGTTTAGAAATCGACAGTATGTCCGCTCCTTCCTATCGTAACTGCGAAAGTGGTTACCGGTGGCTCGATTAAACATCGACGTGGAGATCCAACGATCCGTGAATACGAAAGAAGTCGTAATCAGAAAATTTATTCACGTACCGTGAATATATTATATTAGCAAACGCTTCCTTAATTTACGATAGAAAGTGAGAGGATTAATAAAGCAGACGGAGAGGGACGCCGAGGAATTTTATTACAGTCCGTGCTTGAATCGAGTAAGAAAAGAAGAAAAATAATAATAAAAATGATAATGTTCCGGAGATTCCATCGGCTCGTTGGAAACTCGTGAGTGGTGGTAGCGAGGGTGGCGGCGGGGCACAGTGAGGGCGGCAGCGGCGGGGGGGTTAGTGACTCTCATGGGCCCTTACACATATGCGCATGCTTATGACCGTGTGTAGGTACTATACATCGCGTTAAGTATATTACAAGCAGAAATCGTTATCGTCAGCCTGTACACTTATACCTCTTGGCTCTCCTCTCGCTATTATAGAGAAGGAAAAGGGTTTATATTCTCTCGCTGATGTGTAATTATCCTCCTTCTCTGTCTGTCTCTCTCTCTCTCTCCCTCTTTGTTTCTCACTCACTCCTCCACTGGATGCACGCGCGTATTATCCCCGTGGCACGCAACGCGGGAACGTGCGTAAATACTTTCCGAGAGAACGCGCCTACATGCTCGAGGATCCACGAGGATGCGCGTATTAGGAGATGAGTTTCGGAATGTCATCATCGCGGCGGACAAAAAAAAATTTCTCCACGCTCGTAAATTTCATGCCATACGATTACATTACGTACTATTTAATTAACCTATTCGTTTATTCGTCTTCGAGGCCAATTATCGATTAATTCATTTGCCAAATTAACAATTAGGGCAATGTTGTCTCGACTTATCGATGAATCGATTTACTTACGATCGATCATTGAATTGAAAATTATAGGAAAAATAATGGAAACCGTGGTGTGATTAAAATTGTGAAAATATACGAAGGATTTCGAGCATTCGCGAAAAGGAGTTTTTATCGTTCGTGCGGAATGCCGGAATGACAAGGCACTTTGTCCTGTACTTACTTCGTCCTTCGTATTTACGCATTTGTACGAGTAAGTATAAATGCTTTTACGTTCACGTACGATTCACGTATATAGCCAGGCGGTACGGGAGTTGCGCGAGCAAACTGCCGTGTGTTGACCGGCACGAGAATATGTGTGTCAGGGAAAGTAACCGCGAGCGACGCACGCGTTGCGTACCCCCTATATATGTATTTTCTACATTCTACATCGACGTGTGTATATATATATATCAATATGTGTCCGCTGTTGCGAGAACTCGCGACACGAAAAAGAAGACGGAGCGTTAAACGAGAATCGTTAAAAAAATGCGAGGCAAGGCCAAGGGGTTAACCGTTTCGTCCGCGGGGTGTTGAACACCCCGAGGTACGCGAGAGAGAGAGAGAGAGCGCGTTATATGCAAATTTTATTAATATAACGCGGCACTAAATTATAACGAGGTGTGTAGCGGCTTTTGTTGCGACCTTCGTGCCGACCGAACTGATCGAAGTATAATTAAAAAAAAAACAATAACAACAAAAATTTCTCCAATGATTTTTTCAACTTTTCATTCGACTTTGTTGATCGAACAAATGTTTCAAGTATAGGGAATTCCGTGTGAAATTTAAAAAAAAAAGAATTATCGTTGATGAAAATAATAAAAGGGGTCGTTAGATTCGATTAAATATTGCAGCCCTTAATAATTGTTCGAGGTTAGCTTGGAGGAAGAAACTTGGAGAAGTCACCGTCTACCCGATACTTTTATGTTTTTCATATATCAAGTTAACGTATGGACAAAAAATAAAGCCCTTGAGCGCAGGGAGCGCAGTAAACTCCTGCTGCGTATAAAACGTGTCTTTATACCCACAGAAACTAAATAATAATGATTAAACTTAATATCGGGTATTAAAATTGATTTCTTTACTGCATAATCCGACTATTAGTGACCGGAATATAACGTATACATATATGTGTGAGCATATATATGCAGATGAGTTCGAGATTCTCCGAATATGGAATTAGTTTCCTTTTAGCACCTGTGCGAACCCATTACTCTCTCGTTTTGCGTCTGACGAGCTCTACAGAGAGAGAGAGAGAGAGAGAGAGAGAGAGAGAGAGAGAGAGCGAATCCTGCGTGGAGTGTTCCTGCGGTTCAAGAAGCTTATCTCTCTCGGTTTAGTTGGCTCGGATTTGCAGCGAGAGAGTAGGAGCAAAGTCGCGCAGCCGGCTAGAAAGAATCTCCTCCTCTGGCATAGAGCCCTCTCCAGCAGCACGCACGTACATAGAGCGCGTACCACTGGAGCCTTTGAAGACTCTGAATGCGCGAGAGAGCGTTCCCTTCAGCTTATATTCCTATAAGTCACGCCAGGAATGCGGCCTCTCTTATAAGAGAGATTCTCTCTCTCTCTCTCTCTCTTCGCCGTGAGAGAGTCTTTCGCGATCACGCGCAGAAAATCCTCTTTTCTTCTCTCTCTCTCTCTCATCATCATCTCTTTTCCACCGGCTCACGATGAGATCTAATCCTCTCGTCCTTTTCTCTCTCTCGCTCTCAAGAGAAAGAGCGACACGATCGGTAGACTTGTGAACCACATTGCGAGACGCGGCTGCGGAATTTCTAGTAGACGCCGGAAATGCCAAGAACGAGAAAACGAAATCTCATCAACACCCTCTCCCATACCCTGCCCCATTTTTCACTTTCTTTCCCACAGCCTCCAGAAATCAAATATCAAAAAATCTTGTCGATTCATAGTCGATAATTCGACGTCAGCTTTACTGCGTTCACTCGAGACTCTTCGCCATACAAACGCTCGATACACAATACAACGAGGGTCGAAGCCAAACGGGGGTGAGCCTAAGGCCTCTTTTACTATCCAGCGTATACAGTACGAACCATTAAAAGTGTCACGAACTAATTTACAAACTATTGAAGCTAATGATAATAATTAAAAGTGATCTTGACAACCATCCATCGCACTTTCATAACTCATCGACGTCTGCGATTAAAAAAAATGCGACCCGTTATACATTTATTTCGATAATTCACGAGCCCAAACACTCCTTATCTTTTACAACTTTTAATGGGCCAGCCTGTATCGTGCGCGCGGTAGGCAATATCATTCAGTGTCGGAGCCAACGATCGAATAGAATCCGTGAGACCGTGACCTTGACCCAGGTACGATATCAAGCCCATATCGAATTTGCTTCAAAGTCGATCCTCCTGAAATCGATAGGTATAAATCTGTCCTATTCGGTGTAAAGTGCCTCGTACCGGACCGTATCACTATCGCTTATATCGTAAGGAAAAACGACGCGTAACTACCCACCTTAGTCGTTACTGCGTGTCCAACGTGTTAATCGGAACGTATCGATACCGATCTCTCTCGAACGATCTTCTCGCGTGAGCCTATGTGTGTGCGCGGCTCGCGATCTCTAGCCCGTCAAGTGTGAACGAGGTGGTCTCGATCGCGAATCGACAAACTCGAAAAAATAAAAATAAAGAAGAGAAACAAAGATATATAGAAATACAACAATTATTTCACCGAGCCGTCTCATCTCTATCGTTGCGTTTCCGAGAAATTGTTTTCTTTTTCTTTTCTTCTTTCGTTTTTTTTCATGCGCGACCAAGACTCTCGAACGCCGAGAAAGAAAGGAAATAGAGGATACATATGGGAAAGGACAGGGAGCTCTCGCTCCCGGCTACGGATACTGTATTACGCCCTCTCACCACGCCCCTCCCCTCGCTACCATCGCTCTCCAACCCCTCCACCCTCTTCAGCTCTTCTTCTTCTTCTTCTTTTCTTTCTCGCACGCTAGACTGATTATCTTGGGCACGTTACGTTTCCGTGGCGTTAATTGGTACGAAGAAATCCTCAAAGTCCTCGCATAGGTTTTACACACACCTTCCGGAAGTAATATGGACGATATATATACACGTATATATACATGTATATAACGAGAGACATACGAGTGTAATACTCGTGTCGTTAATACTAAAATTACATTCTAAGTGGATGCACATGCGGTTTCGGTTCCGCACGAGTGACCAAAAGGTCCGTCTCTGAAATTGTACATCTTCTACGAGCCAACAAAGGATGCATATTCGTACGTACACGTAGATAATAATGGAAACGCGAGTAGGTAAGTTTTCGAGGATGCGCAGGACTACGGGACACTTTTGATCTTCGTTCGTCGTTTTTAACGTTTACAATTATCGCGGGCTCGTACTCTATTTAATTCGATCCTAGTCGAGAATCGCGACTCCACGTTTCGAAGTATTTCACCTCGAATCTTTCACCGTGTATGGGCGTTCTCGAGGCGAAGTTTTTTTTTCTTTTTTCTTGTTGTTTGTGTGTGTGTTTTTATTCTCTTTTTTTAACGCGTTCCTTACAAGATTTTTTTTTAGATCACGAACGAGTATACGGAATGTCGTGAAAGTTAAATTTGTACGGCGATTAATTAAACGACGGAATTGGAACGAGAGCGAATTTTTCTTCGTACACGTAGCTCGGGTTCGGGCAAACGGTACGAAATTTTTCTCAGCCGTTCGCCCATAGTTAGGCTTTCCGTACGGTATACGGTACGCTAATCTATCCGCCAGCCCTGTTTGTACTCGACGCACAATTCGTACGTAGCAGCCGACGACGCTCTGTGCTTTCGCTCGTGTTTTAGTTCTAATTAACGAGGCAAAGTCCCACGCGTTCGCCCCGCGCAACAGTTTTGTGCACGGGTGTAAAGGACTTCCTTGAGAACGAACGTGAGGAAATCGAGACGAGGATTTGACGTCTATTAATTGTATTCTTTCCTTTTATTTTAGTTTTTTTAAAGATGTAAAAATCACACAATTCATTCGTCTTTGTGTGTTTTTTTTGTTCTTTGTTTTCATCGATTATTCGTGGATCGAGCGTTCGATAAGAGATTATCGACGCAACGATTTATCGAATAATTAAATGCTAATTTCATCGTTTTAAACAGGATTTGCCATTTCGGTACGAAATATTCGTAATCTATACGAAAATGCATTGAATCGCGATTTCTGGGACGTCTATTACGATTCAAAGTTCGCCATACAAGGCACCGCGCGACTCGAACACCCGGCATTGTCCCCGTCTCTCTTTCTCTCCGACTCTCTCGCCTAGTCGAGTTTTATTATCCTGCTGTTTTTTTCCTTTTATTTTTTCTTTTCTTAACGTCCCATTGTCTCATCCTCCTCGGTCTATACCAACGACGACTCTCACAATCGGCCTAGAGATGTTTGTTGTAAATGTTCGCACAGGTATTTAAAAAAAAATAGCGAAGCCACGAAATTTGTGTCATGGGGGAATTAACGAAGATGTTACACTCGCGATTTGACAAAAAATTGCATTTAAACACGCGTCTAATAATCATTTTTATTGAAAGATATCGAAAAATAAGAATTTAGTACGTCGATGCGTTTTTCCGCGAATAAAGAAATCGACGAGGAAGCAATTTGTCGTAATCGGTCGCGTGCTGATCTCGTCGACCGAAGCGTCTTCAACGATCGGCGGCGCTACTAGACGAGGCATGGCGAATGAAAAAAAGGCGAAGAGGCTCGTAAGAGCGAACAACAACAATGAAAAATAAAGATGAAAAATAAACGTGCGAACAGGACGAAAAGAAACGAGATTCAGGAACGGAGACGATGCGAAAAGCGGCGTGGCAACTTTCGAATGTCGCGGCGCGTTTCTTGCTACGGCGGGTGAGTGCGAGAGACACACGTGAGCATGCGTGGCCGCGAATTCGCGTTCGCGACTCGGAGTACGTACACGCGAAGAGACACGGGAGAGATCAAGCTCGGAGCGACAGGTGTCCCCGTCGAACGCTCTCGCTCCACCTTTTTACTCCTTACCGTGTCAAGAAAGACGTTCGATTTTTTCCTTCTAATAATAAAGATAAGTATACGTTTCTCAAGTGCGTATACGTAACAGAACAAAATACAATCCACCCTCGCAAAAAAAAAAACAGATCAAAGATCGCTCGTCGAAAAGAAAATCTCTATTCCCAGCTTCCCGACGCGAGAGAGTATCTCTCGTTAAATCGAACGATCCATTTAATAATCGTAATAATCTTCATATCGGATTAATTTAATGTCATGCGCGAGTCTTTTACGTCCAAACGAATCGCAGGGTCAAAAAACCAAGAGAGGTAAGGCGAGTTCTCGTTTGCTCTCGCGATCGTGAAAGACATTCCGTTTTGTTTCTTATTTCTTTTCCTTCTTTCTTTTCGCCGAGCGATCCGCGAGTCTCGCTCTTTTCACCCGAGGATCGTGCGGGCCCCCGGGGCAGTGGCACCGGTTGCGAACTGGGTCACAATTAATAAGAAAGCTTACATATGTATATATACATATATAAAAGACTGTATACACATATATACATATATATAAATATAGATATATAAATACAAAAGCATATGCACTATATATCACAGCATCGCGCGAAGCTGCGGCACGCGTGTGTTATTAAAGTTTTATCGAACGTCGAAAGACAGGAAATGCACCACGCGCGTTAACTTTCTCGAGTCTATATAAAACGCTTAAAGATATCGGACGATGCGTTTCGCTAATGGACCTGCGCGAGACGTCGTCATGCTAGTTCATCTTTCACGTTTGTCACGCTCTTTCGTCCATAGATGGTTTATGTATGAAAATATATCTATACGTGTCATGAGAATAGATAGTCTCATACATATACATATATATATATATACACGGATGTATGTTTAAAATGTTTTTCTCCTGATTTTTCTAGGAAAAGGAAGCTGCGTACTAAATCTCGTCGTGGTAATGTGGATTTCTCGGCAAACGAAGAGAGCAAAAATCAACTTTCGAGCCAACGACAAAACCGGTGAGTAATTCGCGAAACTTCTTATCGATCAGAAACTGCATTTCTGAATTTTTCAATCGCCTGGATTAGAATTTTACTCTTACGGTATAGCGAGGGACCTTAATCCGTTGACATAGTTTTTTTTGTTTTCACGCGATTAGTCACGCACCTGGAAATTGCGAGGAAGGGCGAAATGTTTGTGAAAAAATAAAGTCAAGATCGAGGTATAATAAAATGTCGTGGCCTTAAAATTGCAGTAGACGCGTTTGGTTGCACTTGTGCTTATCGCCTATTCTGTTTTTGATCGCCCGGTTTGGCGATAGCCTTTTATCGTCGCGGCTAAATGGGAATTAAATCCATCGATTTTACACTCGTGTAGAAATCATTTTGGAGTCAAGGCGTTGATAAGTGCCGGTGTACAGTGCCAAGGGCATTCGAATTCAAGGAGATTTTTCTTACGCAGAGAATTATCGTTAAAACAATTCTGATTTACGTAAATATTGTTTTACGTTTCGTTATTTTTTTTGCATGTTTGATTTGAGCACGACTAACAATAAGGCGAATATTTTTCGTCTTTATGCTGCTTACTAAGAAGCACCGGTTCATATGACAAATTTCGATATTTCCGATTTTTAAGAGCTCTGTGAAATTATATTTTGTTGGAAAAAGCGTTCATAAAAATCATGATATTTTTCAAACGACCTTAACTTTAATTAGCACTGAAGTTTCAGCTTCGCTATTGATCTTAAACGAAATGATACCTTTCGAGCTTCAAATATCCGCTTTGATCCGCAAGCTGCGACGATTTTTTTATTTTTCACAGATTTTTAGAGCCGAAACGTCGATTCTGTGCGGATTTTTCCATATTCTTCGGATTGAAATTTTAAGATTTACAATTTCTTGCCGCAGCTAGAAATAATTAAACATCGAGATGATTCCAACGCCATTCTGTAGATCTCCGTGTCAGATTTTTAATAAAAAGTTTCATATCAAACATAAATCACTATCTCATGAGCAAAGTTGCAATCACATGAAATTTCGATATTCCGATATTTCGACGTTTTTCACGTAACTGGCGAAAGAATTAGAAAACTTTATTTCGTCTTTTTCAACGTTTACGGACCCTGTCCAAGCGCCAATTTCCCCTAGAATAGAAATAAAATAAAAAATCTATTATTTTTTAAAATTACTCCGTCAAAAGTTGAAAAAAGTTGAAAACTTTCAGTTTTTTCCATCTTTTGACCAAGCTAGTCCTCCGTAACGATTATTCTAATATCGCTCCATGCATACATACAATACACACATATGGGGTATTCCATGCTAAATTGGACACCAATTAACTTTTGCATCTCCGATTCTTTTAATTTTTTGTTGTATTTTTCATACTGGTTGAGACTAGACTCCAGGATTTTTTTCAATTTTTTTTCCATTTCCAAATCCCTCTGTAAAATAATTAATAATCACAATTTTTAGATATTTTTCAACACATACGACTAAGACCATGAAAATTAAAAATTCAGAAAAAAATAGATCCCATCGTTTGCCCATTATCAGACTAGGCTTAAAATATGTTAATTTAATAACAGTTCTTCAGAAAAAATTTGGATGCAAATGGATCAGTATATTGTTAAAACTTATGATTTTTTTTTTAATATGAAAATCTCATGGTAATATCGTTTAAAATATTTTTCCGTTATTTTTTTTATAAAAAGTACATAGAAGAACGAAAATTTTGCATCAAAGAAAGTGCAATTTGACCGATTATTCGCGGAGTTATGAGCATTTCAAAAAAATCATTTGTCAAACAAGGTAATTTTTCAAAAATTAATATTTCTTGAATAGCTTGATAAAAAAAAGATTGAAAAAAATCATGGTGGCTAGTCTCGTCCGGTACAAAACGAAACAAAAAAATTCAAGAAAATCGAGGATGCAAAAGCTAAATAGTGTCCGATTTGGCGTGGAATGCCCCATATATACATAGACCTCTTTAAACGTTGCAAAATTTCTCGTTGCCCTTGGCTACTGGCCTGCCTATGGACTATCTCGAAGGATCTCATCGTCGGCATCCTTTGCGAAATCCTTCTTCCTGCTTTGCTATAGTCGGGCAGGTATACGTATATCTATAGTCGTAAGGAGTTGTGGTGGCTTTAGGCACGCTATATAACCAGACGAAGAGCCACAGGAGTACAGCGGGAAGATCTTTCGTAGAGCAATCATCCGGCTGAAATGGCTGAAGATTAGCGGAGTTCCGAGGGAAGGAGAGAAGGAGAGAAAGAGAGTAAGAGAGAAAGCTATACTGCACTCTCTCGCGATTAGGCGGATGCGGTAACCCCCTCCTGCGCCTCCTACCCTTACCCATCCCTATTGCCTTGTTTTTGCCCCGTTGCACCGAAGCTGCATGTTGCAGAAGGGCTTAGGTCCGCGAGAAATAAAGGTTCCATTGGTTAGAGGAGCAACAGGAGAGCTTTAACTTTTGCACAACGCGAGAGCACGCTATTTGATGCGTCCTTCGTCGTTCTATGCTCCCGCACATCGATGAGGTCAATCGATCTTTTCACGCCTGAATTTGTGTCGGTATGTGCAAGGGCTTTTTAAACCCTTATAAATTGCCAATGAATTCATTATTTACGAGAAAATATTAATTATTTTCTTATATATTTCATATAATTGAATTATTTATAAAATACACTTTCTTCCATTCGGTCCATAATATATACCGTTTTTTAAATTTCAATTACATCGTTCATCTTGATTCAACGTTTGTTCGATTAAATGTTCCATCGATCAAAATCAGCCCTCTTTTATTTATGAGAGAAAATTGATTGAATGTAATAAATCCGATTTGCGGAGCGTCGAGTCGCGAATCTGATTGTATTCCGGTCCAGGGATTATCGCGAATGAAAAAAACTATGATCCTCTCGTTCGATGTTAACGGCAAGAATTCTTATATACATACACACCCACCCACACACACACACACACATATATATATCCGAGCTTATTGTCAGCTCCGACTCGTATCTCGGTACACGCACGCTATATAGCCGGTAACAGCTGCGCGATATATGCTCATCTTAGAAAAGATTCGTTATAGTGATGAACCAGCGAGTTGAAAACCATATACCGTGTGGCTGTGGCACATGAGAGGGAGAGTGAGAGAGAGGGCTTTAGAGTTCTCCGAAAGAGCACCGAGAGGCTGCTGAAAAAAAAGAGACGTCGAGATGTATTCGCGAGTGAGAAGGCGAGGGGTGCCGGCAAGGTAATTTAATTTATGGCCGAGGTGGCAGTGATCAGCACGTGCCGAACGAACGAGCAAACGAGCGAGCTAGCGGGTGAGACAGAGCGAGACTACATACGTATATACATCAACGTATGTAAAGTATAAGAGAGAAGAAAATCTCAAAGAGTGGGAGATGGAATAAAAGCGCTTCTTGAACCTTGGCACATAGCTATAAGGCGATACGCAGACTACTAGATTCGAGGTGGTTAGTAAAGCCGGCTGTGGTTTTTTTAAGGGCTGCCGCTCTCCGCGAAACCCTATAGCCTGCTCGCGAATTAATCGACGTATTCCCTTTAATCGACTCACCCCCCGATCGCTCCAGTGCCTCCTTTTTCCCACATCACTATAGAACAGACGCGTGCGAATCTCCCACTGGAACATCGCGCGTGAAAAATATTGTTCACCTAACTCATTAAATTCAATCGAAATTCAAAGAAACCCTCGCTTTTAATTTATTTATTTATTAAATAATTTATGAAAATTCTGCCGTAAAAAAGAAAGAAAGAAAAAACACAGAAATTAAACAATCACGAATGTGCGAAAAAGTTCTCGTGTCTAATTCATGCGCGAAATACGCGCCAAGGCAAAAAGAAAAAGAAAAAAACAACCAACAATCGTACATTCCCTTCGCACAATTATAAAAATCATCTCATTATTATTAATATCCTGTAAAACAGTGGCTTTTAATAACGTACAGCCTTTTCGTTCATTAATTATTCCCATTCATTGGCGAGCCTACTCTGATGAGATACGAGAGGAACGGCGTTGGTGTTAAACGAGTGACGTTACGGGTAGGGACTACGTCTGTCCGTGTACGTATGCGTTCCGAGAATAAACGCTCGATCGCAAACTCCAGCGAAAGTGAAAACTCTCATTCATTCGACGTGGGTGTACACGCACGTATCGTACACTACGTTGGTTATTCCTCGATCCGTTCGCCCGCATATAATACATATACATACCTTTATAAACCTTTAGAATATTAAATACAATATTATTTATACAAATATATATAGATATACATTTTTTTTTAAATATTCGATGCAAGTCGCGGATAGATCGAGCCGCGGAAAATTCCTAGAGATTACATTGGCACCAGAGAGAGAGGAGGGAGAGAGAGAGAAAAGTACGAAGCCCGGACGAGAGCGATATATCGTTGATAGGAGAGGCTAGATACGCAAAGGCGCAATTGTGGATAGTTGCTTGTGTGCCGCGAGACCGGCTCGCGTGGAGATTAAAATCTACGACCACGATATATAGTCACGGCAGCAGCACTAGCCGCGGCAACGAGCGAGCAACGAGCAACATAGATGCACCGTAACGGCGGCCCGGGACATTATTTTCGCGTTGCACATACACCCTCGTTCATGCGGCGGTACGGCTCTCGTACCTTCACTATACTGCTCTTACTACCACTAATACGACAATACGAGGATAGTCGATACACACTATATAGGTATTGCTACTCTGTGCATATAGCGCAGCGGTAGTTCGACACGTTCGACGAGTAGTCGCGTTTCAAGGGGGTTCGCTCGGTAAATGACGAGACGAATTTTTTTTTTTTTCATCAAGTACTTCATTATTACCGTTTTTTTCGTTTTTTTTAAATTTTTTTATGTTTTTGATAGACGTTAGGATTGTAAAAATTAAGTCAACGTTTACCAATTTTTTCTTATATTCCATTGTGAAATATTTTGGGAATCGTTAAATTTGTATCAACGGCTTCTTCTCCCTCGACAGAAAGCTTCGTTTATTAGGTTTTTTTATACTCAACGTTTGTTTTTCGACCGCGAATGTATAAAATATCGGAGTAACGGGGTTGTAACGTATATATATATGTGTTGAGGGAGAAAATTGTCGAACGAACGACCGGGCGTCGCGTATCGTACGATATAGGCGGAGAGAACTCGGCTCTCGAGGGTTGTTTCGCGGTGAGTAAACTCCGTGACCGGCATAAGTACGAAAGATTTTCAACGCCCCCTTCGCCGAGAGAGCTCGTCCTCGTCTCGTTTCGAGGCAAACGAATGCGCGCTCCTACGCTCCCCAGAAGTCCTTTCACCGCGAGGAGACGGTATGCGACCACTGATTTTAACGATCGAGGCCGATTTTATGATCGGGTGAAATTTCATTTCCAGCATTACGCGGAAATTCCCGCTACCCGCGGCGCGCTCAACTTTGCTCTAAACAAAAAATAATAATAAAAAATATCTATAAACCGCTTATTACTATTATTATTATAAATGTTAGCAAATTCAAAGATACGAAAAGGCAAAAGGATCGAACCGAAATTATTTACGAGGCTATTGATATTTTAACTTTAATAAATAAAATAAAAACAAAATCGGACCATTTCGCATCCAAGACCTTGTTTTTTTTTTAAAGCTCGTTATTCGCGAATAAAAATTAATGGAAAACATATAGCCAGGCTATTTCGTTCGATAAATAATTATACGTATCGGGCTCGGCTCGTGAGAAAATTCAACGGGGTAAACGTACTGTAACACTCGTCGGTCATTATTGTTAAGAGCAAGCTCGCTCGACTATATATGGTATTTATGCACTCCTACATCTCGTCAGTGCGGAAAGAAAGGAAATATAATAATAACGAGGATAGGTATTTTATTTCTTTCTTTTTCTCTCTCTCTCTCTCTCTCTCTTTCTCAGACTCCTTCGTTCTTCTCGCTTCTCGTGCACTATGGCTCACAAAATATACTTTGCATAAGCCATACGGTTGACTTTCACCGATGCGAGAACCATGGTGCGGGTGCGCTCGTTACTTTCCCGAGACAGCGAACCGTCTTCATGTACAGCATATTATAAACTGACGTACGATACGAAACTTTGACGATCGCGCGTGCGTCTACGCGTATAGCTAAATACAACATAGAAAGAGACCCAAGTAAGAATTCTGCCAGGGCTTAGACTAGGCCCCGATTATTTTTCCCTCACTTTACAAAGGCCCTAACAGGGCACCTGACTAGGTCCCTTGGTGGCCGGTCACACTTTGTCAGTGAGGACCTAAAGAGGCCTATAAATCAGGGCCCGGCTGGTTGCCTCAACAGAACCCTGCCAGAACCGAATCGAAGCCGTGAAGCAACCCTATTACTGCCCTATAATTACCAGCTTTATTAGTGGATACATATCAGTTTGTAAAAATTCTTGCGACAAGGATGTGCAAATAAAACTACCAAATAATAATAATAATAGTGGATACATATCAAGCGAGATGTTTTGCAATAATGAAAACAATTTTCTTCGGGTAAAGGGTTATTTATTACTATCCACCCGGCCCGGCTTCGCCCGGGTGTAATTTATAAGTAAAAATGGTGAAAAATGTAAAGTTAGTGCCTTTGTTTATAGAATTCCTCTATAATCAATGTTTGCATCTAAATTTTCGTTACACATCCATAGATTGATAATGAGTTAAATTATCGGTCAGCTTGCCGCTTTATAATGCCAGCGGGCGACGACTACGCGTGCGAGAAAGCGCTCGGCCATGCGCCGCCCATCGGCCGCTGGCGGAACTACATACTCGTCGCGCGGTGAGCACATACAACAACCAAACGGTGTTGTACGTAGGTATATGTGCTATCATTCCTGCACGCATGAATATTATTTTTAAAAAAACTATTTTTATATTGTGAAATTTATTTTCCAAACATTCTAAATATTTATAGAATGCAAATTTTACTACAGATAATTTGAGAATTTTACTACAGATAATAATATTCATAATAGAATACAAATTATCTATAGTAAAATTTCTATTCTATAAACATTGAGAAAATTTGGAAAATAAATTTCACAATATAAAAAAAGTTTTTTTTAATAATATTCATGCGTGCAGGTAAAATTAACGCTTAAAAAGCTTAAATTAACTTTATATGTACATCACATCTATGGAAATAAGTATAAAAACTAGACATTGGTGTAAATAACTTTGCAAATATTGTATGCTCTGTAATAACTACTGCCCTGATGAATCCCGATTAGGCCCTTTATCATTTACCTCGCTACGACCTTTTTTAAATAAATAAGGCAACCCTGTTATTTTCCTGTCGGGGCCTAGTCGGATTGTGTTGTGAAAATCCCTAGTAGGGAATCCATATTCAAACCCTTTTGGGCCCCGATCGTTTTCAGGGCTGCCCTACTAATTTCTTTCACGGGGAGGAAGTTACGGATCTTATCGCAAATTTTTCATCCCATCTATGCGTAGTACGTGCATTGTTAAAAACGACTTCTAAAACAAACAATTTTCATCGAAAATTTCCCGTACCACGTTAATATCGTACTCTTTCCTTCGATATTTAGCACTCGATTGGCAACGAGTCGAGAAATCTCAAAAATTTCACATTCTCTCGACTTTCGACCTATAAATCAACGTGTGCAAAAAAATTATTATAAAGTAATGGAAATACGAAATTTTTGTCAAAGTAAATGCTTTTGGTTCGAAGACGTACTAAGATTTTTGCAATTAAAAATTCGAAATATTAATCGTTACAAACAAATTTGGAAATAATTGGCCGACAAAAAGATATAGTCACACGACGATTTTCCGAGATATCATTGACGTATTGTCCTTTATTGTAGCCGCTGCGAAATTTCTCGACGTTTGAAATTTTTCGCAGTTCGACAAGCTGCAATTTATGATTATACTATATGTATATATATATATATATATATAGTACAATCGCTGTACAGTCACTGGGGGGCTTTTGCGCACGTTTGTACAAAATTGGCCGAAGAAATCACACGGCCGTGGAATGTCAAGTATTTTATTCGAGAGACGAGAGTAGGAGACAACGGATACTAGATATATATATATATATGTATATATATATATCTGTGTATGTGTATAGATAGAAGACGCGAGTTGCAGAGCTCTCTCGCGAGGACAATCAAAGCACGATGAGACGCGGGCGGCCCCGCGAATTATAGCATATATATATATTATATACCAGCGAAGAAGTCTCGTGCAAGCGATAGCAGGAATTATCGTTCTTTCGCGGGACGAGAGCGCCAACGAGCCAGCACATTCAGGGAGTGGGGGAGGTTGAAGAGTAGGCGCGCGTGAGAATCTTTCGCGACATTTTTCCACGATTCTGATGCTACTGCCGCTGTGCGCTTTTCAATAACACCTACCAGGTGACACGTTTCGCGAGGACGAAGAGTGAGATGCCACACTCGACTTGGGTAAAAGCTTCACAGTGAAACTTTGATATTTTTCAATTCCCTTATTATTATTCAAAATGATTGACGTTCAATTTGATTTGTCGCCTGTCCTTATGGAGTCTTGCAATAAATTGAGTGTAGATCAAGAAATCGACGAGGTTTTTAATTGATTAAAAAAAATTGAATTATAAATATTCGATGATTTTTTTTTTAAACGAGGGTTTAAAAATAATCGACGATACTCGTCCCTTTCGTGAAATCGATTAGTAAACGCCACGCCGTATAGTTTCTCGTTACGTATTCAATGCTTCTCTCCTCGACTTCCTTCGAATCGTGTCCGACTCGTGATCATTCGTTAAATCGCGTACTTACACTTATACTACAATGTAACGTTGCACATTCGAGACTCTCGAGAATAGTTATAGTTAGGGATGTAACATACAACGCACGAAATTTATATCGTATGCAGACACGTATCGCAATGTGCGAGTTTGATTTTCACTTCTTCGCACATCGACGAGATCGTATCATCTTTACGTTCTATAGTTATAAACACGGTGTGTGCGCATGCACACACCTAAGAGTAAAATCTCGAGTTATCATGCCTGCAATATTCATCGCACGCTCTCGCGACCTCGAAGTATTTTCATCGATAACTCCACCACGGTCGGCTCGTCGATATATAAACTAAATATTCATGACTGCATCTTACGACCAACATGTGCAGGAGTGGAGCAGTAACAGAGGCTGCGGCAATAGCATTCACGGACCTTAACATCATAATATTCATATCCATGTGTGTGTATATATATATATATATATATATACATGTTATACTATATATAGTATGACCCGTTTAAATTAGCATAGACGAAAAAGAAACAAAATAAAATTGATTCGTCGCCGAGAAGAAAGTTGTATTATGACGATTTACGTGCTCGTGCAATTTCTCCGAACGTTGATCTCGAGACGTCCACCGGTCGATCTCTCCGTTTCTCCGTCTTTACCACTTTTTCTTTGTTTGCCGGGCGTATGGCATACCTAATAGAGCCCGTGGCTGAATAAAATCTCGCGTGTCTCGCGAATATTACAATGCGCGGCGAGAAGGGCGACGGACAATAGCTAAAGCTGCGAAATACCTTGGATATCTATAGATATATAGACGTATGAGAAAACGGCTCGTACCGGTAGGAAAAGTGTATACGGTTTAAGCTGAGAATCTTTCGAGAGCGAGAGAAAATATGTCCGTCTCCCTCGATCTTATATGCGCCTAATGCTACTCTCGACGTCGTGTAACAGCCTCTTACGCGTCCTTCCACCAGCGATTTCCTGGTTCACTAGCTCCGAGTCGCGGTTATATTCTCTCTACCTCTCTCTCTCTCTCTCTCTCTCTCTCTCTCTCTCTCTCTTTATCTCCCATTCGTGGTTCTTCTTCTTCTTCTTCTTCTTCTTCTTCTTCTTCTCTTCCTTTCTCGAAGGTTTTATCGTCCCGTTCGTTGTTCCTCATCTCCACAGCATCTCTCGGCCGGAGAGATCCTCGCTCTCTCTCTCCCTCTCTTTCTCGCGCCCGCGGTAAAAATCCTACGAAGAAGCTCCACTGCGTGAATCGATAGCGTTCGATAGCCACGCGAACGAAACAGGCACCGTTACCACGGATAGAAAGAGAAAGAGGGATATACATTATAGAGAGAGGGAGAGAAAGAGATAGAGGGAGAGAGGACGAGACCCTCGGATACCGGGCGAACTATGAGCATAACGTTTCTTCCGGTCTTTGCAAACATGTCGTGTATGGGGCGTTTGATACAAATAGACCAATCTCACATTGACTCTCATTTTCAGCTTGACGCCCTTCGGATCTTTAACAATTTGTCAGTTAATTGTATGATTTTGTTATATTTTATTTAAAAAAAAACATTTTCAATCAACTGATTTTTTGAATTAAAAAAAAGGGTCAAATAATCGATTTTCCACTCGAAAAATGTGGCCGCGACATTTTAAGCCGATCGAAACAGATCGATGATTTAGTAGTGTCGAAAGATGCCCCATACGCCCTGTCGGACACCAGTCCACACGCCGTGATGATCACGTGCGAGTGACGATGTATTTATTTATATATATGCACATACATAATGTAAACATTTTTTGTAAAAACATATATACCTATATATATATATTGATACATAAGTCACGTGTCTATTGTTCGCGCACGATTCGCGCGAACCACCAGCACGAGTTTCACTCGTGAATCTCTCGGGAAACGAATTTACTGATTGATTGAGCGATTCGACTTTTCTTCATGACGAACGATCAATTTTTTTCTCTTCTCGATAACGTTTCTTCTTCACTAACGCGTGAAAAGAACGAAAACTTTGCGAGTATGACGTGTAGGTACGTCGAAAGGTATTATTACGAGCTCTCCGTTGTGGCGAACGGCTCGCCCATTACGAGCGTGCCTGATCAGTATGCGATTCGGGTTTTCGCTTCGGAAAAGAGAGAGAGAGAGAGAAACATCGATGTCGATGCGGAGGGCCATCGCACGAGTGAATCGATCGATGTTTCTCTTCGCCGGAACCCGATAGGCATTAACAATTCATGAGGCATTTCGATCGCTCATCGCCTCGATCGAATAAAGAGACCGAGAGAGTTTTTGTCAGTATCGCGCCCTTTTACGATCAATTGAAATCAACCACGTGTGTATACGTATGTGTGTCCGCGCGCACTTGTCGTATTGAAACCGTTGGTGTTGAATCTGTTTGTTTGTTTGTTTTTTTTCTTTTCATTTGCGTCGCTCGACTTACATAGTGGAGGCACGCGATTCGAATCGATAATAATGATTTTTTTCGTTTGCCTCGCGAGCGTTATCGTCTCGATATCGTGTTCGATCGAACGGGAACAAATGGATCTTTCGTCGAATAATCGAGACACAATTCGAGAATTACATTTTTTCCTTTGTTTTTATTTTTGCTCCAATACCTCGATAGTTTCAGACAAAACGAACATGAATGAGAAAAAAATGTTAGTAATTATTTTATGGCGTATAAGAGAGTCTGCAGGATGTATCTAAGTATTACCTTCGGTTTTAATGTCATTGGCCTCGTATACGTAGCGGCCGGCAATAAAAATAAAACTAGAGAGAGCGAGAGAGAGAGAGAGATTTAATTCATCCGAGGAGTACGATTGCGATAGTGGCTATCTCCAGAGATACAGGAAGTCCGTGGAATATAATCGTGCGGATATAGATTGTACGCGATAGGGAGGATCTCGTTTATATACACACTCGGTGGCGTGCCACTTCGTGTAGTCCCGGGTTCCGCGCTCTATTACGTCGTCACACAGCCAAAGAGAGGACATGAGGCTGCGCTGAACGAAGATCGATGATAAGAGAGATAGAGATAGAGAGCGAGAGAGAGAGAGAGGGAAAGACAAGATGCAAGATAAATAATAAGACAATAAATAACGGCGACAAGAGAATGGCGATGCTGCCGCTCTATAGACTTCTATAGAGCTTTCTTCGTTGAAAATTTAACTCTCGAGCTCCGACGCGTCGGCCGAGGAACGATTGTTTCCCGTAAAACGTGCTCGTTGTCATTTTAAAAGGAAAATTCTCTCCACAATAGATACAAGTAAAAAGCAAAAGTTGACAATTATTTTAATGAATAAATTTAAACGAATAACGAAAAGAACTTTTAATCGCGCGTACGAGCAAAATGAAATTGCTCTCGAAATCTTTCAACTACCCCGGGCAGACAGAGGGCAGAAGGCCGTAGAACTGTAACGAGGGGTATAGATTTATTTCTCTTTTTTCTTCGTATCATTATTATTTTTTTTTTTTGCGTACATTATATTTTTATTTCCAATTTCATTGCTATTCGTTTATTTTTAATTTGATTCTTCATCGCAACTGCACGGACATCGTTTTACAACTCTCGGCCACAATAATAAAGTCGTACACATCGTAATGGGAGATCGGGCATAAATTTTTTTTTCCCGTAAATTAGATAGCTCATAAATCTCACGAACTACGCGCTCGACTCGTACGGTGAATATAAATTATTGCCCAAGCCCCTACGTATATATGTTTTTCAATGACATTACATAAAAATATATAACTCGTCGTGTGCAACATGCGTTGCTCCGCCGGTAAGAAATAATTATAGTAAACAAAAATATAAATTCCACCTTATTATTATCTCGAATATATTCTCTCTCTCGTATAAGGGAATATCGGTATGATTTTTCTTCTCCCTCCAAATAATAATTACCCGTAATTATCGTCGCGAAGGAAAAGAAGACAAAAAAAAACGAAGACATCGTCGTTTCTTTTTTTTTTGTCTTTCTTATTCCTACCGGCTGGGATTTCATTAAAGCCTTGTACGAAATTTTCGCAATAACGATTACAAAATACGCGAAAGACACGAGAGCATCGAACGATGTTGTAGCTACGCCCGGTCAGTTCGGTCGCTGATGACGCTGATGGCCGTGGGGCACGCAGGGTACTTGGTACTTGCATCCGCGGATTGCACTTGAAACACAGACGCCGGGCACATACACACATGGGGGACCTCGTACAAAGGGAGAGAGAGAGAGAAGCGATGGTCGATGAGAGAAAAGGGCGAGTGAAGAGCTGAATATAAGGGGGTGGTGGGGTGAGAAGGAGATTAAAAGTGAAGAAGAGAGAAAGAGAAGCCGCGACGAGGGGAGGAAAAAGCATCGGCCATCAACGGCCGCATTGGTGCACGGACGAAGAGAGGAGAGGAGAGCGCTCTCTCGCGAGCGCGCACGGGGTATTGAAACGAACGACTGGCTTCTCGGGTTACTAACTATATCCCCGTCGGCTTTCCTTCCGCATTCTCGAAATTCTCGGGGAGAGCGACCGGCGATGATTTCTAATGGCGAACGAACCAAGGGAGAAAGAGAGAGAGAGAGAAAGAACTGCAACGCTCGTTCGCGAGAAGAGGATCTCGAACGATCTTCTTCTTCGTTCCTTTTTCTTATTGTTCGCAGTAAGGGACGGGTGTGGGTTCGTTTTATTTTTTATTTTTATATTTATTTTCATTTAATTCTTTTTTTTTCATTCCTGTCGAGTCGTTCTTCGGACAACGGAGCGCGAGTTTTTCGTTTCTCTCTCGCTCTCTCTCTCTATCTCTCCGTCTTTTCTTTCTCTCCTCGTTTCTCACGTTTCATTCGTTCTTGCAGCAACGAGAGATAGCGTCCACCTCGAATATCTTTCATTTTTCCTCGAATCGCAAAGTTTCGCGTATTTCACGGAGGAAATTCCTCATCGACGCGGTGGTAGAGACGACTCGGAGGAGGCCGCCGCTTCGGTGGCTGCCAGAGCGGAATTAGATTCCAGGATTTATCGAGGTCGCGAGAGGTCGTTCGGTGAAAGGTATACGCGAGGTTTATGGTCCTCGACGAGTCGTTTACACCACTATCGTTGCGCACCTGATACCCTCTCTCGATACTTACCTACTGGTACGTTGATAGATAAGCCATTGTGTACACCTTTTTTGTACACAAAGTATCCATTTTTCGTATATTTCTGAAGCGAAACTCGAGCCAGGTGATGATAATAGTATGAAGAATTAATCAATTAAACGATTAATGAATTTATAATTTTTACTATTTCATTTGTGCTGATTAATTAATTAATTAATTGAGTTAATCGAATCGTATCAAGAATAATCACCTTGTTATACACCGCGTTATTTTTATCAACAAAGATGATGATTGACGCATACGCGAAATAGCACGAGCGTTCGTTCCACTCATTAAGAATCGCCGTCGCAACGACGGATACACTCGTCCAAGATGTATATATCTAGCTCGTTCGAATAATTACGTTACACACTTGCCGATGAACAGCGAAATAATTATCGCGTCGGCGATCCAGCTCGCCTCTCTAATATCCAAGTAAATAACTCCGGTATGATCAGTATCTGACCCTGATTTCGCGATATTTCTATCTCCATTCCGCCACGTGGGAACAAACCTGAAATCAAGGAAAAAAAACACCCAAATGAAAAATCCAACCGATGATATTTATCTCGTTAAGAACGACGTCTTCGATCGCGGCGAACTATAAAATACATATCCACATAAAAATATAATGGCTTAGCATAACATAAAATAGTTACGCATCTATAGGTAACTATTTTATTTCATTTTTTCTTCATTCTTCTATTATAATTGCTCATCGACGTAATAGTAACAACTATAATAATAATAATAATAATAATAATAATTATTATTCAACACCCATCGAGCAAAATGTAGTCGCAGTCGTTGACCTGAATTCGAGACGACTGAATATTTTTCATAAGTCATTCCGTGAGAAATGACGGGGAGATAGGCTGCCGGATGTCTGTCGTTCCTAGACACACGAGTCGATCGGACGCGTTTTCATCTCTCTTGCTCTCTCTCTCTCTCTCTCTCTCTTTTTTTGCTCTCTCCCTCTCTCTCTCTCTACCCGTCTCACTTCTTGTGCGAAACTCACAGACACACGTACACGCGTGAGTCGCATTTTGCACATGCACGTGTCACGAAAGAAGCAGCAAAGTCTTTCAACTCGCCTCAATGTGCATTATGTAGCCGGCATGTGTCTCATCCGCGAAGAAGGGGCCTTCGTCGGGTCACGTAGAAAGCCCGGAATTACGTGATTATGTTTCATCGCGGCGCTATACTCGAGGTACCACAAAAATGTTGGCACACTTTCTAGGAGAGTGTCTTGATACTGAGAGAGAGAGAGAGAGAGAGAGAGAGAGAGAGAGAGAGAGAGAGAAAGAGAGAAATCTCTTGAATAGGCCGAACGATGACACGACGTCGACTAATAAGACGTTTATGAAGAGAGAAAGAGAGAGAGGAGGGAAGCTTATTATATGATCGAGGTTGATTACGCACCGTGCTTATATCTCTGCGATACAGCGACAATGACACGTTTTGCCTTCGTCTCTCTCTCTCTCTCTCTCTCTCTCTCTCCCTCCCTCTCTCTCTTATCGTCTCTATAACAAAACGTATAAACGTACGTGCCTCATTCTCATATACGTAATAAACGTAGGTATACAGTTTCTTTCTTATCGTCCCCATTTTCTTTTTTTGTATTCTTCTTTTCAACGACGACAATAACAAAGAAGCTTTCGTATTAGCAAACGTCGTATAACCAATGCCTCGCGTTGATGCAATTATTGCCCATTGTGTACGATCCGCGAATCGATCCAACGGAATTCTTCTTCTTCTTCTTCTTTTTTTCGTTTTCGAACGTTTCTCAGAGTAATTAATGCGTGACAATAGCGTAGGAGTCTGTAACGATGATAAGTGGTACGATTTGTTGTTTTCGTCTCTTGCGGAATATCGAGACGAATAGGGGAATTGTGCTCAAGATGACATACTTTTTGTTTGGAGGCAAATATTTGATTATTGAAAGGAGATAAAAAATAAATCTGAGGGTACACATTAAAAACGTTTATTTACGAACACATAAAATGATTTTGACGCTAAAGAAAATGATAGAATAGAAATAAAATAACAAAAACACCAATCATCTCCAAGTGGGTAAGTTGACACACATCGGTCTAAGTTGACATACCTAATTATCGGTGCACAATTCACACTTGAACATTTTGGATCTTGCTGCAACGCCACCACATAGAGTGTGGCACCATTGCTTACACAACTAGCAACATACCCAATATCTCCTGGCTTCGATTTGCTATATAATTCGTTGCAATAAAGGCATCCCGCATCGGAATCATCATTATCAATAGCGTTTTGAGGAAAATCTTTCGCAGGTCTAGCATCTGAGTCTAAACGTAAATAAAACATCATTTTTAAGTATTCTCACACGTCGAGAACTTGAGGGTAAGACGACATACTATGTCATCTTAAGTCGACGGTTGATATGTCATCTTACCCCACGAGGTAGACAATATTTATCGCCTTTTGCGACTTAAAACTTTGAGGTTGCTTAAATAATTCTCCGATATTCATAGTCCATATTAATCACAGTTCATAACAAAGTAATCGATACAACAAAAAAGGTACCTGATACAAATTTATCGCCAGAAATACTTTCAACACAAAAATATTTTTGAGTGACGAAATCAAAACATTGCACACCATGTCCAAACAACGCAAGCGAGCGGTCACTAAAGTTTTGAGTGGTGACACCATCTGTGAGTCGACATGTAAACGTCGTCTAGGAACTTGTGGTACGTATAGTTTAACAGATAGAAGCCCTGTGTCATCTTACCTGAGTATGTCATCTTAAGCACAATTCCCCTATGGGCATGCCCAGGTATTCGAGGGAGTTTTTATTCGTCTATTTCGACGCGGTTTAGAAATTTTTTCGTCTTTTTGGGAGCATGGCGTTGTGAAATTACCAAATTTTGGTCAGCCGAACCGTAACAACCTTCTCTTTAATATTTTTACGTACAGTCAATTTTCGCAATAAAGTTTGTCGATCGCGTGAATATCGTACAACGACGTGTAATTGCGTGCAACTCGTGCGGCTAATTGCGATCCGCGGGGCTATTGCCGGAGTTGCCCGAGACGTGTCGGACGTATCTTATCGATTCTCGATCTCGCACACCTCCGGTCGTCCGAAAGCCTCGGTATATATCTTTATACCTGTATATAGATGGGAAACCTATATAGCCTGCGTTTTCTCTCGCGAAAGGAGGATGAACGCCGGTGTAAGACTGTGCCGGGCAAAAGATTCGAATCGAGAGCGATTTACCTCGATGTTAAGGACCGTGAAGATTATGCATATAAGCACACCTATAGGTCCATACAGGCATATATATACCACAAGGAATATTTATTCACGTTCTTCGAGTAAAATCGATCAATCACTTTGATATAAATCGACCGATTTCATGATGAAACGATCGAATTTAATTCTAGAAATTCAATCTTATTTTTGTCAATACACGAATCAATTAATTATTATCTCGTTATCGATAATCAACAGATATGTGGATTCTTTCGTATGCTTTTTCTTTTAATCGGAGAATTAATTCATTTAGCGATCGAATTTTCCAATTTTCCCCATTACGAAAATGTGGCGATTTTTTGGTTTGTTCTCGGCTTTGTGAAAAAAATCGGCAAAGTAACCCTTTGCCGATGGCTATCGGAGAGATATATTCAGCATGCTTATTCCGATTTCAGTGTCACACTACACGGTAAATCGTGCTCCATGTGCGTTCAATGAGCCGGCACGAGTTATTCGCGGTACGCTGTACACAACGATCCGTCCCGTAATGTCATTCTCGCCGCATTCCGCGTATAATACCTACTTGAACGGGTTCTACGTGTTACAAGATCTGCGAGGTATAATGCAGATTTCCCCCATCTAACCGCCCTTCCCACTATCCCTCTCTCACTTTTTTTTGTGTCCTCATTCGTCGCAACGCGGCCACCCACTGTCTCGAGTTGCATAACTCGATGTATACACACCACTCCTGTCGCACTTTGGTATTTTTCGTTCTCGGGTGCACGCTATTTTACCACCACCGAGACGTATCGAAACGACGAGAGTTAATAATTCGTTGATTATGTTACCACCGTTCATTTCCACCGTGAATATTTTATTCATGACGTTCCGTAGTAACGACGACATTGCCGAGTGTCCTTGCAATTTCATTCACTCCGAAGCCGATAAAAATTGTTCTCTCTCTTTCTCTCTCCCCTTATTCTTATCCACGAAACATTCCACGAACTTTGATTATTTCCGATCGCAGCGTCCTTTTTGTTATACCAATTATTCTCCAACCGACGAATCTCTCGCGACTTTCTTTCTTGTTACAAAAAAATAACACATATTTATTTTTCCTATATTATCGTCGATAAATAATACTTTTACCGTTATCGACGTTTCGCTCGACTCGGATCCGTTCGAGCGTCGTTCCTCGTCTCGATGCCGAGGGAGATCTCGTTGCGCGCGAGTTCTGTCGTTGCGTAATTACATAGACCATTCAGGCGTTGGTGTTTCGGCTCGCGAGTCATATAGTGGCACGTACGTTATATATACGTTCATGCGCATATAGAGAGAGAGAGAGAGAGAAGTACAAGGATAGGCCACGAGGCCGACTTATGTGTTGTCTTATATAGTACGCCGTACCTACCTATACCTGTGGAATCAAGAAACAAGCTATATAAACATAGTTGCAACTGCAGCGAACGTTCGAGCAAGAGAAGAGTGCAGCAGGTAGTTGTACAAGCGTATATCTATATATATACGGTACTCTCTCTCGTTGCACTCTTCGCGTAACGGAACTCTCGGTCGGAAGTTCGAGGTCAGCACGCGTCCTGCGTGCAATCCCGTATACAATATATACATATATACATACATATGTAAATATAAATATAAATATGTATATATATATATATATATATGCATTCGTACAGTATTTCTCTCGTAGAGACGAAAGAACGTCGCCGTCATTGGCGTCCGCGAGATTCTCGCGATGCTTGTTTCCCTATCGATCATCTTCAATTTAAACGAATGACCCGAGAATTCACGAACACGCGCATAACTCATAAATCAAGTGTAATTGATTTGAAACGAAAATATTAATATATATATATATACGTAGACACATGTATATAGATAACGGAACACTTTTATTCTCATTCATCATCGATCTCGATAACTATACAAGGAGGATGTAATAAAAAGGTGTACGTGGGTATAGGAGGAAATGAAATAATATATATTATTTCTTTCGCATGTTCAAAGCGGAAGTCGAGTTTTCCCGCCCCTTTTCTCGTTCTTTCTTCCATGGTCATCGCGACTTGACTTTTTTCTTCATTTCTTGCTTAACCTCCCTCCCCGGTCTCTTCCTTCCAGCCCCTACTCACGATACCTAAGTCGAGAGAAAAGGGGGAAGGGGGTAGCTCAGTATAATTCTGTCCGTGGAAGTAACACCCATAACAGACCATTTCCGCGTTCACGCCCGAGTACGTTACCGACTTGGACATGCGGCGAGCATGCAACTTACCCATAGATATATGCATACTTATTATTATTATTATTATTATTATTATTATTATTATTATTATATATATATAGGCATAGTGAGACTAATATCAGGCTTCCCATTACATTTATCGCGAGTGAGGTATTTACTATATATACGAAGGTATTAAAACTCGCAAAGGATCTTGGAATACCGGAATGTGCTCTTGGTCTCGTGGCAATAGCACCGCTAAGTTATACTTCGCCATATTGCCTTGTCTCTCTTTCTTTTTGTTGTCTTGAATTTTCGCCGTTACCTCAAGACCCTTTTGCTCTTTCATAGCGTGCATTTTTTCATATCGTAGAAACGTTTTTTATTATACAAGGATCGAAAATTAGAAAATTTTATTGATTTTTTTTTCGTTTTTTTTATTCGACGCCTGGACTATTATGCATTTGACATTCATTCATAGCCCGTGCCTCGATTATATTAAATAAGTCTGTTATACCCGCGAGATGTAACCGTCTCGCGAAAGTCGAAGGTAGATAGAGACGAGTTTAGTTCTCGAGGAAGGATGCCCGTTACGATGATTATCGCGCGTCCGACGTGGCCGTTGGTTACCTCTCTCGCTGTATGCTCGCCACGAGAGAACGCCAGTTCGTATACGTGGACTACTATATACGTGAAAAATATAGAGAACATCGCGTATACTTGTGTCTGAAATCTCTGCTGCCTCGAACTCCTATTATTTTCATCGTCTGTTCGCACGTGAATCTCGCGCCGAGAAAATTGAATTTGTATCATTGAAATAAAAATCTCATCGATTTTACAAATATCCTCTTTCCAAGTTGTTTTTGTTTTTTAAGTTTTTATCCTACTAGCGAAAAAGGAATCTGGCTCGTTTCAAACAATTTCCACGACTCCCTTTTTCTTTGATCTTTTTAGTTTTGCCGAAATGATGAGAAAAAAATGAACGGCGAGGCCCGAATTTACTTGATGGGGAAGATAGCCGCAGGGGTCGAACCGTCTCACTCTCTCCTGGTACGATTAGTGTAATCGTACACTCGAGAAAATCGCGATGCTATACCTTGGCTCGCACGCTTATTTTCTTTTTCTTCGTTTTTTCGTTCCTTATTTTTCCCATCGCTCTGGGCGAAATATTCGCGGCGAGAGGTGTTTTTTGATTATCGGTTAGAGAACGTTGGGTGCATTCCAGTCGATGAGACTGCCCGGCTCGGTGTGGCTCGATCTTGTTTTCAATTTGTATACCCCGTGACTTTAAAAGTCGGTCCATTCATATCGACTAATTTTGTACAATTTTCAAAATGTTTTCACCGATAAAATGGGGATCAACGTCGAAACAAAAATTCTACATAAATTTCATGTAGAAATGCGAAAAGAAAACTGTCGTGTTTGGGCACGTACCTACCTACGAGCGATCCTTACTGACAATGAGAACCGGGCGTATATGATCGCGCTGTGTCCCGAACGAAATAAGTTAACGGTGGCCGTTCTCGCTAGAGCAGAGGCGTTTCCTCGTTCCTCGCTCGCATTCTTCGCTCTTGTCGGGCGCATTATTACGTTCGAGTCGTTAAAGGCTCTTGTACCGGAGCGGCAATCGTATCTAAGCGAGCACGAGCGAATTGCACACACCGCTAAGCCCTCGAACAAACGAGCCGTAGAAAATCGCCGGTGAACGCCGGTCTAACTCGATCGGACGTCATATATCGATAGATAAATATATATAGAAACGTAAAAGCCTTCGAACCTCCATCCCATATTCCGCATGTAACTCCTTTTATCAGAAACGCAGTTACTTTTTGGCCAAAACGTCATCGTACCTTGTTTTCCTACTTTTTGGCCAAACCAAAGTTTTTTCCGGATAATTATCTCGTATCGTTGAATTGGCAAGTTGTCAACGTCCTTATTACGTCAGAAAAAAATGTTGTTCCTGCGACGTAATAGTGGAATGACCTATATATTTTTAAGACGCGAAGAGACGGAGCCAAGCCTATATTTGCCGCGACGTAAAGTCAGCTTAGCGTTAATTAGCGAGCTCGGCGTGTATATCACACGCAACCGCAATCTCCTCGTACATATTTTTCTTTTTTCTTTATATACCGTGTACCTCGACCTCGTCTCGGAAGTATCATATTATAGACGTTAAAATCGTCGGTCTCGTCTTCGGTATATCCTCAACGCAACAATTTGGCTGAAACATAGTTACGCCGGTAATATATCGTAAGAATAATGTAACCAGCAGTCACTGACCACAGAGAGAACTAATTTCGTGGCAGGAAATCGATTAGCTTTAATTCCTCGTTTAATGGCAGTAGTGTTATTACGAGAGCGCAAACGCAAAAGATCGATGCCCACCACGAGAATAATGCGCTCGACACACTCTTCCTGGACCGAGCAATAATCGTGCGAAATGAGATGAGTTGTCTCTCTCTCTCTCTCTCTCTCTCTTTCCCCCTCCTCTCTCTTTTTCTTTCTTCTCGGAAGATTCGTCGACGAGTCGAAGAATGCGTCTTCACTTTGCGATCATGGTTCGTTCGAAAAAATTATATCCTCGAATCGGACCGATCGAAAAGAATTCTGGGGAGCGCAGAGGTGGAGAGAACGAATCGTATTAAAATTGATAACAAAGATCGTTATATTCTTATTGTCATAATATATAGGAAGTAGTCGTCCGAAACGTGTTAGTCAACGGTAGCGGTTCTACCCCGAGGCAAAGAACTCGAGGAGGCGAAATTAAGTCGTTTGCCCCCCGTAAAACGCGACAATACTCTGAATTTTTATTTCCCTTTTTCTTTTTCCTTAAAAGTCAATTTTTCCTTCCTTTCCCATTCGCATTTTATTCGATGATTTCTCATTTCACTGATGGCTCGCGTACTCGAACCATTTTTAACCCGGGTCGACGCGCCCGAAATATTCGGGCTTTCTCCCGTCCGTTCCGTTCGTCATAAAACATAAAAGTGTAATCATTAAAATCACGCGAATTGCAATACGAGCTCGATGCGCTTTCCACTTATTTCACCCGGCCTCGTTTCGCTTACAGTATAGAGTACAAAATAAAAACGGCGCACGCGCGTAACGTTCGCGACTCTCCCTCGAAATCCATAAAGCGTTAAGAATAACACCTTTGTTTTTACCCCGAACGGCACGAAACACTAAAATTATTCAATGTTCGCTTTTTCTCGCCGAGTTTCAAGCCGGTTAGTATCGATGTAGGAGATTTGCGTAGGATTTTGAAAGAACGCCAAGGAGAGTGAGAAAAGCGGTTTTTGTGCGTGGGCCATCTATCACTTCATCTCTCCAATCTTATGTGCGCGGCCTTGCTCTTGCACCCACTTGTGACCGTCGCGTCGTATTTAACGTCGTACTTTACTATGAACTATATAAGTACTTATTATTCAATACATATATATATAAGTATATATATATATATATAAGCATTCACATGTTGTCGCGCAACTGAAAAGAGCGCCTTCTGTCTTATGCAATGAAGAAATAACTCTCTCGCGTCTTTCCTCGTTATTATAACGATACCATGTATACGGATATATATATATATATATATATTGCGTATTTACTATATATAAACAAGCTTTTCGTCGAGAAGCTACGAGGGCGTGACAAAAATCAACGCGGAACGATCCTTTGTTCGTTCGGGCACAACCTGCTATTGCCGCTGCGGTTGTTGCTGCTGCTGCTGCCTTGCGCACGGTGCGCCTTATCCCGGCGTTTAATCTTTTCGCGGAGTCGTAAAGGTGGCGCGATAGTTGAGCTCATCTACGATTCTCCGTGTATTATCCAAGCTGAGCTGTTTTTCCGCACGCTGAAAATCACCAACGGGACAAAAGATCGTTAAACAAAATATGAAAATATTCTTGAGTATCGATCACATCGATTCGATCGATCGGTAAGAAAAATGCGTATCGGCAGTTCTTTCGGCTGATCTCGATCTCGTTTCGATCGTCGTATCGAACGACCGAAAAACACGAAGACCTAAAAAATCGAGAAAGAAAAATACATTTTTTTAATTCAAAGCACGCGCGTATTTGAATGAGACGAGAGTTGACTCGGTCTAGAATCAAGTTAGCTTGTCCCGAATCTCCGTTAACCGACTTGAAGAATTTCGGTCGACTCGCGAGTCGCGATCGGAGGGGGCCGCGCCCGTTTATTCTCGACGGCCACTCTCACCTCCTCTCGCGAATGCCCCGCGGGGGCTTTTCACCGATATCTTTTTGGATACCCCGTCATCGCCACTGGCTCCCACCGCGGTGTCGCGGTGCGATGAAGAAAGAGGGTGGGAGGGAAGGGAAGAATTTACTTTCTTTTTCACACGGGCGATACGACACTAGGCCACCGCGACGCGACCTCGATTTTTTTTGTTCCAAGACGAGTACGCGTTCTTCTCCTCTTTCCTCCCCCACCCCCTTCTTATCTTCATCTCTCTTCGCTATTGTACCTGTCTCGTTTCTTTCTTCTTTCTTCCTTTTTTGTCCCGAATCTTTTTTCATTTTATTAATATCCACAGTAACGATTTTGCTGCCAAGCACACGCGCGTTCTTTTTTTTATCTCGCGAAATATCTCGCGGTTATATCGAAACGGGTATTGCTGGTACATGGCTCGAGGATCGCCGACGATGATCCGTATACTACCATATTGAATCGAATGAAATTTTATTGGGTAATCGAGGCCGCGAGTGGTTCGCGTTCTCGATCGACGAGGCATCTATACGTGCTTATCGGGCCCCTACCTCGATACAATTTTTAAATCTGTTGGACATAACGATACACGTATGTACCTACATTTATACGGGGCGAACCATGCCGATAATCGACTCGCGTTTTTCACTCAAACATTTTTTTTACTCGTCGTACAAGCGGCGTTTTTAGTTTTCTAGTGAATTGATAAACGGAGGACGAAGTACTGGCTCGTGTCGCTCGTATTATTTTTCTCTTCTAGCGAAATGACGGAAATCGCGAACTCGAAGACGCGGAGCTCGAGGTTAGGGTCGCTGACACCCGCGAGAGAAAGAGAGAAATACGTACTCACGTTATTATATGCCACCGCACGTAACTACAATACCAGTACGTATTCCAGACAGCGGAGAATGCCAGAAGAGTGCCTTTCTACCAGTGTAGCGTGGAATAAACGCGCTAGCGCGAGAGAGGAACATCCCAGGTGTCTCGCGAGAGCATCGCCAACACGCTTTTGCGCGCTACTTGCGCGCTATTCCGTACCTACGTATACCCGGCTACAGGCTTTTGCTACCAGGCCTTCTTGGACTATTTTGCCGTATACCTTACAGTCCGTGTGATGTTCTCTCCGCGTCTCGGCCACATTCTTTGGCCGTTCCTTTGTCCTGGACTTGACACACGTGGTTTCCTTCGTTTCCCTTCTCTCTCTCTCTCTCTCACTTACTCTCTCGATCCTGATTTTCTGGCATTCGCTATTTCACGCTGCCCCGTAATGACAAATAAACGTATCGAAGCGATCGATCGCGAAAAAAATTAAGATTTACGAGAATGTCGCATTTAAAACGAAGAAAAAAAGGAAGAAAAGGTGCAAATGGCAATAAATTTTCTCATATCGTCGAATCTAATCAAATTACAAGATAGTTCTTTGAATGAAATATATTTTTCACTCACCGACACCGTGGAACCCTTCGGGAAGGATTTGAGCGTATAACGAAGCTCGCGTCTCGATGCGCAGTGCGTGCCTTTATCAAAGTCCGTCTGACCGGATCGGGTAAATTCTGATTTTATTTTCAAACCGAGAGTCAATTAATTATCACGCTTCATTGATCGCGCAATAAAGCCGCAGGCCTCTCGCAGGACTCGCCCGGCGCGATTCTCTCTCTCCTTCTCATGAACGGCCGAGAGTCTCTCTTTCTCGAGGCATATCATCGGGGATCCCCGAGGCCTTGTTGCACCTGTGATGCACCTGTGCCGTGTACATTTGCGCGCTCTCTCGCTCTCTCTCTCTCTCTCTCGTGTTGTTGTGTACAAGGTGCAAATGAAATCGTGCCCATCGCTCCACGAAGAGAAAGAGAAGCTCTCTCTCTCTCTCTCTCTCCCTCTCTTCGAGCTAAACGCTCGGGCTTTTCTGCTGCACGAGATTCTCTTTTCTTTCTCTCTCTCCGGTTGCAGAAACCCATCCGGAGGGCAATTACTCCAATGGAATGTAGATGTCACACACGCAAAGAGGCCACGATCGACAATATATATATATATATAATAAGAATATTTATATCTATTTACACGTATATAACGTATTACACACATTTATACCCGTAGATATATTTATTTACACTTTTTTATTTATTATATTAGCCTGGCCAAAAAGTACTTGCCTTTTTGTTCACCATAGGCAGCACAGTGCATGTCGTAGTGTTAAAAATGCAATGACTAAATATTCTACAAAGAATTGGCCAGAGTTGAAGTTTGCTCGATGCAAATATGGGTAAGCGTCGACATTGAATTGTAAGTTGATCGTTCTCTCTGGATGAAGTGTACGATTCACACATTTCTGCAATCCGTTTGCAATGCCAAAATACACATATTTACCAGTAGGTACACGTGCCATCATTCTTCTGGATTTCTAAAATATCATACGGCATCGACTCCGTTCGCAAGAATGTTTTCGAGCTTCTCGGTAACTCGGGCATCAAACGATTTTGCAAGATTCTCAATAATTTATCGAGATGAGACTGACGAATATCGCATTCTATAGCCCCTGTGCGTAACTCCTCAATCTCTCTCAGACCATTCGGGGATCTCACTACAGCGAGTGACTCGTCTCGTCATCTATCATATCGCGATTCTCATTATCCATAGCCACATTCGCGTCCTGTTCTTCCTGCCCGTCTTGCTCTTCCTGCTCATTATCGTTTTGAAAGACAAACTCCGGCTCACAAATATTTCGATTAAGCGATTCCGATCTACTGGAGGAAGATGTTGATTCGATATGTTGATGATCTCCTGCAAAAAAATGCAGACAAAATTTTTTGTGAAATCTATACAATTTAATTTAAATTATTCGAGTAAAACTTCTTTAGGCACGTTGAGTATACAATTTCAAAGTCGTCATTTAAAAAAATTGCAGTTCAATTTAATCCTGTCATATTTTTATGGAATGTATGATCACCAAAGAAATTTCACTTCCCTCGCGTCCACTAAGATGTACGGGCAAGTGTTTGTTTCTTATTTTTTTAAATACATTATAAAAATAAAAATAAAAACTTTGAATTAAGAATATTTTTTCTTGGACTAATATATAATATCAATCAACTTTGTAAAAATTATATAAATTATTGGGGATTTTTAATTATTACTTACTGGAAGTTGAAGCGTTTGCCTCAGCATAACTTTGCAACGCATCCCGAATTTCCTTCTGTACTTGTAGTCCAAGCGAGGGAGTTCGCGCTTACTAGGTCTTGGATCCTGACTGGATCCTGGATGGATTCCAGCTTGATACTGGCTGGATTCCAGCTGGATCCTGGTTGGATTCCAGCTGCATCCTGGCTGGATCCTGACTGGATTCCAGCTGGATTCTGGTTGGATACTGACTGGATTCCAGCTCGCTCCTGACTGGATTCCAGCTGGATCCTGACTGGATTGCAGCTAGATCCTGACTGGATTCTGACTGGATCCTGGCTGGATTCCAGCTGGATCCTGGCTGGATTCCAGCTGGATCCTGGCTGGATTCCAGCTAGATTCTGACTGGATTCGAGCTGGATCCTGACTGGATTCCAGCCGGATCCTGACTGCATTCCAGCTAGGTCCTGGCTGGATTCCAGCTGGATCCTGGCTGGAACCTGGCTTGGTTCCAGCTGGAAAACGTTGGTCAGTTGATCAATTAGCAATAATCAATATATCAATAAATTAGCAATAATTGGTCAGTTGATCAAATAGCAATACTTGCTATCCTTCTTAAATAAAATACGCCTAGTAGTTTACTAAAATTTATTTATTTATTTACGCTCACTTTAATTTATTTATTTATTGCGCTTACTGGTCATTACACCATTCACGATGGGACGCCAGTAAATGAAGACCTCGTCTTAAAAGCTACTGGAAGTGCGGTTTTCAATTCAAAAGATTGGAATGGACGAAAAACTCGCACAGAAAAAACAACAATATAATATTATACGTTGTATTATACCCCTTATTCGAGTTAGTTATATCCCCTTATAGAGTTGTTCCAGGTTGTTCTATGTGTGCTTAACATTGTTCCATATTTTGGTAGCTCTGGCTCATCTCGTTATCGGTCGAAACAAGTAAAAAAAAATTTGTACCTACAAGAGTAAAGTGCCCTTTGTACTTTGTTCTGGGCAAATTCCGAGTTGTTCTGAGTTGTTCTATATCTGAATAATATTGTTCCATATTTTGGTGGCCCTGGCTCAACGCTATCGGTCGAATAAGGGGAAAACAATTTCGTACCTACAAGAGTAAAGTGCCCTTTGTACTTTGTTCTGGGCAAATTCCGAGTTGTTCCGAGTTGTTCTATATCTGAATAATATTGTTCCATATTTTGGTGGCCCTGGCTCATCGTAATCGGCCGAAACAAGCAAACAAAATTTCGTACCTTCAAGAGTAAAGTGCCCTTTGTACGTTTGTTCCGGATAAACTGAGAGTTGTTCCAGGTTGTTCTATGTCTACTTAACATTGTTCCATATTTTAGTGGCTATGGCTCATCGTTATCGGTCAAAACACGCAAAAATACGAATTTAAACAAATTACGCGCTTGATTTCTTTGTTTCGCTGTATCCCTTAAAATTTTTTTCGTAGGGTTCTAATACTTTGGAACAATGTTAAGAACAACTAGAACAACCCAGAACAACAAAAAAATTCATTTTTTGAAAAATGGGGGACTGCTAAAAAAACTGTTTTTGCTATATCTCGTTTCATTTTTTTCGGAGGGTTTTAATATTTTGGAACAATGTTCAGAACACCTAGAACAACTCGGAACAACAACAAAAATTTGACTTTTTGAAGAATGGGGGGCTGCTAAAAAAATCGTTTTTTTAAATTTTCCGCCATGTCTATTTGTTTATCGACTTAAAATTCTGGAACAATTTAGAACAAATGTAGAACAATCTGGAACAACAACAAAAATTTGCAAAATCGAAAAATGGGGGGCTAACTTCATAGAGGCGCGATATTAAGTACTTTCAAATATCGACGCGTACATTCGTAAATATCAAATCGTGAATTGACAAAAATTTCTGGCAAATCGTGAAAACACTGGCGGAAAGTAAATACCAAGAGGACGTTTTATATAGGTACATATATATACGCTCGTTCGCTATATACGTTTGTCTCTATTTCTCTCGTTCTCCCTTCCCCGCGTTCGGTAGATCCGAAGGATCTCAGCGTCAATTAAGCAAGAGTTGCGAGACAGGCCGGGGACGTATACCTCGCGCAATCTCCATTTACCTCTCGGCGTTCGGTACTCTATGTACCGAGAGAGAGTATGTCGTCGCGAAGCGCCGGCTTATAGCGGAGCACGTGGTTAGGGGCTACTTGCTCGAATATACACGTATACGAGCAACGAGCATATGGCCGCGTAGTAGCGAATCTCGTAAGCTTTTTCACCGTTCGTGCATACATCTTGCCAACGTTTCTACATATATTTATATATATATATATGAGGTGAATGACCCAGTTGGCGATGACCTCTTGACGTCAATTATTGACAGCTCGAGTAACGAGCATCGTTATACGGATAATTGTTTCACGGTCATAGTTAACGTGCTCTCGCGTAAAAAATAAAATAATAATTTATCCCAATTGTTCGATCTTTCGTTTGTTTTTTCGTCCATGAAAACAAAAAACTGGTTCGATTTTTATCTAGAATATGATTAACGATTAAACAATCGTTCGATATTATTAAATAAATGTTGACGATTTATTAAAATGTGTTTGTAATTAAATTGATTTAAAGGCTTATATTATTTCTACCGTAAAAATAAAAGTGTTACCACCGGCGCGTCGAGAGACGAGGGAAAATATGGTCGAATTCTCTCAGGGCTTCGATCTCTCGGTCGATCGATCGATGGGCACCATCGATCTCCACGGGATACCGATTTTGTCTCTATCTCTCGTGTGTCCCTCGTTGCCGGCGCGTCGAGCAAACGCAATTCTCTCGGCTCGAACTGTGACCAAGAGAATCCGCCGGCAATGCAAACGTGCAACGAGCATCGGCAACCGAGTAGCAGCAGCAATAGCAGCAGCCCTCTCATTCTTCGTGGCTCTGACACGAATGAGAGGAAACAAGGCATCGGAGCGCGTCACCACAGGGAGAGATTTATCTTCGCGGGTGGTCTATCTTTTCTTTTACTTCCGACCACCGTCAATCTCCTTCTTTCGATCTTACCTCGGTAATCTTCCCAAGATTAATTTCAAATCTATTTCCCTAATTAACTTTTCACAATTCACACAAAATATTACTAAACAAAAAATATCTTTTCTTTCTTAAATACATCGGAAACTTTTTTCCCTCGATCTCTTCCACCTCGTATAACTATATATAGTTTCGCAGAGGCGTGGGCGTGCCGAGACGTAATTAAACGGTAGTCGCAGTTTAGACTATATATATGTATATAAATGGCGAAACAAAATTATATGTACCATGTATGGGAGTGCGAGAGACACATGCAGGAAGTCGTGCCGGTGGATGAATCGGTCACTGCTTCAAAGCGCTCTTGTCGCCAGAGTTGCGCGCGCACACACACGCACACACACACAGGAACACGTATAAATTCGTATAAGTATAATATACAATTTTCTTTCTCATTGTGTTTTCCATGTCCTCTCAAGTCCAGAATTGCACATATATGTATATATATATATAGAGAGAGAGAGATCTAGATATACATACAACCTACCTATTTCAACAAAATTAGCGGCCCGGTTTCCATGACCGATGGGTGGTCTCTCGTCCGATTCCACTCGGCACTTCTAACGGTAATGCTATTCGTTCGCTCTCTCCCTCTCTTTTCTCTTTCCTCGTACATATACCCACCCCCTTGTTCCTTGCACGCCTTTTCCCCATGGCATACGCCATAGGGAAGTACACTTAACTTCATCGTACCCGCTCGAGAGAATATATATTTTTACGTTATGCAAGAATAAAAGGAGAAAAAAGAAGAGAAAAAAAGAAATTATCTCTTACATAAAATTTGTCCGAGAATGACGAGAAGCGACGTAGTCCACATGGTCAACGGCACGGAAGAAATAAGACTCGACGTTATTCTTAACGAAAGAATTATTTTCGTTGGATAAAACCGTTTTTTTTTTCTTTGATTTTTTTATGAATAAATTTGATGAAAATCTTGCCGGTACGATCAAGATTATAGTTACAGATGTAATTTATTATTGTTAGTTATTTTCGTTTATTGGAATAATTATTCGCCATTAGAGATCGATGTGTTTATTTATTTCGTTTTGAGAATTTTGCCTATCTCCGATCTTCACGAGAGACGTTTAAATCGCCGATCAAACAACGAATTTATTGCTCGTGGCTTATATTGATATCGACTTGGTCCCAGCCGGTTATATAGTCGATCGAAGTTATATACAAGAGTTTCATCGTCGCTCGTGTCAATGTTTATCATTTTTTCTATTTCTTCGGGTGTGTATGCGCGTTAGTGGTAGCAAGCTGCATCATGCACCGAGAGCACTTGGACTCTCCCTCCCTCTCTCTCTTTCTCTCTCCGTATTAAAATATCATCCGTTACGCCCGAACGGGATTTCCTGGGATATTTGTCATCGCGATACGGGCTCTCCCTCTCTCACCCTCTCTCAATTTCTCCAGAGGGAAGATATTACATGCACGAACACATACGCACACGTACGTCTAAAGATTTCTTCTGATCTCAGCGCGCTCGTCCTATAGAAAAGCCCGCTACATATAATACACGGTCGCGCATCGCGAAACGCACGATAATGAACTCTCCTCGAGCGCCAGGCGGAATTGCCACGAGCACACAGCTGAGCTGTTTACCTTTACACTGCATCGAGTTACCTTCCTGGATTCATTCACTTCTGGAGTCACCTCTCACATCCGCACGCGTCCACGAACGTCACCGTGTACAGTCTAACCTCGAATTAATCACGTTGTTTATAATCGCTCGTTTATCAAATTCCTCGAGTTCAATGCCGAAATAATCACATTTCTTTCAGTCAAATAAATACCACGAAATTAGGAATAATTTGTAGTCGATGAATGATCGAATTAGTCAATTAGATCGATTGATATTCACTCGAGGCGAATGACAAGTGTCTCGTCGTGGTGTCTTCGTTCCAACGGAGGTCTCGGTTTTGCCACAAAACTGTGCCCGCCTCGAAACGACGTTTAGACGGTGGCTATGTCCGTTCAGTCGATGACCGTATCTGTACTACCGGCGCTATTATAAAAGTGGAAACGATATTACGCGTAGTAAAGCAAACGCTTGGGTGAGAAAACCCACGCTGTTTATATTTGTAAAAGCATAAAGTAGTATCCGGTCGTGGCTGCGAATAATGCCACGAGTATATTTTATAGGAGTAAGTAGGCGTTATTATCGAACGAAGCGCCGGGCTAAAATATACCTACTCCATCTCTTAAACTCTCGATATGTACATATAGATACGTACATAGTACAGATGGGATATAAATGCGCACACCCAGTCACTGTATACCTACCCTCCGTCTCTACGACGTTTGGCGACGTACTGCTTCGCTTCGATATTCGATACCGAACGAGACCTTATTCTCTCGAGCATTCTCGACATTTCCTCAAATAATAAATTCACCTATCGAGCGAGATAACGCCTCGGGCGATATAACGTACGTCGGATAAACTAGCAAGGATTAAACGCGTTCTCGTTATTCGTAATGCAACGAAATTCACTCGAGAATCTTTCGAGACTTGACGAATACAACGATACTAATCTGTATTTGACTCGTACGTTTTTGTGACGTTCAGATAATATCTGTGGAACATCTGTGGTTGAACAGGCCAATTTTTTCTTCTTGCCTACGTGAAATTTCACACGTTACACACTTTGTAATTTTTCTTATATTTATATATACGTGAGAACATGCATTTGTTGTCATAGACGTGAAAACAAAGCAAGGAAGATAATTTCTAATAAACTACTGTATCGATACAGATATACCTACCGAATGTAATATAGTTCGTCTACCTTTCTCGTTGAGAATAGAGTCTCGAGGTTCGATGACTCCTCGGCGCGGAGGATCATCGGCGGAGGCCCTTCCCGAGTTATGATAACCGCGCACCACCACCTCCCGTCACGCATCACTTGCCACTTTGTGCCAAGGCGCGCGAGGCTCTCCTCCTCGCGGCACGCCGCGTTTCTCTCCATCCTCTCTTCCTCGTACACCAACTCGAACACACACATATAAATTTTGCTCTCGCTTCTCTCATACCTACCTCCTGTACTATACATCCCGAGGAGGTCGGCGAACGTGGCTTTTGCGTGAGAGAGAAAACACCGCGCTACGCTCCAGGACGAGAAGCAGCAGCGCATCAGCTGTAGCTGAGCGCACGAACGTTCCTTTTTCCACTGAAACTTATCTCAAAGACGACGCCTACGATCTACGTCGATATGGCTCTGGTTCTCGAGGTCCATACAGGAGCAACTTTAAAACCAAGTGGTAGAAAAGTCGGTGCCATTACGATAAAACACACACACACACACACACACACACAATTCTCGTCCCTTATATTATCTCACTCTTCATTCTCGACTAAGAAATCCGTTTATTATGGGTGTAGGTAGACAAATTTTCTCAGCCTCGATTGATTATCTTTCCGATTATTCTTCCGGATAATATAATGAGGCTGATCGAATAAACGAAGACCGCTGGATTCGAACTTCCGACCACGCCTGACGCTACATATTTATTGTTATTACATTCTCCATCTGATTTTTTAATAGAGCTCGAATGCAAATGATGACGAAGCATGGATTTGATTGACCGAGCTCTCTATCGTGGTTAATAGAAATCCAGAGGATGATGATGATGATGATGATGATGATGATGCTGTATAACATTGTATATAATTCTCGATATATACCGTTTCACGTACGATTCTATCGTTCGAGTGCCGGATATACGACCTACGGCCCGAACGTCAATCTGTGTGTTAGAGAGAGTGAGAGAAGGGGGTGGGGGGATGGAAGAGAAGAGAAGAGAAACGAGCGAGTTACTGCTCGCGATATCGGGTCGTTCGCGGCCGCAACAGCCCTGCGGTGTGCGTTGTCGATCCGTTAAGGTCAGCAACCGAGTTCCCTCATGGCGAGAAGCACATGTGTAAGTATAGGAAACGATGGGTATAACGATCTTGCGCCGCGGGTTTGCCCTTCTCGCGAGCTCGCGAGGCTTTTGCGCTTGCCTCGGATCTTCCGCTGCATCTGGCATATGAGGAAAGAGCGAGGTCAACCACGCCAATTCCTGTTACGATCGATCGTTCCCTTTTTTTTCTTTTGATAGGAAATTTCATTTCTTTCGAGAGGAAAAAATGAAATACGATCGCGTTATCGAAAATTCAAGGTAAAAATGTACTAGAGAATCTTTCGAGATTTATAACGATTAAAACGGCAGGGGGTGCACTTCATGATTCAGGGTGTCGAAGAGAAAAATAATGAGCGAGAGAAACTGTATCGGTTCGCTTCGCTATCTCGAAGATCGAGAAGAAAAGGTGACGTGGCGATTGTCGAGCGGTTTGTATCGGCGAGTTATCCGTACACTCTCCAGCCTCTTTCGATCTCGGGCGCGCACGCGACAAGACTACTACGTGCCCGAGCCCACGGAGAATTCAAGCCGAGTGTAGGTATCAAAATCGTACGTGTACCTACACCCTGTGGTAGAAAAGAGCAATGGAGAAACGAGACAATTCTTCGATATATATAGGCGCTCGCGCGCTTTACTGACCTCTTCGACACGGCGCGTCCACGCACGCGCTTACGTCATCCCGAGAAATCCGCTCGTCCGATAGCCAACGTTTCCGTTAGAAATCCTCGAGGTGTGCCATACAGAAACGGCACGACTCTCAGCGGCAATCGACATCGGGAATCGAGCCTATCGACGAGTGCAGCGTGCGCCCACGTGAGATTCTCCGACAGAATTGCACTTTTTCCTCCTCTTCGTCCTCTCCTTCTTCTTGTTCTTCTTCTTCTTCTTCTTGTTCTTCTTCTTCTTCTTCTTCTTCTTCTTCTTCTTCTTCTTCTTCTTCTTCTTCTTCTCCTTATTCTTCTTTCACGAGCTCATGAAAACAGGAAGTCGCGATTTTTTTTCTTTCGCGACGACCATAACTCGTAAATGTTTTATCGTCACTATTCGTTAATTTATTGCTGAATCTTTCATTAAACTCCCATTCTCGCTAATTTCTAATTAAAACGATCCAATTGAATTTTAATCAAATCGATCAAAATTCCATTTGAATAAATTTGAATAGAAACGATTGAAGAACGACAACAAAAAAACGGTCAAATTGAAAATTCACTTTTGCACACGTGTCGAAGTTTCTGGTCGATATCGATCGAAATGTTTAAATTATTCCTACGATCCTTCGGGCGTTTCTTCGGTCTTCCAGTTCGTTCGAGAAATTAAACAAAAAGAGAACGAGCGAGAGAGAGAGGCCGAAGAAAAAAAAAATAGAGAAACGCGAGAAGCGAGGTGTACGCTCTTACGGGAGATTAACTTGACGCATCGTTCAGGGAGGCTCATCAATTACCGCGATAGATTGCGTGTTGCTGCTACTTCCTTTCCCTCCTCCTCCTCCTCCTCCTCCTCCTCCTCCTCCTCCTCCTCCTCTTCTTCTTCTTCTTTTTCTTCTTCTTCTTCTTCTTCCTTCTCCCTGGCTCTCTTTATAAGACACACACCACGAGGAAATCTCGAGACGCGTAGACCGATACAATGTCGACAGGAACATCGTCACGCATCGTCGATGATGCAGAAGTTAGCCGGAGGGGAAAGAGAGAAGAATATTCTTGTAATCCGGACGCCCTCCGTATGCCGCTTGGTCGTTTGGCTTCTGCCCATGCCCCGTGGATCGTTTCAGATCGCACGATCGCGAATAACTATACTCCGCTTTTATAAGTTTGCCATCAGGTACGAGGCAACCAGCCCGCGCCGACTTTACCTCCTGTGCGTACGTATGCACACGTGACCATACAGATATATAGAATTTGCTGGTAAATTCTCCAGAATTAAAAGCGGCGATGCCTCGAGGGATATAGAAGAAACCCCACGGGGCAAAGCGGGCTTAATCTCTTCCCTCGATCGTCGATGTACAACTATCGTAGTTACATATTGCCGTGTACGTTTAAGAGCGCATACACGCCTATATATACATATTTATACTCGCGCGAGTGTCTTTGGAAAGATATTTTCAAGCCGAGCTCGCTCGAGCGTCTCTTAATCGTCGTTCGCACGCGGCTAAACGATTTTTCTCCACGATCTTCCTTCCACCCCGCCTCGTTATTCGTGTTCTTTTACTTTTATTGTTGTTTTTTTTTTATTTATGTATTTCAATTCCTCATTCCTTCCACGATCTTTTTCGCTGCTCAACGTGAAACGGGGCAAATTCAGTTAAACACCACTTTTTCGCCATTTTTAAAATCAAATTGCAATTCGATTAGAAATTTCTAAAAATTGTCTCTACTTTTAATATTCGAGCAAATTTTAATCGATAATTTTCACATATTAATTTCATCACGCGGAACATATATTTTGCCAACGATCGTTTATACATTTCGATAATCATTGTACGGAAAATAATCGATAGAAACGGGTAGATCTGATTTGTATCGACGATCCCCTTAAAAGCGCAGTCCACGTAGCGAGGGGGACGAGAAACGTACACACACACACACACACACACACACGGACGCGCGTGCTCGCGAAGCTGAAGAGATGTGCTCTCGGGAGTTTCTCATCGCTCGGCTAGCGGTACTTGGAGTCGATCCAGAGCGCTCTCTCTCTCTCCCTCTCTCGCGAGAGAGTCGCCCGCGCGCACAAGAGTGCAGGTTGGGCAGGTGCTTCCAGGTGAATGGAGGGAAAAGAAGTGCCAGGGAGACTGAGACACCAAGTATACGCGCGAGAGAGAGAGAGAGAAAGAGAAAATAAGAAAAACGAGAGCCCTATGAGAATGAGCGAGAGGGAGATTGGCGCGATGTTCTCTTTTCGCACTTTGGAGAAATACGCACGTCGTCTTGTCTCGTCTCGTCTGCTTGTCTTACACACTTCGATATACATATATATCGAAGTGTGTAAGACAAGCAAACTATACATATAGATATAGGTCGTTAAGTTTGCTGGGGTTAAGACGCGTCTAAATAACTGTAAGATGACTGGCCGGTCTGGATCGACCAGAAGTCACACACACACACACACACACACAATACAAGAGGGGTTGGCGGTGGGGGGAGGGGGGGGGGGGCGAATGAGAGAGGGAGGCTCGAAGAGAAGACGCTGCGTGGCCTCCATGTCTCGTAATCTCGAAGCTTTTCTCCTCGATCCCGCTCATCCTTGACTGTCTCGTATCGAGTACACTGGAAATAGCGTCGCGAGCGTTTCTTGAATGAACTCTTAACGGTCGAAAGAAGAAAAAAAAACGTAAAAAGCAACGAACGCCGAAGACGATGTAGAAAAACGACATCAGGCTCGTTTTTTTTTTCTTCTTGTCATTTATGTTGTTTGCCGTTCGTTGGATATTTCATCGCGTCGAAATATTTGAAGAAACTCGATGCGCGAGGCTCCGTGAAGAACGACACGGAGGGCTACGATGCGTCGTGTGCCCTCGGGGACCGAGCGTACTCGTTCTTCCCGTAAGAGTATACCGCTGCGACCTCTTGACACATAGATTCCTCTCTCGTGCCGAATCGTCGAGGAAGTGGAGACTCTCGCGTCTCTTGACGCCATCGGCCCCAAATCGCTGGAGTGAAAGCATATTTTTCGTTCCGTTTTTGGTTTGGTTTTTTCTTCTTCTCCGTGTTCTCCGAACGAATGGACATTCCTACCGGTCGTCGAGAATTTCCAGACTGCGCGGAATTACAAATATCATTTTTTGTTTTTTGTTTAAATCTCTAAATTCATTTAATTTCTTTTTCACACGATTTATCATTGTTGCATTCGTATCGTAATTATTTGTAATTTCTGAAAACTTCTTCGTTATTCTCGTGAGAATTAATTTTTGCGAGATTCTTGACGCGTACGAGAGAACGATAGAGGATACAAGGAAAAGAGATGGGATGACGAAGGGCATGCGCTCTTGCACCTGCTAATGGCTTTTTGATGAATGCCCCCCTTCTTTGTTTTTTCCAGATGAAAAATGATCGAAAGGCGTGCTGCCGGAGATCATCCATAGGATATCAGAGAAAGATTGTGTCAGGGGAGAAGGGAAAAGCAGATAAGGACGGTGGGAGGGGGAGGAGGGGAAGTTTAGGGGGAAGGGAACGAGGGAAGAGAGGAAAATAGAACACTGTGCCCCCCATAACAGAAATAACCGAAGAAAATCACCGAAGGTGTTTTAAGACAAAAAAAAGATAACACGGGGTAAAAAGGAAACAAGAAGAAAGAAAGAAAGAAAGGAAGAAAGGTATAAAAAAATGGGCAACAGCGGCAGCAACAACAACTCGTCGTGCCATCAACAGCAATGTCAGTCGGGTAGCCAAGAGATGGGACGTGGATGGACTCACTCCTTTCCCCGGGAACTCACGAGGCATCATTCTCAACCCCCGGGGCACAAAGTTCTACCGGAGCCGCCCAATCAGCGTCTACGAGCTACCAATAATGGAAGTATCATTCACAACGGCGGGACCATAAGTGGCCGTAGGCCCTTGGCTTTGACTCTGCCGCACGATCTCAATAAGGTATACATAGAAAATCCCACGTGTCCGTCTGTGTGTAGCACTTTTGTACGTACTTTACCTTTACCTTTTGTATGTACCTATTCCTCCTGACTCACCCCTCACCTCTTCGAGAGATAGAGAATATGAAGCGAAATAATACGTACAGCTCGAATTCTCTCTATCTCTTCTGATGTCTCTCGAGAGCTCGATCCAAGACCCCTGACGAATCGTTTTGTCTCGTCTTTTGCCCACCTTGCCTCTAGTCATATTGCTCTCGTTACAAATTAGTAACATATCTCGGTAATAAGCAACGCTCCTACCTTCGATTCTTATCTCTCATCGAGAATCTCATGAATCGATGATTCGTTAACGAATATTCAAACTAAGCTCGATGAATTTTCAAAATGTTAAGAATATTTATCGATACGATTATTGGAATTTAAGATGTAACGATTTTTTTTCATCATATTTTAATGGCTTTCGCCATTTCGTTGATTGCAAATTTAATGGTTCAATATCGATTTTACTTTACATCCGAATGTCACGAGAGCAAGAAGAAATAAAAACAATCGCTTCACGACCGTTTCCATCGTACCTTACCGACTGTAGAAGGTAGGTACGAGACGCTCCTGGCGAGAATCCAAAGTGTCCAACAATTCCCCTCGACTGTCTCGTTGTTGTGACCCAGAGTCCCTCTCGCCTTCCAACATTCTACTAGAAACGATCCTCTTTCTTTTCAAACACTCCGTCGTTCGACGTAGAACAATACGGCAACGAAAAAAGGGAAAGAAAGAAAAAAGTATTACACGCTCCTTGCAACCGAGTAGACGACAAAGAGAAGTCGCGACAGTCGGGCTCCGTCACTGCTCGAGTTTCGAGCTCCGCTGTTCGTTCGTTCATTTTCGCGAGATAGCCAAAAACTCATTATTTCTGTAAAACAGGGAGTGTGCAGAAATCGAAGCACGTCAGCCTCGAATTTGGGACCGCGTTCGCGAAGCAACGACCAAAATCAGCATCACTGCTGTCTCTACAGATCCGGTGAGACGCGCTGTCACGAGAACGAGATGACGGAATTGAAGAGATTCGGTAGCGAGCCAGATCTGAGATATTCGCCGAACGAACAGTCTCATCGTCATCATCAAAATCATCATCATCATCATCACCATCAGCAGCAGCAGCAGCAGCAGCAGCAGCAGCAGCAGCAGCAGCAGCCGCAGCAGCAACAGGACAATCGTAATTCCCATTATCCCGAGAGGGAATCGCGCGAGCGTGAGAGTCGTTACAGAGGGAAGAAAAAGTACAAAGCACCGGCGCCACCTACGAACGGTGATGGATCATCGCCGGATTCATACAAATGGGAAATAGGCCAGGAAAACTGTTGCAGACCCGAAGACGAATCTGTTCAGCCACCACCGAGAAGATCGAGACTATTCAAGACCCGCGCGGAAACGAAGAAAGCACAGAGTAACTGGACGTCTAGCAATCAAGAGAACGACAGTCTGATCGACAGCGAGAGAAGATGGCAAAACGAGAAAGTCGAGAAGGAAAATCGTCCAATCTGGCGTGAACATTCTGAGCAGGATCGTTGGTGTCGCGACGAGAAGAGAAGATCGAAGAAATTCGATGGTAAAAATACGCTACAGAGAAGCCTGAGTAGTCCGGAATTTCAGGCCGAGCTGATGCAGGTCGCGAGAAAAGTTCGAAACAAATTGAATTACAACAGGCGAATCGGTCCGGTTGGTGCACCGACGATCATTTCCTCGGATCCGAAGATCGATTCTCATCAAGGACAGAAAAATTTGTCGAGCAGCGATGTGCCGAGGGAAGATCGTAGGAGTGGACGAGCCAGACAGGGAGAACGTTTAGATGAGCGCAGAATGGAGAAAAGAAAGCCGAGAAGTCTCGAGGAGCCTTTTGAGGGCAGAAGAGAAGGCATAAGATCATCAGCGAGGTTTCACGAGGAGAGAAAAAGCCAAAATCACGGTCGTATTGAAAATCGTCAATCGAGAAGTCAGGTCGTTCGTGGATACGACAACGAGAGATTGGAAAGCCCGAGGGATTCCAGAAGAATGAAGGAGAGACTCGAGGAGCGTCCACCGTTGGAGAATGCTCACAGAAGAAGGATCGTAGAAAAATCGTACACGTACGAGGAGAGAATATTGTCAAACGGTACGACCGAGCTCGTTTCCGGTAGAAAATCACTCAACGAGAGACTCGAGATACTAGGACACTCGTTGGACGAGAGACTAGCCTCGGATAGACATAGGCGAGACGAGGGCAAGAATCGACGAGAGAACGCCGAGAGAACGAGGGAAAGTCCGCGAAACAGGAAATCCGGTGAATCGACCGACGCAGGGAGAACGCGATCCGAGAGTCCGGCGATGAGAAATTGTCGCGATCGCATGGACGTCAGGGGTCAAGGATCCGGTAGGGAAAGCACACCGGAACCACCCCGTGGAATAGACAAAAAAACGGATCATAGAAAACGCAGAATCGAGACGAAAGACGATTGCTTCGTTAGCAACGAGAAGAGATGGTCGGAGAACAACAATATTGTTAAAACGAGCGTGGACACGGCGAATGCGAAATGTTTCGAGAAAGGCCACCCTAAGCTGCAAGATAGTAAAGAGTCGCGTGGAAAAAATTGGAACGGGTATGCACGTTTTATTCAACGTCGTCAAGAAAAGAATAATTATATTTCATCTTTTATTGTGGTTTAACGTTGACATTTTTGTCTTCGATAGATTGCCACCATCCGGCAAAACTGGCTCTAAGTCATATTACTTGAGTATGGATGATGGATCGTCGAGGGAAATTGGGACGAACGACGAATCCCAACAGATAGATCAGTCGCAGACGAGAGTGCAATCGACGGATCCACTGAATAACGTCCAAAATCGAACGGACGATGTGAGTTTCGCGTACTTTTGTATCTCTATAGAATTTCCAACGTCCTCTTTTTTTCTCAACGATTGTTCGGGCAATAGAAACAATGATCTATCTTTTACTGGACAGAGTAAGAATCAAAACGGTATGGAGGACATAGCGTTGAAACTTCGTCCCACGCTACCGAAGAAGCAGCTGGAGATCCCAAGATTTTCACCATCCGCAGCCTGGAGATTGTTGTCAGCCTTGGAAACACCAGGACCTACAATGAGCACCGCCAGCGAAGAAATACCGGTGAGGAAAGAATTTTTGTATTTTGCGATAATAATGGACTCGTGGAAAATCGTCTCGAAATGATTTACGATTCGAGAGTTTGTTACCTACGAGCCTCACATCAACGATAAAGTTCTCGAAGTACCTATAGCTGGAGAGTGACCTACGACCTCGACGAGGTCGTACCAAGGTTACTTACTTGGTACGAGGGAACTCGAGTCGCTATTGCGCGAACTATAATATCTTTTGTACTTCGAAAGTTTGGAAAAAAACAATGTTGTAATAATCGATTACGCTTTACGCTTTTCCTAGGTAATGTTCGAGGAACGAATCGAGCGTCTGTCTCGTCCACCACCGCCTCTTATCGCTCTCGGTCCTCGCAGTTCTCACGACAAATCCGGCGATTCTGGGATTTCCGGAGATGCTGGTGCTGCGAACGACGATTCATTGGATGTCAGTACGACCAACAGAGCAAAAACACTAGCTACGCGACCAACGTGGACACCACAGCAAGACCTCGGTGAGGAATCGAGCAGCGATGCAGGGCTTGATTCTCCACCACCAATGGCACCGACCATCAAATTTCCACCACGTCCTCACGTTTTCTCGCTGTCACTGCCGCGTGACGACAATCGCCTTTATCCCGTCGATACGAAAAATATGAAGGAAAACTCGTCTTTCAATTCCCTCCAAAAACTCAAAAGATCCGTTTCCGGTGCTCTTGGCTTGACACCGAACGAACTCGACGGCAGAAAACGAGCTGGCGAGAGTCTCGGTGAGAATTGGTTGCTCTCGACGAGCGCTCCGAATTCGCTTCAACACAATCAGACTAATCAGATCGATCCAGTGGGAAATTCGTCGCCTGGCTGGGATAACAATTATTCGCCGGATGAAGTCGATGTCGAGCTCGAGGAGATCGACGACAACGAGGATAAAACGGACTTCCCTATCGTCATGAAACCTCCGTCCTTCTCCTATCTCGCATCTGGTGGACACGTTATGTATTTACCGGAATCAAACGATACCGAGCACAGAACCCAGAGTCTGAATTATAGAAATTCCGCCACGGAAATAGGCAACGGAAATTTGAAATATCGTAAAAATTCCGAAGAGTCGAGAGTGCCGAATAAAATCGGCTCTTTCGGTATAAACGGTATAAGCATAAACGGCGCATCGAGATTACACGAGGTTGGCGTCTATCGTGAAAGATCTTTCACGGATTTGGGTTCGAAATCTCGTAAATATCCAAATTTTTTTAAATCGTGCGAGAACATAACGGAAATGAAACAGAGAAGCACGTCACCCCCGACGACAGGACCGGAGAATCTTCAAGATCCGAAAGGCAATGCCGCTAAATCCAAGACAACGACGAAAAATTCAAAGGGCAAAAGATTTACGTTTCAATCGACTGTTCGGCAAATCGAGAGACGAAGATTGGCGGAGAAACTTTCCCGCGAGGCCGAAGCGAAGGAACGTCAGAGAAAGAGCGAACTCGAAGTTATGCGCAAAGTCGAGGAGGAATTTCAACGGAAGAGGGCCAGAGAGAAGGCCAACATAAGACAACAATTGAGACTGTACAGTATGGACGAGAATTCAAGGTTAGAATTGCATAGTTAGTTTTATCGTTCTAGCGACGAGACAAGAATAGTGGGGAGAAAGAAAATAAACGTGACTACGATGCTAATCGATGAACGCCTCTCTATATTTATTTTTCCAGTAGTTTGCCTCCGGCTTGGGACAGCTCGCAGTTGTCCCGCGCCGATCCGGACGGCGCACCGTCCTCGTCAGCATCCTCGCCGACATCGGCGCCGCCAGGGAAAATGTCCAACAATCGTAAAACCAGTGTCGGTAGCGACGAATATCAGCACAGAAAAAGAGTCTCGGAATCCCGAGCTCAGCAACAACAACAACAACAACAACAGCAACAACCGGTTCAACAACGCGAGTACAAGGATTACAGGCCAAAGTATTACGACTGGGCGCCCGATTCGTCCTCTCATCTCGATGTCAAACAGACCACCGTCCATCCCAAAGTTGTCTACGATATACCGAAGAGTTCTCGTCACGTATTCGTCGATGCGAATATTCATACGGCTAAACCAGCGAATGTTACTTCGACACCGCGATCGGATAATTACAGGTACCTTCGTTCATTGAGACCTTCTTTCCTAAAGATTTACATCGAACGATTACATCTAAATATCAGATCTTTCGACAGAAAGGACTTTGCCCATGGAGCAATCGCTGCCAAATCATCGTTGGCAAGCAGCGACAGCGAATTGTCGCAGCCGAACACGCGACCTCATTCACGACAGAATGGCAAGAGTAAACCCGTAAGATCCAGGTAAGCGAAAGATTCCTCAACGATCCTGAATGAAAGAAGATTAGACGCAAAAACCCTTTGGTCAGTCCCTTGAGTCGTCATAAAGAGTAGCGTCTGTAACGTTTCTTATAAATAATGAATACACTTAACGCTGTAACATTAATTGACGAGAGACAAATCCGAGAATTACGCAACGTATGCTGAAAGAGACGCTCTTACAAAACTTCATCTCCGCAATGACCCACTTCTCGGAGCTACGAAGTTACGGACTAACGCTACAGCATGTCGCATGATCCGATGACTATTTTTCCCATAACTTTGACTCTAACACGTTCGATGCATTTCCACCGATGAATATTTACAATTCTCGATCGTCATTGAACGTCGGATGACGAAATCGACACTTTTTTCCCTCGATTATCTCGAGTCTCGTATAACTCTCGCGACTCGCGGCGGTACAAGGTAACGACGAACATTCCAAGCTCAGAGCACAACGTGTAATCATATTCTCATCGGAATTCGTATCCGATCTTAAGAGAGAAAAAAATCCATATAAATTTCCATTTTTATTTGACCCATCTTCGACGATCCAGACGTAAAAGGGAAAGAGCATACGTGGATCTTAATTTCTTTTATTTTACGCAGGTATTAAGGTTGCCGTTAAGTAAGTAGTCCTAACACCTCTAGTCATCTAACAACGCTTCATTAAAACAAAACAAAGCAAGCAAAAAAAAACGTTAAACAAAAATAAACAAACGAACAAAGAGTCAAGGAAACGCTTCTAACTACCACGGCTGTGGGGCTACGAATTGAGTAACAGATCCATAATAGGTGGGTGAAAAAAGAAAGTAAACATTGTCTCGGTAAGGACGAATAGAAGAATCGGTGAATTTATGTCGCTGAAAGATCGAAAAGGAATTTATTGAAAAAATTGATCGTTGAAAAAGTGAGATTTTCATGATGCTTCGATTCGTCCTACGAGTATTATTTATTTAGACAAACGTGCTAAGGACAATTTTGATCAGGTCGGCTAGTCCAACGAGAAGCGAGGGAGCCGGAAGCGTGGAGGACGAGAGTCCGGTCGAGGCGATCAAACAGGAAAGAATTGCCGCCGTGAATGGTTTCGTTCTAAACGGAGTGCAGCCTTTCGTCCGAGAGAAGAGCTATCGTCCGATAGCGTTCAATCCTCGACCACCACCACCACCTGTACCGAGCTAGACAAAATCGATGGCTCTCGTTATTAATCTAGTTAATCGATAAATTTAGTCAGTCGCGGTTAATCGCATCGAGTTCTTTTGTTTCGAGGCAATGATTCGTTTGTTTTTTTCGAGATAAATTTTAGAAAGAAAAGAAAAGCAAATAACCATTACTCGATCCTAATGAGCGCTTCCAGCGAGAGTTTATATGATTCAGACATTAATATATCTTTTACTCATTTTCTAATACCTAACGAAGAGTAATTCTTATTGATATAGTTAAATTCCGAGCGCATACCCTATTTCTCATATTTCGTTTGTTCTTAACGTCGAGAGAGGTCCTTAATGCGTTTCTTTTAGGCAAATAAAACAAATAATTAACTCAAGCAAAACGAACGAACGCAAAGTCTTGGATATTTTCTCTCGGAACGTTACGAGCTGAAGGATATGCGTATATATGTATACAGATATAGATTGTTATAATGTAAATGATTATATTTATAATTGCGCAGATGTAAATCGATCATTCTAACTTCTAACTTCTAACCAAATGTGTTCCGTGCAAAACACGACGTATCCCCGTCTGGTACTTATACGTCGAAAATCGTACGAGGATCGTGACAGATGAGAGAAGCTCAAAGAGAAGCTTAAAGTCCAATCAAAGATCATTAATATTTTATTACGTCAAGAATAAATCTAAAGACATATAAATATATATTGGATAATATCTATCATAAGCGTTACTAAGACCGGTTTAGGGACAGTATCTATTTTCATCTTTTTCTTTCTTGTAATTATTGTACAGGGAATTCATTCTGCGGAATTTGCTCACGTAATTTAATCAAATAAATACCTACGTTGTTACAGAAATAATGGGGAAGACGGGGGAAGGACTGATTTAATATTTCCCGCCATAGATGCGCGTTTGAATTTGGCGCCATACAGATAGTCGCTTGACTCCGTCAGTAATGGCTGCGGCGAAAACCTACAGTAGCCCCACGGTTTCATTTTGTCGATAGCATACAAGTTTCGCATCTGCAAAACGAGCTCTCGCATTATCGTTAAACATACACAGTGAATAAAAAAAAATGGCGCAAAGTACGTCGAGTAAGGTAACGAGTACTTCGGCAAATCCTCCGAGTACTACGAGTGAAAGCGATCGAAATATCGCATGCGACGTACTGATGTGAGCGGCATATTTGAAATTGTCTCCTTCTCTTATACGCATAACCCATATAAAAATTGCGCGTTCTTTAAAGGCGCGGAAGATTCGAGAGTCTACTGGACGAAAGTAGCAGCGACGAAGAAATTTCGTCCGTGCCAGACACCAGTTACAAAGATCGTAACGAAAACGCGCAAACTCGAGCAAATTTGAACAAACAAGGGGACAGAGGTCAATCAGAGGACGATGATGAAGAGGTCTTTATGTTTTTTTTACAAAATTCGATGCATTTATTCTACAGCGACAAAAATTACCGACAACGAAGAACAATAACAATGATAACAATAGGAAAATTACGAAAATTGTTTCTTCAGATAATTCTTTCCATGATTTGGATGAAAGGGCATTTGGGAGCAGCTTATTATAATATTATAACGTCGGAGTTATTCGTTATGGACGACGTAATGGACGACAATCCAACGCACGGTATAATGAAGGCATTATACAGACAGTGTCAGCCCCGTTATGTCGTAACAACAACGAGCGTACCGGATGTCTTTCTCGACGTTGTCAAGAAACTGATCATCACCGATACGATGAGTCAGGAGGACGTAGCCTCTACGTCCTCGTCGATAAGCGTCTCGCCGATTCGCGTCTCTCTCAAACTCATGTCAAAGAAGGAGCATAGTTATGAGAATTGTTATCATCGAGTTTTATCTCTCAAGCTGAATAGCGAGCCCCGAGACACGAGTAACGTCGAGAGAAGGACTTTTTTAAACTCCTTGCTTAATTTCAAATCGAGCCTCATGATACACGCGCTTGGGTTGCTTCTTAAGTTCGTCGATGAACATTGGAACAATATAACGCTTAATGCTACTGGCCACCCGGAGTTTCTTCACATTTGCTACATCATGCTGTAAGTATTACTCTTAACGTTGAATATTATTGTCCTATTAGCTGTAAAAATTGAAAGATTATACGACTCTGCTAAGATACGTTTCGTTTCTTCCGCTTGAGTTTTGCGCAGATGTTAGTAACCGTTTCTCCCGCTAGTGGCGCACTCGGCGGTCGCACAGCGCTTCGTTGCAATCTCGCGGTTTCTACAGTACGAGTGTTTATGTTTTGCACTTGGTTTTTTCGTACCTTTTAACTCGTATTTCCAATATTGTCGTATGTTTTCTCGGGGTTCGGTGTAATTGAAATAGTGTGCAGCTAAATAGTGTATTAGCCGCGCTGTGACGAAATGTGATTGTGCAAACGCGAGCCGGAAACATACGTTGACGGTCAATGCCCAGAACGTTAACCTCTGACAGCTAATTCTCTTTCATTTTATCGTACTATTCGTCCGAAAAGTCTCTGTGTCCGAAGAGGTGATATTGTTATTGTGTTTAGAACGACACGAAAAAATATATTTATCTTAAAACAACTTTATAAAATAAATAATTATGCAAATAAAACAAAATTAACTTGATTTTTTATTCGATACGAGTTGTTTATGTCCATCAATTGGGAGTAAGCAGTATTACGCCGATCATCCTGAATCAAATTTCCTAATAATTCGTCTCCACTTTATATGTTTACGATTCTTGATAAAACAGAAAGGATTTAGTCATGGTCGACGAAGACACGTACAGAGCGCTGGGAATAACACAGTCGAGATTTCATCCGAGTTTGTTCAAGTTTGGAAATCTCGCTTCGGAGGTTCAGGTTCTCAGTCTCTTTACGCTTTTGCAAAGATGCCAATCTCGACCTGGAATTCTTTATCTGTGGAAACTTCTGAGGCATCCGACCAAGGATAAGACGATTCTTAACAAGCGTTTCGAGGCGATACGATTTTTCTTGAATCCAAACAATCGTAACATCGTCGAGACTCTCAAGATTTGCCTGCGTCAGATAAATCGTCTCGGTAGGAGTATTTTAAATCGTTACTCGGCGCCGCAGGCAAAAACTGCGGATTGGAACAACTTACAAAAGGTCTTTATTTACATTGACTTTGGTTTAAAAATTTGCAAATGACAATTTTTTAAACAATTTACAATTATTTCACTTTTCCATGTATTAATTTCTATTAATTTCTTTCAGACTCTCACTCGGGTCATTCGCATCGGCGATATTAGCACGGAACATCGAAACGTAACATCGATCTTTGCAAAAATCGCCGACGGTATCACCGACGATATGCACATGATTCGTTATTTTATCGATTACATCATCGACTTTGAAGCAAGCGCGATGCATGGAAAGATCGTCGTAAAAGCCGGCATTGATCCAATTCTCGAAGAACGTTAGTCCCAATTTTATATCCTCTCGTTAATTAATCTCAAAATATCTCAGAAAACATACACTTCTTACGAATCCCATACAGTAAACAATACGAGAGAAAAACTACCACAGTTACTGTCGGCTATGGCGGAAAAAGACATGAAAAAGTATTCGAAAGTATTCGGGATCGAAAGATGTAGAATGATATACGTGCCAGATATATGTCATGTATTGGCAATAAACGAAGGTGCGCCAAGGGAGGACGAACAAGTACCGGGATTAGAGTTCAAATTCGCCATAAACGGCGTACGGCATTACAAGAGCGATGGGGCGAGAGGTAATAAAATAATTTAAAAAAAAAAATCATTTATTTACATTTGTTATCGTGTATAATATTTTGTTTTAGAATTGGACGACACCATTGGCGACGTTTTACTCAAAATAACCAACCGGCAGAGCCAGATAATCTTGAAATTAGTGAAATACATAAGTAAACACGTGGGAGAGATTATGAAATCTATAGAGCTTTGTGCAGAATTGGACACGTACGTATTTCCGAGAGAATCATACAAATTTTCCATATATTACTCGTCAGACTGTACGTAACAACATCATCTTTCCAGTCTTTTGTCTTTCGCCATGGTTGCCCGTGATCACAATTACACAATGCCAGAATTAGTCGATTCCAAGACAATAACGATAAAACGTGGCCGACATCCTCTCAAAGAGCTTCTTGTGAATTTCGTACCAAACGACACGTGCTCCGGAAACGATAACAGTATCATTAAGATTCTCACGGGTCCCAATGCTTGTGGTAAAAGCATTTATCTCAAGCAAATCGCTCTCATCACCTTCATGGCACACGTCGGTAGTTTCGTACCTGCCGAATCTGCTCGAATCGGAATTGTAAGCCATATTTTTACGCAGATGAATTTAGTCGACAGTCTTGCTCAAAACGCCAGCTCGTTCCTTCTCGGCCTACGACAGGTAGGATTTATTCCAAATTCCAAATATTTTTAATTCAATTATATATTATATATGGAATTATCAATGGATCAAATTTTATCAGATAAATATCGCACTTCACGCATCGACGCCGAACAGTCTTATTATAATAGATGAGTTTGGCTCAGGAACTTCGGAAATCGATGGTTTGGCGCTTCTTACAGCGGTGCTGCAGAGTTTCGTCGAGCGTGGAATTCATTGTCCTCATATCTTTGTCGCAACTCACATACACCGTATCGTGGAGCTTTTGCCCCAAACTCCGATGATCGAGGCTCAAGTTGACGAATTGATATTTTTAAGACGCATCGCGCAAAGATTTCATACTTTTGATGTTAATTTGTAAATAACGAGTATATTCGTGTTTATTTTTCAGACATTCGAGTATCTGTCGAACGAGACGAACGATTTAGTTTTTCTTCATCGTCTTACAAGCGGCAAAACATCGTGTAGTTTCGCACATTCGGTTGCTAAAAGCGCTGGGCTTGACGACGATATTGTTCAACGAGCGCTTGAGGTAGAAACATCGCGAAGGATTTGTGAACGAAATGACGATAAATATTTTTTTCTCATAATACTTAATAATACTATAAATGTACATAGGTTTTCGAAGCGAAGAAACGTGGCACTTTGCCAACTCCGTTGCCAACTTCGAATCAGGAGAACACGTGAGGACCCCAAAAAGTATTCCGAGATTTGCTTTATTTCCTTATTTTTACTGTAATCTCGTGTTGTATAATTTCAGAACAAGACACATTATGGAACTTTTGTGCGGTTCGACCGATAATATAAATTTGGAAGAACTTAAAATATGGGTGAGACACGCTATGACACAGTTTCCTTACAAATAGCGTGTAAACTGGTAAGTATTATTATTTATGTAATTAGTAATTTGATGATTTCATTATTTTTACATACAAAACGACTTTATGATATTTCAAGTCTTAATAAACTATTAACTGTTTTGTTTAATTGGATAATATTAATAAATTAACATCTGTGGAAGTACTTTTATTTAATTTTTACCGATATTATCGCGCGAATAAATGTGACCGATAAACACGGAGAAGAGAATGACTCGTGTATGAAAGATCGATGTTTAGTCAATTTTAATATAAATCACCTGTATATTTCGCGAGTTAAATGAATAATAGCAATCGCTGCAAATAAAAACCTGAAATAATAAATCATAAAATCGCCTTTCATCTTGATAAAGTTTTCCTAGTTTCTCCTCCGAAAATTCGCGGCTTTTTTCGAATCCAACACGGGTAGAGGGTTGACTGTTTCTCGGTAAGATGGCGCTGCCGCGACGATTGAGCAAGTTCTCCCGACAGCTGGCGCTTAAGTCTTGCCGTTGTCAATAACGGACACTGTGAACAGTAGTGGTGGTATATCCCGGCTCAAAAACTCAACGTCCAAACGAGCACGGAGGACGACGACGATTTCGCCGAAAGGCCGATGTGATATCTTGTGTCGTGGAGACTTTGTATAGTCGTGAATCCCGTCCGAGAACAACGTTTGCTACGGAGTCGCGAGTGCTTCGATAGAGATTGGCAAATTACGTGGTTTAAACGTTCGATAAGTCGGGCGTGCCTTTTTTATTCGCATCGCGAAGAGGTACAATATCGAGTTCGCGCGCGCGCGCGTCCGTGTGTGTGTTTGCTTGGTTGCTGCCTCTGTCGCCCCGGAGGATACACGCAAGAGGGGCACACCATCGCAACGCCAGGATTTTTGAATGCTCACGCATTCGTAACTGTCAACCGTCTTGGGAGGAGATTTTTCACAATTTGCGCTGCCGGTTGTTCGTCTCTGACTCTTGTTCTCTCGCGTGTGCTTCTGGCTCAGCTGTCCTCGTACGGTGCTTCACCGGATACTTTTTTCTCCCCTTTTCTCTGGCTTCCGAAATTAACGGCCGTCGACCGCGAGTACAACGACAACCACCATTGTCAAACCACGTTTGTGTCCCAGAGACACGGAGAGCCAAAAAACGACACGGATTTTTTTGCCTCTACTTCTTCCATGTTCGCGGTGATTATCGCCGTGGGAAATTAATTAAATGACCATGGACCACGGCATGTGCAAAATCGAGACAGGCACGAGCATAAACATCAAAAGGACCGATGGTAAGTCCAGTCTTTGTACTAATTGTCTTTGCCTATCTCTCTCTTCCTTTCCTTTTTTATCTCTCTCTAGCTTTTTCTGACTAATTGTAATTTCCATTCTTCTCACGAACTGCGCGGTACATCGCGCCCTTTTTTTATTCTTCAACTACACAAGCATGCATAGACATGTGCCGGAACCTACTTTTTTCCATTTTTCGTGTATGGAACCTCGATTAGCTGCATGTACGGATCTCATTGCGACCGTTTCGCGTTCCGCGCTTCACCTCGTGAAAACCGTTCGTGGCATAGCGAGAGCGGTATTATTATTATGTACATACCTACTTATATCGAAACCACAATAGTTCCTCCGGCATAGCTCGAGTACACAGAGTCTACGGGAGCAGTCCCACGGTACGTTCGTGCTGTATTCGCGGCTAGGTTTTTCGCTACAAAGCCGTGAGTTGCCTTGCTGCTATTCTCTTAGCTCCCTCGGTCTTTCTCGGTGGCTATATGGGTACTCACTCACGCGTGGGCTAACCAAACGCCATGACCGGCTTCAACCGGTTTTTCATATACGATTCGCGCGCGCGTGCTCTCACTGTGATCGCTGATCATTCCCATATTCGGGAAATTTCCTCATCCGTGTTTGCAAGGAATAGGTTCCAACATGATTGGATCTTATGTTTTTTTCGCCAATTTTAATAATTACAGTTCTTTTTTCACCTTTTTCGACCCCAAAAAAGTTGCGCAATTTTACCGTACAGTTTTGAGAACTACCCGCGTGTTTTTATGATAAAGTGAGGGGTTACATTCTTTTCGCGTTACGTTAACGGTTAATTGTTCCGGTTGCTCGATTTGTAAACAAATACATTACATTCTATGTCTGTAGATACAATATTTTTTTACTGCACTTTCGACATAAATACCCCGTGTACAACAACCATAAAATATAAATACATTTTTTTACGGATACAGATGAAATCCAAGAAGAAAGCTCTGAAAAAGTACACTAAAAATGAATTAAAAGTGTTACCAAAATACACGTTTTTTTTTTAGATTTACATGCTCCTCGAACTTTTTGTACCTTCTTGGTAGAAAAAAATAGCTCACGACAAAGACCTGGGGATTTTTTACCATGTCCTCGGGAAAGTTCAAATTTCAAAAAAAAATCCTAAAAATAATCATTTCTCGGTTATTTAAAAATTCTCATTCCTCTAAATTCTTCCGTGCGTATGTCGCTCGTGGCTAAGAAATGAGTTTTAAATTTCCGAACCATGACGGCTTTCGGGATCTTTTTGAAATTGAAACTCCAATGAGGCACCTGCAAAGAAAAATCCAAAGCCCGGGCTTCGCGTGAGATATTTTTATGGCAAGGTACACAAATTTCGATGAGCAACACAAAACCTGTGTTTTTTTTCAAACAACCCTCGTACGCATATATGTATAGTCGCGAAACTATCACTGCAGCTGTGGCATTATTACTGCAGCTGTAACGCAAGCGATCCATAAAGTCTGAACGAAATCCTGCCAACAAGAAAATATAACATACACGGAAATTAATGTCAATTAATGCAAAGGATATTTTTTACAAATCACTTTTTCAATCGTTAATATTGATTCAGTTTCGAGCCTCTGTTGTGACGAAGATTCGGCGAGTCTTAATCGACTCGCACACCGAGAAAAATGATAACTGTATCGTATACATTAATTTTCGTACACGCTGTCGTACCTTGTCTGGGTCCGTAGTAACGTGACGAGTGTCCGTTACGTTCTTCGTCGATGCCACATTCACGTGCGTTTCTCTAATGTTTTTCTTTTCACACCACGAAAGTGCGCCGCATTCACAATCTAGAACGTTGGCTGCGAAACAACGAGTTTTTAAGCCTTTACGAGTCTCGTTAGGTACGAATTAAACACGTTAAATGAACCCTGGGAATTGTAACGCTAAAAAATTTCTCCTACTTCTACCCAAACTCGTGTTTGGGTAAATTTCGTCTTGTTTAATCACAACGCATCGATATTTACTTATAAATGATTATAAAAAAAAACCTTCGCGCAGATAAATCGAGATGCGAGATAGAAAAAAACTGAAAATAGGAAATGATGTCAGTGTCGTGAGATTTTCGAACGAGGCTTACAAAGTTAAAGAGCCAAGGCGTTTGCAATGCTGCTCGATCGACCCTCGAAACGCGATTTTTGTAATCGAATCTCGTGCTCTCTTCGTTTACCCCGATAAGGGGCTGACTCGTTTCCCGATTCGAAGGGACAATTGCCTCGAGAAAATTCAGGTCAGTCGAGTGAAAATAAAATAAAATTTAGTGCGAATCGATATTTACTGCGAGCGTACTCCTGATGACTCGTGGTAAAAGCGTTCGGGGAAATTTTCCAAACGAACGAATGATTGCGAGCAACCAGTGACCTGATGTTTTTTTGTCTTCAAAATTGTTTACCCCTGTATGGCACGTTCTATGCCAATCCAACTATTTTTACATCCCCTCAGAAACATAAATTAAAATTCTACATTTCACTACTAAACAAAAAAATAATCGGTGAATCATATTATATTTTTTAAACCATCTTTTCCCAAAAGTATAAATCGCAGAAAAATGGATATAAGCGGATTTAACGCTTGATACAATTCTTTCAATAAAATATTAGTCATAAATTTGTCCTCGTTAATATTAATCAGTCAATTGAATTTTATCAAAAATTTTAAGAAATATTGTATATTTTTCTATTTCTTTGAGAAACGGTGTTGCTGCCGAAGAATGGCTGGATCGTTAGAAAGTATTAATTTAATATATTTGTACAGACTGTCCATGCGTTTGTTTCCGTAACGAACGAAGCTGCCGCTTCGTTGGTCGAATGTATTCTCTCGTTCTTTCGTTTCTCCGTACAAAGTTCCGTATTATTAAATATCAAGGTGTAGCCATTAACCGCAGGAGTCGATCATAGCCACACGCTACAGTCTACGTTGTATATCGACGTTATAGTGGAAGTAGTCTCGCCTCTACGTGCCGAGAATTTCCACGGCACTCGGGTAAGAACGACATACAGCGAGCATGCGATCAATGGAAAAAATAAAATGAAAAATAAAAAGTAAACCGTCTCTGTGTGTACACAACGACAAGACGATCGAATATCGCGGTGCGAGATAATGTTCCATGTGTATCTCTTGTGTGAAGTCAGGTGGCCGAAAGACACCCGAGATACTCGAGATACAACGTTGTTGGAGAACACGTGGGTAAATAGATCCTGGAAAAATACTTTTTTTTTAAATTTCATTCCTCATAGACAACCCGGTGAAAAATGATATCGACGTATATTCCATTGATATTCAGATCGTACCTTCAAAATTTTACGTAACTTTTCACCAATTTTACGTAACACTCAAAAATACCAGAAATACTCGACAAAATTATTAATCTTTCTTCATTCATGATTTTTATATTTTTATCATGCAATAGTAGAAAAAATCTTCAATGGCGTGATCGATATTAACGGAAAAATAGCTTGCTTGATTGAGAAGTTTGCACTCTTGGGCCATCGATCTCGTCACCGGCCCATCCTGGTAACCTCGAATCGTTTAATTAACTATAACTCGCTGATGACCCAACGGATAAGAACAGATTAATTCAAAAAATCTAGTTTTCGAATAGAACATTTTTTACTGGTATATCGATCAATCGGCAAGAGCACAATTTATTCAGAGCACAAAATTTGCATTTAACGTATTAAAATCCGACATTCGTCGGTTAGTTCCGCCCGCAAACTTTGATACGAATTGAAAGAAATCTATTCTCTATTACACAAACAAAAATGTTTCAAACAACGATTAAAAAAATTAATTTTCAAAAAAATAATCGAATCTCGGGGGAATAGACGAAAAAGTAAACAAAACAGCCTTGGCGCTTAAAGTGTTAATTATTACCTACCATTAAACAGTATAAAATTCCGATATTTATTCTGTCTTACATTCGGAATGTTGTGAATAACGAAATTTTCTCGTTATCGTTTAAAAATTTCCAAAACGAATCGTATCCTTGGGCTTTTCGATGATCTCTATAAATTCGAACACGGAGTTCGGGCTTTATAAGATAATCGTCGGTATACGATTTTTATTTACTCGTTCGTAACAGCCGAATGAGTCAGTACATTCGCCAAGAAAGGAGAGGGTTTCCTAATGGAACCGCTCACCACTCTCTCGCGCTCTTGCACATGCATGCGCGTGTATATATATATATGTACAGACACACACCTAAACATATATATATTTGTGTATACATGCGTAAGCACACGTGTGATTTGCCCAGCGGCAACCGTTTCAAACACATTGCACGCGATCTCCTGTCTCTCTCGGTCTTCGTTTCTCTCCCTTGTTCACCTCGTCGCCAGTAGTTTCCCCTCGCAAAGACTCTACTGGCACGTGTGTGCGTGGCACGCTGTTCAATGAGACCTGCGCAAAAAATGACAGCGTGGGCGCGAGAAGAGCCCCCCGTGCGGGCTTCCTCCTCCATTACCAACCCGTCTGTAAATTTCTCAGAATAATCGAACTTTTTTTCATTACCGTAGACAATAACGTTCCTTACCCTTTTCCCCTTGATTTAACGATAATCGTATCGATAAATCGATTGTTATGTTATTAATATAACATTTCGCAAATAATAGGTCCAAGCTCGGAAAACAATAAACATTTTATTATAAACATTTTATCAGATATTAACAAATTATTGATAAAATCGATGGAATTATCGTTTTTCAAGATAAACGGGGATTTGTCATTTTTTTAATAATTTATGAATCCTAATCTGTGCATATTTATCACCGAGTACAGTGACCCGCGTGATTCTAACACGACACTGCGATAACGCACTATCAGCTCGTTAAGTGGCAAAGAAGTCATCGCTCTCTATTATGTGACTTAGTTAACGTAAAGAAGAGAAAAAAAAACAGAATTCGCGGCAGCTCGTAAATTATACGCGCAATTATACGAAATTATATTTGGTGGGACAAGGCGAGTGAATAAGAGACTCTCGAAGACGGTTACTGCTGCATAAAAGACGCGGCCGTGTCTATGTGAGCGCGTGCGTACGTGTGCGTGTGTGCTCGTACCAGTTAAATTGAAATTTCGCGTGGGATTGACAAGTCCGACGGCGTAATCACGGCTATATTTATACCAACGTTCAATCGTAAGCATCGACTACATATTTCATAGAAATGTCGTATCTCGTGCCAATAATACGAAGTTGACCAAATTTGCTGGAATTTTTCATCCTTGTCCTAATCTGTTTTTCGTGGGGCGCTATATCGAACCGGCACCCTCGAGGTCCTCTACGATGGTTTAAAGATTCACACCGAATTATTTAGCACGGATCAATAAAATGTTCACGAGTCCGTTGAACTTGTACGACGCGTGGAAAAATACACGAACGATATTTTATTATTGATTTCACATATTGCTACGTTTAAATGAGTACATTAATTTTTGTTAACCTAATATACATACATTTTGGGACATGAAGGCGTAGTGTGAAATTTCGAGCAGAAAAAAATGCCGCACCGTAACGAACTCGCACCATGCACACCTCGTCGCACAATTGCAAAAGTTTACGTGCGATAGAATCGTTATACTTTCGTTTACGGGTATAGGAGTGGCGCGTATGTAATAATTTTAGTACGTCAAAGTCTCGTCGAAACATTGGAAAAAACACAACAAAAAATGTTGCAAAAAAATGGATTTATGGGACACGTTTCGGTTAGAAAAATTAGACTCGACTATTCTGGGGACACGCGATATCGACGTCGAAATGTGATGCGAAGAAACGTTAGTATCGAGGGTGCAGCTACCCCGAATCTCATGACGGGAGCGCATTATTTTCCTTTCCTTTCGTAATACCGAAGGATTATATATTATTCATACTCGTCCTTGGCAGATCGTGATTCTATGACCTCCTCGCGGCTCTTTTCCGGGTATGCACAGTTGGAATCGATACGAAGCTCGCGCTAAACTACAATTTACAGAAATGCATCGACTTTGTGCGCAACGACGAACCTTTTTTTATTGCCATTTTATTGATTTTAATAATTCATTATCGACGACTAAATATAGTTGAATTTATCGTTAAAAAAAGAAAAAAAGAAATTTGCATCGTTAATGTCCGGCGAGAGATTCGAGATGTTCGAGCGATTCGCCTCGGCGGATAATTCAAAGTCATTGCATCGTGACTGGGACTTTGGCCCCCCTGCGATTTTTTCTCATTTTTTTATTTTTGATTTATTTATTTTTCTACGTATCTTTATGGGACTCGCGCAGGCAATTCGAATCTATTTCCGGCCTTGCTCTATTTCGACCACGAAGATATCTAGAGCTCGTACTCTCTGGTCGGTGGACAGATACTCTCGGTACCATAAGGCACTAAGAATAGCTAGAGAATCGCAGTTACAGTTCTAGGATAAGGCACTCGCATCCAAACCTCGCAAAGTAGAACCCATTTGGTTGATCGACATTCACACAATTTCTTTTGTCGCTCGGTTTAATTTTTAATAAGATTTTTTTTATTCCCTCTTTTCACCTTTATACGATAAACATCAGGTTTCAACCGAGATAGGATATTCTCATAGGCAAGGTCTTACGAAACCTCAAGAATCTCGATGGTAAATGATAATTTATAAAGAAAAAAAAGAATGTAGTCCTTGTCCGAAAGCATCGCGCTTCTGTCTTCCCGTCGTGGAGCGGTGCACACGTGGGCGATGTTGCCTTATAAGGATTCTCGTACACGATAGCCTCTCTGACGTTTGTAGTTACCGCGCAATCGAACCTCCATCTCATCGTCTATCGTTTGTCTCTCATTTTTTATCACTTAGTTATCGATTTCAATTCGATCAGCTACGTACGTAACTGTGGGAACGTACGTTTCTTAAATTAATTAATCGATCGATTAATTGATTGTCAAATTGATGAAAAATATTACTAATGATCCCTCTTTTCTCCGAGTTAAGAAAACTTGGGAAATAATATTTTCTTAAAGTTCGAGAGAGATAGAGAGTGAAAGAGTAGGCAGACTACGATCGTGCCTTGTCTATATGCTGCAAAAATTTCATCGCCGTGTTCGTTTTCTTTTTACTTTGTGAATCCATTCACCTCGAGTCCCGAGCGTATTGTCTCGACGTGGCTCTCGATTCGCCAGAGTCTTTAAGTGTATATATATATATATTTGTAGCGTTCTAGTGTCTCAGTCTTTCTCTACTTTGCTTCGACGGACACGTTCGAGTTATATTCCCGCTGATGAGTCTAGGCCACGAGAAGCAGCTAGAATTTGCAACAGCGCCAGCAACGTTTCAATCCAATAATTCCGTTTGTCTCGCTGTCGTATTCGTATGCCTGCATAATCCTTCCTAGTTATATAAAGAAAAACCAGCAGATTATTAACGAACAGCGTCACCGATAATTTCACCAACGCATCCGCGTTGTTGATCGTGCTAGAGAAATATAAATTATTATAATTGAAATTTGCTTGACAAAAAAGAATTATATTTTCGATGCCTTTCTGTATGCTGATGGAATGAGCGCCCACGAGTGAACGAAAGTTCGATTAAAAATCCAAAGTTGGTTATATACGTCACAAGGCGTCTCTTAGAGGTTTCATTTCGCCCACATGGGCACGTTTGACTAACCCAGAAACTCTGACCAGCAATTGCGACATTTTCGAGCCAGTCAACCTGAGGGCAGGTCAATTTTTTATTTTTTTACCAATGAATAAGTTGATCATATGGAATTACAAATGTTTACTTGGACGATTCATTATATTATTATCTTAGCTATGTTCCTTCTAATCAATATTTCGGCTCCTTATTGCGACTGGAGACTTTATTTTGTATTCCTCGATGCTGATAAACCCGTAATAATCAAGTTAATTGAGAACGTTTCATTAAATGAGTAATAAAATGTCTCAACTATTTTACGTTTGGTAATTCAGTTTATCAACCAAAAAACAAAAATGATGACAATTATAATTAATATTACTATCATAGTTATAGTAATTGATTTATTTAGTTATTCAACTTATTATTTGTTAGTTGGGACAAATTAACCCATTATTAGTTATTTAATTTGAATATACGCTTATATATAGATATATATTACGTTGGCGAAAAGCAGTTGCGGTTTTTTCTCATAGATGGCCATACTTGTACTGAAACGCAATAACTTTTTGGCCAGGCCCAATATATTCCCATATATTCTCGGCACATGTACAGATATATAGGATGCCAAGCTGCCGTGCGAGCATGGCAGGATAAGCGCGCGCATCGCCGGCAAGCTTTAGCTAGCATACAGGTATAGTGACTGGCGAGAGGAGAGACAAGGATCGAGCAACCAGTCTACCAAGATGGCCGTGTACGTGATCAGCTGTCAGTTGCTGGCTACCCGCTACTACCTGTGAATTATCTTATCCCAAGAAATAACGTATTAACGATCACAATTGATCGAAAAGTATTTCAATTTGTCACCGAGGTGCAACGAAATATATGAGTAGTCGTGCAATTCGACAAGTGCATAAGCGCGAATTAGCTCGAAAACTTGAAAACAAAAACGTTTCATTGTTTTTCTGTCGTAGACAAAGAGTGAAAACACGATGTACTCGATTAATGTGAAGCTCGATGGGCGTGATAATTGTAAATCCGGCAATGGGTTGTGTGAGAAGAGGTGTGAAAATGATAGGACGTTACGAAATAGGTTATGGACACTCGAAATATCGTATCGGTGAATAGGTTAGGACGAAACTCTTCTCGAATCGAGTGCCGATCTCGTTATACATTACTAAATCAGTTATATCGACCTGGAAATGCAATAACATACCCGAGGCAGAAATCAGCAACGTTCTCCAAAAAGTAATGGTGAAATTCAGCATTGCGCGCCAGTGGTAAGCAATGTTTTATTTAACGAATTATTCGATTTTAAGCCAATTGACTCTGGGTTGAATATCTACTTCCTATTAAATCACACGAAATAAGCGTTAATAGTACAATGAAATTATTGACCTTACTGGTCAGACCCACTTGAAATATCAATGAAGGATCGGGTTTAGGGGTGTTATTTCCACCAAACAAGAGGTTTTCGCAGCGCCTGTGTTTTGCAGTAGAGTAAAGAATACTGTCCTCTTCTATACCTCGTATCAAACGCAGCACGGACTATGACGAGGCACAGAACAGAACAGTATTAAGGACTATTAATCACCATTTTGCAGTGAGGCACAGTGCAGCATAGTCTAGTTTATGATAGGACACCGGGCAGCCCAATATGCGTCAGCTACACCTTACTATAAATCGAGCTGCGAGAAAAGCATTGTCTCGTTGGTCGGTAAAACAAACGTTTGTATGACGAACAGCTTGCGCCGCAGACGTTGGTCGTACGAACTGTTTTATACTTTCTCGCTGCATCGTGCTCTCGTGCTCGTGCAGAGAGGGTTCGAAAAAACCATCGACCGAACCAATGGCAGTAGACAGAACTATACAGAAACGTCGCGGAAATAATTCGATAGGACACGCTCTTTGGATTCGTTCGTTATATAGATCGAAGCAATTGCCCGAAACAACCGTAACTAAAGAGACACAATGTTTTTTCTCATTCTCTCTCTCTTCAATTTTTTCTGCGAATATAATCGTGACGCGAACACAGCGAGTATCAAGGCTCGAGGCATTATACAATTCCCTGTTGAACAGCGACGCACCAGCGGCGTCAAAAGAATAAAGGTCAAGGGTGTGCTTGTTGCAAGACTGGATTAAAAAAAAAATTGTCGTGCCCGGTAAGGCAAGATTTCGCAGTTCCTTTTAAAGGATCGAGTCAGGGACAGATGTAACAAACCGTTTTGGGACACGCTCGTTCTTTTTTTCGTCCCATTCACTGCCGGAGGCTTTAAATATCGACCGACCGCTTCAATGTCCCTTTCGCTCTGTTATTCATCCGCGCTCCAAGAAAAATTTTGATTAAGGCCTCAAAGATTGTCTTGACATTGCACAAATTTCTTGTTTTTTAATGAAACTGGTTAGCTTTCAATACTCGGTCGCATTCGAATTCACTTCTACACCGGGAGGGAACTCGTACACCGCCGCATACTCGAAAGAGTTCTCCGTCGCAGGTGCACCATTCCTCTCTGCATGTATTTTGCATATTGCCCGTGCAATTTGCTATAACACTATGGAGTGGCTAACAAACACTGTTCACTCCATATATAGCTAGTGAAATCCTCCGGCAGAACATGCGGCGTATCGATTCTGGCATCCTCACAGTCTTCGCTGCGTGCATACGTCTCTATATTATCTGTTAAACGAGTAAGAATTTTTTCGTAGTTTGCAAAAAAATGAACACACTACTTTATAACAAAAATTTGAAAATTCAAGAAATTAATATTATTTTTCCCATTCGGTTTTTAAGTAAAATGTTATTTCAGACATTGTACGATTTGTAAATTTCAAGCCGATGAATCATCGTGTCGTAGGTATATCCTATATTAAATAAATATATATGTACGCAATAAAAAAATATATGTAGCTCACGTAACGCAACAGTGGAGGAAGACTAGCGGATCTGCGGCAGGATGCTGTCGCTTAAATTTAATGCCCAATAGACCGAGCGCGGATATGGTTGTGTATTGGACCCCCGAACCCATAAGAGTGCATAACAGTGCTTCATCGACCAACACCGGAAAGATTCCGTTCCATTTCAACAGTCGGATCAAAAAAATTTCTCGCTTCCGGATTTTCTCCGCATAATCTCAATCGTTCATTTTCTTTTTCTTTTTCTCAAATTAATTCCATTCGTGTCGTTATCCACGGGGGTCACCGAGTGTCGTCGAGTCGTATATCACATGCATTAGAGCACATGCGAGTCTCGACTTGGCAAGAAATGCAAGCGTTGTACCGTACGAAGGAGCGACGAGAGACAGAGTCGTGTTGGAAACGAACGCTGTGAAATAAATATGGGCCGTTCCTCGAAGTCACGCATCACGAGTTATACGTGCTTCGTTGGCTCCAACAGTGAGCTATCGTGTGTCGTGAGCATCGATGTATATGGTTGTTCGAACCAACTCACCGACGATCACGAAACACCTTTCGATCGAAAAAATTTATTTGCACCAATCGCGTAAAAAATTCACGATCTTTGCTGGAAACGTGATTTCAATTATTTCAAACGAAACACGAAAATCCACGTTTACGTTAAGTTCGAAGATCACGATCTACGAAGGATCAAAGTGGCAGAACGATAATTTTATGTTCGCCAATAGAAATTTTCAAACAACCGCTCGCGGTCGAACGATGTTACGTTAACGGTCCAGTGATAATTTCTTCGTCTTATTATCGAACCTCGCCTAATCGAGTAGTAGGAGTGAGAAAGAAAGAGAGAGAGAGAAAGAGGGACAAGACAGAAAAGTCGAATCGTCCTGGAAACAGTTCCATGCCTTGCCAGTAACAAGACGACACTCGTTTGCGAAGGAGTCGTCTTCCTTGATCGAAGTTGAGCACGTACAGAATCTTTTTTCGCCAAAGTTCTTCCTTCTACGCGGCATTGATCCAACAAGTGGTGACATCACAGACTTCTCTTTCAAAGCAGATTACTCAAACGACACATTTCAGTTCTATATCTTCGTCTCGTTTGAATTTATATTCACGATATCAGTGCGGTTTATCAATTTCTTTACTTATATCGTATTTCTCATTTATTGAACGATCGATCGGATTTATTTATTAAATTTGGTCGATTCCAAGTACGATTGGTGGGGAGAAAGTATTAAAATAATAATCAAACGCTATTACGAATCGTCGCAACGACGATCCTGTCAGTCGATCGTGTCGAGCCGTCCGCTCTGTATCATTCGATGCAGTACTCTCCTCTCTGTAAACGCGTATCGTATATCCGCTCAACCTTGACCCATACGTCGTAATAAACCAAGACACAGGCTCTGGGCGCCGCATCGAGGAGAAACTGGGAGATTAAAATTTCGAGGATTTTTCCGTTTTTTTTCGGGACAGGAGGAAGGATAAGGGACGAAGAGAAAAAGGAGAAAGAATAAACAAGCGAGTCGAAGAAAAAAAAAAGAAAACCGGTCCGTTCTCCGTCTCTCTTCCCCTCGAGATCTCGAGCATTGCGAAGTTTTTATTTCCACTTGGTTTCACTCTCGGCTCGATTCCCTAATTCTCCCCCAGCTTGGAAGAGAGTGCATCTCTCCTGCATTCTTTTTCTTTACGAGAGAAAGAATCGGGGCTTCTATTTCGGCTCAGTCGACGTCTCGCTCCGATCACTCGTGGAACTTAAATCGTAGGATAAAAGTGAAATTGCGATAGGTGCCTTTGTCGAGAAAGTGAGTTCGTAGTGAGAGGAGGCAATTTTCGAGGAGATCGATGGAATTTTAATCGGATTTATCAACCCAAAATTCCATCTACTCCAATAATTTGTCTCCAATATTTTGCGCAATTTTTTGATATATTGGCGTCGTGGTTTTTCAATAAATTCAGTGGAAGATCGAAGAACGATGTGCGAAATCGAAATATCGGTTCAGGACAGTCTGCAGAAGAGTGGATTTGGCAAACCGAACCGAGAACCTTATCAACGATGAAGAGTTGGAAGTTTGCCTCACGTTGACAATGTTGTTTCCAACGGATCGAGCTCCACAATTTTTACACCAGTGAAAAATCTTGATGGATTGGCTGAGCAAATGTGTCTGTGGCTCGACAGCCACGGATTCGCAAGATCCAAGCAAGAACAAGCGTTCGAAGAAGAAAAAAGGCTCAAAAGCGAAGAAACGAAGTGAAAAATATTTGGAAGAGGAGAAAAGTTGCGGCGAAAGTGAATCCGAGGTCAAGACGAGGAATTGCACGAAACTCGTCGCTTCGGTAAAAGGACAACAAGTCGAAGATAGAAATGAAAAACTGGATATTTGCGACGACAAATTTATCGGTGATATCAATTATAGCCTGGGGAGAGAAGGGACGAGAGAGGAAGATGGTCACTACGAGAATATTTCTCGGAACGTTTTGAAAATTAACGAAGCGAGAAACGATGAGAAAAATCATCGAGATTTCATGGGGTCGTCGCCCTCGCGCAAACTGGAAAATCTCAGTCCCGTGCTCAATGGTGGATATCGAGGAAAAACGTCGAATTTCCAACAACGGGAGAGATTGAGTTCGCCGAAATTACAAAAAGCCGAGCCGACGAAGAAACGAACAAATCCCCCGGCACATTTGCAGTCGAAAAATCGTTTAAACTCGAGCGATCGCGAGACGTCGCCAAACTCCGAAAACTCGTCCTTTCATGGTAGAAACAAGTTTGGCTATCAATCTTCAGTTCCTCCGAGTCCCGTGAACCAAAAAGACTTTAGGACAAACTCTAACTCGTGCAGTTTTGTGATCCCGATGTCTTCCAAAAAATCACGAAAAATCGAGAAGAAAGTGACCTCCCAGATTCCCAAACCATCCAAGAGGAGTCAAAGCAAGAACACGGAGGATGAAACTGAAACGCCAAAAATTGATAAAAATGGTACATGAGTTATAGAAAAATGCGATTTTGATAATTATGTAATATTTTTCAAGATAAAATAATGAGAAAACTATAGTGCGAATTTTCAACATAGGTACACCCTTCTTTTATCTCAGTCGCATCACAACCCTTTCAATCGACACTGCTATTTTATTTTAATCCGTAATCCATCGAAATTTCCAAAATCTCTTTAAGAAATTGTCAATGTAGGTATATTTTAACAACGCCGAAAATATTTTGTATTTAGACAATTGAAAAAAGGATGCGTAGATGTACAAAAGAATTTACTTCACTATTCACTTTTAGACCGAGAACCAACGTGGAATCACCAAGCGTGACGCAGTCGTGCGGAATAACTACTTATGTAGCATCTGAATTCCGGGGATTCCCTCTAAAATTAGATCCTAATTTAGCACGCGAACAAATCGTCGAACCAAGAGAGAGCTTAAATTACCGTCCTCCTCGTGGCTTTTGTCGATCTCTCCCGTTTGCAAACCAGACGTGCCCTCTTAATTTCATACATCAACATTATCATCCCTCTCCCCCTCAAATTAATGTCCGTGCATCGGCGAATGACCGAGAAATAGTAGATACACCGCTAGAGAACGAAAGAACGAAGAGGAAGTCATCAAGGTTGCCATTGAACGTTCCTCGTTTTTTACTCCAACTTCTGATCTCCGAGTTCTCCTGCCTGGTATTAATCATTGTTATCTTGATTTTATTTCGCAGGTCGTGTTCACTCGGCGATTGTGTCCGGCGTCAATTGGGAGCAAAGAAGCGTGACGGTAGAATGGTTCGAGCGAGGGGAAACGAAAGGGAAAGAGGTTAGTCGTGAAATATTTATTTTCATAACAATATTATCCTTCCCTCGTGACGGAGAACCATCTTTTTTTCTTCGATTAAACATCCTCGACGCTTATTTTTTACAAACGTTTGCGTTTGTTTTTCTCGAGATAACTCGTTTCGTCGTTTCGCAGAGGAACGTTTCAAATTTATTGGTGCTTTCTTGTTTTTCTTGTTCGTTGCATTTTTCTTTCATCTTTCCTGCACGATCACGACCTAGGTCATGGTTAGCCGGTCTATTTTCAATACTCGAAGACGTCTTATGCAATGCCAAAAGAGTGGCGGCAACCTGCGGGGCCGCCACCTCGCTCTCTGCTATTGAGAGCGCTATTCTATTTCCGAAAAGCTTCTTCACCAAGCCAGTTTGACGGGACCCGTGAAGGCGAAACTCTGGAAATCAAATTGCTCTCGCTCGATTTAACGACCTTTTTTCGCCAAAATATCGTTCAATATTATTTTGTATTTTCCTCGTTTTTTTCCCCTCGATCAAAGCGAAGTCGTGTTTTTCGTACCGTACTATGAATGCCTTTAAAAATCCAAAAATAATCGTCATCGGCTAATGAAATTTTATTCTCTGAACAATAGACGATCTATAAGCAATATGTGGTCGCAGAGTCTGATACCTCGACGAAAGGTGGCCTTTCTCTCGTTGTGTGCATCATCGATGACTTTCTCGTAGTTTTCATTCGCTAAAAATGTTCATCAATTTTCAATTAAAGGTGGAGATCGATGCGATCCTGGCGCTCAATCCGGAGCTCGTAACGAAATCTATGCCTCCGCCACAAATCAACAATATGCTGTCGACCACCGGAGTAAGGGTGAGTCGCCTGATATTATGTTATTTTATCAAAAAAAAAACATACCCGTATCTGCATCAAGTGTGATAAAATACAATTTCTATGATAAAAAAAAATAATCTTCGAACGTCGAGACGTCTCAATTTCCAAACCGCGATAAGCTGGGGGTACAACGACCGTAGAAATAGTACGAACGTATTAACTGCCTCGGTATGGCAGCTTCGCGTTACTTTATTATCGACTCGGAATCGAATTTTGTTGACGCGTTGCCCGTGACGACCACGTTCTCTAACCTGTTCCATCGAATACACGTACAATGAAGTAAAATGTGCCGGTCTTCCGACCGCGGTGCATCTCCAGCATGTTCCAGTATCTTATCGTCTTTCAGGTACATTTTGAAAAACGGTATTAAATTCCTGTCGGAAAAGTACAAAAATTATCTAAGAAAAAAGTTCGTCGCGTGACACAAGTCACGATTGCCTGTGTTAGTTTTTCTCACGTTTTTTCGCCATTCGATCATTCCTCGTGGTGTTAAAATTGTGATACATTTGTTTCGAAAAAAAAACACCTTGATCCCCGACGTTTATTTATTTTTTTAAACTGAAAAAAGTGTCTAGTCTCGTCACTGACGTTCCCGAAGTTTTTCTCGACACTCGGTCGCGGAGAGTGACGATGCGAGAAAGGCGTCGATTAAGACGACCTCGGTTGCGAGTACTAATAAAAACTGCTCGTTATTTTGTCCCTCTCACTCGCGGTCTGTCTTCATCGAGAGATAACTTTTTTTCTCACCCCTCTCGACTCATCTTTCGAGGATCGGTAAACGACTCGGGAATTAATCCAACGGTTCATGTTCGCGTTAGAACGTCTTAAAGAATCGACGTCCCGAATAACTCGTTAACCATTTACAACTCGTATATAACCGAACGATCTTAAATTAAACTCCGGCTCAAGCTACTAATCTGGTAACGTCTTCTCCCTTCCTTCCCTCACGGACGCTGCTCTCTTTATCTCACTCCTCTGTCGATCTACGGATGCCTACGGATCTCTCAACGACCCTGGATCACACCACGAAACAATGAAAAACAAATTTCTCGGCTAAATCGAAAACCCTGCGGCCCAATTTACGTTTGAAAATCCTTCCTCGACTCTTGTATTCCCATAATTTCGATAATCCTACATTTCTTTTTCCCATTTTTCTCAATTCATGTATGCATTTTGTTAATTTTCTTAAAATTATTCTAAACGTTGCTTTCGTTTGAAAAAACAATTTCACTTTTCTCCCTACGAATACATATTTTTTCCGCGACACGTTCGAACAAAAAAAAACAAAAAAAAACGTAAAATGGTCAGGATTCTTCCGGCGAGGAGGACGAGGGTGTGGACGAGCTGGAGAACCCCGAGGACGGTTCACTCGGACGTCACGGTGGTCACACCGCGAGAAATGGCCTAACGTCCGCAACGCTTCCTGTACGAGTCACATCTCGTCTTTCGGTAACGCGCACCCACTCCCCATGCATATAATCCTTCTTCTGTTTATACATCGATATATATATATATATATATATCCTGTCCTGCAAAACCTGCCTCGCACCCCTTCTCGCAATTCTTTGTCCGCGCGGACAAAATTTGATAAACGTTAAAGCACATAATCAAATTGCACCTTACAGGTATCATGGGAATCATCAATATTTCTTATAGGAACTATTTAAAACACTAATACTTTGAGAATTCAAGGCAAAAATCTCAGAAATGCATTTTTTTCCATTTGCATTTAAAAAGCAATTATTCAAAGTTCGCGTGTCCACAGTTTCTCGAAGAGAAGTATTCGTTTGAAATAATTCATCGCAGTCAAGGATATCATATCGCCAAACTTTTACACGATGTGAAATTTTTTCTTATCGGCGATTACAAAACAGGGCATATCGGTCACGTTCCAACAAATGTATGATACACACAACGACGCTTTCTATGGCGGTGGGAAAGGGGCGGGGGGGGGGGGATTTTCTTCAATTATTCACGAATCTTTAGCACCGCGACGTATATCGCGATATATAGTTTCATTTTTCCGCTTTGCATATGAACGCACAAGTCGGCACACCTTACTCGATATCTTCGAATATATATTAACGTTTTGTTTTTTTGTTACTATTTTCAGCATTCCACCAGACCGTCCATTCCTGTGAAAGGTTAGTATTTATTCGACGTTTTATTTTCTTCAATAAACTGTACAAAATTTAAACTCTGCAAATCCGAAGTTGCACGATACTTTCTCGATCGTTTTCCTTCATTTAGGGAAGGGAAAAACGTTTTTACAAATTATACGGCTGCCTCGTGGTAGAAAAATCTGTAAGGCATTTTTTCTAAACATGATTGTTATTCAATTTTTTGAAATATTTAAAGTACATAGGCATGAAAATGTCGAATATTTAGTTCACGCTGAAACAAAGTTTGTCTCGATGAGGGAGGAAAATTAACACGATGAGAGTTTGCATATGTATGCACACCCCATTCTCTCGGACATTCGTGGCGTTTGCAGTTAGCCGTGACACCGGGGTGAATTATCTTAAAACACGGTCTAACCCCCTTCCCTCAATACAGACAACCCGCGAGTCTCCGGTGTGTTCCGTTACAACTCGGTGTGACTATCGATATTCATACGCTGTATAGAACACGAGGCCGGCAACGTCCGAGAGTTTCCATGTAGCTAACGGCACAAGGGCAAGGACCCCGCTTCGTTTATAGACAGTGCACCACGTACGCTTGTCCGAGCAGGGTGGTTCCCTCGTTCTCGCGCATTCTCTTCAACCCCCCGATTGTTTTTAGGCAAAATATCGTGAAAAAGTTTATTCGAAAATTCGTACAAGAATAAATTAAATAATGCGTGGAAAAACTAGTTTAAAATCTCGTGAAAAAGTATTAATTAAGTAATTCTTGGATCAATTCGTGGATTAATTAATTAGAAAATTCGTACAAAATTATTCCGTCCAAAGACGCGTGTTGTTGTAAAAAATCCTAAATCATGAAATTCGTACCGTGGACATACTGTTTCAAGCGAAGAAATAAAATAATCGATAAACAAGTGACCGAGATAAAAATCGTCTCTTCCGAAGTCCCGAACAACACTAGCAATAAAATCGTTGCAGAGTCGTCGCGAATCTTAAATTCGAGCTCGATCGTTTTTTCTCGATGCAACGTAATAGCGTCGAATCGTAAAATTGCAGCTGGCTCGAACAGGCAAATACCACGACAACCAGGAGGTGGGCGTCCAACGAACATAATGCCACCGGCAACATCGGTAAATGGTAATAACGAGAGTTACGCGGGTCTGACGGGACGTCGGGAAGTAGAAAATATTCCACCAACGCCGACGTTGCCCGTTAACGTATCGAGTTCGTTGATCAAGCAAAAAGCGATTCAGCAACAACAACAACAACAACAACAACAGTTGCAGCAACAGCAACAACAGGCCGTCTCGAATGCCCAGCAAGCGGTGCAGGTTGAGAATGGACGTGGTAGACGTTCCAACGTTGTCAAAGAGGTAGAAAGATTGAAAAAAAATCGCGAGGAAAGAAGACAGCGTCAGGCTGAACTGAAGGAGGAAAAAGAGGCCTTGATGAATCTCGATCCCGGCAATCCAAATTGGGAATTTCTCGCTATGATAAGAGAATACCAGAGCAGCATAGATTTCAGGCCTTTGCGAGAATCCGATTCTGTCGAGGATCACCAGATAACGGTCTGCGTGAGAAAACGTCCGTTGAATCGCAAGGAAGTAAATCGCAAAGAGGTCGATGTTATAAGCGTACCGAGCAAAGATCAGATGGTCGTGCACGAGCCAAAGGCTAAAGTAGATCTAACCAAGTATCTCGAGAATCAATTGTTTCGCTTCGATTACGCCTTCGACGAAACTTGCACAAACGAGATCGTTTACAAGTATACGGCAAAGCCACTCGTACAAACAATCTTCGAAGGTGGCATGGCCACGTGTTTCGCTTACGGTCAGACCGGTAGTGGTAAGACTCACACGATGGGTGGTGATTTTAACGGGAAAACGCAAGATTGCAAAAAAGGCATTTACGCCATGGTCGCCAAAGACGTTTTCAAGTGTCTAAAACTGCCGAAATTTCGACCGCTTAATCTCATTATATCGGCGAGCTTCTTCGAGATTTATTCCGGCAAGGTTTTCGATCTGTTGGCCGACAAGGAAAAACTAAGAGTCCTCGAGGATGGAAAACAACAGGTACGAATATAAAAAGTTTGTTCCATTGATTTAAATCGATTCCACGAAAAATCATAGTCGCTTAATATTTTTATGCTTTGACTTATGTTTTAATAGGTTCAAATAGTCGGATTAACGGAGAAAGTCGTCGAATCTTGCGACGAGGTATTGAAGCTCATACAACATGGCAACAGTGCTCGTACAAGCGGTCAAACGAGTGCAAATGCCAATTCTTCGAGATCACACGCGGTATTTCAGATAATCGCGCGAACAGCGAGCACTCACAAGGTTCATGGCAAATTCTCGCTCATCGACTTAGCTGGCAACGAAAGAGGTGCCGATACTTCCTCAGCCAACAGGCAAACGCGTAAGTAATCGTCACGTAAACCAAATTGTCTCGTTACAATGTAGTTTCATTTTAATTGTCAATTTCCATTTTTATTTGTGCAGGAATGGAAGGCGCGGAGATCAACAAATCTTTACTCGCGCTAAAAGAATGCATACGCGCTTTGGGAAGAAAAGGGACTCACTTGCCCTTTAGAGCCAGTAAATTGACGCAAGTTCTCAGGGACAGTTTCATCGGTGAGAAATCAAGGACTTGCATGGTGAGTTGTTTTATAAATTTTTCGTTTGCCTAACAATAATAGAAACCCTGGTGTAAAAATGACGTGATTAATAAAGCGATTTTCGTGAACGCAGATCGCTATGATAAGTCCTGGACTGACTTCGTGCGAGCATTCGCTCAACACTTTGCGTTATGCCGATCGAGTAAAAGAACTCGCTGCGACAGATCCAACAGAAATTAAAGTTTCGACTACAGAGGATCAAAGGGTATTAAAGATCGGCGATCAGGCAAATAATAGCGCACTCTCGGACAGCGATCTCGCGCAATTGAGATCATTGAACGTGCGTATTACTTGAAGAATTACGACCAATTTCGAAGAAAATTCACGCAATCCAATTGTTTCATGCACTTTTCTGTTTTTATACCTTTACCCGACAGGAGGGAGAAATTTCGCAGGATCTCTATACCTTTCACGAAGCCGTGTCAGCTCTTCAAATGCTCGAGGAGGAAGTTCTCGACACGCACAAGGCAGTTATGGATAATACGACGACTTTTCTAAACGACGCTCACAGCGTTTTCAGTGCGACCCACGAAGTCGATTACGATCAAGAAGGTAAGACTAGAGATCCTTTAATTCGTTACGCACGAAACATGAGTTTTTATGCCTATTAGTCCTCGTTGTGCCTTTTTTTTTGCATAAACGTTGTAAATCGTAGGTTTTCTCGTAATCGATCATCGTTCTTTCTCCTCTTTGAAAAACGTTCTCACCCCACCCTGTATTAGCCGAAAATCATGAATTCTCGTCATGACAGGATTTGAAAAAAAAACGTAAAAGAAATATCGCCATGTTTAAAGATTTCCGCGGTTGATCGATGTTGCTTCCCACCTTATCCCTCACGCTCGTATAAAAATAAATCCCTAGCTCCTAGCAGAGTACAATCCCGTGTGTGAAATCGTATCTTAAGCGATAAAATCTTTAAAAATGAAGTTAATAACAATAAAAAAATAAAACGTGGGAGATCTGAAACATCACACAACTATCACTGTGCCTCGCGTTTCATGACAGATGCGCGCACTAAGCCTAGATCAGAAACGATCTTCGCATTAAGCAGCAACTGGAAAGACGAGCTGGGCGATTCGATCGATACGTCTATTACGTTTATCGATTCATCGGACACCGAATCAGATTATGAAGCAAACAACCAAAAATCGCACGAAGAATCCTTGAAGAATGAATTCTCGAATGGTTCGCCATGGAAGTACGAGACGAGACGATCCAGTCACTCAAGCGGCGCAAGTTCTATCAAACCTGGAAGAAAAACACCAAGAAACAAGAAAAGTCGAAATTCCAACACCTCGTTGCCATATAAACAAACATTTTTGAGCAAGAATTCGTGCGTCAAGACAACCTCGATACAAAAGAAAGCATCAAGCACACCCAGAGGCAAATGGGCAACGACAGGAAAAAAGAATAACTCCAAGTACAGTTGGACCGGAGTTTTTAATGAAAAACGTGCGAGGAGATCTATATTTACGTACGATAACAATTCGGCATACACGGGCGCAGACAACGAAGAGAAGACGACATTTGATTCGTTGACGAGATCGTCGAGTCCTGTCGACGAGAAGTTTTACTACAGTTCCGATTCGGAGATCGAAGCGAAAGTCTTCAGTCTTAATGGTTCGTCGAAATTAGGTAGTTCTCCGCGTCGTGAAAATTCGCGGGAGCATTTTTGCGACGATCCCCGTTTTAATCACAGTGATGAAGGAAACGATGATCACGAGACGTCTTATCGCAATTGTGAGCTTAACAGCTCGTACATCGCTAACGGCTGTGCCGATTTAACGAAAAGACTGAATTTGGCGGATCCTGACGAGAGAACGAGCTCGAGGTTAACTCTTCCCGCTGTGCTGAAAAATCGCCGATGTAACTCTTGCGTGAACGCTACGTCCACACTGATAGCCAGTAACGATTCGACACCGATCGGATCACCCCGTTCAATCTCGAGAATGCATCGAAATACAATTCAAAATGTGGAAAACGTTACCCGAGGGAGTGAGCTAGATGACGACGTTTTCGAGGATCAGACTCGCTGTGACACTCACATATCTACCGCGAACTTATGGGTTAACGAAGACACGACGGAGAATAGTTTGCCGTCGTCTTCGGACATTGTTAATTCGAATCGTGGCGAAATACCCGTTAAAAAACCCTCATTTATTCGAATTATGGGAAATATCTTTCTTACTTTAATCAAAAACGTGATATTGTTCTCTATTTTACCAACAGTCTATGTTGCATTCTTCATTTACGTTCAGACGTTGGAAGATAAAGATAGAGACTTGCATTAAGAATTTATTTTGACATTAATTGTTTTTGTTTATAAATATTATTGCAGTGTTCAGGAAAGTTTTACAAAACGATCCGATAAAATTATTCATCCGATTATGGTTGAATCCCAAACCGGTGATACGAGTGCAGCTAAAATTGACCTATTTTCCTTTTTTTTTTAATGGCCTTTACAATCATTATACATTTAGGAAAAGATGTATTTTTTCGCGTCAGTGAATCATATTTCTTAGATACGCAGTTCTATCACTCCAAGCCCAAGGATTTGTAGCATAAAACTAATACATCCCAGTTTTCTTTTATAAAGCATGATAGCATGTCTTCGTGTATGTTGCGCCTCTCTCAAACGAAGTGTGTGCCGGCGTGCTCGTATAAAATATTATATATAATACAATAGTAATAATATAAAATTTTATCGCGATGTGTTTACCTTTTTCGATATTTTATGCTTATTATCACGCAGTGGCAAAAACAAATAGAAGAATATATGCCACTACATGTATTTGCAAAAATGTTTGTGCCATAATATATACATATATATATATATATAGAGATAAATCAATCGTTTATAATATAGAGGAAGACTATTATGAAATAAATTTGGTTACCTAAGGCAAGTTGTGAAGAGCCGAGACTTTTGTCGAATCTCGTTTAGTTTGTAAGATGACAAAGAACGAGTCGTATGAAATAGCCCATTTTCTCTTATATCTCGTAATATATAATGCAACCTCCGTTATAATGCCAGAAAACCTTGCAGATTTGAGACGGAAAAGAACAAAGTTTGAGTCACCCTACCTCAGGAGGTTCTCGTTGTCGAGACGTCTCATTGAGAGAATGCAATTTTCGAACGGTACGATATTCATGCTATGAACAAACAAAACAGGAAAAAAAAGGAAACTTTTTTTTCTAAAGCTCCTAAAACAATCGCTTTGTTGTTTAATATACGTATTCGATCGACGTACACTAATAATACGGGAGGTCTTCGAAATTTATCATCAAAAAGTCATCACACATATTTTTCTATGTTTTTACACTTGTCGTGAAAACCCGCAAAAATAATATTTCTTGATGGTACGTAGTTTCTCTCATTCGCGTCAGATCTCTTGTTATTTTAAATCAATAAACTCTGGCGGGTCAAACTTTGATCTTTTCTATGGGTTTTCTAAACCACGTACGCATCTCCCGTTAAATACAGACAACGTAACGATAGTGATGAAAAAAAGAAATGAAACGAATGAAAAGGAACCAAAGGCATCGGTGCACGTTCTAATCGTGAATGACTCCAAAAATCAACAACACCAATTTAAACGAAAAGCTTATCGATCTTACGTCCGCTTGAAAAACAAAGTTGCCACCTTGATCTTTCATGAATTGTAAATCGAGCTGATAATTGTTAATAAATGTTATTTTTGTGGAACCCCGAAAAAATTCTAACAGATGTATGTACAATTTTTGCGTTAATATCACCTTTTCTAACAAACGCTACACATATGAAATTTATTAGTTATCTCTAAAACAATATTTTTCTTCCGTTTGTCTAATTCGCACTAATTGCACAATGATAATGTTTTCCTCGGCCTAGTAAGTGTCACGCAGATATAATTCATAGCGAACCAGTCAACGCACCATCGCTTTTACCAAAATAACGAGAGACAAATATCACACGATAAAAACAGCGACACCGGTAGATATCGCCGCCGGATTTGCGATCTGTCGCTCGAAGAATCACGACAAATATCGCACAAAAATTGGAAATAACCGCAATCACGTTTTCGCAAACTCACGCCCCATAACAGAGGCCGATGGGGGTTGCGCTTTTTCTCACACATTTGAATCACGTCCCTAGGTTGACGCGATTAAATATTGTTTGTTTCAGCGTACGCCCAAAAGTGGGAGGATTTGCTGATTCAGCAGCGTGACAATCTCAACGCTGCATTGGATCAGGTCAGTCAGTTTCGAAGTCAGCTTCTCGAGGAGGAACAAATCAGCCAGAAGATGACGCGTCCTCGCAACCCACGGTACAACTAATCGTCCACGTTTCCGCTTTTAAAAAACGAAAGAAAAAAATTGAAGGAAAAACTAAAACTGTAAAAGAACACAAACATGAAACGTGAAATGCCGCTATTACCGATCGTGTCCATATGCGCTCCGGGAAAACGCGCCATCAACCGATCGAACAAGCTCTTGCAGAGATTTGCTTCAAAATATTGCAAACAGAAAAAAAAGAGTAAAAATCCAACGACGTCGATTCAGCGCTGCGTGCATACGGATGTCTGGACCGTGACGAAAAAGTACGTTTTCTCGGAATCCTCAAGGACACGAATCACTCAAAAATTATCCATGACGAGGGAAAAGAACGAAGTAGCTCTTAAACGTGTACAAGAGGATAGTCGATGGAATTGGCTCGCCGTGGAACGTAGACGTTCCCCGATAACGCCTCACTGTACCAGCACACTTATTGAAAGAACGATAAAGAAATCAAAACGAACAAATTCGTCGTTCCAACGAGTTCGTGCAGATCGGATCTGGCCTCGCGAGAAAGCTCGTGTAGCTTTTATGTCAACTCCGTCAGCCGATCTTATATTTTTATTTTTTAAAATGATACCAAAAGTACGATGTGTTTGTCTCAAAAGCTTGCTGCAAAATAATATTTCCAATTCGGCAAAGTTGTCCGCATGAGCAAAGAAAAATTATATCTCAAGATCAACTTGTCGACTTTTATTTGATTATTCCTTGACATAAATATTCACGTTGGCATAAATGCACACATTTTATTCAAAATAAAAACGAGTACTTATCTTGAATATAACGAGTACTTGTTCGTGTCAGAAATTTACAACAACTGCCAACCAGAAAAATACACCACGATACGTGCCCAACCATTTACTATCGTACGTGATCCACGCTCAATCGCGCATCGATTTCTTATATATTTCTTACATATATGTGTGTGCATGTGTGTGCGCGCGCGCGTGTATGTATGTGTGTGCGTGCGTGGGTGTGTGTGGGTGTGTGTGTGTATGTTTGTGTGTGTACACACAACGCACAAATATATGTCGACGTAAATCCCAGAATAAACAGCCTATCTGAAAACATAGTTGTCGAATTGAGCGTTGGATAGAGAGACAAATCAAAATAAAAAAAAAGGTAAAGAACAAATAATAACATTGTTCATGTATTAAACTGATATGGTGATTCAATAAAGAGCAGGAAGGTATTTCTTTTTCAAAGAAAACAGAAATAAATCAAGAGTAAGAAAGAAATAAGATAAGACGCAGGACGTTTGCTGATTTAAGAGTGGATCCACCTATACGGTAACTCAAAACGCTGTTATAATAATTACAAGCTTTTAAGAGTAAACAAATGTGTTACAGGTACGCACCGATTGTTCGTTAACGTTTGGTTTCGTCGTTGTTCGCGCGTTTTTTTGTCGTCGTCGACCCCCCCCCCCCCTCACGCGTTGTGACCCGGTTACAAAATTGGCGCGAACAGTCGCGCGTAACCAACTTCTCAAATTTCATAATAATTTCATGCGTAATTATAATTTATTCGTCGTCTATTCTTGCGAGCGTTTTATATTTGTTCCAATTCGTGCTTCGTCGATGTCGAGTCACATCGAGGCTTCCGGTATACAGGCGTTCCAGCGTGTTACGAGGCGATAAGCGCAATGTAGATTCTACGTAACTTTAAAAAACGCCCACGAGAGTATTCGACTTGATGCTGGAAGTCGTTCGAGAAGCCTCTTCATAGTTAGCCATCGTAAATACAAGTGAGATGATAAAAAACAAAACGTAATTTAGATCGTCGACTTTATGATACGCGTACGCTCTTTTAATTTTCGCTTAATCTCTTACATTCATGGGAATATTGAGGTAAAAAACTTACGTTCCTGGGACGACTTTATCTCGCGTTTAAAGAAACACCGCGGGTGATTCGCGTTACAAAGAATCTCAACGGCTCGTTAAAATTTTGTAGTCTATTTAAACGAGCAGTTAAAACTAGCGAAATCGTGGAAGTCGACGATTCTATTCTACGTGAATATATATATATATATAGTGCGTGATCGGTAATTCTCAATGAGCGATACTCGTAATTAAACCAAATAACGACTGATTTCAAAATGATAACATTTAGTCGATAATTGAAAATAAAAACAAACCGATTAAACAAAATAAAATTTAAAAAACGAATACACTTTACAACAGGAGGACCCGTTCGAGGGTTCCAAGTATTTTAGTTTAATAATATAAATGTAGTGTTTATCGTTTAAAAAAATTTGTTTTAATTGTTATTTGATCCTTTTTTTACCCAATAGAAAAGCATGTAACTGAAATATCATCAATCTACTACGAAGTTTTATGTGTATTCTTCGGACCTGTAATTTTTCTTTCAATTCTCGATGAAATGACGATCCCTTGCGGTGGCCTTTAAGAAACAGATAGACGAGTACGAGGACCTATTTGTTTTTTTTTAATACCCGGTGCAACACGCAAAGTGCATTAAGTGATGATAGCGTATATAACGTAAGGTCTCGTTTCATTGTCTGAAAACTAGTACAGATTGAGAAAATGTTATGATTACTTACACCAAACTGTGTCCCGTCGAACGTCCGTTACCAAACTAAATTGTTGTATGAAAATTGATATTCAGAATTTATCGTAGTTTATGCACATTCGGTGTTTTCGGCTGTGGGACCCAGTGTATAATATACATATACATATATACGCCTCGGAGATATTGTGTGATCATTTTTTATCGTAGTTTAAGCGAAGCTTGTGAAAATGCAATTAAGCATAAGAATGCATGTGCACATAGGTATTTCCCGAGTGACGAAACTAAATGAAAAGAAACAACGGAGCAGAATCAATTATTTCTCATAAACAATATTCTAACAGTGCTTGATCGTCGCCATCGTATATTAAAATCCACATATCCCCGCTGATAAGAAAACAAGCAAACAAAAAAATATATACAATATATATATATATATATTTTCATAGAATGCGATTCTCGAGTAGACGAAGATGAAAAAAAAACAGTATCCTTTTTTCCGGTGCGCCGATGGCCATCGTTAACAGTGAATACATTTGAGAAACACGAGCAAACGTGAAATTGTACTCTGGCGGCTAAAACATGTTAATATAGTTATTATTGTGACTTTTCTTTACGTATTAATGGGAGAAAAACGATGGACGGGATCAGTGCGAGCAGGTATTTTGAAATAACCAAGACAACGGAATTTCCGACTGGTGCATAAATCTCCCATAGATAGGTGACTGATCCACTCCATCAATGCCACTAATTATTGTTTTTGTTTGCATCAACTTGCAAGAAAACGAATTTTTGAGTGAAGCGGTGGTAACGTTACGTCGCTTCGTTAATAAAACAAAATTTTCCAAGAGATTAACGAGAATTGCGTTACTGGCGATACATAAATAAGAAAAGGCACTCAACGATATGTGCTATCCATTCGCCCGTTGAAAAAATCCAATTTTTTCAACGCGCAAAAGCAAACGAACAATTTTCATTTTCATTTTCATTTTTTTTTTATTAATCATACCGATGCAAATATTATAACAAGCTTTATTCCACTGTACAATAAATAACTCGACCAGCAAGTGACCATTGCGAGAGTCGCGTGCAAGCGTCTACGCTCTGAGAAAATGCCGAACTGTAAAGGTTCGATAATTGTGCATCGATTGCTTTAACGAATAAATCAAAAAGTCTCGGAACCGATCCAGGAAGGACGATACCTCGAAACATCTTGTAAAGTGCGAAAGAAAAACAAACGGAAGTCACGATTCTCCGTATGTTTCATCCGCGGTTTACCGAGAGATTCGTACATACATCTTTAAATATCACGCTCAAAATATCGCATTGGCGATAGTTATTAATTAGCCATACCGATCATCAAATTTAATTCTTACAATAATAATCTTTAGTTTTGTATTGTATTCATTAATCATTCACTTAGCTATGTACATTGTCTTATCGATCAACGAGTCAAACAGTGTCTTTCGTTTCAGTTCTTAGTAAGCCTCTCTAAGGTTCGATCGAGTACACTCGGTACGTAAAACAAGAGCGGACCGGTAATTAATTTATCCGGCAGGAAGGGCTGTTTTCGCTAAATTTGAAATTTATATACCGCGGAATATTAATTTGATGAATTCTTCTCAAAATCACCGCTTCCCTCGGTGTCGATGATTATCGTGCTTCGTTTTGCCTTCAACAATGTATCCTGACTAAGTGCAGGAACTTGACGAGAATATTCACTGGTAGCCCAAAGAAAGAGATCCAACGTTTGTTCCGTACATTCGGCGATGAATCTCACGAATGGTCTCACGTCGCCTGTATTTGCTATTTGCAAGTACTCGTAATACTTGTGCCGATGTTGCTTGTGTATGATAACCGGCGGATAACCGGCTTGCATCAATATCGTGTTCATCAGTAGCCGCGAAGTTCTTCCATTTCCGTCAGAGAACGGATGTATATGAACTAATTTGTAATGCGCCAGAGCAGCATACCTGACGGACGAAAGATACAATTCAAGAGTTAAACAATAACGGATCTCGCGACGAAATTATTTGGTAACTTATTCGTTTTTTCTCTACCTAACCGGATGCATTCTAACAGCTCCTTCGCTGTTTAACCAAGCAGCGAATTCTTCCATGAGAAAGTGTATGTCGCCGGGTCCAGGTGGTATGTGACCACCGACGTAAACTTGCGTACGACGAAAATTTCCACCCTCGACAGGATCCACGTGTCCCAGGACCCGTCGATGTATTTCCAATACGTCCTTTATGGAAATCGAACCAATGCTGCAACGATAACAAACAAAAAAAGAAAATAGCGCTTGAGTTTAGGAACAATTTCTTTCTCCGCCGTGCAATCCCCGGTGATGAGCCTCGTTACCATTGCGGCGAAAGGTACGTACGTTTTCAATCGGTTTCATTTTAGTGCGGCAGAGTGTTGTAGAACGTTTAAAAGCGTAATACGAAAAGTTATTATTAGACGCGTAAAATATCGAAATAAATAAAAATTGTGAGATAAATCGAGCGATTCGCAAATCGATTTAAATCAACTCACCAATTGCGAATGTGCAATAAGAACGAAAGTATCTTCATATCAAATAAAGTTCGGATACAAAATATCGAGTCATTAGATTCTACGTCGGATTTTGCAAGTTTCATTTCGTATCGGTGTATGCAACCAGCGAGACAGTTTGGAAATATTTTGTTTCGATACTTTTAACAATCGTGAAATTATCGTATAGAGATATTTATTCGTTATAAAATGCTCACGTTTTAAACGTCTGTTCATTGTCAGTGCCGCGACAAGCTGTATTACAATCGTTCCACTCTGGAGTGTTCAATCTATGCAAAAGCAGCAACATAGACCATTTATATATATATATGTTGTAACATATATGTGTATATACATGTTCATATTCTGAATTATTTCGTTTCTGCGTGTGGCGCGAAATTTCGGACGTTATTTGGTCCGAAAGCGGGCATAATAAATATTGCCAATAGAAAAATACTTGTATAATTTACCATCGAATACGATAATTAAATCGTATCTTTATTTCTCCGTTGATTAATGTTTTTAAGATTGAGCGACACAGAATCGTGGAAATAATGAGAAATATTGTGTCTTACCGGTTAACCAGTGTAGCGTTAATATATTTCATAGCGGCATCCAAACCGAGAATCTCATTATGCTCATCGATGCTTTTTCCAGCCACCGCCGTACGTGTCTCGACGATTGCTCTCGTTTGTGCAAGATTCATTGTATTTCCTTCGATACCGACGGTGTGATAAATGTGCTGAAAGTAAGCCTCTTTCTTGGCTCTTATCAGAGCGACATTGTTGTCCGGGATACCGGATAACGCATTTCTCTTTTCGTCTATTCTTCTAAGCATTCTTCTGTCCAATTCTTCTACCACCCTCGCCGTTCTCTGACTGTTGACGAGGGCGCTTTCATGATTTGGCTCGTAGGTCAACGCTCGAACGTAAAATTCGTTGGCCTTTATAACATCGTTCTGCGTATGTTCGAGAAATTCGCCATAATGATTCAAAACGTCGGGATGTTGAGGCGCCAGAGCAACGGCGTGTTGAAACAATTTGACTGCCTTTTTTTGCTTTCCAGAGAGTTTCATCTCCAGGGCAAGATGTAAGGAGGACAGTGCTTCAGCCTCCGAGGCCGCGTCTTCATTGTGCTCCAATTTTTGCAACTCCGAAGAGCCCGCTGCAAGACTATTGAGAGTTCCCTCGTCATAAATATTCAGATGATGTTCCGCCGGCAATGGGACAAAGACTCGTCTGATTTCTCTGTCTATGTGCAAAAGATTCATAAAAATTTTATTTCGCTCGAGAGATAATGGAAAATTAATCACAAATGGCTTTATTACATTACTTACTGGTAACCTCTATCTGTGTTCCAATTCGTAAATATTGAGACAGAGCAGTGGCAATGACAGCTACCACGATGCCCGAGACGAATATGAGAAATACTGCAATTCGACCCGTTCCGGTTGCCGTCGTTTCTCCCGTCGAACCCTTCATATACGCGGCTTTTGCGAACAATACATAACACTGGTTTGCACCGCTCGGTGACATCTTTTCGTTATTGACAATGAATTTGTTGACACTTGGAGATTGAATAACTTAACCTGAAACTGCATTCTTGCAGCATACCACGATCAGCTGTGCCGTGGCTACTGACTAAAATACATATATATCGGCGACACGACTGAGATACGTAGGATATACCATATACTTTATCTCTCTCGCACGATATATAGTCGACGTCACGTGTGCCGACTCTTTCTAAATAGATCAATGTGGTACACCCGTATTGGCCAAAGATAGCGCATAAAAATCACATTTACCTTTGATATAATTAATATCAACTGTTTTTAAAATAAAATTCGCTGTAACATACTCTATTCCCATGCTACATTACAGATTCGAGCACTTCGATCATCGAATCGATCGGAACGTCGATGAATAATAATTATTGTGGCGACGAACCAAAGCAAATTGTATATACACGCGTGAATTATATATATGTAAACCTACACGCGTTTGATATCATTGAATATAAAGACCGTGAGTCGAACATACCATAGTTAATGATAAGGCATTACGTACATCCGCGGAGTGTTGTGTACGTTTTAGTTGGTCCGCGATTACGAACAGTACGGATCCAAAAGCTGTTTCAATATGGCTCTCAGACCTTTTCTCAGAATATTTAACAATTTCGCAATATCGAAGGTTATTATATCATTGTTTAAAACTAATCGAATCGAGAGAATAAATATATAACGATACTTTTTATTGCAGCAGGTGAAAAGTTTCAGTTCTGCGGCTGGAGAGCCGCAATTTATCGGTGTGCAATCTAATTTCACCAATGTGTTGCAATTTTTCAATAAAGATTCTTATGATCCCATACCAATTTATCGCGTTCTATCACCTTCGAATGACGCCAAAATATCTGCCGATATAAATGTTCGTACGATCTACAGACTCGAAATACATCGAGTACCTCCTCATATGTTCTGTTTCTCGATCCTTTTACTATTGTCTTGCTGTATTATAATCTTCTTACGACAGATCGATAAAGAGAGATTACTAAAGATGTATCGAAGTATGGTGAGCATAAGCGTGATGGACAAGATTTTGTACGAATCTCAGCGGCAAGGGCGCATATCGTTCTACATGACGAACGCGGGCGAAGAAGCAATACAGGTTGGGTCGGCAGAGGCTTTGACTCTAGATGATCTCATCTACGCACAATACAGAGAAGCGGGTAAGTAAACTAATAGTCAACAGACCGCTTAAATTCAAATGAATCTCTGATCGAACTTTTTTTGTTGTTGTTGAGGCGTTTTGCTTCATCGGGGATTTACTTTTCCTCAATTTATGAATCAATGCTACGGCAATTGCGAGGACTGGGGAAAAGGTAAACAAATGCCCGTCCATTACGGATCGAAGGAATTAAATTTTGTAACTATCTCTTCGCCTCTAACGACTCAACTTCCTCAAGGTAACATTTTTCAATACATGCTGTTTCGACAGTTGTTTACTTTATCTTTTTATATAAATATGTGTAGTCGAGTTGATTATTTATCGTAATAGCTGTTGGAGCTGCATATGCAATGAAACGAGCCGGTAAAAATGCGTGCGTGGCCTGTTATTTCGGTGATGGCGCAGCGAGCGAGGGAGATGCACATGCGGCGTTTAATTTCGCTGCGACACTCGATTGTCCGATTATTTTTATATGGTAAATCACTAGATTCTTCAATTGGCACGGAAGACGATCATGAAATAAGTAAAGTTTCAATTTGATCGGAAAAATTACAGTCGCAACAATGGCTACGCAATTTCTACGTCCACCCGGGAACAGTACAGAGGAGATGGAATTGCAGCTAGAGGTCCTGCTTTTGGTATAAATACTATGCGCGTCGATGGCAATGATGTTCTCGCGATGCTCCACGTTGTCGAAAAGGCTCGTCATTTTTGTATCACGGAGAAGAAGCCTGTACTGATAGAAGCCATGACTTATCGGTCAGATTCGATTTTAAGTATCTTTTCCTTCATTCCAAATGGGAAACGAGAAATCTAATGGCCGAATTATTTCAGAGTTGGCCACCACAGTACCTCGGACGATAGTACAGCCTATAGAACCCTAGATGAAATAGCATTGTGGAACAAAAGAACTCCGATAGCAAAGTTTCATTCGTATCTCCGAAATCTCGACTATTGGAGCGGCGAGGAAGAATCGTCGCTTCAAAAGTCAATCAAAACCGATGTTTTGTCGGCATTCGACGCCGCTGAGAAAAGACTCAAACCACACTGGCGAGAACTGTTTGTCGACGTCTACGAACAAATGCCTCGACACATCAAGCGAGTATTTAATAACGGTAATACGTATTTCGGACGTGAACGAAAATATTCGAAAAATATTTTTTTTTTACAGAAAACAGATGGAGTCCATGGAAAATCATCTCGACGAGTATCGAGAACATTATCCGATCGAAGATTACAAGACGTTGTGATCTACTTTGTTGACGAAGACATTTAAATCTATATTTCATCTGTCCCACTTATAGAAATGCTACGAATTGAAAAATGATATTTTTATTTATTTTCTTATTTCGTTCATCGATTCTCCGCATCGTTATCCTTCGCTATATTTTCGACGAGAGCTCGATACTTTGCCATCCTAAATTCTTTTCTCGCTTCGTCCAATAGCACATTGTGAAGTAAACTTTGTTCGTGGGGATTAGCGCTATCGATACTCGGGAATATATTTCCTCTTAGCTCTAGAATAGCACGAGGCGCGGTACTGACGGGATAGGCGTCAGGGCCTTTATGAAGTTTTGTGTAAGACGTCGTGTATTCTTGATATCTCGGAACCAAGACTTTAAAGAGCTTGTGAACCAATTGTTTCTCTTGAATCCAGAAATCGGCCAAATCCATTGTTTCCTTATTAGCCGGTCCATGTCGAATAGCTTCGGAAATCAGCTGCGGGTAATACGTTACTATTAATACTTATTTTACGATGCGAAAAGTACGTTTCTCTTTTTTACATAGAAACTAGCGGCTCATAATCGTTAATAACAAAACGGGCCAAAGTCGCATTGCGGTATAATCATTTTATTTCTCAGAGAGCTACATAAACTAAAAGACCTACCCGATCGACATAACCTCTGACTTCGTCCGCACGTTGATAATTCATTTCTAATCTCTCATACTTTATCAGCGCCGTGAGACTCTTCTGGATCTTACGGATTCTTCCTTCGGAACCATCCACATTTCGCAATTTACGCGCTTTTGGTTGATAGTTAAAACGTAATTTTGAGACTAACTTTGATACATTTGCTTGATTCATTTTTACAACACGGAGAACAATACGACAGACTAGAAAACCACGGGTGGCTAGCTACTAGAGAGAGAGAGCTTCGCAATGTTTCTCTCAGCGGTGAAAATTGAAGCTGGGAGGCCTGGGAGGGGTAATGTTAGTAATGAAAGACCGAGTAACGATCGAACCTCCGTAAAGATAGCGGTACGTCTCAACTTTTGAAATGTTTTTTTTTCCTATTTAACCATTAAAGTTTTAGTAATTGACAAGATTTTATAGGTCTCTATAGATACGTCGCGGCATAGTTCTCATACGTACTCTCCAAATATTTGTAATAATAAACGAGAATAACCAGGTACAAATGGGTGAATGCTAATGCGAGGTGTATCGTCTGCTTATAGTCGATAAGACAGATCGCTGTAAGAGCTGTTGAGGTTGATAGTTAGATACCATAGTTCGTCACTAGATGGCGCCACCAGAGCGATTTTGGAGCTGCAGTCGGACCGCTTTATATCCACTCCGCAGAAAAGCCGCGAGGCGCACCTGTCTGTCATTCACCGCCGACTGTCAATCTGACTGAAGCTGGAGCGCACCACGCCGCGGTTATTACCATAGAGCGGTGTTTATCTGTCAGTGAAGGGAATAAGTCTGACGGAATTGGCAACGGAAAACTGTCGTAACAGAAAACTGGACGAGATTGGGAGTATTAAACCGATACGAGCCGAACGGTGAGTCTTGGAGATACGTATATACTTTTCATCGCAAAATTCTTGTTGCCCGCGCTCGCGTATTGTGTGTGTAAGTATATCTCCCGAGTTTCTCCGTGCGAGAGAGCGTCGTTCGCCGGGCATGGACGCGTGAAAGCGTGGCCTGCATGGGGACGCGCGCAATCTCTGTGTATCATCCCTTCGCCGTAATACGAACATTTTTTGTTTTTCTCGTCCATCCTCTCCTGATCACATGTTCCTGTGCTTCAATGATACTCGTGGTTATTGCCCGATGAACATAGTTATAGATTTATTTCCCGCTCTAAGAGTTCCTCGTGCACAATTTCATGCGGGAGATGTATGCGTCCATGCGTATACATTAAAATGACTTATACATATACGATATAGCCTGCCACCTCTACACGTTTTCTTTGCGCGTGTGTGTCTCTTTCTTTCACGTTCGTCGTTTGACAGCTCCGTGCTTTCCAAGGCGGTTGGTAAACAACGAAGGGACGCAGGTCGGCCTGGCGCGAACGCACTGCGTTTACACGGCATTGCCGGCTATGGATCACCGAGTCGGTAAGTTACAAAATATATATTTCCTACGTTTCAATTCGTTGTTTATTGAAGTGAAGATTTTTTATTATATATTTCGCCAAATATTTCCCCGTATTATGCTTTTCGTCCACCATAGTGTGTTATAAATATATGTATAACTACATACATGCGCACGCATACATGCGCGAACACACGGATAGTTATTATGCCGCGAGACGCCACGGGCACGTGGTGGCGCGGCGCGGGCTCTGCACACGCCGTTACATCGTCTCGAGCGTACGGGGCTCACACGCCTCGTAGCAAGGCTCGCGTTTCCATCTCTCTCCCTCGCGCAGCGACCAACTGTCATTCCCCAAGGCGTGTGTTTCGAATCTGACGTTTCGTCATGATTGTGCGCGCTTTTATGTGTGGAATACCGCAAATATCCGAGTTGGCTACTTCCGTTTGATTCTTTTTTTCTTCACATACTGTCTTAATGCACGCACGTAAATTCATTTTCATCCGTTACATCGAGTAAATCGCGCTATAGCCCATACGTCGGACCTTTTTCCCTCGTTCTTTCGCGTTATTCCCAACACGTGGTGGTGCGCGAAGTGGCCTTTGTCCCGACTTGTTTCGTACCTGCGTCGACAGTTTTTTTGCCCTCATGGCGTTGCTGAGTTCACGAAGCGGTGAGTGATTTTCATTCTTTTTATACTTTTCTTGTACTAGCAAACGAAAAATCGCATCGTTCTTGTTTCATAGCTGCCGTGTGGAAATGGTTTTTGGGCGAATTCTTCAACTTTGCTAGCACTTTGCCGAAAAATCATCATAATCGTTATAATTTACTACAAAAAATATCTTGTATTTTTTTATTACACATATATTTACTCTTGATCGGTTGGCGCAAGCGCGGAAATAAATCTTACGAATTTAGGATGTTACGAAGCTCGACTATGATTATAATATATATTACAGTAAGAGATCGTTTTCTTATCGCTTGCCCGGAGCGATGGCTCTTTGCTCCGTTCTTATCAATATTACAGTAACATTTCAGTCGTCAAAAATAAACCGACGATCTTCATTACGCCTTGGCATATGATGAAATAATAAAAAATAAAAGAGAAGAAATTTTCATTACACACAAGATATATAAATTTTCACGCTGTCGAATTTGAGACTATGGACAATTTGCTTTCGAATTTCCAACGCTTTGAACTCTAGTTGTACGAAAAAGTTGAGTTCTCGGAGATTTCGTGACGGGATCATGCAAAAAGCGAAGGCGTTATACAAACGACGTAACTTATTGCGAGCAGGTGCCGTCGCTACTAATTCGCTACTAACAATAAGTGCGAACGTTGTCGGGCGTTCTATTTCCGTTTACTTCACGCACAATCTCCCTCGCTCTTCTTATTGTAGGTCCATATTTTTTGTTCCTCTTATCTACAGGTCTTTGCTGAAACTCGATCGCTTCGAGCCCAGAGATCGTTATCTCTGTTTTAAGCAACGAGCTCAATCTCACAACCGTCGCGTTATCGATATTTTTGATAGTTCACCGATCATGATTTATTGAATAATCGGAATACGTTATTATTATTTGATGTAGGAATTAGCCTTTAACAATAATGATTATAATTCTTATCGATAACTGTAGTATAACAAACATTTAAAGAATTCCTAACTGAAAAATTGAATATTGAAAAACCGTTGAAGACTTTCGCTTTATCCGGCTATTGGTCCAACATAGAATTCGATCCAATAATAAAATTGGCATTTATCGTTCTCGCGAAGTAACAGAAAATCTTATTTTTAAATTCGTACTATAAAACGTGCTCGGCCGTACGTGATACAGATATATACGTGTAAAGCAAGGTAGGCTAGATGGTGTCATGAAGGTGAACACGCCAGGCGGAGAATATCGAGAGACTCGTATGCATCGATGCGTTTATCGGCGCCAACAAAACAGCATGTAGAGGGAGGGATGTTGAAGGAGGTTCACGCGATTGGGGCCAATAGAGCCGCGCTCGAGTGCCTATTTAAACGAGCGATACAACTGTTGGCCACACACCAGTTGTTTTTTTCACTCGTTCGCTCATCTCCCTTCCTCGAGGGAGAGAAAGAGAGACGGACGTGTCGATAGGCTTGTAACTAACGGATCTTCTTTTCTTTTCTTTTCTTCTTCTTTTTCTTTTTTTTTTCTTTTTCGATGCCAATAGCTGCAACACTCTCGTCAAAGACTCGTCGATGTCGAAACGCGCTCGGTAAAAATTCCTTGCAATCGTGTCGCACATTTGGCACGTCTAATTGCGGTGCATCATTTTTTGGTCTATTCTATTTTCCTTTTTATTTCCTCCTTCAACGCGCCTCTTTCGTCAAAAAAAAACTGTTTTTTTTTTCAATTTTGTTTTGTCTCTGTTATCAGACTCTTTGTTTTATGTTTTTTTTTCGTTCATTCGGTTATTGTACTTGGTGTAACGCTTTTCTTCGTATCTATCTAAAATCCATGCACTATAATCCAAATAGATTAATTGAATTTTTGTTTTTTCAATTTTATTGGCCTTTACGCACATCCAAAGTTTATTTCAGGATCTTTTGATTACCGATAAATTGCTGCTTCTTTTTTCTCGTCGCGAATGTTTTTTCAGCTATTGTCGATGTAGGAAATAGTCAATAAAGGTCGTGTCTCGTTCGTTTCTCTATTTTTCTCCCTCGGTCGGTCTATCCGTCCTTCTCAAGCGTCATTACCATCAGAATGCAATTGGGTCGACGAACGGAATTATGCATCCGTTCGTTTCGTGATGTCTGTTTGCTTTTATGCAGCTCGCTCCTCGACGTTTTCGTTCCATAGTCATTTCGACGGGAGACAAGAGGAGAAAAAAGAAACGAAGGAAAAACGAAAATGGAGAGAGGAGGGAAAACTCGAAATATCGCTCGTCTTCGGAAAGTTTGTCGTATCGAAGAGCATAGAAAATATTGCATGGGGATTCCAATCTTTGGGCGTTTTTTCCCCCTCGGCCCGGAGAGTAACCGTCACATCTTCGAATGAATAATTTTTTATTGGCTTCGTGTATAATTCCTGAAAAAGGACAAATATTCAGGTATATTTGGAAATATCGAAATTTTAGACTCGTCAACTTTCCAGAGGACTCCTGAAGTCTTTTTTCGTCTTCTCGACCGTGCGTCGAGGGGGAAACGAGACACTTCGTATAATTGAAAACGTCTTGACTAAAAAGCGTGAAATCAGTAAATGAAAAAAAGAAACCACGAGATCAATGTGTAAATAGGATGAAATAATTTATGATGTAGTAATGATAATTGTTCGCAGTTTATTTTTCGAAAAATCGTTCATCATTTTGATCACGACTGGGTGATGTGGACTCAAATACATAAGTGTTCCTCGACAGTTTTGTATTAACGCGTCTTCCAACTGCGATGCCAAACGATGGATTATTTTTACATTGTAAACAAATTTAACGTTTCCAAATGCCATATGTTCTTATTATCTTTCTCTAATTCCGGGACTTAGTCGGCGAGTTCTCCGACATTTTGATATCTCCAAAAAAAAATTGATAACAACTATAACGAAGGAAAACGCGAATTTTGTTCAAAATCTAAAAGACCGAAAGTTATTTTATAAAATTGTGATTTTCGTTATTTTTTATTTCATTCTTCTAAATTAAAAAATTACTTTCGCAATTTGTAAAAATACGAATAATGCGATGGAATGTCACATTTTTTTTTTTTTTTCAAAAATTCGCGCGTTTCGAAGCCTTGCGAATAATTTGCCAATTGGCATATCTACCGCAAAAAAAGAAGAAGAAGAAGAAGAAAAAAGATAAAAAATATCGACATGTCGTAATATAGAATGAGAGAATGACTGATAGGGGAAGCGTCGTGCGAGTGACAGGTGCTGTCGCGATAATTCCGGTAACGCGAGACCGCGAGAACGTTCTTGCGGAGAGGCGCTGCTCTCGTGACATCGAGGCGCGATGGCGACGGCGCCGAGCGTCTAATTTCGTGCCAGCCTGCTCGCGATTGTAGACCCGCGGTTTTCTCGAGGTAAAGCGTTCCTCTCTCCAACGCGAGACGGAGCTAGCCTAGGGGTATTCTTTGTCGTCGTCGTTGTCACCATGAAGGAAAAAAAAGAGACTCAGAGAGAGAGAGAGAGTGAGAGGGGGGGGGGGAGAGAGAGCAAGCACGTGTTCTAAATTTTCGAGTATTTATGTTCTGTTGGTTTCAACGTACGAAATAATAATTTCACGGTACATTAAAATTGAAATTAAATATTAATAGTATTCCCCAAAAAATCAATAAGAAAACTATCATTTTATTTGTTGCAAATATCGAGTTCACTATCGATCTGCGTTCCTCACTGATTTTGACTTTGATATTGATTCGTGACTTTCGATTAAAGTATATAATGATCGAGTGATTGATTCAATAAATGTCAAAATATACTTATTCGTATTTCCTTCGTTCGATCGATTATACGAAATATATTTTTATCTCTTTATCTCGGATGTATTTGCAATCGATCGTCCAATCGTATCGCTGATTTAAAAAAAAAATAGTATAACTCTGCAAATATCCTGTAAGCTTGTTGCTCGTGTAATCGAGTACAAGACGTTTCCTTGTGCATTTCTTTTTTGCTCTCCGAAACTCCTGCCCGGACGATTGCGTCAGCGGAGCGTACGAAATCCAGGAATAGAATTTCTCAACTGTGCGATATTATTCGTTGTACGAAGAGGACGCGAACACGTGACGTCGTTTTCACCGGCATCGCGACTACCGCCAAGAAATAACTCCTCACTCTCGCGCGCTATTTCTTTTTCTTTTCCTCCTCCGCCCAAGAACATCATCCGGAAACCGTGAACGGGCATGGAGACGAGTCGAATCGTTATATGCTCTTCATCTTCTCCCTTCCTCTATTCTCTGAGTTTGCGCGCGAAACGCAAACTTGGCATGTTTGCGCTGCCACTTTGCGAGTTAGGAAGGGGACGAGCAGTCTCAACCCTCGAAGTATTTCTCCTCTTGAACCAGGACGACCGTGCCGATATATAGACGATGGACACCCGTTTCTATCTGAAGGACTCTCGGCAAAGTTGGCCGAGACTCCTTCCTCGACTCGAGAGATGGAAATTCATCGTGGAAGAATTTTAATTGCATCGTTTCCCGTATAATGACCGGAAAAACAATGTCAATTTAATTCACGATCAATTTTCTCAATCGATCGTTCGCAATAATAATATCAATTGTAATTAAAATCGTACGAAGACTGAAATTTATTTTGACCTATACGATTTTTTTCATCCTGTAGAAAATTTGATATTTACAAGCACGCGATGACCGAAGCAATTTCATTTAATAGATTATTCGATAAATCATTTTAATTTTCCATTTATGCTTTATTTTTATATTTTCTATGTTAAAGTATGAATTTTAATACATGATCTAAAAGCCTGCATCGACAACTTTTTTTTTACGTGACGAGCATCTCCAGCGGTCGGTTTTGAAAGTTTTTTCTTGAGCGTGCCCTCGCTCTTGTTTTTTATCCTTCGTCCGTGTTTTTTTTGTTGTTAATTTATAGAAAAATCGAGCTCGAACTTTCTTTGTACAACCCCCGGGGCGATAGACGGGGCGGTCTTCGAGGAGGAGAAAATTCTTCGTCGCTCTTTTTGTCGTACTAATATTCTCGAGGTTATATATCCGCTCGGGAGTAAAATCGTTGCGAGAACGTCGGAGAGTCAGGGTACAAGAAACGATCACCCCATGCAGGGACGTCTAGAGGGTCCAGCTGTCCCGATCTCTCAACGTGCGTTGCAAACACGCGTATAAAGCTTTCTCGTGACTTTATCCTTAGATATAGGAATGATAGATGTTTTCTTGATCGTGTTAGTAAGACTAACGCGCACAAACGTCTTTCTATTTTCGTTATTTTGCCACATCGGGGCCCTTATAGATAAGCTTTTATTTGCCTCATTATCGAGACTTTTGTTCGAAAATTTCGTTGCTAAGCTATATATAGATAAGAGCTAATTTATATTTCGCAATAGATAATATTCACGCTCTTATCGCGATCGTACCATTTTAAGCCATTTCACACGATTAATCGATTTTGCGTACAGCAAATATCGTCAAATTCTCTCCAATCTCGTTTTATTATCCTCGTCTTTAACCTTGAAAAATTCGCTACTCGATCAGTAACTTGGTACAAAAGAAAACAGATACTTTCCACCATATTATTATTTTCGCCATAAGAACAATCTTAAAATTTCTATCTTCGATTTAATCCTTAGTCTCATTGCGCAATCTACGAATGAAAATGAGGAAAATAACTTCTTGAATCGTGAATTCGAAAATATTCCGTCAATTTCTAATTCCGATTTAAATAGCATTTTTTACTTCGGAGCCCGTGGTGTCCTCTCGGTTTAGTATCGTCTCCGCGTATATATCTGTATCTACATGCATGTATAGTTAATTTCCGATAATAGAGCTTAGCGGTTATACACACGAGTCGAGAGCGATACGATAAGAGAGCCGAGAGTTGAACGTTCTGCTCGACAGCGCCACGAGTTACGTAAAAAAAAAAAAAAAAAAAAAAAAAAGACAGAGAAAAAAAATCTGTACGCACTAAATAATTCACTCTCATTCAGACGCGATTGCTTCCTCGCGTATTCGTACGAAACGCGCTCGCCTCCCGTTGAGTGACGTTTATTACTATTGCGATTCATTGAGAAGTTTGTCCGCGGGTGCAGCGATGCGCTCGCGCAAACGCAACCCGCGGTCCATTTACTCCACGAACCGATACAAATGGTTCTAAACGATCTTGTCAATAAGAATCGTTCACAAACGAACGATTGTCCCACTTTCACAATCGCACAACTCGCTGCTACTCCCGTCCAGGTCTAATCTCTTCTCACTCGATATCGCGGTAAAAAATCTGTTTTTTTTCTGTTATTTGTCTTTTTTTTTCTTTCAAATGTTCGATTGATCGACGGTACGTCGATCGGAAGTATCGAAATAATTGTTAATTGAGAAATTTACCGATTGATCGAAAAATCGAACTTTTTCTTTGTTTTACAAAACTCGAACTATTTTTGTTTTTGTTTTTTTTTTAAATGTAATCGATGATTTTACTCTTTCGTATTAAAATATGGATTGTCAAGTGTTATTTTTGATTACAGTCTCATAAGTATATATGATGCTATTTTTTGAGGTTTTTCTTATCGGACGTGTTTAATTCGTCAAGAAATTGGCTCGACTCGACGTGATTTTTTAAGTATGAACTTTCTTTGTTCTCCCGAACCCCAAAAAATGATACAATTTTCGTGCCTCTTGCAAGAACATTCGAAATATCGCGAGTTATCGAGACTGATAATATTTTTTCCTCGCCATTATACGTCGGTCTAATCAATTTCTCGAGTGTCAAAATACACAGGCGTGCTTTTCGTACCCTCTCCGTCTCTCTCTCTCTCTCTCTCTCTCTCTCTCTCGTTACACAGTCACTGTGGTCTTTATAGTGACGAGAACACAAGTGGCCCTAATCTCGAGGCAGATGGTAATTATGTCAGTAGATAGTGTGGTGTGCCAGGCAGGCAGGCGCAGAGCAAGTAAGCAAAAGTCTCCTCTAGAGGCATCATCGACGGTTACAGTGAAAAATTTCGAGGCTATGTAGGCTATTCGATAACCTTCTTTATAACCACGTGTTATGTATATATACTCGTTTCAGATAGACACGCACACACATATATATATGTATATATATATAGACGCTACCTCGAATCTTTCTCGTCGGATTCTCTAATCGAACGACTATGCGGGGGCATGTCCCGCGTGATTTTTCGACACAGCCTAGCCTTTCGCTCGCGTCGTATCAAAAAGTAGACACCACTGTCAATTTCTTACCAACCATGAAATCTAAACGACATGAAAATGTTTTAATCGACTATAAAACGCATAGATGAAGAGAAATTTAACGACGATCGATGTAACGATTACAATCGATAAATCGTTTGTTGTCGAATCTCGATCGGATAACCAGTTCCTTCACCTCGTAATAAGTTCTGGATAATTTTATCCGCAAGATGTCCTAGAGTCCTGTCCGCAGGATGTTCCTCGTATAAAGTTATCCAGAGGTAAAGAAACTGTTCATTATAGAAAAAAACAAAAAAATCATTTTCTTGAAGCAAAACTCGATAAATTATATCGAATGAACATCAATTAATTAAAAAAATTCATTAAAATTAATTTAAAAGAAAATATGGATGACATAGTTCTGGAAATAGGACAATGAAACGTTACATTTTCGAAGATTAACCGATTTAGCAGCTTCGTAATTCACTCGCGAGATATTTACTGTGAAAATGTTTGCTCGATCGTTCACCGAGGTCCGCAGAGAGAGAGAGAGAGAGAGAGAGAGACGAGAGTACGGTGAGTCTAGAAGCGTGAAAATACGAGTAAATTCGTGCCCGCACACGTTGAAAACCGACGTTGGAGGTTTTTCAGGGAGGGTCACGAGATCGCGAGTACATTACATCGTACTATCGCAGGGTGTCGTGTACACGTGATTAAATCACGTTGAGGTTCTCCCGCCGGCTCGATGATATCGCCGAATTATTTTTGCGATTGAAAAACTCTCGTGAAATTGCACCACCGAATGCACCGCCTGTGATCCGTCGTTATAACCGAGAGAGGGGCCAAAAGGCTTTTCAACACCCTCACCCTTTTTTCCCCCTACGAACGAACAAAAACCACCTCCTCCAATTTATATTACTCGACTCTTTGACTTTTGGACTCTGAAGAAAAATGTGTTTAAAAAATTAACAAAATTGAAAATTGCACGAATTAATTAACGATTGAAATTGATCAGGGATTTTTATCGTCTCTGATGAATAATTGAATTTTTATAAAATTATTTATTATCATTGTTTTTATTTTGTAAGCGAGAGAAAGAGGAGCATTAAAAGTGGATGGTATGGGCATCGTCGATACACGAGATTCGAGCGCTCCGAATACTCTAGGAGCTTCGAGCAAAAGTCTTCTCCCCCCGTCTGAATGGCTCGGATGGCCCGGGTGGCTAAAATCGTTCCTGACCGATCAGGAATGCCCTGACATTTCGTGCTCAAAGTCCCGAGAGGTTCACGAGCTCTTTGTACGGTCGGTTCTCTGCCTTTGGTGTCCCGGTCGAGACCAAAGGCAGAATTTCGTCCCATCGATTTCTTCGACAAATTTTCCGAGCAACTCTAAACTTTATTTTTTATCATCTCTGTCTCTCCCTCTGTCTCTGTCTCTCTCTCTCGAGTTATGCCGTTGTTGTAAAGTCTCTTTAAAATACCACCATGTGACCCAAAAGTAAGCCGCGACATTTTTATTGTCCGCCCACAAATTTGACTTTACGAAGTTTACGAGAGAGGTGAGAGACTGAGAGAGAGAGAGAGAGAGAGAGAGAGAGAGAGAGAGAGAGTTGTCAAAACACGAACGACAGAGCCACAAAGCCCTCGACTGTTGAAACGATAAATCTTTTTCCTCGCAAATTGCCACCCTGCCACGTAATACATAAATATATTCGCTATAATTTTTTACGACGTCTCGCCGAGCATGTCTCGCAATTTGACGTACGCGTCGATAAGACGCACGCGGTTCGTACCATCGCCAAAGCTACGAACTACTTATTTTTTCTTTATTTATCATTACCAACGAAGGAAAAGCAAATTTACAATAACAATTCCCAAAGACTCGATTGATGAAAACAAAATCGATTATTCATTTTTTATTAAACTTGATAATTATCAAACATAATCATTATTGATGATAACATATTTCAATAAAAATTGAATAATTAATTAATCATGAGCGATCGATAGGCGATCGTTTTGGAATAATTTTATTGATTCGTGATTGATTTTAAATATCGACGAACCAATCGTTATTTTACAATTGTTATCGATAAGCGATTATTCCATGTTAATTATTTTCAATTATTATTAACATTATTCTGGCAATAATCATTCGAAATTTGACTCATCTCTGGTACACATACCTATATCTCGTGCCATACAGTCAAAGTATCAAAAGCACGAGTCTTCGGACGTCACGAAAGCTCCGCTAAATTTAGAGTCTTTCTACGCTGTGTGTTATGTGTTACGTCTATACATACATAGACACATACATACTTATTTATATGTGTATATGGAAGTACACACACGTAACGCATATATCGCGAGACCGGCGTCCGCGCTCCTTTTCCTACTCTCCTGACTCATCCGCCGTGACGACGGCTCTCTTTTTGACTTCCGCGTCGCTGTTCTCTATCCAACTCCGAGCATCCCAGATAGCCCAGATTTGTTTCTCATTAACGGCCCGTCGCAAAACTCGGCTTATAATTTTTTTATTACCTAGAATTTTTATTTTATTTTTTTATTTTTTATTCTTTTCTCCCTCTCGTGTCTCTCCGGAAAATTTTAGTAACATTAACATTGTTCCAATAGCTTTTTAATTTCTTTTTATTAGATTTTTATTTACAAATAATAAGTTAATTATTCGGTCGAAATGATAAAAATTAAATTTGCCATGTAAATTATAACGAGAGGTGACAATTTCTCCGATGAGAAGTCGCTAAATTCGTGTTCCCAGCAATCTCGTTTAAACGATGACGCGTGTCGCGTTGCTCGCGTGCATCACGTCGATTTCGTGATACTCGATCGCTCTCGTGTAACGCAATACACCGATTAGAAAATTAATTCAATTTCGCGATGATGAAATAGCTGAAAAATAATTAATGAGTTAATCGAGCTCTGATTTATCGGCACATGCGCATTACGCGTAACGAGAATAGATGTTTTTTTTTGTGACATTTTTTTTTCTCTGCAGTATTTTGTTTCTACAACGTCTCTTGAGAATTCCATCACTCGGAAAGTGATTAACGCATCTGTGAGCCGTCACGCTGGAACGCTTTGCCTGCGTTTCTCGAAAAAATCTCGCGTTTCACACTCGAATCTCGGATTTCCCAAACTCCACTGGGAATTTCGTATCTAACCCCCTCCCCCATTGGAAAAAAAATAAACACATCACTTTACGTGCTTTCGGAAAAAAAGGCGTCCGAGAGGACGCACGTGTGAGAGTTTCTCGTCGATGTCGGTCGTAGCTAAGAACTTATTTCGTCATTAGCGACCAAGAAAATTGGTCGTCCAAATTGTGTTTATTTTTCTTTGATAAAATGATACACGAGAATGGGATAAAACTTGGATTCAGCGTGTAGTGTAACAATTTTAAGTGACAGAGAAAAATAGTCCTGATGATAAAAAAAACAAGGAGATAACAATATTTTCGTAATCTCTGATTATTTTTCTTCTTAAACGTCGCCTCGGTACGGGAAGATAGATAATAATATTTACCTGGGTCTCGATATTGGGGATAACCTTCGATTTCAGCGTCCATCGAACATTTTTCAGGTAGTCGCAGGTAGACACCGAGAGAGACGAAAAAAAAGGAAAGGAACGAGGATGAGTTGCAAAGGGCGAGAGACTTTCGAATACGAGTATCTACGTATCCTTCCGCTATCTCTCGATGTATCTTGGGCGTCTGTTTCGTTTACTCTCGGGCGCCCCTGTGCGATTCACACGTACGGATATCGCGACGTCGCGTTCCCGTCTTCTATCGTTTATCCTCAAACACCATAATCGTCCGGCTAATCCATTCATAAATATTGATACAGCCAAGTATATAACCGATAAAAAAATATACTCGCGACATCGTTTACGAGCGGACGGGAAATCGAAAGAAAAATAAAAGTATCTAATTTTACCGCGTTAATTATCATAATTCGCGTGATCATTTTTATCTTAAAATTATTTATTAAATTGTTTCGATTCGAATGATTAACGTTATATAATATAATAATAATGATAATAATAATAATAATAATGATTGTTATTTTTGTTGTTTATTTCGTTAATCACTACGAATAAATATTTCTTTTTCCAAACTTTAATTCGATATGTGGACCTTGCTGTAAAATTGATGAAAATTTCGTCATTCGTTTCCCGCGGTATGTCCTCGTAACGAGAAAAATCGTGAAAATCCACGTGAGGTTTGTCTCTCGAAGAATTGGCAGAAATACGACTCTTACGACGAATAGAAAATCGTGACTCGTATAGTGGAATCTTTAAAATTAGATCGATATTAAAAATATCCTCGAGGGCACGTCCCTGCTTGTGTCGTGTGGCTTCCCCTCAACAGAGTGTTTGAGATTTGGTGCGAGGGAGAGGATCAGACATCGGCGCGTCTTCGAAACTTTAAGTGGAAAAAGACGAAGCTTTTTCCGTGGCAACGACGCGAATAATCGTCGCGATCATAAAAGTGGCGAGGAAGGGGTGGCAGCGAGAGGGTGCGAGGGGGAGAAAAAGAGAGAGAGAGAGAGAGCAAAAGAGCGAAACCGAACCAAAGAGAGGGACCAAAGAGTTCTATGACATAGTCGTCTTGGTCGATGATGCGAAAGAAGGAGAGAGGGAAAGAAAATGAACAGTGCGTAGAACACCCGGTAGCGTTCCCGTCCCCGATATATTCCGTGACTTCTGTGTGGCACAGCACAAAACTTTATATTTAGAAGTCCGCTTCATCGTAAACGAACCCTAATCGCCTCTTCTTTTTCTTCCTTCCTCTTCTTCTCCTTCGCTCTTGCCATCTTCATCTTCATTGTAGAACATTTCTAGCGTTACATCAGATCTTGCTTAAGGCCCTGAAGTGGCTAGTCATGACCTTGAAAGGTCTTTAACAGCAACGACCGAAATGCCTCGAATCGTTCACTAGACAATACTATTTCAATTTTAAAAAAAACACACTTTATACATTGAGACAATTGATTTTCATTATGCAGCATAATTGTAATTATAATTGTAAATTATCGTCTGCTTGTTTACATTTAATTTTTTCTTTAAATATTTTAATTTGTTTATTACTATTGTTTTTCTTTTCATTGCATCACTTCTCTTGCACGCTTCTTTATCTCTTATATTTCTATAAGACACTTACTTTTGCGCCTAGCCCGGATAATTGGATCCCTCTCGTAATTTTCACTCTCAATTTACGACTTCACACTTCACCTTCCTCGGCATCCTCCATCCCTTTCTCTTTACACGAAGTCGTCTCGTTTTATTTTTTCTGCAAATGTTCGCGCCTCCTTCGTCGGAGACGCACGAGACACTTCGCCTCGTTAGTGTGCAGTCGTTGCGCCATTCGAGTCGGACGAGAGTAGAAAAAGTGGCGGAAGATGGGAAGGGTGGAGGGGTAGAGGGGTGAAATGCGCGAAGTCGCGAAGAGAAGCGCGGCATCATTTATTCAAGCTCACTTGGATTGCGTTCTCGTCATTCATAAAACTCCTCCGAGTGGCGTCGAGACGAGCGCCTTCCTTTTCCCCCGTTCTTCGCACACGTCGCCGATCAGCTTCGCTCGAGAGAGAAAGGTTCACCGATTGAGAAAAAATATATATAGACAGAGAACAACAATCTCCGATGTTTCATCGACGATTGACTATCGATTTCATTATCTTTACAAGCGATAATTCCATTTATTATCAAATTAGATGTTTTTTTTTTTTTTTTTTTTTTAATAAAGTTTATTTTGGGGAAATAAATTCTGACAACGACTGGAATCATGGGAATAATAATAATCTTGCGTGCAAGAACGATTAATCGTATTTCAAGATTTGATAAAAATTACGATAATTAAAGGAAGGAATAATTTTTGGAAGTAATATTCGTTATTTGTCGTGGATGAAATACCGTTCCGGGAAAATAAGAACGTTATTAGTGAACGTTGCGATTGCTTGGACAATCGATCGAATAGCAATCCTCGATGATCGATGGAAGAGAATGAAACGAATTTGTATCGTTCGATAGCTGATCGATCCGCGTGCCTATTCGAGTTTAGCCGTCGCTATGCCGAGTTCTCATCCGTCTCGGCACTTGCGCGAGCTTCGTTACGCCCGTTACGCCGGAACGCCGTTGTCTTTGGACGTCTCTCGCGAGAGACATGCCGGACAATAATGGTCGAATAAGAAGTGAAGAGTGGAACGAAGAAACGGAGATAGAGAAACTTTTGGCTCGATGCCTGGTTCGCCCGCGGCGAACATTCGGTAGTACTGATCTCAGCTGCTTTCGGTTCCTGCTTGGTCTAGCCGATCATTCCGCGAGTTTACGGGCTCGAGGATGAGAGAGACGAAGGGAGAGAAAGGGACAGAGAGAGAGAGAGAGAGAGAGAGAGAGAGAGAGAGAGAGAGAGAGAGAGAGAGAAATAAACCCGGATTCCGGATCCGGAGGTCTCGCGTGATGGACGTTCGTGTCTAGACTGCGATATCCTTCGCTAAACCAGAAGCGACACCTCTGTTGAGGATTCCGCGATGCTATCGTCCAACACAAATTTTACCACGATCATCCTGCGAGATATCATTTTTTTTCTCGATATTTTCGCGATCAATTCGTTCGTAGGATTTATTTATTTATTCGATTATGAAATTTTGTCACGTTAATGAAAAATACAGTGACCGAGGTGAAAAGTTAAAAAGCAGGGACGAATATTGAATGAAAGTATATTTCGGTTCGTGAATCAGTTGGACCGAGACCGAGAGATCTGACAGAATTTTACGAGAGAGACCAAAGTTTGTTTCATAGTTAATTGTTCGTTCATGTAGAACGCGGTGCGTGCCGGGCTCGTTTCTCGGCTAAATTTTCCTGGCTTCGAATACCAATTAGAATCAATCTCGTGCCATTCCCGAGACGTTTCATCCTCCTTTCTCTCACAGCGCTCGTATAATAACCCACTCGAGTTTAGAATCGAGAATCTTCTCGATAGACGCGACAGTCGTGTCTTTCATATATATTTAGTACCGAGAGCCAAAAAGGGGGGAGCAATTGCCAAGAATCGAGGAGTCAATGCAACTTTTGGCGAGAGCTCGTTCTCTCGTGCTCTGTCATTGAAGCGACGAGAGATAAATTTATCTTCGATATTTTCTAAGCCGCTGCACTTTTTAATCCGGCACGGATTATTCATCGATCGATTCGATACAAAGTATCGCTCGTAAAGGGACCTAATGTTTCTTTCCGTCCACTTTCAAACCTCCATCTTTACCCTCGAAATACATTTTATCGTCGAGAAATATTTTTTACCCCAAGAATCTCTCGAGTAAAGTACAAAAGTGTATATCGCTTCTCAATGTACTACCCGCCGGCGCGTGTAATTTTTCGTCCTTGTTACAATTAGGCCGCGACGACGTATAGCCAGAGGGCAATAGTACGTATGTATAGGTACCCTCGCGCAATAGAGTCTGGTCGCGAAGGAACTCGTACGCGAGAAGGAAACCACTTGGCGTCGATGGGCTAACGAGCCGTGCAAACTCCCTCGCTCGTATCGAGAAGAATCGTCCACGTAGAACTTTTGCTGCTCCCGTTGGTGCTCCCGAGACAAGGAGGGAGAGAGAAAGAGCGATTTGCTCAATCCGTTAAAGATACAGAATCCTCCGAGCAGTTTATGCAAGTTAATTAGAACCGAGACACTAATCAAGCCCGATCTATACCTAAGAAACCGATCTCTATATATCTTTCTTATCTACTCGCGTATATGTGCACATCCTTACTTTTCCTGCCTCCTAGACTTTTCAAATTATAAAACATTATAATTAAATTTGACAAAATAATAATCAGTTCGTCATATGATTGCCATTTATCGGACGCGGATCATAGTCTTGATTTTTTAATAAAAAAAAAAAAGAATTTTGTTTCAGTGGAGTGCGATAACGATGATAATAGCAGAAACAGGTGCAGAGTATTATTATCGTCGCGTTGATAACATAGGATGGTTATTATGGTAAAAAGGAAGAAAATTGGCACTATATGTATTCACATTAGTGCAGACTATTTAGTCAATGCCCTCTCCTGCAAGTTACTCGTAGGAATGCGTAACCGTCGGTTTGTCGCGCTCTTTTTTGTCAGTCTCGTGCAGAGTGAGAGATGCGACCGAAGGGAAGGCGGGAATGACGACGTCGAGAACAACTAGAGGCAAAGGCTCCTGTAACTCGGTTTCTCCCTCTCTCTCTATCTTTTTCTCGTTCGCAGGAGCTCGACCGCGCAAAAGGGATGACGGAGGGAAGGGAGTCGTGGACAAAAAGTCCATTGAGAAACGAAGGAGCACCAGCATACGATGCGTTTCTGCTCTTCCCGTTCGGTGCAACATCGCCCGACCATCTGCGCAGCCTCGCGGCCCCCCCTGAGTGTCTTTGGTTTTTTTGTTGTTTTCTTTTTTTTTCGTATTATTTATTTGCCTTCCCTCGTGCACGCCGGTCCTTCCTCCTTCGCGAAGGAGATGTTATGATGCGCGCGCAAATTCACGGACCGCAAAGCACCGACCAGTATGAAACGGGATCCGGGTTTGCCGGTGTTCTTCTCGTTTTTTTTCTTTTTATATTTATTGTTTTTTCTTTCTCTCTGTCTCTCTGTCTCTCTTTCTCACATTGCGGCACTTCCACCGCGTTGTTTTATTTTTAAACTCTCGCGGTCACTAAACCTCCCGGTATTTGCGTGCGTTCAATTTTTGGCGCGAAATTGTTCAATCAATTTACCAACCCGAGAAACAATAATCATCATCGAGGCTAATTATTTCTTATCGTTATCATTCACATTAAGTATAATTAATGACGAATAATTGATAGCTAATCGACGAATGAATGATTAATAGGCAATTATCCGAATTAATCGATAACGATAGATATTATAATAATTGTTTAGCCCCAAGATGATTTAATCATTGGCAATCTCCGGTCCAAATGAATAACTTTTAAATCCTCGACACTGTCTTCTTCTACTTGGCTCGGGTCATGTAGACAAATAGATAGAGAGGTGCGCGTATGTGCACCGCACGCAAAAGCGTCTTGCGCATATATACATTATCTGGCAAGGGTCGCAGTTACTATTCTAGTTCGCGGTGTTGTTGTACTTTATAAGCGCGAGATGGTGGCGGTGTCGAGGTGGAGAAAGGGAAAGAGAGAGAGAGAGAGAGAGAGAGAAGGATAGGAGAGGCGAGAGAATAAGAAGAAGTAAAAGGGTTAGAAACGCTCGCTCGCGCGACGAGTACGTAATGCAGGTCGCGGTTATCCGCGCGACGATGCAAAAGGAACGAAACGGTCGCGACGGTCGGATGTGCACCAGCGATGCACCCGCCTTACAGTTGCTTGCTCCCTCTCTCTCTCTCTCTCTCTCTATCTATCTATCTATCTCTCTCCCTTTCCTATATATATAATCTTTTCTCGTCTTTCTTCGTGCTCACTTGGCGCGGCTACATACGCTAAACTTAGACGACGAGCTCTAGCTCTCTCGGTCCCAAACGACTCGACGCGTCGAACTTGGATCAACGTACGAGAGCGAAAAGTTGGCTGCTTTTACTCTCGAATTGCTATCGTTGATTTATATTAAAGAATTCTTCGTCACTTCTACATTTAGTGAAAAGTTTCAAAGTCATTTTTTACACTTTTTGATTGAGATAAATATTGATAAAGAATTATAAATATAATTGGAGGTTTGGACTGTTAAAAATTTTCTTTGACGTTTCAAAATTAAATGTACGAAAGTTACTCGATATAAATATGCTTCGCTTATATTTTCTATCGGTGTCTCGAACGCAAAGCCAGTTTTATCGTTGGATCCATTCATACACGACTATGGGCACTGTGGCTCGTCGGAAACTCCGAGGAAAGCTTCGATAAACTCACGAGAGTAGAACACAATTTTTTTCTTTCTTTTTTTTTTTTCATTTCGATTCTGTTTGAATTTCTAAACTGGAAAGTTATAAACATCACGCGCGACATACATCTCGATCGAATAAAATTGATTTGATCGAAATAACTTGATTTCGGATCGAATCACAAGTTGCTTTTTTCCAAAATAACGTTTTTTTAAACATTTGGTTTCTTTATCGATTTTAAAAAAATGTATACATTTCGTATGAATTAATTTTTGTCTCTGGTATCAAAACAGTCGTACTCGATTATCGAGCGCCGCTGGGCCGCATTCCAGAGCGCAACAGGTTGTCCGTGCTCCAGCAGCGAGGCTCACCATACGTGAGACCTCCAACAACTCTCTCGTATGTGTTGGTTTAGCTTTTCACCGTCTCTTCTCTCATAATTCCCTAATCGAAACTCAATTTTACGCGATAAGTTTTACAAATCTTGTCAACAATTACACCCCTCTCGTAAAAATAAGAGCCAAACATGGACGAAACTCTCGTTGCCGACGACCCAAAATTTTTTAATTTTATCCAATTCTAAGAGGAACCTTTTCAATTTACAACGTTTTTTTTACACACGAGCCATTCCTCGATAGTAATAATATGTAGGAATTCTTCACGTCCCTTACAAACACACAAACTTTTTACGTCGTGGCCTCGCGTGCATATAAAGATTTTTTTTAAAATTTCTTATACCTCCTCGCGCTCGACATTGAGACATACTTACATTCTACTTCTTACAGTATATTTATATCTTACTTTAATCATTTCCAGAGTTAGACAGATAATAAATTTTCTCACTTCCTAATCTATCCCTCCCTCGTTGTCTCGTAGTCGTCCTCCTCCTCACTTCGCCGCACGACTCCTATCGTTCGATCCGTCGTTGACGTTCACTATCGCGCAACTCTCATAGAGTTCTCTCATAATAGTCGTAACTCGATCTTCCGAGCTCAAAAATCCCACGTCGTCTCGAAAGGGACGCGCGAGAGAGAAAGAGAGTAGGTACGTTTTTTATCGTTCGACGCTATCCGAGCGGACTTATCGCGAGTTTATCTCCTCGCCTACGTTTCTCTCCTGTATCTTTTTATGTCGACACGTTTGAGAAAGAACGAAAGACGGAGAGGGAGACGTTGAATTCCAGAGTTACCGCGAGTGTCGTCACGCTGCACCCGAAAGAAAAGCAGTTGCACTTATGCCAAAGCCAACGTTGGTTTCTCGAGTTAGAGACCGAGGTGGAAAACCCTATGATTTATTCTCACTTGGGTCATGGAATTTACAAGTCTAATATCAAAGCTTACGATTTACAGCCTCTGCTTAAGAAACACACTTTCCGACACGGAGATAAGATCTTAAGACAACGTTGCAGTTTCCGATTGTTTCGGCTATGTTTTTTTTTATCTTCCCACACGTCCGTTTAAATCCGAATGCGTTTCAACAAGTTCTCTGAGAAAAATAAGCGTTATTTGTCAAAATTGATAAGAGCAAATTGCCTTATCGACCCTTCGATCGATCGTTATTAATTAATCTTTTATTTTTAAATTATTTTCGTAAATTATATAAATTTTTGGTTCGAAAATAATATTGGTAGAAAAACCGTGTACGGTTTTGAAATTCGTTGGAAAATTGGATCTATGAAACGAGGCGAGTTACTCGATTTTACTCCGGAAATCTCGACAAATATTACGAGCATTTCAATACCCTCGCCCCTTCTTAACTACGATATAAAAATAATAATTATTACCAGCTTTTGGCGACAACGTTACCTATGTTTGCCTTTCTTATTGCCGTTCTGAACGACGTCACCAACAGTCGCACACACTAACACACACACACACGCCAACCACATCTCGACTTTTTCTTTTTTCGTTTTTATCGTCAAGTTTTACGAAATTCCATTTCTCGCCCTCCGCTGCACTCCCGGGTAAATAAAGTCGCGCAGCTCTCCCTATCTTCTGTTGATACTGCAACACACGTGTTATGTATACATATGTATGTTTACTACATCGAGCGATATCAACACGAGAAACATTCACCTGGTGTATAAAACACGGGATGATTTTCATTTCCGGCGTAATTTCTCGCGACGCGATTCCCCAAATTTCTTCGATTTCAACTCGCTCGATCGATTCTCGATTTTAACGATACGAAAAATTTAAAGAAATTCTCGTATTTCGCTCTACGTAGATTCTTTTTTACTTCTTGCAACGAGCAGACTACGTTCGTCGAAGACTCGTTCGCTACTCTCGTTAGGAGCAATTATTACATGCTCGACGAGAGAAGACGTGTCAATTGGTACTAAAACAAGCTGGAGAGAGTTCGTTCATCAGCTAACATCGAGTAGCTTCTCCTTTCTCAAATATCGAGAGCGCATCTTCAACGTTCCAGTTGTATCGACAGTTTTTGCACAATATAAAACATCGTATTTAGAGAAAAATACACCCTCTCGTTTGAATTCGTCGGGATGATCGTTGCAAAAATTATTATCGTTACTGACGTTATCGTATGTATCGGGCGAATGGAAAATTGCATTATCGCGCACGTAAGAGACGTCGATGTACCGACGATGCGTTCGGATAACACGAGTGACGTTGTTTCAATATATATATATATATATACATGTTTGGAGATCTCGACGTTTTGCCGTCGAAAATATTATCGCCGAGACTCGCGTCTGTCATTCTTCTTCTATATACATGTGCAAATGCATCTCGTCGTCGTAAATAAATTCTTTACATGAGATGCTCATAGTGTGGAGTGCACAGTTCAGCGACTCTCGCGCTTTTCCTTCATGGTTTACGATATTTTTCTCTTTTATTTCCTCAAAAATAGCTGGGATTTTCTTATCAGTGAAGAAGGAAATGTCTAGCAACAGGATAATTTTAATTTAAAAATTTTTCTAATTCTTGTATATTTTTGTTCGTTTTGTTAACGAGATTGTTACAAAGAAATCAAATCGAAGCTCGTTATGGGCGAAAATCGAGAACACATTCGTTGTATTTTGTCGTTCTAACTCATTCGAATTTATCCTGGGACTGGTCTGACCACACAAGTTTCTTCACTCGTCTCTTTTCGTTTCTCTCTTTTTCTGGGTTCGTGCTGTTCTATCCGAAAGCATCTCTCGCGTAACCTGTCGCTCATATGTGAGATTTCGAACGGGCCAGGAACAGGTTTCAATGCTGAACGAGGAGGTATTTCGCCTTTATGGCTACACGTGTGCGTTTCTCCCGCGCATCCTCCTCCTCGTTTACTTCCAACTGCGCGGAAACTTTTTATATAAACGAGACTCTTCTCTATCCGGACAATGTGTGCAAAGCTATTCAAATGGGAGCCAAATTATTCGAACGAATCAAAATTAATTTGAATCGTATTAAATTCATTTAAATGCATCAAAATTAATTTCAATCGAATTTAATTTATCTGCATCGAACGACCGTTATTAAAGTTATTCAAGGAAATTTTATTCGAACGTAACGATCATGTTCTTTCCACATTGGACGATCGAAAGGCGAACGATTGTGTCTTGGCAATCGTTAATGTCCTTGATGATTGTGATACATCGCAGACTTATCGACATGTTCAACATGGTGCGATCTATCGCATTTGAATTCAATGGAATAATCAATAATCGATATCGCACAGTCTTCAACTTTTTATTGCCCGTGCTTTATAAGAAATGTCTCGACGATCGAAGATTATTTTTTCTAAGCTCGTTTCTCATTGTCTCGTTTTTTTCTTCGAGACTCGTAGAATCCATTGTTATTATTCGGGTAAATAAAAAATCAATGAAAATTTTATGCCACTGTTATTTAGAAAATTCGTTCAATCTGTGTCTTGTCAAAAAATGATTCTATTTTTTATCGTTCCAATATCAGCCATTTTTTTGTTATTATGATCGTGTCGAATTTCACGTTTCGGTCCATGTCAAACGCTTGTTTTTTTTTCCTCTCGTAACTTTCTTTTCTCGTTATTCGATCGTGTGTGATCTTTGGGCAAATTTTCTCATAGACCCATTAGTTTCAAGGGCTCTAAAGTTTCTCTGTCTAATGATTTTTGTTTTCTTTTTTTTCGGGAGATTAATCCCGGGCTACTCTCGCGTCTCGCAAGACGACTGAATTCCTCAAGGCCAATATTCTTTACTTGGCGACCTCGACGCTCCCACGGAATGTTCAACGTTTGATCGTAGCCGCTCAAATTTTCTAATACCAAAAACTCTCTCGAACTTCCAGGCTGTCTACCCATTTATTACCCATGACTCGGGAAAATAGCGTATGAAAAATTTACAAAACCAAAGTCACCAACTTCCTCTATCGAGTATTATAATGTTTAAAAAATAACCATAATAAACATTTATTTAAACGAAAATTGCAGATTCGAATTTGCACGTTGATTAGTTTTCTCTTCGTATAATTATCCTCTCAAAATTCATTAATCGAATCAAGCACTTCCGGTTTAGTATTTTCAGAATGAAGCCTCGAAGTATTAGGAGAATATAAACGTCTCTCGTAGCGTTGCCGAGCCTGATATATCTCTATACTTATATATATATACACATACGTACACGTATTTAACGTATAGGTAGAGGAGAAGGCCGCTATTATATCAGGAGTCTTCGAGGCCCGCTCGCCACACATGCACAAAACCGCCATTCAACTTGTTAGTTAAAAAGGTGACTGTCGGACTGAGCAAACTCGACACATACATATCCCCTATATCTCACCTACTGATCGAGCACGAGTCTATCAAATTCAAATACCTAAATTCATTTTAACTTTTCCCTATCACAATTCTCACATTTTTATTTCTCATTTTTACGCAACAGAAAAAACACTCAATATACCAGGGGTGTTAGTTGAAGTTTGCCGGTTTCACTGTCAGATGTCGCTAGCAATACGTATACATTTCTATGATTCGGCAAGTATGTCATTTTTTTCTATAAACATTACCCTTCAAAACTACACAAGTCACATTGGGCCAAAACAGTAGCGTCATAGTTGTTTACCTCAGTGAATATGTCGAGTTTCGTTCCAAGTAAATCGCATTTGCGGCATTCGTTGCTTTTCTTATTTCATCAAAAGAAAAAAGCAGCTGAAGCTCATCGATCGTTGATAGAAACTTACGGTGAACATGCTCCAGTGATTAGAACATGTGAGACATGGTTTCGTCAATTTAAAAGTGGAGATTTCGATTTGACAGACAATGAACATCCTGGTGCAGCGAAAAAGTTCCAAGACGAGGAATTGCAGGCGTTATTGGACGAAGACCCAACCCAATCGCAAGAAAAATTGTCACAGACACTAAATGTGACTCGAGGAGCTATTTCCCATCGTTTAAAAGCCATGGGAAAGATCCAGAAGTATGGAAAATGGGTGCCACACCAACTGAACGATAGACAAATGGAAAATCGAAAAACCGTTTGTGAAATGATGCTTCAACGGTTCGATAGAAAGTCTTTTTTGCATCGAATTGTCACGGGGGACGAAAAATGGATTTATTTTGAGAACCCGAAGCGAAAAAAATCATGGCTTTCACGTGGTGAAGCCAGTAAGACAATGCTCTGTGTTTGGTGGGACCAGTGTGGTGTGGTGTACCACGAGTTATTAAGACCTGGTGAAACGGTGAATACGGATCGCTACAGACAACAAATGATCAATTTGAATCATGCGTTGATCGAAAAACGGCCGGAATGGGCCCGCAGACATGGCAAAGTTATCTTGCAACATGACAACGCGCCGTCTCATACCGCTAAACTGGTGAAGGAAACATTAAAATCACTTAATTGGGAAATATTATCACACCCGCCGTACTCTCCAGACCTCGCCCCGTCCGACTATCACCTTTTCGCATCGATGGGACACTCACTTGCAGAGCAGCGCTTCGCTAATTTTCAACAAGTCGAAAAATGGCTCGTCGAAGGGTTTGGCTCGAAAGAGAAAAAGTTTTTTGGGAATGGTATCCATAATTTGCCTAAAAGATGGGCGAAGTGTGTAGAATCCAATGGCCAATATTTTGAATATAGAAATTTTGAGATTCCCTGAAAATTAAATGTTTTCTTTATCGAAAAAAACCGGCAAATTTCAACTAACACCCCTGGTATAAATTTCGTGTTTCTTGATAAAAACAAAAAATCATCTATATGTTACCTACCGTAAGCTCGCGTGACCTAAAAATAAATAAGTGTTACGGACACCGGTGTTTTTACAGATACGAGTCTTGCGGTCTCCCATAACGATCGTGTCGTTAAATTATACGTGCTCAAACGAATGTTCTGTCAAAGACCTTCGTACTCTAGTCCGACACTCGTTGTACACTGTACACTTTGTTGTTTCACTATAGACGAGCGCGTGAACAAAAATTTCAACAATTTAAAGAGATATAGTACAGTTAGCCTTTCCTTCATAAAATACACCAATTCTTTTTGTTACACGGAATTATCATCTTTCTCTATTGTATTTTCTTTTTTTTTAACTCATTTCTCAATTCAGAAGGGAGATTGTAGTTTAGGGAGAGGGGGCGGGCACGAGGGGATAGCCGGTGAACGAATACCGAGTGTGTTAGTATTCTCGAGTGACGTGGATTCGTAATAACGCGTCGTCTGCGTCGGCTACTAAATTCAAATGAATATACGATCCGGCGACAACCGGTGTTCTCCGATAAGATAAAGGGATATTCTACGTTGAAGACATTGCCGAGTCTCCGGGGCACGTCGCGAGCTGAAACAGACATTGGTACGTCAAAAAAGTGCTGCGTAATAAGACGGAGTTAAAAATTCTGCGACCGTTGCACACACACACACACACACACACGCGCGAACATACTAATATACATTTAGATATTCTAAAGTCTGTGAGGTAAAACATTTGATTTAATTCGCGCTACAATCTTCAGAAATAATGGTAGAAATGGCGAAGGACGTTTTTAAATTCTATTTTTTTTCCTCTTTCGTACAATCCTCTTGAAATTTTAATACTCGCAATGTCTCAGACGACAGTGCGTGAAAGTGGTAAAAAAAAATTGTTTCGCACTTGCAATCAGACGTTGGTAAGCGCCGACGAAACCCGATAAGGCCTCTTCTGCTCGATCGATACTCGGTTAATGACCTCTCACTACACACGCACACAGATTCTCTTCCTCTTTCTCTCTCGCTCTCTCCTTCTCGTAACGTTTGCTCCATATATGTCTCCAAAAGAATTTCGAATGTTGGACGCGCCGTTTAGGCTTGCGCGAATGATTAAATTCGTCATATATAAATATACGTGTATTTTTTATAAGCACTTTTGCGAATTAGACGAACAATAATATTTTCACTCGAAAGCTGAGAATGTTGCACAGGAGAATGAATTTTTGTATAGATAATTTATCACAATTATATTTACAATTGTCTTTGAAAAATCAATCAAATATTCTTATCATTCGAATCGATTAGTTCGATCGAAATCAATACGGGAAATCGTCGATCGATCTTAAACATTTGACCAAATTGATAATCGATTTTTTGTATCGTATCTCTGCAGAGATGGTAGAGTCCACGGACGAGTGATAGCGAGAGAACGTAATTGAGATACACGGAAAGTTGGGAGAGCTTGATCGCAAGTTTACTTACGCAATCACGTATTTTAGAGTTTAAGTTGTAACCACGATAAAAGACTCTCGCACAAGAGCCTTTTTGCTACCGACTTTTTTGTCTCGACTCGCAGATTCCACAATCTTTATCACTCCGCTTATACTTCTTGCTGTCGAGGTAAAGTTTTTTGGAACAAAAAAATTCCCCTCTCGAAAATTCCTTCGATCAATTTTCATTATTATTTTTTAAATCGTGACATTTTGAACCGGACGGATCCTGAATAATACACGAATCCTGTTATTGAGGATCGGGTCAACAAGTTCGATATTATAAATATTAGTTCGTGTAACACGAATCTATACGCATCTTAAAGTAGGGACCAAAGAGGACCTTTGCCACTTTGAAAAAGTTTGAACCGGCGAGCGTTGTGTTACACGCTCTTATTTAACCTCGACGCATAAATAAGATAGGAATCGAGGATAAGCTCGTCGTCGATTGCCGCACGGATGTAACGAATCGTTCGTGGCGAAGCTTCGTCGCGCTCTTTCTTCCTCATTATCCCAATAATATTATTCCGAGGGTTTCTCAGGAGACCTCAAAAAGCGACCCATGATAAACTGTGAGCGTGTCGTTTATCTTTTCACTATACTCCATATATATTTATATAAAATGCGGAGGCGAGTCTCAAATAATGCCACTGGATACAAAAATTTTACATCGCTCGAACTCGGTCGCGAAGCGTTACGAAAAGAAAAATAAATCTTTTTAAAGAATCCCTCGTTCGAGAATGTTTCCCTCTTGGCACTAAAACGCCATTAAATTATGTTGCTTGATTAATTTCAAGGTCAATTTATTACGACGAGAGCTTGAAAATGTTGGTTCGAGAAAAAACTGGTTAGAAAATTTTTCCATTGGCTGTTAATTTTTATTTTCCTTCTTTTATTCGTTTCTCATCACTTTTCCGAAAGGGGAAGCAATTTAGGAAGGCAAAACGACAATCGAGGGAGAGTCACGAGTGTCATTATCCGACACATGTCGTCGGAAAGGGTTGTGTCTTATTCGGAACATCTGTTAACCGACCATCGGACAGATTTTCTTCGAGAGTCTCGTAGTTCTTGAAACGTTGCAAAAGATGAAAAATTCTCAAATAAAAGTTTTCACTCATTTTATCATTTTATTATTATTTTGAAATTAATAACGACGTTTATTTTTCATATAATAAATACAAATAAGACGCTTTTAAATAACCGTGTCTCAAATATTCGAACACTTTTATCTATTGCAAAAAAAAAAAATAATTAAATCGTGAAAAACACGTTATAATTAATACTTGACCTATAATCATCGATTAAAAAAAAATGGCGTTGCGGGGATGAAATCGTCTTTTTTCGTGTCTTCGTGTTCTTACTCTCAAAGCGCGGGAGGTCACTAGGCGCATACACACACGTGATATTGCGAACTCTCACGACGAAAGAGAGAGAAAGAGAGTCTCGTATAGGAAGTTACGAAGTAGCGCGAGAACGGAGGAGTGTAATTGCCGGAACACACGATCGTACAGTCGTATAACGTTCGTCCCTTCTCCTTCTCTTTTTCCCTATCTATATATACCTCGTTTTATCTCACAAACACATGTCAACGTATATCCTCACGTTTTAATAAATAACTGCATAAATTCTATACTTTTGACAATATTCTACAATTTAATGCACATCCCTTTTTCATAAAGTAAACAAACAAAAAATGCTCAAAATTATACAGCAAAAATTCATCGATTATCAATATCGATCTTCGATCATAGAAATTTGATCGAATACATTTGTCGATCCATCGATAGTAAAAAAAAAAAAAATATCAGCAGTGCCCTCTATATCTCATTTCTCATCCGGCACTCTCGTGACAGACGTTATCCGCGACAATCGTTCCACTGGCCGATTACTTTAACTCGGCGGTTCCGTTTGGCGTCTGTTAGCCTCGCGAACGCGTAATATATATACGTACGTGTGTAATCCTAACTTATAAAAGTACGCGCATTCACATACACACATACTTATTATACGCATGCGCCGGCCAAGGATTAACGGAGGATCTCGGGTACGAGTACGATCGGAGTACAAGTGTGATAGTCTATCTGTACGATCCGTAGGTAAAGCTAAAGAAGGAGAGAGAGAGAGAGAGAGTAAGACGAATCGAGGGAGGATCGACGATAATTAAATACCAAGAGCACGAGGTGGTCGACAGATCGAACGGTTTCGATTATTCATAGCCGATAAGCTTTACACCTGCTCGCCATCGCTCACACATACACACACCCGAGCAACATATTTATCGAACGAAACCAATGGCGTCTGCGAGATTTTCTCGATGACCCAGTGCACGATTTCATAATATCGATTATATCTCCTATCCAAGAGAATAAAAATGACCTCCATCGTTCCGATAAATTCTCATTCAAGTTTCCTTCGGATAAATTAAAAAAAAAACATCGATACGATATAAAATCATTGGAGTTAATATTCTTCGATAATTGCATTTGTATAAAATCGAAATAAGAATAAATAAATATCAAAAACAATTATTTTCATTGAGAACTTTCGATCGCCTTTGCACGTGGGGATTATCACATTACAGTTGTTTTTTTTTTCATTCTCGAACTCGGATTACGCTTCGGTCACAAGCAGGCTGTTTCGATCAGATCCAAGGTCCGATATTCTCTACTCGCGCATATTGTTCACATACATACCGTACACGTTGTATCTCACGTACGTATTAACACGACAATAATATATATATATATGTTTATATAATGCTGAATCGGGCTAGGAAGCAGGCGTACATGCCGCAGGTAGTTTATATTCCCCGGAGAAGCGCCATGGCCTAACGTAGAAAACAAGTGGCTTCCGCTCTCGTGCGGTTCTCTCGTGGGCGTACACTTCATTCATAAAACGCACTCTCCGGCGCACGCGGGGATCGAACCGGTGGCCCCCACGGGGCACTCTCCTCCCATCTTTGTACATCGCGTAGTACGTGTACTATATAGCTTATACGCTATATAACCGACGTCTGCGTTCTACTATAATGCCATAAACGTATACATGCGTTTATACGTATATATTAGTCCACTTTGGCGCACGTTGCGTGTAGCGTGTGTAACCGACACGTTGTGGATGGTGCATCTTGCGCAAGGACACTGTCGAGAAGAGGATGCTCGATGAGATGGGAGAGATAGAAAAATGCATCGGGGATTAAAACGACGAAACGGTTGCGTCTATCGTGTGGAATCTAGGAAGTCGATCGATATCCCGGAGAGATATTCAATCGATTAAATTAAAATTAAATTAATCGAAATTTATGCTGTTATGTAATAGCTTTAAAAAAATCGTCGATAGAAACAAAATAACGACAGAGTGGACAATATCGTCGTGAATCTTTTCCAACTTTATCGTTACGTTTCCTCGTCTCGATAAAATGGCGATAGATACACGCGCGAGCGTAGAATAAAATTGCTCGTAGAATAGCTTCAATTTAATTCGCAATTGAGGATGCAACGTACCGATAATTGACCATTACGGAAGTCTACATTGTTCTCTCTATCTCTTTTTCTCTCTGTCTCGCTCTCTCTCTTCCTCCCTCCTCTCTCTCTCTCTCTCTCTCTCTCTTCACCGTACGTAATATCAAGCGTAATTTTCATATTCATATTTTATAGCCGCCCTGAGAGCTTTGCTTCGAGAGACTCTCGAGTTCTCATTACATATGTTTGATGCATGTCCAATGTTTTTCTCGGCAAGCTCGATGAGTATTGAAATATTAATATCGCAATTCGCTCGATAATTTAAAGATGCATTAGTGCATATATATATATGGGGCAAAAATAAACTATCGAGGAAGTATATATCGTTCTTTATTCATCGATCACGTTTTGATAAAGAATTCTCTTTTGCTCTTCTCTATATGATTTTTTTGAGACCGGTAGCATATATTTATTTTCCTATATATTATATATTATGTATATGTTTATAGAAAAAGATTTCTCATGGTGAAATCGCGTCGTACGAGCCTTGAAGTTCGAAGGTGGCCATTATACACGAGAGCTCGAGAACGAAGGATGATACTTTTGCTACGTGAGGTTGACGTTTGTAATTAAATCTATAACGACGAACGAAGATGAAACAACCGCGACACGACGATGACAAACCACGTACGTGACATTACGCAATAATACTATTATCGTGGTACGTACAATCGGCGAATTACAAACTCGAAATAGGAAAGATTTTGTTGCAAGGCGCGTTTGCCTTAAGCATAAATTTTCACATATTTTAGAAACAACGGACGAGAGAGTGAAACGATGAAAAAGAGTCGTGTGAGACGAGAGAGAGAGAGGAGACTAATCGCCGGGGCTGATGTGTGTTATGTAATCGCAAGTTGCACAACCTTCTTCGAGTCTTGCCCTCTCCCTCTCCCTCTCTCTCTTGTCTTCCACTCGTAACAATTTCCATCCCTCTTCCGCTCGTTCGACTCTATAATATCCCTTCTTAGTTACTCTAGTCACAACAGTACTCTCGCTCGCTCTCTCGTTATCGAAACCCGAGCGAGCGAACGAAATAGCCCACAAATAATAGATACGCAATACCGATTGCCATGTGGGTCCGAAAAAATCGACCTCACGCTACACATATCTACAACAAGCGTTGCTGACCAAGGATCTCGCGATATTTCAAACATTTCGTACTGAAAATACACACACAACCAACTTGCCTTCTCCCTTTTTCCCAGTGAAAATGAAACGAATACGTTTTGTTTGTTTGTTATTTGGATTTTTGTTTGTTCTATTTTTTTTTTTTTTTTTTGAAAAAATTCCTTCTTAAGTTAGATCGTTGACTTGGTCAGCTTTGGAAAATCGTGTTGTCGTAGTCTCTCGTTTGCGGCACAAGCACGTGGTCTATATGCGCGACGCGGACGTTCTATCGATCCCTCGGAATCGCGATGCGCGCTTTCCACCCCTCCGACACCGCCCCATCCGCTCTGCACCAGCATAGTAGCATAGTGAAGCTAATACGTACCCAGAGAGAACGAGACACGGAGAGGTGGATTGCATACCACGCGGCTCTCGACGGTCTCCGCGCGCTCGTCGGGCTAAATCGGTCGATGCACTCTCGTCCACTTGCACCTATAGTCTTTCCCATCTACCCTTCCTCGCCCGTACTCTTTTTATCGGTTAAACGAACTACGATATGCAAAATTTCGTTACTCTCTTCATCGGTTCCATATCACGATTACATCACGACATTTTCTTGAAAAACAAAAAGCAGATATATATTCTTGCAATTATTTTCGAAAAATTTACAAATTTTTTCATTTCGAAAGTTTAATTTGCGTTTACGAAAAATCTTGGTTTACGAAGTTACGAAGATTCTTGGTTTTTCTTCTTCTTCGTATTGTATACTTTAGATATTTTATGACTGCGTCAAAACTCGCTTGAGGATATAAAGTTTGCAACGTAAACTCGGGCGAATGCGTCATCATCGGGTTGATCGACGAGGTAGGAACGTCTTGTTGGAATAATGTACAAATCCTCGCGTTCTTCTTATTCACAATGCAGCAATAATTTCGATGTATCGCCAGTTGTATAACGAAGGTGCGAGAAAACTCGAAGAGGTCAGCCACGAGGTCGAAAAATGTGTGAGCTTACTTGAGCGCCAAGTAACGCAGTCGCGTCAGCAGAAAGAAAAAAAAAAGAAAATGTTAACACCGTTGACCCGCATTGCCCCGTACAAGATGCAGGAGAATACAGACGCGTTTCCTTGTTTTTCGCTCGTGTATTATCGTGTAGTTGTTATTATTATTATTATACAATTTTTACATTATCGTTATTACTGTTATTATGCAAGTATTGATTTATATTTATTTATGTATATAGGTATCGACACTTTTTTGTTTGTATTGGCTGCTGATAATCGTTGATCGATTCGCACGTTCTCTGCATCTCTCTCGTACATGACTATGTGCATATTTATCGGAGTGCGACGCTTCGCAATCGCGAAAACATGCGCACAAGACAGAGAGAGAGAGAGAGGGAGAGAATCCGTCTATCGCTCAAACCCTCGCAGACTTTAATTGACGATGTTCTTTGGCGTATCGACTGGCGCCTCTCTGCCTCTTCCAACTGTTTATCCTGATAATCACGCGTTGTCCACGTGACCCGTTGCAATTATACATTATGATTACAACCGCGAAAGAATAATTAATAATACTCTTGTACGATTTTCGCAAACAATGTGACGCGTGCTGCAATAAAAACGCAAATTTTTGGCAATTGCATCGTGACGTTTACTCTCGGCTGTTGTAGAAGAATGGGACGTTATATATAGCACAGAGAAATAAAAATAAACTGCAAATACAATTGTAAAGAACAGTGAGATAGAAGTTTTCTGTCTTGGTGCAAAAAGAAAAGCTACTGAAAGAAAGAAAAAAGTAAAAGGGAGATAAAAGAGAGAAAAAATGTTGCCCAGTAGACTTTAGTGGATTAAAGAAAGTCGGAATTTCGCGCGGTTGCAAATTTAGGCACGTTGGAACTTCGAGCAATCCCACACTACTGCCCCGGTGGTGAAAATAGTGACGGGATGAGAACAAGAGGAGAAAGCGAACGGAGAGAATCGCGAGCGAATAAAAAAAAAGACGTGGAAAAGTCCGCGAAATGAGAAAATAAAGAAATAGTCAACGTGAGTACGACGTGGAATACTCGCGAACGCAACAAACAAGGGAGGATAGAGAATTTGGCAGTGAGCCTGACGATGTAAAGCGGAGAGATTGAACCAGGAATACAGGAAGGCAAATTTGTGTGACCAATTTGTCGAAAACATCGAAATTGTTATCGCGTTTCTGCGACAACTTGGAATAACCAACATTGCCACAATAAACGCGATACAGAAAAATTGGCGATCGACCAGATTCTCGAATAATACAAAATTCATCGATAATACGTGACAGCGATAATTCCAACATTATCCATTATCGATACGATATCTTTCGCCCCGAATTATCTTGATCGATTTCACGTGACGATATTAATAAGAAATTTCGCCCGATTGTGCCAATATTTTCACTCGATGACGTACAAATCTCTTGATTTCGAAGTTTTGTTCGTGGAATTTCATTCATTTGGAATTAGTAACCTGGAGGCTACAGGATAAATGTTTGAAAGGAGAAAATAAATAATTGGATAGATATTTAAACTTTTCTTTACGATTTATGATTTTTGTCCATTCGTAGATTCGGAACAGTCGGTCGTAATTTATATACTAATCAGGCAAGGCATATTAAATATACATATATGTATTGGTAGTCATAACTGTACGCAACGATGAACACGGTTACGAAGAGTGTAAGCGTGTGTCCGAGGTCGCTAGTTAAGACCGAGGACGCTCTGCGGAAGCTCGCGTAGCGAGATCACCACGAGAATACAGAGCGAGATAGAGAATGAGGTTGGCCAAATGTGACCGGAAAGAGATCCGAAGAGTTTTGTTTTCAAAGGCCGGGGAGATAGGACGGAAAACGCGTGTGTGGTTTGCGGCGTCATCGTAACACGAAAACTCATTTCTGAGCCACGTGGTCTCTCTGTCCTCGCGAGAACGCTTGATATTGCGGTATTTCGTATAACTAACGATGAGAAAAGCAAAAAGTCCATTAAATTTCTTGTTACATGGATGGAAATATGTCCATCTTGTTACATAGATGGGGAAATATACAGTTGGTCACTAAAATATTTGGACACTGGCATAGAGTTGCTCATTCTCTTTTTCATTTATATTCAATGTTCGAAGGACCAGAAAATTTATGAATGATATATTAGAACATGCTTTTTAGGTAAACCCGTAAAAAGAATTGTATTCTACGTACAAATGTTTAAATAGGGAGAGGGAATCGAAGAAAACGCGAATTTGTATGTCATAAAAATATTCAGACACCGTTGGTACACCGTTAATAAACGAGTACCAGCACAATTTTCACGAATATAACTCTTAAGATCGAATATTCAACAGATTCGTTTCGAATCTGCTGAGAAATGGGACAGAAAAGCCAAATCGGAAGACGGCAAAATCTTAGCGAGCACTTACAGATCTATCGAAAAGGAGTAAAAGTATTATTGCAGATATAATAAAAAGACATAGGAACGAAGATGGAATTGATTTGATCCACGAGAGTGAACGCCCGGGAGTTTTGAATATTCGTGATCGACGTGATATTATATAAGACAAAGTAAAAAAGAACCGAAGATAAAGTTTCCAAAATTGGCCACGTTGCTTGGAAAGAACAGAGTATCACTGTAAACCCAGAAAAATTGCGAAAAGTGTTGCGCGAAAAAGTCGCACATTAGCGTTATTAACGCAGAAAATAGAAGGAAAATGCTAAACTATGCAAACGATTATATTTCTAAAAAAAAATTAGAAGAGTAACGGTGGAGAAGACAAAAAGAAAATTGTAATCCAAAACATTTGAAACCCACTGCGAAACACAGTGGTGGTTCGGTAATCATTAGGGGTGTATTTCGTCGCACGGAGTGGGTCAATTAGTATTTATAGAGGCTATTCTGGATAAGTGTAAATGACCAAGCGTTTAAAAAAAGTGCTGCTAAAATGGGGACTGGGCAAGGTTTGAAATTTAACCGAGACAACGATCCGAAGCACAAAATACGGATTTTTCACGAATATTCAATGTATAAATGTGCTAATGTTATGCACCCACCTTTACAACCCATCGTTGGGTTTGAATCCTATTGAAAATTTGTGGGACCAACTCAACCGACAAATTTGGAAAACCCCCATAACAATGAAGGCAGAGTTGAAAGAAACGGATTTGGAGGCGTCGAGTCGTATTAGCATGGATTATTTAAAAAATATATTATTTCAAACCGGCCAACCCGTTTAGACCATGTTGTGCAAGAGAAAGGATACCTGACGAAATATTACTCTTAAGGTAAATTAATTTATTTACAAGTTATTATTTAAATCATCTTACGTAGGGAATAATTATTTTATTCGTTCATGTTACCTGAAAAGTATGTTTTAATACATCATACCATAATTTTCTGGGCCTTGGAACATTTAGTTGAAATGGGGAACGGAAAGAGCATCTCTATTCTGGTGTCCGAGTATTTTTGTGACCGACTGTATATGTATTTCATTTAAAATATGTATACGTAAAGTTCAAATTGGCGCTCGAGTTAAAAAAAAATGGCGGACCGAGGGCTCGTTCGTTTGATCAGCGCACGTTGAGGCGCGACGAGCCCGCCACTAGCGTCCTATGTTACGTCGCCCAAGAGTAGAGCAGGCTAAAGCCCAGGCAGGCAGCTCGGTGTGCGAGAGAGATGGCTGAGAAAACCGGCACACAGCTGTCGTAGGATACGTTTTCCCGCCAACTGTTAATGGCGTTTATACCAGCATCATCTCGGAAGAGGGGATTGCTCAGTTAGCCCGCGTAGTCGAACGAGGAGCGGTGTATAGTAGTATTATAACCCAAGAGTCGCGAAACGGCGGATTTGACTTGAGTGAGAGAAAGAAAGAGATCGGGAGAGAGTGAACAAACGAAGGCAGAGGGAGAGAGAGAGCGAATGATCGTAGGTGGGGAGAGAGAGAGAGAGTGAGACAGAGCGACGACAAGCGTCTGCGCGCCGGCGACTATCCCCATCCGTGCGTCGCCACTACTGTCAAGCCGGCGGTGGCATGTCGCTTGACGCTCTCAGTCGTGATCTGGCGTCCAAGCGGGACGGATGATTTTACGGATGATGAGAAAGTCGTTCGAGCGTATAGACACAGAGACACGCACACACGCTACACGGCTTCGATTATACACGAAACGTGATTGACAATTCTTACGTCGAATCGCGTGTATCGAAATATCGGTATCTCGTGATAAAAGTAATCGATAATCTTTTCTTAAAGAAAGCTACGATAAAGTGACAAAAAAAAGAACGCTACTTGTGACCCAAGAAAGACTGTGTGGAGGAACAAGCGTCAAATGCAGTGGAATTGGAACTTGGCGGGTAAGACGCCGACTGCGACGTCCCCGATAATCGCGATCAACGAAGCACCAAGGCAGAAAAGTTTATCGTTCAAGCAGCGTGCGACGACAACGACATTACGTACCGTGCAGCGTGACTCGTTGAATTGTTGCTGCGCAAGGAACAGCCACTTGTTCGGTGCTTGAAGATAGAACAAGGAAAACAAACGAGGAAATAAAAATAATTCAAAGTGCCGATGGTGCGCATCGCGGAAGTTTTGTAGTGAAACGACCAAGTCGAATGATATACGATATATCTAAACATAAAATTGAAAAGAGAAAAAAAACGGATCTCGAAGCGATCCGAAAGCAGCAGCGCCACGAGCGGTGTGACAGCCGACCGGAAGTGACCGAGAGCGCAGCCGTACCGAGCTCTCCTCGTGTGCCACGAGGTCTTTGAGTTTACGAAAAGAAATATTCGTCAACGCAATTCTCGATTGTGTGCATTCGGGATCGAGTGATACATCGTGATACGAGAAACTAAATCGCGTTTCAAAGAATTACGAGAGAAAAGAAAAAACGGAAAGGAAAAGTATAGAAAGAGGAACGCGGAACGGAACTGTGTAAAACGAAGGGACTGAGAGGAAAAAGAATGTTGCCACCGGCAGCGATGCATCTCGAGCAAAGAATGAACGGTGACAGCAGAACTAGCATGGAACAGCATCATCATCATCATCATCATCATCATTCGCATCATTTGGAACATCGTGGCTCGCCCAATGTCAATGGCAGCAGAGACAATCATTTTCCTCACAGAACGGCCGTCTTGTCGCCAGGTAGGTGAAAGCTTATATATACATAAAAGTAAAATAAAAATATATACGTATGGACGAGCAACTACGTTGAACCACGATCAACCACCGGCGTACAACGGGGCGGAAGAGGTGCGCGGTTCTGCGGAGAGGACTGAATGGGAGAGCGAAGCATCCGCAAGAGCCTCAAATTTTACCCGCCAGCTGTCATACCGTCGTCTCTCTTTTATTCTCCTCTATTTTTATTCTCTCTCGTCTTCTCCCTCGTACACTGTAATTTCTGAATATATGTCTCTTTGCGTTGCGCACATTTTTTTTCAGCTGACGTTTCAAGGTTTGTAAAATAAACCACACGGCACACGAAATATTCAAACGCGATATATTTTGTCCGACGCTTATATTTTTTTTTATCACGTTTACAGATTTACAATAGACAATACGCGTTACCCAAATTTTCTTATTAACTCTCGAATTCTTTTTTATAGAGCTATTATACTGGTTTATCTAAATGAATATATTTGATATTTTTCTAATTTGACAACGAATATTTCAAGAGTCATTAGCAAATTTGATATAATTTCGCTAAATCAAATTTTCACCTTTTATAAAGAATTTTTGGACGAATATATTTCTGAAAATTGTCTTTTCGTTGTTCAACCTTCCAAAATAATTTATTTCAATTTGAACAAATTGAAGATCGATCGATTTATGCGAGCGTCGAAGTCGCACGAGTTCTCGGTAGTTGTTCGTGAATATCGTTGTAAATTCCGCGCGTGTAGAATAATGTAACGCTCGTTTTATGTCGTCGTCGTTGTCGTCGTCGTCGTGGTCGTATGGTAAAAACTCTTCGGCAATGCGAACTTCGTACCCTATCTAACGGCCAGTCTCGTGCACGCCACTGGCGTCTCCTCGCAGCGATTTATACCCGCCGTCCCGTCAATTTTCGCGTCAACATACTTCACGCGTCAAACTTTCCATCGGCGAGAGGGAAATTCATACCCGACAACGAGTAATACCTCCCTGTCAAAACTTTCCTATTTTCTGTTCGTTCCACTTTATTTAAAAGTAATATATTTCAAAAAAATTACCATTATTTTTGCCTTTTAATACGAATAACTTTTAAATATAACGTAATTTTTAAAATTGACAAAATGAACGCGTTATATTTGTTATCCAAGTCCCGAAATTTGTCAATGTTAAAATTGTCAAGTTGGATGAGTCTGGAGCTTTTCTTTCATTAAGTTCGTGTTGGATATATTGGAAAAGTCGAAGCAGTTACATGTGCGACGTTCACGCGGGAGAGTCAGCGACAGCGGTATAACCGGTTGTCTCACTGGTATTATATAGAAACCAGCGTCCTCCCTGGTCAGCTGTCAGACGTACTTGCTTTCCTGCTGCTGCTGTTGCTGCTGCTGCTGGTGCGCTCTCTTAGTGAGCGCAAAGTCGAAGGTTTCTGGGGAAACTCTCGCCATTTGCTTCACTAAATAAATATGCATTTAAATATCATCCAAACGCCATACATAAAGAATTATTCTTCAGGATTACATCGATATTATTTACAATCCGATCTGAAATTTTGGTAACCGCGGATTTAATGCAAAACAATTTTCAAGATAATTCAAAAACAGTCTGTGAAGATTTCTTTAAAAAGTCGTTATAACGAATACGTCCAAATTTTCAAAGTAAAGATAAAAATACTGCGTAAACAATTAATGAAAAGTCAAATAATTGAATTTCCCGCCAGACGAATTTTTATTTTCGTCCAGTTTTACTTTGCTTCAAGGACCTTGGACGGATTGGTTCTCGCGTTTGAAATATATCGATATATACTCGCGCGTGTACAAAAGATCCTTGTCAATGATAAAGCGAGATAGATAAAACAGGGAAGCTTGAGTTGATCGATATTCCCGGCGTGAAACAACCGTCGAAATTCTCAAACCGGTCTCCGCACTTCCCCAATGACGTGCGTATAAGCCTCGTCTCGATCCTCAATACCCGAGAGACGCGAAATTCTCCAAAGATGCGACATCAAATTTAAAGATCCTCCAGAGAGAGAGAGAGAGAGAGAGAGAGAGAGAGAGAGAGAGAGAGAGAAACGTGCTTAAATAATTCCGATAAATAATATCGGAATTAATTTAACTTTGGTCCATTGGTAAAATTCCAGTTTCAATTATCGTCGAATGTTCCACGAATATGCTGCGAATAAATTTTCCTCGCCATGAACTTTGAATGGTTGGTGGTATAAGCTCTTGGACCAAAGAGTGTGCGTGTGTTCGCCCTGAATGTATTCGTGTGTCTTCATCTTCATCAGTTTTCCTTGGTCGATGTGTCTTTTGTTCTCGAGTGGGCTTTATTCATCGTCATTCAGTGTCTACCCTCGAACAATGGCTACCCCGATGAAATTAACGATTATTTCATCCTCGCTTAATAAATACGGGTGTGAATTTTAAGCTCGTTTGGTAATCGCGACCATTTTCGAGGATTTCGCGGAACGATGAAAGCTTTGGTAATTCTCTTTCTCTCTCTGCATATATATGTATATTTTATGGCGTGCGTCTCGTTGGTTGGATACGTTCCTCCGGACGTACGTTGTTCCCAGCGATGAATAATTAATCGCGCGAGAGGTTGAATTAGATTCCCGACCAGACCCGAAACTCTCGAGTCAACCTATCGCTAGAATTATACGCGTGTCTCTTTCTTATATGAAGACATTTACAGTATAACCACGAGGAGAGAGAAATTGTCCCTTGGACTCTGGCACCTAATGCCCGTGAGAAAGCCAACTGTGGTTTTCTCAAATTTTTATCTCCAATATTTCGTTAGACTCTCGCCGATTGGGAAATATTGTTATTTTATTAATGAAAATTAAACACAATTTTTAAACTAAAATAAATTTATATTATATCAAAGAATTTTGTCATTCGTACGAATTTTATCAATGTGACCATTGGAATAAAAAATCGATAGCAATCGAATATTAAAATTATATTTTCATCGTTTTTAATCGAATGAATTATTATTGAAATTAAATTCGAGATGATAAATATTTCGTATAATTGACCTTATGGTTGACAGACGCGATACGACCACTTAAATTAAATGTGGTATCGCTCTTCTGTCAAAAGTTCCTCTGTCGACCTCTGCCTTTGTTGTGGGTTTACGTGTCTCGACATAACGATTATAAAATTATGAATTTTTCGACCAAACAAAAAAAATTGAAATAGCCAAATTACCGAGGTAAATTTGTCTTTTCATTCGTGTATTTTCATTTTCGTTGAAAAATCCTAGATTCATGAATTTCGAAAGTCTCGAAATAGAAACGATCGTTTCATGCGCGTGTACGCCAAGACCTCGAGGTATAGTAAAATTCGTTCGTCGAGAGAGGGAACGGTCGGTCGTTCGGCTATCTGGGAATGAATCGTGCGTATGAAAGATTGAACGTGGAGTGACTGGTGTGGACCCCGTATCGCGCCGAGGAATCCAGTCGGCTTTAACGCGCCACGTGGTCCGACGGCTCGCTCGCTACACGAGAACACGAGAAATTCGAGAGCGAGACTTAACATTTTCTTATTGTTAAGACGAGCCAGGGAAAACAAAAAATTTCCACCATTTTTCGATTCACAACGTAGAAAATATTGATACGATTCAGTTAATTCACAATTTATTAATTAACATCAATTTATCGACGTTTCAAAACGAACAATTGATTTGAAATAAACAATATTAAGCAATCGAAGGATAACAGTCGGAGAAAAAAAAAATTGACACTTTCTGAATTTTCTTAAACCTGAAATATTATTTTATCAAAGACAATTTATAAACTCCTATTGGGAGTTTCACATCAATATTATTTTTTCGAAAAATATAAAATTTACAGAAGTTATTTATTTTTTGCTTATACAACTTTTGCTACTCTCGATTTTTCGCTTTTTTACAATAAATACGATATTGTATATAATAGCGTGTCGTCGTCTCGGTTCGCATTATAGCTCGGTGCTTACAATAGCGCGAGGAGAGTCTTCGAACGCTCGAGCGAGATCCTCCAAGCGTGTATGAGTGATTGTTGACACACTGACACAAATATATGAATAAACACGTATAATGTACATGCTCTCCCAGCTCTTATATTACGCGGTTCGTAACAGACTTTTGAAACTTCACGAGCACTGATAATTATTCCATGTATCTATTCTATATATATCGCTACATTCTGAGCGATATTCTCACGCGCGAGCTTTATAGTCGTCGACAATCCGTCGATTATCGCGCGACGCTATCATTTTCGCTACGAATTCGCTCGAAACCCGTAAAATATATTTTCCTCGACAAAAAGTATCGTCTACAGTATAAATGTTTCATTGAAATAATAACCAACGAGAACAAAATTGTCTCGGTAAAAATTCAAATTAATTTTATCGAATAATAATTCTTCGGATAATTAATAATAATCACTATCGTCGCTTTGAAATAATACAAATCATGTTTTTTCAATATTTTCGTGTTTAATTGAAACAATTCTTCATGATTAAATAATTATAAATGTTAACACGTCAATGATAACCATCGCTCTTATTTATCCGAATGATTATTTCTTTTTTCTTTTTACTTGAATTTCCATGGGAATAATTTTTCAAACGATAATAAATATAATTGTTTGTTATTTCAACGGTTCGTTATTTTGTCGTTGAATGGAACTGCGTGGTCTGATAGTTTTTAACGCGAGTTATATACGTACGTACAGTACTCGATAGAGGGCCTCGCTTTTATAAACTGGTATGCCCCGTAGCGTAAGAGCCCGGGGACTCGAATTTAATTTCTTTTAATTACGAGAGTTGGTGGCCGATCGACGATATAAACGGGAGCAAGAAAACGCCGCTCCTATATGTGCCCAGGCCGAGGCCAGAGGGCCCGTTCACCCGCACGCGACATGCCACACGGGCATGCGCACCTTACACACACAAACACAAACACAAACACAAACACAAACACACACAGAGCTTAATAACCTCCCCGAACTCAGTTCCCAAGCTAGGCCATTTCTACCAGTCATTTTTTTTTCTTCCAATTCCTCTTTCAATTTCAAACTATCGCACATCAAGAAAGAAAAAAAAGAACTAAACGAATTCGAGCTTTCGTCGCAAAATCATTTTCAATCGTTGATTAAATTTTCTACATTTTTAAATATCATTTTTTCGTCCTTGTTTGTATTAAATTGCGCTATAAGCTATTATTTTTAAAAAATATTCCACGTTCACTCAAAACTGTCGACTATTGGAAAATAGTCTCGCGATCAGTCAAGGCCGAAAACGATGATTTTCCGTGAACAAGCGCGTGTCGCGACAACGAGATGGGCGAACAAGGACTAAATCGTAAATTTTCGGATGGCGCGTGTGCGTGGGTGGGTCGTATAATCGAGCGTGTGACAGTGACCGTTGATTCGGTAGCTTTTAGTTTCCCTGAATTATCGACGATGCTCGCATTTTGTCGTCACGACACGCGGAACGACGAGCAAATATCGCCACGGAGCGCTCGAAACGAGACGTCGTTATATATGTCCGAGCCGATCGCAGAATATTCCGTTAACTCGATTCCTCCTTCTCTCGTTGCTCCGTTCCTCGCTCGATCGCAATCCGCGCATTCGCTTTCCCTCGACGCATCGTGAATATTGGCAACGTTCGCCTCGTCGACGACACGAATGTCATCGTCGACGTTCAAAATTCAACTATTCGTGTTAGTCCGTCGTGATAACACCTCAAAAAAAAAAAAAAAACGACAAAGTTAAATGATTTTTCGAATATTGATTTTCTTATTTAAACGATCGCGATACTTTTGTATTTTTCATTAGTTCGAGATCAAAATAAACAAATTTTCAAATCGTACGGAAAATTTTATACCGGATTATCGTCACGGTCATAATTTTAATCCTTGTTTCGACGATAATCCGTGAAATCGTTCGTGACGTCTTTCTATAATTTAAGCATCTCGGATTAGTCTCTTAGATTTATCATTCGCGAACGATTATAACATTTCGAGAAGAAGAAAAAAAAACGGTCAAATCAATAATCACGTTTACTTATCTGTCGTACAATGTGGTCGAGCTTTGATCGATTCTTTCGATATGATCTTCGCGTTACTACCAACACGAGTACTACGTGTTGCGTCTTTCTCATAATCGCAACAGGATCTAATCGGGCTGGTAATTTTTCTATTCTTACCTCTCCTTTTTTTTTCTTTTTTCTATCAAAGTCCATACGCGTGTCGAGTTTGCTTTATACCTGTGTAAAATAGACCCGTGTTTCAATCTCCGCGGCGCCAGTGCCTCCACCTCTCCACCCTCGTAGTGTCTACTATCATTCGCGTATAGGTATGTATTCGATCGTATCATCGATGTATTCAATGCAAAGTATTTCCAAGCGCCGTGCGCATAAGTTGATGTCAAGGAGGGTATGGTGTCAGCCGTGTTTCATACATCTTCTCAATTTCAAACTTTCCCGCTAAAGCAACGCCATCTTTTTTTCTCTCTCTTGTTCCATTTCTATATTTCGAAAATTCGTATTGGAAAACGTCGCAAAAAAATAAATTCTAAATCATCCTATTTAAAAAAAAGGATAAATAATATAAATACTCGAAAACAAAAAAATGTATTTACCGTCTAACGAGTTAAAGCTTTTTCGTCGTCTCGTGTAATACGACAATTACGATACGATAACAAATTATCGACGATCATTGCGCGTAAAACGTTCGATTATTTTCAAGCATCATTTCTTTATTTTTTTCTTTTAGTACGTCTCGATTAATAGCAATTCGTTTGCATCCGTAAAAATTTGTCGGTCGTCCTATCGTGCACGTGGTTAATCCTCGCTTTATCATTACGTTTTATGCGTGTAAGAAATGTTTTGTGCCTCGCGGGAGTACGATGAAACGAACGAGAGCGGTCGCGCTCGTAAACGGACGAGCAAATGTTCCAAGAGCCTCGCGCGTGGTACACGAGGCGTGGATACGTACCAGTCAAGCGCGATTATTAAGTCAACTGAGTTCAATTACTTTCTTGAGCGAGGGAGGAATGACGGGGGGTTGGGGAGGCCTAGGGGAGGGGGCAATATATGTATATACGACCAACGATCATTGCGCGAGAGGTTTCGGTCTTGCGAGCGCTCCTACGCCCTTCGTGACCAATACAAAGAAATCGCGATCCGATTCTCCCTCTCTCTCTCTCGTTTCCCATCTGGCTCGATGCCGAAAATTTCACTCAAAATTCAATGTTACACTCCTCGCGAAAATTCACCTCACGCGTCACAATTTATGATTCGAGCAAAAGTGCATTTCGCGACTTACAAAATACATTACGACGAAAAGCTGGTAACGCGAAATTAATATGAACATTAAATATTTATTGCACGTACATAGAAATTTAATTTTAATATATATTTTCTCGTTTTTGCTTTGCTTTAGAGATTTTGTAAGATTGTGAAAATTGTGTCAATTATGAATATTCGAAAACACGGAAAATTATAAAAATATTTAATTATATCTAGGACACGCTATATATATTTTTTAAATTCTATCGTTGATAATGAACGGAACTTGTATTTAGTCACGGATGTGAACAGTTATTAAGAAAAATAATAATAACGAATATCAGACCTGTATCGGCGGAAGTTTTCTGCAGTTTCCCTCCGTCCGCGGCAAGTGCGATACAGGAGTTAGGGGGATAAGCGAACCAGCTGCAGCTGGGACAGCTAATAAGGTTGTCGGAGGAATATGGTTGAGAAAAAGATGAGTATGAGGTAGTAAAATACAGGTGTGTACAAACACAGAAGAAGGGTATACACGTTAAAAACTCCCACAATAATAACGAATATCAACAACTTGATGACGCAAAAACCTTAACTTTTTCGGCCCGTTCTGAACTAATTCTTCTTCTTTTTTTTTTTTTTGAAGCGTACAAACTAAACAATCCCACATGACCGATCGGATGAATCACGGTGAAAAGAGTCGTTTCCCACTGATATTTTTCATAATTCGGGAGATCTGTAGTCCTAACCCTCACTCTTTCTTTCTCCCCAGTACTTACTCGTACTTATTTCTTATTACCAATGTGTGTCCAAATCACGTGAACGACGATACACCACGTAATACATCGTTCGATCCTCAAATTATTTTAAGCACGCAAAATGTTATTATTTATTTTTTAGTATTATTTTTATTTGATTGGCCAAGAAGTGATTGAGCATTTTTCTGGCAGATGAACATACGTGATCTTGTATTAAAAATTCGTGTACTTTTTGGTCACCCCGTTATTATTATTATTATTATTATTATCATCGTTAATCGACCATTAATTCGTCTCGGATTAAAACGATTCAAATTTCTCTCTTCCCTCGCTAACTTCCGGAATAGCTTGCTTTCGCGTTATATTACGAGAGGAATGACGCTCTCGCAGCATAAAACTGATACGGTCGATTATGATTATTATGCAAGCGCGTGGCGTCATACAAACATCGTGGGAAAGTCGCTTTCATCGAGTAGAAAAAGAAATTCATTGCTCGTGCCATTTTACAAATATCGAGAACAAAAATAGTACCTATCTTTTACAAGCTAATTCCTCTTTTTCTTTTCTTCTTCTCGAGGCCAAGAAGGAATCGTCGATAATTGAAAAAGACCAATTATTTAAAAAAAAAAAAAACCACGGCGCCAAGTCGTTAAGAAAAATCGATTACTTCGCGTCGTATTCGGATAATCGTTTCTCTCTTTCGCGGAAACGTAAAACGATGATGAAGCGTTGAAAGAAAGAAAAAAATGTGCCTGAAGGAGTTTTCGTTATATTCAATGATTTCGGTGCTCGAGAAGTTTGTATGGGAGGAACGACGACGAGCCTTGCTTTCGGAGGCCGCTTCGAGCACCAGTGCGAGTCTGCGAATTTATTAGTAACTCGACTGGGCCCCTTCGAAGTCCGCGAATATTGGGTCGCAAAGTCGTAACGAGACGACACATAACCCTGTGATCGACGCGCACTCTGTTCAACTGGTACTGCGAAGACGAAGCGTATAATTTATCCGCGCTTGTAAAATATTCAAGACCCACCGACAAACACCCGTTGTACGGTAAACTCGCACAATAGTACAATGTGCACGCATCTTCGAATTCTCTTATATTCTCGTGAATAAAGAGACTTAAAAAAATATATTTAGCGTTTTTAAACGGTTCGACATAATTCTCGAATATGCATGAGTACGAAACATTAACCATTCGATTTAGGACGTTAAAATTCCCTAGACAGCCTCGGAATTTGTACATAGAGAATTCTTCGCGTCATAATTATTTTAACGCGAGATTTATTTATGCGATTGGCGTTAAAAACTTTAAAATTCCCTATGTGAAATAGAATTCTTCTAGCTTGTAAAACCCCTTGTTACAAGGGTGTGCAAGGAAAACTACCAAATAAATAAAATAAAATAGAATTCTTGTATAAGAGGATTTAAAAAGAAATTAAAAATATTCTGACGAATGGTCAACTTATGGTGCTCGTCAAAAAGTAATCACTTGTTATTTCAACGGATTTATTTACTTCTCCGTGTACCAGAAACGCGATACGATAATTCAAATTTTATTTCGACCGTCGTGATAAAATGTTGCAGAATTTAAGATCGACCATGCTCACTAAAATCCTACTAAAAACATTTAGCCAAATCACGAAAATAAAGTTATACATAAATATTTAATCTCCATTCTCTAGTCGGTTGTCTCGGACGACGGACGAGCTGAGGAATCTCTCGCGAGATTATTAAATATATATGACCGCGGTTGGTCGGTTGGCAGTTAGCGCGGGATGAGAAATGCAACGAGAGTATAAACTGACTAGTGGTGTTCGCACACTCAACATTAACGAGCCGCGCCGTGTATCTTCTCTCTCCCTCTGTTTCTCTCGTCGCATACAAGTCGTCTCGTAGCTCGGTCCACATTTGGACTCCAAGCAGATTGAAATAGAGCTTCTGGTCTTTCCTCTGTCTTATTTCTAGTTCTCTATACGATATTGTATCTCCTTCTTACATCTCGGAAAATCGTACGCCTGTTATTGTCGTCGTGACTGATCGTACCGAGTGTGCGCGCGTTTAAGGGATGTCCCAAAAACGCCAAGAATTTCAAAACACTTAAAATTCTCCAAACAATATATTTTATTTCAATTTTAATTCTCCGTTGGATAAATCGTATCTGAAAATATGTACGAGGCTAGAAATGTATTCCTCCCACGTGGCGAACGTGTAAAATTAAATAAATACAAAGATAATGGGGGTGAGGAGTGTTCCTTTCGGTTCTAGCTTTGGCCCGACTTGTTTTTTCACACGATGGACAGCGAGTCTTGAAGTACGATCTTCCACGCATCGTGTCCCATTTCGCTGACGTATTTTCTAAGCACCCAGTGACAATCGCGAGTTACGAACGTTCCGAATCACCGAGAGCTAACACACGCAATCAAATACATTATTTATTATCATTTGCAGTCATTTATCATGTTCGAGTCGGGTAAAATTCATTTGCAATTAAAAAAAAGAAGATTCTCGTGTTTCCGCCTAAATGCAAAATTGTTACAACGCTAAAAGTAAAGAAAAACATAGCATACTGGTTGGCAACGGCGATTTCGCCATACAAACCGCGCGGGCAGGAAGTAAAAAAGCTCCGTCACAACCGCAACCTTTGCGCCGAGTCCTGGCTCGATGACACGGCCTGGCGTTGCTTCAAATTGCTATTTCGTTTGCGCTGCAATGTGTGCACATCTGTCTCGTTTCCATTGTTTTGTTTCGAAACGTATCCAATTTCCTTAATATTTTACTTCTTTTTCATACTTATATTCCATTTTATTTTCGAACGATTCTTTCTTAAATAATACCCACGCCTGACCACGACATTAATAATTGCGATTATTCATTTTCAATCCTGTTTGCCAATTTAGCGTCGATACCGGGTAGTTTTAGGCAATAAAACGAAATGGCGACTGGATAAAAATCTCTACTTATATTCCATTTTATTTTCCAACGATTCTTTCTTAAATAATACCCACGCCTGACCACGACATTAATAATTGCGATTATTCATTTTCAATCCTGTTTGCCAATTTAGCGACGAAACCGGATAGTTTTAGGCAATAAAACGAAATGGCGACTCGATAAAATTCGCGTGCGATCATTAATTTCAAGAAACGATATCGTAAAATCGTCGCTCTTAAATAAAAAAAAAAAGATCCGTGACGGAAGTCTGTCATCGATGATCGGTCGCATTCGATTGCCCGCGAGTTGCTCAATATGGCGAGACGATCTACGCGAGCGCGCTCGTTTTCAAATGCCGCGACGCTTCCAACTTACGATACGATTGTATTCTATAGAAGACGGGGGGGGGGGACTGGTGCGTAGCACATGCGGTTCTTGGTCTCGTGTACATATATCTCTATATACTATATGTATGTGTGTGTGCATATTATATATATAAGAACGACGGCGCTCGATCACAATAGGACTTCAAGGTTTCCCATTGAAAGTCCGCAGCTCTTACGATTCAATCGACTCAAAGTACGCGCGAGAGAGACAGAGAGAGAGATACACGAGGCAACGTGTCACTTAAAAGTCGCGCACTCGCCATTTCGATACGAAACGATTGTATATCTCTTCCTGTCTTAACCTCCGAACTCGTGAAATGGAAATAATTTCCTTTCCGACGATCGGTCCGACTTGGATTTATTTACCTGTGCTATACAGGACAAAATTCTCTCAAACCCTATTAATATATTTTAAAATTTATAAAACGATATAAATTCATTTATTTAATGATAAACATAGGAATTATTATTTCGTAATTACGCGCTGAATTATTCTATGAGCTATAGTCTAATTTTTTAAATTCTTTTCATAATAAATGACTTGGTTCTCTTTTTTTAAAAATACGAGTCCCTCGTATGAAAAATTCCTTTATACTCGTTCGAATATCCCAGCGGATATACATTTTGCTCGTATAAAACACGTGTACTATCGTTGAGAACTCTTCGAGCGAATTTAGGTCGAACGGTCGAACTCACTCTCGTCGCGACACCCGCGAATAACTAATGACGGATAGGCCCCGCGGTGCTCCGAGCTTTTCAAAGTGTCTGGTCTGTGTACTCTGTCCATATCTCTCTTTCTCTCTCTCTCTCTCTCTCTCTCTCTCTCTCTCTCTCTCTCTACCTCGTTCTGTTACTATATTGGGGCTATATGTGCCGGACGATGATGACGCTCTATGTGTCTAGTCCATTGGCGAGGTTAGAACCTAAATTTAAAGTTCCGCACGAAATTTCACTGGACCTTACGTAATTTATCTAACCAGTAAAAAGGTAGTAACTACAACCGAGACTCGATATAAATTATAGTCCTTTTAATACGGAATTTATAAATCAAACTATTCTTTGACTCGTAAAGATCAAATCGATGCTCTACCACTTTAGCCTGACGAACTTGTACGATTTCTTTTTTTTCTTCTTTTGCGTAAAATTGAGCAGACTTTATTACAATAAGCATTTCAATGGACTTGGTGTTCAACCGTCAACGTGTTCCGGCTCAGCGTAGGATATTGTAGCGCGTAACAACCGTGTAATTCTACTTTTAAGCGAAAACGTTTTCTTTATTTTTCATTTTTACTTTGACATTGTTTGCCCAAGGGACGAAAAAGAAAGAGCGAAAGAAGATGAGTGTCTAGTCTAATTATAAAGGAGGGTTGGGGCTTCGCATCCGATCCTGAAAGAATGATGTTAATTGAGGCTTTGAATGTTAAGGGCGAGACGACAGATAGAAACGGGGTGAGAGAGAAAGAGAGAAACAAGAGAGTGCCGGAAAAAGCAGAACGGTGTGAAGTGATGTCTCTTCTCGTTTCTTTTTCTCTTTTTAACTTCCGGGATCATTCTATAAGTTAAAACATTTCCAAGATCCACAAGACTAACGTTACCCTAAAAATATCCTAAATACCTTTTGTCAATCTTCCGAGACGCGCATTGTATAATATGTTGTTTCAACACTTGGAGTCTTTAATGCCCTAGGAAGAGCATTAGTGACGTTATATTAGTGTCGACGAGAGTTCATACTCGCGGGCTTTTCTCTTATACAAACGTGACACGCTGATATACGGTGCCTCCAGCTCGCTTGTGTGGGTGAGGTCGAGGGAGGTCGCGAAATAGGCCGTTGACACTTTTGCAACGTTACTCTCGTCGCCTCGGTGCATCGCTCCAACCCGAGTTGCTTTAACGATTACGTCGGCGGCCCTTTGTACCTTGTCTTTTTTTTTCAAAAATTCGTCTCTCTAAAACACAAATAGTCGTCTAAAATTCACGCTGAAAAGTTGTCTACTAGAGTCAGGAGAGGGAAGAGAGGACACGATACCTTGGGAGGAATAAAAAATTAAACAACTATTCCAATCGCATGAATTTTCCATTCGTACATTCATCAATTAGAATCTGGATACTTGAAAGAAAGAAAAAAAAGGGTATCAACAAAAAATGAAGTTAATCGACGAAAGATTCAAACATGATTGAGCAATTCCAAGCATCCCGTTTCAATCGATCCAGAATCACGCCCGTTGCATCGAATCGTTTCGATTTAACCGTATTTGGCTTCTTATACCTTATCGATACTTGTGGCAACGAAGCGAAGAGATAGAGAGCAAAGCCACGTGGGGTATTAAGTGTCACACGGAGACGAGCTACGCTAGCTGGTGACGTCTCTTCTAGCCCTCTTTCGTGCAGCTCTCGGACTCTCCTCCGAGCACGAGAGTCGTCTCGGGTCTCCCCATATACTGCCCTGGCTAAATACGGAACAACCGTGCGAGCACTAACGCTTTATTTTAAGAACGGCGTTGAATATCTCTATCTTTCTATGTCTATCTCGTTTCTATCTCTCTCTCTCTCTCTCTCTCTCTCGCATTCTGTTTCTCCGTTCCACCCGGCTCTCGCGCCCATTACCATGCCTACGTGGACGCTAACTAGCCACCCTGTACACGACATTTTCCTCTCTCCCTCTAGCTCGCGTACCACGATTTTGTGGTACATTCGTATTTATACATCTTGTCTCTCGCACAAGCGCGAACGGACAGATATGTTAAAATCCGACCACCGGGAGAAAAGACGACATGCCGGAAACCCTACTTGACACGCGCGCACACTCTTTTCTCGTCTCTTGGCTGTTTTTTTACACTTTCTAGCTCTCGAAGAAAGAAATTCAAAAAAGTAAAAAAAGAAAGAACACGTTTACGATCGACCGAGAGACTCCATCGACTTTGCATCTTTTTTTTTTTTCGTAAAAATTATTCTCTCATTTACTCGATTGCCCTAATTACCATTGAATTTTTTTCTCTCTCGACAATCACACGGAGGATTGACAAAAAAAATATATATAATCGCAACGTTTAAAAATAAATCGTAAGATTTTCGTCCGTTAGTTTTGTCATTAGAGAATAGATCCGTGTAACTGCATTAGCTACGCGAGCTGCGTGTGCGCGAAATGGAAATGAGCGCGAAAAATAAACCGAGCGACGCGAGCGCCTCGTCTAGTCGTGAAAAGCGTCTCGGGCGTACAGGGATGAGCGCGACCAAAAGTCATCGCGCGAGCACTACCCAGGGTGTAATGACACTTGGGAGTGCTGCCAGAAGTTATCCTCGCCGACGACTCGTCGGATTTTCGTTCTCTCTCTCTCTGCCTCCCCCTCCTTCCTACCCCTCTCTTCGACTTTCTATCTCGTGCGAGAAAAGGCACGAGAACCGCGAGAAATGTGTCCCGATTTGGGACGACCGACGATTAAAGCTCTACCACGAATACCCTAGTCACACGACGACCGTCGTCATTAGCACGGGAAAACTAATTACCCGCATGATTTCCAGAATAATTTCGCTACCAGATTTTCTTTTTTATTCTACCGCGTAACGATTTATTATCTCCTTCTCGCATACTTGGCGACATTTATTTCGCCAGGCTGATAAAAATTTAGAAACGACTAAATTTTTTTGTAAAACCGAATATGTTTTTCATTTCCCTAAAATATGTTAATAAGTTATTTCAAAGATCGAGCGTCGCTATCAAATTTAATTGTTGCACGAGGAAAATCGATGGGACAAAAAAAGAATTGGTATAAAAAAATCAAAACGTTATCAAAGTTTCGTCTCGTGGATGAAAGGAGATACTACGTCAAGATCGATCCGGCAAGATTCGCCAATGGCCTCGATTGACACATGCGAGAAAGAAACGTCAGATGAGATCCACGTGCGAGAGCCAAGGCCCCCCAGTTTTACATACATATATAAGCGTACGTATGTGTGTGTGTGTGTGCGTGAGCGCGCGCGTATTTCTGAAACCGGCCTCTTTTATCGTCACGTCGTCGACGTCGTGAATTGTCGCCCGCGAGAGCTTATTTTTTACGTAATGCGTTTCACCCAGACGTACGAAACACGAAGGCTCGACAAGAATCTCCCTAAACGATCAATGTCGTAATCGAAGTTTCTTATCGTCAAACGTATCTACTCATTTATCGAAAGACCGAATTTATACCAAAGACAGCATTCGTTCGAACGTGATTTATGAAAATTTGAAAATTTAAAAATTTGAAAATTAACGATCGATGAATTTTTATTTTTTTATTTATTTATTTATTTTGTTTCATTTCCTTTTTATATTTGTCGTATCGAATTAATCTCTATGGATTTTCCGTTTCAGCGAAATTTCTGACCCCGATCGGCAAATGTAATTCGAAAATGGAATAAAAGCAAGACGAGATCGATAACGAAGGTCGGCGACGTTCGATCGTGTACGCGCGGGGCCAAAGGTCGTGAACCCCCGGTTCCGGTAGCATCGTGATATAAACAGCTCGAACAAGAGACTCGCGCGGTGTCCTCACTGCGACTTCTTGGCTCCGTTTTCCCCATTAACCGTATTCCCTCCATTGTTTCATCTCTCTCTCTCTCTCTCGCTTCCTTCGTTTCCTCCGATTTCTCGCATTTCCATCCTCCTTCGAAATTTCGACGGAATAAACGAGCCACGAGCAAAGAATGGGGCGTGTTTCTCGAATAAAAATCGAATATATTCGATTCCGCGAGGCCCGTCGAGCAGACGCGATAAATAAATTTCGTGAGAAACACTCCTGGTAATTCGTCGTAACGCGTTTTAATTCGTCGTAGTGCTTTTAGAGGAGGATTGTGTCGATTCGGGTCACGTAACAAAACAAAAAAAACAAGACACGAAAAACTAGCACATCTTTCATGTTGAAATTGATAACGAAAGAATGATGAAATTCATTTCACAACTTATTGGTTCAATTAATTAGTTCTCGTTACTCAATTAGTTACTCGACTGATGCTATGAGAATATAATTATAGTTATAATTTTAATTAATCAATCGACAATGAATCGACGTTAATATTGCATTAATCGATCGGTCGATTAGCATTGTAATTAATCACCTCGATGATGCGATTTCTCGTCAATTCATTATTCGCTGTATCGTTGGCCGACGTTACCCCAATCGTTTGTCTCCATTCTTCCTCCAGCTCGTCTCGGTTCATTCGACGAAGATAAACCAAATCTTAAGCCATATCTTTCGTTCCGGTACGTTATAAATCGTGACACCGTTAGAGGTCGCGAATGACGATATTATTTCGCACGCACGCGGTCGTCGATGCAATATCGGCGCATCGGAGTTAACGATGTTATATCTATCGAAGCGTGCGTGTATATATACACCTTCGTTCTCGATGGTCTCGTGCAAATCTCGCGAACATTCTTTTTTTATTTGCTTCGCTTCGCTTCTATAAGAAATATGTGTCTCTCGTTAACATCGGGCGCTATAAGTTTGCACGTATAAACTCACGAGTCTATAATACATATTGTCGCCCTCTCTCCCCCCCCCCCCCCCCTCTCCCTGCGTATAATTAGCAAAGTCGTCACGCACTCACACGTGAAACTTTGAGTCTCTACATCTGTTGCCAGTTACATAATTCTCACTCGCTTATCTCTCTCTTTCTCTCCTTCTTTCTCTCTTTCTCTCTCTCTCTCTCTCTCTCGGTGTGTGTACACTTTGGCGTGACTACCGAGTGTCAGCAATGATCCCGAGTAATACTTTTGCATTGATACCGTAACGAAAGAGGGAGAGAGAGAGAGAGAGCGAGAAAAGAGCAATAAAGAACAGACAAAAAAGACCGTAAGAAAACATCTCGACGCCAGTAGAGAAAATGATTTATGACTCGAGTCACTAACGAAACGAAAGTTAAAAAGAATGAAAAAGCTCCGGGAAAGATTGAAAAGGAAAAAAAATGTCTATTTGCGATACGAGGGTTGGAGAGAAATGATGAGAAAAGAACACTAAAAAAAACGAGTCGCAAAGAAAATGGAAAGAATGCTCGAAATGGCTTGTCGCTAAGAAACCATTTTAGATTATTCCGGTCGTATTTCGACTCGCGCTTGGGCAATTCACCTCCTTGTACTACTGACTTGGCTCGATAAAAACAAACGCATCTAGCTATTTGTTCCATTGTGTCAAGATGGACACGATTGACAAATTCCAAAATTTCACGTAGGACGACCGACACGCTTTTCTTTTTATTAAATATGCGTTTTATACTTCACACCATTTTTACGAACATTTTCGAGTGGCTTTTGAACTCCGCGACAGTTCTCAAACACTACAAGCATTTTTCAGCTTTTGCAACATTTCCTACGTGTCGTTTTTATTATCATGCAGATATACATAGTAGAAATGCAAAATTTCTGGGTAAAACCCAAAGGTCGTTCGATTTTAACGGGTCGGACACGTTTCGCCACGCTCTTTCCATACAAATTTCTACCCGAAATTCTTGGGTTACCCCTCGAGAAAAGGGAGAGCCTGTTACCTGAATTTCGGTATCTGCCCATTCTCGACTTTTCTCTATTTCTTCACACCGGCCGGAAGAATAGTTCGAAGAGAGAATCTCTCTTGGTAATACAATTAACGAACCACCCTCGGCGACATTTCTCGTTGTTCCACGTGTTTTCGTTCTCGTCGTTGACGAACGGCCCAAAAATCTTTTGTAAACTTCGTCAACCACGACCTCGTAAACTGTTTTCTCAATTACGTTACGTTGACGCTCTGTGCCTTTTATATACGTTACAGCAGGTAGGCGATAATAAAAGGGTGCTCCGGGGAGATTGATTGGAAAATTTTCACGCCGACTTTCCCTTTGATATCGACAGTCTAGACGTTTTAAAGTCAAACCACAAATTATATTTATATATCATGCATCGTTGTATATTCGATGGCAAGTCTTTTAAACCATTATATAGTTGACTGAAAGTTATCAGCTGCCAGGACAAAGCGGTATCTGCTGGCACGGCATACGCACATATTTTTCTCTCTCGCACTCTGACATTAATTACACGCTCTTTTTCTTATGCTCTCTTCAATGTATCGATGAAAGAACCTTTCGCGTCTCCGCACAGAATACGTGACAAATATGGATGGAATAGTCGAGCCTGCGTTGTACAGTCTGTATGAACTTTCAAACTGTGAATGTACGAAAAGAAAAAATAGTCGCATGTATATCGAGTCAATTGACACACGGTTTTCCTCGCCGATAAAAACCGACGACTGTGAAATCCACTCCTCTTATTCTCTTTTTCATCTGCATGGATGAGAATAAACGAATACAGTTTTATTCGTCTTGATACGTGGAAAATGAAGGAGAGGAAAAACTCTTGTATTTGTTTAGCTGGTTAAATAAAATAGAATTTGGATATTCTATCGTATGTCGATACGAAGGGATTGTCATTAGATCGTATCTCAAGACTTTTCGAATATCTTTCGAGACTTACGGACGAGTCACAACATTACAAAATGAAATAAGCTTTTTGTTTATTATTATTTTTGAATCGAGGCTCGATTGAAATTGCCTGATAAAAAAAATGATAACGATGATAAGAAAGTACGTAAATTTAAGCGTTGTGCCAGAAATTATAATGACCCAAGTGTTTTCCAGTCGCATTCTCTATTTACTCGTTCTTATTCCAACGTTCTAATTTTCGTTGTCTTTATTTTGTATGATTTTAGCGAGGGAACGTTTCCCTTCGTCGAGCAGTACGGACGACGATCAGAGCGGTTCGGACGTTGAGCACGACTCATCGACGATTCGCGGCAAGGCTCATTCCGGCATATTGCACCACGGTGGTACGCACTCGGTGCGAAAACGACGTGGTAATTTGCCAAAACATTCGGTCAAGATACTGAAGAGATGGCTCTACGAGCACAGATACAACGCTTATCCGAGCGACAGCGAGAAACTCACACTTAGCCAGGAAGCCAATTTGACGGTCTTGCAGGTGAGTCGAATAATCATTGTACCGCGCGAAATAAAAGAAATCCGTACTACCAAGTATAGTTTCAATTCTTAAAATATTAGGCTTAATACAAAAAAATCCCATTATCGTTGAATAATGATTATTCGATTATTATCAAATTTAATATGGTTTTGATATGACAATTATTATCGGTGATGATAATAAATCGTGTAAATGAATAATTAAATATATTAATAGTAGCGTTGCGAAAACTTTTAGTATCATTATCGATTTATATAATATTTCGACTATTTTGGCATTGGGACCAATAATACCTAGGATTATTATTAGAACGATACGAATGTGCGGGTCCTCAATCTTTTTTTACATTAGACGTTTCCGATCATTGTGAGTAACTTTGGTATGAGAAACACGCGACATTTGTTTTGTTTTATGACGAAAATAAAGTTTTTACAACGAGGAAGTAAAAATGAACGAAATCGATGTTCTGCTATCCTGGTACGGCGAAGATCGTAAATGTGCCACGATATAGTACAGATCGCGTGCAAAAGTGGCCAATAATGTAGCGTGAAATGGCGGCACGAGACGACAATGGGGGCTTATCGAACCGTCCGATCGAGAAAGATAGTCTTTGGTGATGGTGAGTCGTGGTACATTCGTGGCCCCACCTCGTCAAAGACGCGATCGACGAGAACAACTTGGAAAACCTTCCGAAGCCAAGAAGACGACGATCGCAACCATCGACGCTCTTTAAACTCGATCTACTCCACTTTTGCTAGATCGATCCCGTCTTGGCCCCATTTCGAAGCTCCCCCTATACACCGTTCTTCTTTTAAAATTCTTTTACTCATTTTGCATAAATACATTCGCGATAATTACTATTGCCAAATATCTCGACTCATTTCAAAGTATATCGGACATTTCTGCTTGAAGCATAAAAATGTCTTTTTAAATTTATCAATCTTTTGAAAAATCATTTAGAGTTTTAATTTCTATTTATAAATTTGTAAGCGTGTGGGACAGAGAAATATTGTTCAATATGAAAATATACTCTAGGGTTTTTCCAACTTTTCATCTTGCTGTACCGACACACTTTAACGACAGTACCAAGAAAAACCCCTAGTTTGAATCGTCCCAAGGAATCGCAGGTAGCAAATTCCACCCTCGCACCCCGTGTCATTGCGAAACGACTCATACTTTTCCGACTATTTGCAACGACTTCGAATCGAGTCACGTAGCAGAGACGAAATATTTCTCGGCTATCGATTCTCCTTCATGCAAAAACGAGACGTGCCGGCGAACAACGCGAAGAAAAGATGCGAGATTTTTTACTCGTAAATTCGCAAGGGGCGACGTATCTTTCTCGTAAAAAAGTAACATCGGTGCGTGGTTTATAGACGCCTCGGAGAATAATTCTTAATAATGATAGAAGCATCGGTACAATCGCACTGGGGTGTGGCTGCTATGAAACGAAGTTTCAATTCGATCGGTCAAGTCGTTACAAAGTTATAAAGCTGTAATTTTTTCAACCTGATCATACACATTTTCGAGATCGTCGTACCAAAGTTACTCACAAATATTCCAATTCGCTATCGCTCTTTCTTCGTTTCCCCAAAACAACCCGATGATATTTAATTATGGTGGGGGATTATTGTATATTTGTAGGTTTGCAATTGGTTCATAAATGCAAGACGTCGAATTTTACCTGAAATGATACGAAGGGAGGGGCACGACCCGCTCCAGTACACGATATCGCGTCGAGGCAAGAAGATGCCAGGTGGTAGTCATCAACAGACATCCGGACTGAGTCCAAGAACGAATCAAGATTGGGATCCATTGGCCGGTATGAGCGCACCGAAACGCAGTCGAGATCACGATTACGAAGACGCGGCTGGTCTCATGTATCGGTTAGTTTCTCATCTTGTAAACAAAATTAATTTCGATATAATTGGAAATCGTTCGTTATCCGTATTGCAAATATTCGTGCTCAAAATTGTTGTTTATCTTTGGAATCTACAGGAGCGAGGAAGACAGTCCGAACGATTATGAGAGCAGTTCGCACAGCGAGGAGGAACGTCCATCGACTCAATGGCCAAGTGTCATAGTTTATCCGTATTCGGAGACCAAAGTCGAGCAGACCAATCAACTTAGCTACGGGAATGCCCTCGCACATCCTGCACGTCGGGGGTAAGTCGTCAAATTTCCTCGCGCTCTTTCTTTATAAGCGTTTTGCCATCTTCGTTTTCATTCTTCGACGACATCGGCGACGAGTAAAAGTGACTCGGCTTAATATCGTAAAGTAAGCCGAGCACTTGGGAAGCGGATGTCCCGTTTGCTACGTCAAACCTTGATAAAGCAGTCAAGAGTTTCGAAATACCGAGACGATAAAAAAACTTGACTTATCCCTCGGCTAACAACACAGATTTCTCAGCATATTTTCTCTCGCGATCTCTTGCATATTCTCTCGGAGCTACTTTAAACCCGAGAATACTTTCTTATCCCATATTTGTGATTGTGATCGTTGTTTCTTTAGTAAAAATCTTATTTCTTCTTCATCCTCAATTTTAGGGACGAGGATGAGTCGACGGTTAGCGAGGCGGCGTACTGGAGCGCACCGAGACAACATTTGACGACGACACCTGATGTACAGCACGAAACCGAGGTGTACAGTACGCACAATAATCACAGCCCTCGCGGCGACGAAACGCCACCGCCAACACCGCCCGAAGAGGACAAGGACAAGTTCAAGTGCCTTTATCTGCTTGTCGAGGCGGCCGTTGCTGTCAGACAGCAGGAGAAAGAACGCGAGGCTACAGTGCCCGTCTAACGTTTCACCCTTACGAGATCGTGCGCGACGAATACGACAGCGACAGAATAGAGCACATTTTTTTGTTCGAAGAAGATGAAAGAAGTATGAACTCTCGCCGAAATTCGACGACGAAGATGCGAAAACGAAGAGCCTCGACCAGTGACCGTGGAGAAAAAACAAACAAATCTCACTCAACCCATCTCCACTCGCCGCGGCTGGTTTTCTACCATTTGCGCGATTCGTGCGACATTCTTTAGATTGTTTTGCCATCCTTCCTCCCCTCCCTTCAACTCTTCTTCGTTTTATTTTCTCTCTTTTCGTTCAGTTTACTCCTTCCTCGTATCGTAATGACTTTTTAAAATGAATTATGGCTTCTGCTCACCGAAAATCTCGAGTGCCGTGTGGAACTTGACAATTTCATAACGTGAGATTACATTTATGTACGAAACGTATCACGCTGAGCGCAAAAATTGCGGCTCGGTGCTGCGGAAATCGGGACTCGTGAAAAATTACGATTATTTGCGCAACGACGACGAGAGTCTATCTCGGGTCAACGGTGAAAGCGAGTCAAACCGCGAATTGAAGGTGGTGCGCTTGGAGATCGAGCTTAAAGTACGTATTCGACGAGCCAAGAGATCCACCGCGAAGACAAAAAGAAAATGAAACGAGAAAGAATATAAACGCGTATTGGATGGTATCCAAGTACCCGTAAAGAATTAACGCAAGAACTCCTAGCAGAGAGAAGTTTGCCGGAAAAGCGCGAGAGCGCTGTAATTTGAGACAGAAATAATTTTCGTTCGTTTATCTTATGTAAAATGAGATCGAAACGTATTTGAAGAAAAAATGTCCGCGATTTCACTCGATTGTTTGAGTCGATTCGAGGTAGTGCTGAAAAGAAGTTTGTCAATAATGAAAATGTGCCTTTGAACAAGCCCTCGTTTAATTTCAGCACTTTCTTTCTATCTACGGCGTTTTCGTGATTTTTCCCTCAAACTTCGCAGAACTAACTCGCGCTATTTACCGGTAAGATTCCATTGCGTTTTTCAAAACTAACGAAGAAACAAAAAGGAAGAAAAGAAAAAAAAGAAAAACTATTATTCTGAGAGAATGATCGTGTTCTGCTGCCATATTTTCAAACGTACGATACTCGCTCGTATCGAACAACGGAGTTTACACTCAAGCTACGATAAGCAAGCAGAACTTTCCGTGTAATTCTCGATGAATCGAATCAGGGGCGTTATTTAGTATGTAGCATAATGAAGAATGAGGATACAAATTGGAACATTATCGCAACAAGAAGAGCGAATTAGAGAGATTATCAATGGGCGAGTCGAAAAAATGGCAAACATTGCCACTTTTACTTTTCTCCCCCCAGTTACGTATTTTTCTTTTTTTTTTTGGTGTTTATTTCGCGCTTCCCGAACACGATTAATGAATTCAGAGATTTGACTAAATGTTTTTATTAAAAGAAGAAGAAGAAGAAAAAAGAAACAAAGTCTCCCTTACGTTTAGGTTGGATTTTTGTTTTCATTCCCTTTCTGTTATCTTATTCAATAATACAGTCGTTTCACGAAGGCACAGCGGATATTTGGTTCGTTATTTGCCATTTTCTGTTTAGTTTTGCTCTTCCGTTCGTTTATCCCCCCCCCCCCCCCCCCCCCCCCCGAGCCTGGCAATTTTTTCTGTGGGGAACTCGGTTTATTTAGTCTCCGTCGATGCGAATCGATTCTTTCCTCGTACCTTTCCTTTTTCACTCGTGTTCTTTTAGTTTTTCATGAATTATCTCCATTCTTCTTTTCAACGAATTGTCGTGAATTTAGCTAGGGTTATACAAGCGACGATCTCTGCGCCCAATGTTTTTCAATTATGAATATTCTGATCGGTCTCGACACTTTATATTTTCTTTCTTTCTTTCTTTCTTTCTTTTCGTTTTCTTTTCTCCGTCAATTTCTGAAACAAATACTTATTTCGTAATCTACTCGACTGCAAGGCATTTATCCGTGACCTATGGCACAATGGCACATTTTATCATTAAACTATTTGACGGTCGTGTTAAAAAAAGAAACATCCGCCGAAAGAACTGAACTTTTTCACTCACACATATCGTTGCAGATCGATTCGGAGTTTTATTTTAAAATGTGATGGGCGCAGAATTCCGGCGTCGCGTTCGCCAACAATTTGTTCGTCGTTGCGAATGAATATTTACTTTTTTTTTTTTTTTTTTTTTGTTTGTTTTTAAATACGAAAGAAACCAAGAAAAAAAAACGAGAGAACAGAAAACGCCAAGAAACTATTGTCCGTTATGCGAGAAAAAAAAAGAATATATATCGCGGAAAGATTGGTACAAACGCCAAAGACTTACTTAACTATTATTAATTAATAATTAAATCATACAGATTTGTCAGATCGAACATTGAAGTGCGAATGAACGAAGAACATACATTGTGTGCGAGTGTGCGTTATTACTGTGCGAATATTCAGTGACGAGACGAGAAAAACAAAGTAGAGAGCGACCGAGATGCAAATTTGCAAGAGACGACGATGTAGCGTAAATTAGTAACGGGCGGTTTTTTTACACGTAGGCATTGAGAATCCATACGAGTACATCTTTTTGTACATCATCAAAGCTCGCGCGAAAGAGAGAGAGAGAGAGAGCAGCATAGGTGATTAAGAATTAATACGAGGGTAGAGAAGAAAAAAACAAAAGGTGAACGAAAGAAAACAAAGTTCTTGAATGTACAAAAATCGACTATTCAAATTTATTTTACTATAAACGATGACGAATCGTGGTCTTAGACATTATTTCGACTAATAGCGCGTAAGACATTAGCTTTTACATGGAGCACAGCGAGAGAAGAAAGCTCGAGGGCAGTGCGTGATTTTTTGTTCTTTTTCTTTTTTGATTTTGAGATCGTTGCCGAGAAAAAAGCGTGACTCGTACTGCCGTCCAAGATTTACTTAAAAGCCCCCCGCCACGGGAGGTCGAAGATACATACGTAAAATTCCCTAAATAATCAGCACATTCGAAAGTGATGAAAAAAAAAACAAAACAAAAAAAACGGCGCAAATTCACAGCCGAGCCTCGCTGGAAAGTCGTCATTAGCGAGTTTCGTACATTAATAAAATGTACAATTCACCTCTTCTATTTCGTTTCTTTTTTCTTTTAACAAGAGTGACGTGTACATATACACAATTTTTCTCTTTCGTATAAGATTCGAGACGAATCGTTACTGGTTAAATGTTAGGCTGTTGTTTATTGGTGAAGAATATAAATTGAAATAAACACTGTTAACTATTGGTAGTCGTTGAGAGAAAAACAAAACAAAAAATAAAAGAAATGAACAGGAATTTAGTCTTGAGAGAGGGGTTACGAAGGCACGGCAGTATACGTATATGTCTATGTATATGAAAATTCTAAACAAACGTATTGTAAAATGGTAAAAGCGCGATTAAGATAAAGGCTCGCAAGAGTAAAGGAGAGAAGAGCGTGACGATCTCACACAGACTTCTCGAAACGAACCAGTGCTCACTGCCGAATAGCGTCCAAAGTGTCTTAAAACAACGCGAAAAAAAAAACAAACAAGTAAGAATTACTAACGAGCCAGTCTCTCTTCAAGCTATTTGGCTACGAGTGCTACCGGGCTCTTGATTAACGTGCAAAAAATAAACATACAAGACGACTCGATGGAAAGAAAGCGAAATCCCTCGAGGGATTTATCGCAAACGTAGTTTTGTCATTCATTTTGTACGATATTGTACTTTGGTAAAGAGCGAGGAGAGAAAAACACACACGAAAAGAATCGGTCTCGCATCACAAAGTTTTAAGAGACCGACTCTAAAAGTCCCTTTCATTTTTTCCACTTGTAATAGAAGCAAAACAGCACAGTATATTTAAAGATTAAGTTACGAGAGCGAGAAAAAAAAGGTAGACATTGAGAATAGTGAAAGGGCAACCCGCGTTAGAGTTCCTATGCCTCAGAGATCCTCCGAACATGAAAAAGCAAAGAAGAAAAGAAAAATAACGAATGATCGATGCTAACATTATTCTTCAATTGTTCATAAACGACGGAAAGCTGGATTTAATCACTTAATCCGTAGGGAGATTTTTTTATAGTATACGTACACGTGTATATATGTATACTATAAAAAAATATGCTATACGTCATTCTCGTTTGTAAAATAATTAGCGAGTGACTACTTTTTGCGAGGAAGTTTAGTTCTCTAGGATAGAAATACGTTTTCCGCGAGAAAAGAAAAACCACAAGGGTGCCTTGTTTCGTGGGTCCTTCGTCACGGAGCGATTGTCTGTAATACCGTAAATTTTGTAAATTGCGCTGACACGCGCGTATGATTCATCGCCCGGGACAAAATCCAAACAAAAAAAAAAGATGACGAAACGCTCGACGATCTCGAACGATAAAATTGTTACGTTTTTATTTCGGAATATTGGATCGTTGGTAGACGAGAGTGACAATAGAAGTAGAAAAAATGCTCGAGATCTCGTCGTGGCCATAGGAAATTTGCAGAGGCGATGCATCATTCGTGATTAATGTCGAGGAAATCTACGTTTTAAGTGTTTTTGATAAGGCGATTGGTAGGAAACGATCGTACACTGATTCAACAAATGCTCTTCCCGATATGATAATAACCATTTAAAAAAGAAACCACGATCTATCAATGCAACTGTATTTTATATTGGACAAAGATTCTTTTATGTAACGAAATAAAACGTGAAGAAATTCACACTAGCTAGAGTACCCCAAATGGGGTACTCTGTCGTTCGAATTAGAGGGAAGGGCATGGTGTGGCGGTGCCGTAGCGTAAGTGCGTCTAGACTGTATATCGATGCTTCCACTTGTCACCAAGAGAGCTTACAACGAAAGAAAACTAAAAGAAATAACTCATAGATTTAGAGACAAAAGAGGCAAACGTGAAAGAAAAAGAAAAAACAAGAAACACACCGCAGACACAATTTTCGCGAATCATTGTCGTTCAGGTAATCTCAGCATTTTACTTTTATACAACAAAAAAAAACGGGCTTATCCAAGATAAACGAACAATAAATAATGAAAACGAAAATTTCGCTACCAAATTCTCTCCCGAAAAAAATGTATTGCCACGAGTATGAAAAATTGCGAGGAAAAAAATATCCTCAAAAATTAAAAAAAACGAGTGAGTGAGGGGGTTGGGGCGGGTGTTGAGGAAGAGAGATATACTCATGATAAATATTATACCTAGTTTACGCGTATAGATAATTTTAAAAAAAACAGGCCCAGTGGACTAATTGACGCAACTGCGCTTGCACGCACGCTCAACTACCGATAATAAAAATTAGCTACAAGACGATCGCATAGTAAGGAGGGGCGGGGCGGGGGGAGGGAGATTTCGTTTCGTTCTAATATTTTCATTTCTTCATAAAATATTGTCTAGACAATAAAGTTAAAGTTGAAATAAAAATCAAGTAAATATCTTTACTTATCGTTTAAGTACGTTTTTAACGTTTAGTTTTTTTTTGCGTATATTTAAAAATGTATACAGGGTGCCATAAGAGGACATACTGTCGTAAACGGTCAAATATACACTATTAATCAATGGACTAATTCATATTTAACGTAACGCGCGCGCGCCAACGATCGTCTTCGGAGTCGTTTCTCGTTTCCTTTCTTTTTTTGTTCTTTTTAAATTTCTTTTTTTGTTTTCTTCGTTCATTTCTTCTCTTAATTTCTACACGACTTGTAAGGCTCTGCACCCCCGTGACCGGCCGACGACGATCTTAACGAACCCCCTTCCCCCATATCTCTCCCTGTGCCCACGAGTTGCGAATGTGCCAAGATAAATTAGGGGCTTCGATAGAAAGAGAGAGAAATCTCGCAGTGCTCAAAGTGTTTATAATCGCGTTTTTAGAGAGATATAATAAAAAAAAAGAGAGAGAGAGAGAGAGAAATGAGGGAGAGAAAGATGATATGTATTGTGCGTTCGAATCGGCGAATCGTTACAGTTTTGTTACCGAGTTCTTCGAGCGGCGCTCGAATTTGACAGTTACGATTATTAAGAGAATTAAAGGGGAAAAAAAAGAGAAAAATGTTTCGTTAAAAGGGCAAAGAGAAGAATGAGAAAGGACAAATTGATTGAAAAAAAAAACAAAGTGGAAGATTTAAAAAAGAAAACAAAACCTGCCTCTCGTTTGTCGAACCATATATAAAGAGACAGAGTGAATTAATTTGTAATGACGTCGTCGTTGCGTCACGGGTATGTATGGTCATTAACGTAATTTAGGATTAATGGTATTGTATTGAGATATTATTCAATTCGCAGACCTACAATAAAGCATGTTGTGAACTACAAAAAAAACGAAGCTCTGAAAAAACGGACTTTTACCATTACCCACCGGCAAAAAACGTCGTCGTACCGTCCTGTCGCATCGGAATTTGACCCGAACGATCGTAATATTTAATTTAATAATATCGCTCTCTTTATATACTCGATCGCTATAAAACTGCGAGTACACGGGTATAGTAGAGTCCTCGAGTAAAATGCAAGAAGGGGAAAACGTACTCGCGGTGTAACCGAGCGCGTGTGGATACGATGAGGCCAGTCTCGAAGCCGCTGCCGTACGCGTATCACGACGATTCACCATCGTGTTTTTCATTCTTTCGCTCGGTTGCATAAATAAAATTAGTTGTAAAAAAAATGGAGCGGTCATTAATGATTTTCGGATCGTTAAGATTCTAAATAACCAAGTAAATTATGGTTTTAATCGTAAACGTTAATTGGACCAAAGCTTCAAAGTAGAAATTTTTTTACGTCGGTTTAGAATCAATGTTTTTTTATTAAAAAGAAAATTTAGAAAAAATATTGTTATCTCATGGCACTCGACCTGACCCTGTGAACGAGCGAACGGTCTCTTTTCATCAAATCGTTCTCACTGTTACGGTAGGAGAACGGGTCGTTCGCGGATCGCGTGTCATAAGAGACACGAAACGAAGAAACGGGCCTGCTGCAGTAATATCTACAAAGAAGAAAAAGAGAAGAGCAGAAGCGAAACAATAGGACCGCGCGGATAATCGGGAACGGAGTTTGAAGAGAGTGCGATATCGGTATGAAAAAAGCAAGTGCGAGCCGGCTGGCACCAATTATGCCATATCCCTGTTAACCAGCGTGTGCATCAAAATTGCATCGCGTATATGCGTCTTGGACTGTGCACACGACGAGAGCGACTCAATCTACCCCGGTTCTTTTCGAGTACATACTTAGCAACTATAAAAAATAGACCGTTGAAGGTGAGTTCGTATCCGAATCTTTTTTATTTTCTTTATTATTATTTACATTATACTATGGGTGTACGAGAAATATATCGAGCCTGACGTGTCGCGAACGATGACAAATATTTTCTCTTTTATAAAACAACAAAAATTCACCTTTCGCAGAATATGTTAAAACACGAAATTATAATACTTCTTCAAATTCCACGCGGTCTCGTTCTTCGGCACTTCGTCGTCGTCGTCGTCGTCATCATCATCATCATCATCATCATCATCATCATCTCCTGTATCTACTATATTTACCTCAACTTTGTCTTCCCCCACCTGTTTTCATCGTCTTCTCGATTATCATAACGTTCTTCGCTACAAGGTTTTATTTTTTCTCTTCATCTCCATTATCATCTTCTTCTCGTCTTCTCGATCATCGTAACGTTTTTCTCTTCATCGCGTCCGACCGTTATCCAACGAACCAGACACAGCCGTATTTCGGTTCAGTGCAGAAACGGTGCGCACACGCGCCATTTCTCAAGTGCATTTCTCGCAAACCTTATACGCACCTCGCTGTGGGATTGTAAGAAAAAGACGAAGTAAATATTTATAAAAAAAAAAAAAAAGTCTACGCTGCGGGTCAAAGTGCTCCGGGTGCCATCCCGTTTTCCGCGCCTGACTCCGGCATGTGACGCGCGGGATTCCCCCTTCTGATATTTATGTATCTATCTTTATAATATACACCTCTTATACGTATATTTTACCACGGTAAAGGATATAGCTCGACGCTCACAGCGAGAGGCTCGTTAAATAATCGGGAATAATGATTGCACAACCTGCGTGGAGACGGTTTTCCTATCGTTGAGGTGGAAGGGGGTGTGGTGTGTGATCGAGACCGGTCGATCGTCTTTACTCCCCCTCCCTCTGCTCCCCATCCCTCCGCCACCCTCTCCCGTCAGGCAAAGAACAAAAAATTATAATTGATGCCTCGAGCCAGCCTGTGTACCCCCTTATAATCATAGACTTCTCATATATTTTCAATTTTTGTTCGTCTTGAGAAAAAATACGCGTTGACCGGTAGTGAAGCGTCGAGTATAAAGCTCTCTCGATCATCGACGACATTTTCCACCGTTCTTCAACGTGTAACTACACTTATATTTTACCCACTATCCCATTTAATTTTCATCTTTGGCGATTCGAACGATAAAATACAATATAACGATATTTGCGTTATAATTGTTTTGCTCTTAATCGTTATGATTAACCCAGCGACATAAAAGTTTGTCTCGTTTGTGCTCGCGAAGCACATTTCGATGAACGAACGAACGAACGAGACCCGTTTTACGACAACCTGCCGAAACTCGAAACGGGATCGGGAGAACATTATACGAATGACCTAAAGAAGAGGCGAGCATTGTGGACTGTCGCCCGGTTGTTTCGGACGTCCACGAATGAAGCTTATGAAAAGAAGAAGAAAAAAATAGAAATCAAAATCACGGCAAAATTTCAAAGACGAATCATTTCGCGACGACATTGTTTTACGCGAAACCAGGAAGTTGGTATTTAATCGTCGTTTTCTCGGATTACGCGCGTTCGAGTAACGACGTTGATTACCGAAACGGTGCTTGCTTGCGAAATGAAAACGGGTGAAATATTTCTCGGGGCATTTCGACACGTGAAATTACCGGAAGTCAAAAACCCCTCTCGAAAGGATAATCGCGTTTCGTCGTCGAGTGCGCTTTGCTACGAGCACTTCGAGCCCCGTTTCTTTACGTTTTCCGGCTGAATTATATATTTTACATGTCAAGGTTTATTGCCGGCAATCTGTGCCTGCCATTAGGACGCGTTTCAACAGTATAGCGAGATTGCCCAGGGTGCTAGGGTACGCCACGACTTCCTGTCGCGATCGGTAACAAAATATTTATCTCAACATTGTTCTTCTTTGTTTATTATTATAAGAGATCGAAACGAATTTAATCGATGAACGAACCTGGTACCGAAAGAATTTCGCGATCCCGATTCAGTTTCAGCAATGCCTGTTCCTCCACCCCGCGACGCACATCGTGTGTCTTTCGGCCCGTTAGTCGACCCGCGTCGCGCTTACCGACGCGATGCCCAATGCAGCTTTTCAGCAGCCGATTGACTTACGTACGTTCGAACGTACGCGTCTTTTGAGAAAGAAAAAAAAAGAATAAAAAACAAATGTATCGAGTGCCAAAGACCACTCGTACCGCGGCACATAGCCCCTCGTCTTTTCAGGGGAGAAAAAGAGAGAAAATTCTAAAACGATTCGCTCGGTCGAGCCACGAAGAGCGTACGACACACCCGTTTTCTCTCGGTGAGAAGACTACGTTTAATCGATTGTAACGAAGTCACTGGGTCATCAATTTCGCGCATCGTTGACACAATAGGCCGGTCGAAATTTTCATTTAGTTTCGAGACGATGGGCTTTCGTACTTGAAAGTGTCCGGTTCGTTCCGATCCTCAAGCTATCATGAATTAAAAAGCGGTGGTAAAAAAACGCGTGTAGGTTCATTAAGGGCCTTTAAAAAAAGGATAAACATCATAGATTTGTAAAAATTAAAAAAATTGGATCTTTAATGAATTGGCTGGAACGTGGGTACTCGACGTACCCAATGAGAGAAGCTCTTAGAATAATGGTTTACACAGGCATATAAATTAAATGAATTATATCGCCACGTGCATAGCGATTAAATTCACCGGCGCTCATTGTAATTGTAATTAGATGATTGGCGCGCGGTGAGTTTATGTACTCTAGATCGTAGCAGTGTTTATAAGAGCGATGAAAAAAGGTAACAGCGAGCGACTGTTGTACCGAGGATGTTCATCCCTCTCTCTTTCTCTTCTTCCCTCTCTTTCGAGATCACGGAACATTAGCATAGCGAGTAAAGAGAGATTACGGAGCCCCCGAGCTCGTGTGGGATGTTCGCGAGTTGAATACCTGATTGAACGATCAACACCGCGGTCTCATACCGTCCTCGGCTATCTTTCCCCTCATTTCTCACTCAAACCCTCGAACGTCCAAAAGGCGAACGGGTAATTCAATTTCATGCGTGCCACTTTTTATATTCATCAAGATAGGGCAGAGATCGGCTAACTATCGAATAGAAGACGCGCGTCAAAATTACAAACTGATCAATATTATATTATCGTTTTACGAAGTGATTAATTAGAAACTAATTATTACAAATAATAATATAAATATTATAGATTATGATGATCGATTAATCTCATTGATACGATTATTATCGTTATAATCGAAGCGTTATTCGATTAATCATGATTTTCTTCTCGTCGACGACATCGGTATTATCATCAATTTCCTTTCTTTCGCTTATTCAAATTCGATCCCGTTCGGTTTTCTTTCGCTTGCTTATTCGATGATTATTCGAGTCATTTCGAGGTCAATCGCCGATTGCATTATCAATGAAGAAGACCAATGCAACCTAACAGAAATACAAAGCCATTTCCAATATTCAAATGAACGAAACTTTTTCGCCGATCGTTCTTCTTCTTTGTAGTCTCCTCGACCGTACGTAAATTCTATTTATTTGCAATTCTTCGACGTCTTCTCGATTCTATTGATCGTCAAGAAGGAAGTAAGCTAAATAGTTTTGAACGTAGAAATGCAAGACTCGTTCGCGACAGTAATTAAACGATGTTCAAACGATTTGCACGTATCGACGTGCCGTTCGTGATGGATCCTGCCATCGCGATAAGCCGTGCCAGTCTGCAGACTTCATTCAATATTCTTCGTACGTTTGACACGATTGTCGCCGGTTCTTATTGTGTCACACACGACCCGAGTAACACTCGTTATAAATACACACGCTTCTTACATACTTTCCTTTGGCCCTCATTGTACGAATCAAACAACCCTCTTCTCGCATTCTCGCGTTACCAAACGCGTTTCCGGGCGCGTCAAGTGTGTCGAGACTTTCGTCTCGTTTCAATTTTCATTACCATGTGTCTCATACCGTACGCGTCAACAACTTTTGATGCCCGTTTGATGTATCTCATAAGACCGTTAGTTCGGAGAATTGTCTTTTTATTCTGTTTTTTTTTCTCAACAAGCACGTAAATAAAATTCATGTACGAGCGAATTTGGTCCCCGTTCCAGAATTCTTAATTCCCACCGATAGCCCAGTTTCGCGTTAGTGCGAATATCGCCGAACGATCTCTTCGTAAGCACGCGGTTCGTATTTTCATACGTGATAAAGTTGTTGTCCTTTTTCTCGCGTAAACTAGTTTCCACCCTGGTTCTCGTTCGCGTATGCGAGGACCAAGCTTCTCCAAATTATGCCGTTCGCGATTCGTCGTTATTACAGAAAAAAACCGGCCCTACCGAAGCACCTCCCGTTGTATGAATTTCTTTCGTTATGACGCACACGCCGCTCTCCCGCGATACCGGTAGAAGAAGAAGAAGAAGAAGAAGAAGAAGACGAAGAAGAAGAAAATCATTAAACAACATTTCTGGGTAAACGATCAGCCCGTATTGCCCTAAATGCAGTCTTCTCCATACTCGACGAATGTCTTACGTAATCAAGTAAGAATTGTTATTTAACATAACGGATTTTTGACGGTCGACGAAAGAATCGTCACTCGGCCATCGAGTAGGAAGAGAACGCTTTTCCTGACCTCCGTAGAAAAGAACTCGACCTCTCGACCGATATCAGCCTTGACCGAGTGCGCTTCGATCTTCGAGGATTTGATCGGTAATCGATCTTGTCCGGTAAAAGAAGAAAAAAATATATTCAACACTCGGGCTTGTCGTATTATCGCGTCGAAAATTGGTGTTTTTCAATGTACCGTGTAATTTCAGCATGTCGAATATGCATAAAAATAAATAGATAACGAGGCCTGCTACATACGCGATATGTACTTATTACGTATTATATACAGAGCCGCATATATACCGTATCACTTACGGCGCCACTAATAACCAGTCGTAGAGATGAAGCATCTAACGGTCGTGTTACGTCATGTATATTTAATGTTTTGAAAACACCGGACTTGCAATGTATACCGGATCTGAAAAATCTGAGACGGCGTGCCGTTGATCGACTCGTTTTACAGAATGACAGAATAGAGTCAATGGGTACGTGCATCTTTTGCATCGAACGAACAACGATCATCTCCGAGATTGCATACGCGCGATCGATCGATCGACTCGATTATCCCGATCTTATCAGAAAATAGTCTTAATCTCGTATTATCTCTCAAGGTCTTATATAACTCAAGGTTTTACGGATCTTAGTTATAAACCAACTCGATTAGAACTCACAACGGCATTCGAGGTCAAGGCGAATGGACCTTTCATCTATGAAAAAAAAAAGCGCGTGCGGGGTTGGCGTACAAGTTGCGTACAGGTTCGTGTACGAGTTGCGTTTTTCTATACGAACAGTCACCGGTGCTCGCCCGTTGCTGTATTTTTATATATGTACATCGGTTCGTCTCGCGTGCGATCAAGCCGCACGGCGGTTTCGCCAAGTTTCTCGTTTACGATACTGTTATCCTCTACGGGCGAGAAGACACGTGCGAACGCTTGCACTGGTCGGGTTCTCTGCCGCGAGATGTGGCCCCAAGGACAACCCGGTCCATTATGATTCTTTACCACGTATTACTATGCTACACCCTAGCATTATTGATGCAATGCCCGCCAAATGTTGAAAAATTCTGGCGAAGAAAAATCTTTTGGAAAACGAGACGAAATCATTATGGGATTGTTATGTTATTCTTTCGTTTCAACAGGCCGAAGAAGAAGATAGAATAATGTGGCGGAAAGTTTTGACCCTGGTGGTGACTCTGGCAGCTTTGGGCCTGACTCGAGGAGAGAACACGGAAGATACGAGAGGGCCTCATCATCGACAGAAGAGAGTCTTTTGGATAACGAACGATGGCAGAATAGCGCTTCCACCTGGAACAGTCATGACGATAACGCCGACATTGGCATTGCCCTTTGTCAGATATCCACCATCCGGGTTTCTCAGTAATATGACAATCAGTCTTCCTTTCACAAGTACGTCGTCATACATCAACAACCAGTCTGATCTGTCTATGATATTCCAATTCCGGTTTAGCACCGTTGTAATTATACTTATTTAATTCGATTCCGTAGTTGACTTTGATAAATTGGGCCTGACCGATAACGAAAATCCCTACGGGGCATTACCAACTGTCTTCGATCGTGGAATGAAGAGCCGACAGGCCGGTATGGTAATGGCCGATTTTATAGCGTCGTTCATCAAACGAAGAATTCACAAGAGAGAAGCTCACGAGGCGCCGAAAAACGCTTTTCACGGCGGTGAAAGAGCACTTTTATATGGTACAGCCGAGGATATGCTCAGTACCCTCGGTCTCGATGGCAAGGCATGCTTGTTAAGAGCAATTTGTGAAGTTCAAGGTCATCCGCTTAATAATTTCGGGCTTATCGGTGAAATGCTCAAGCTCTTCTTCACGTAAGTCGTCAGTTGTCCTATAATACAAATTGTACAATTATCATATGTGTATTGCAATTCCTCGGTATTGTTTAGTGGTATAAAAATTGTTCGTTATAACCAGGGCTAGTAAATCGCCTTTTGCGAACCTACTGGAGGAATACGTCGACGCGGAAAATCGGGGAAAGGTGCATGGCGAATGCTGGCCCTACTTCAAAAACTGTCCGAAATCACTCTTCTTACCATCGACAAACAAATATTCGTCAGTATAGAAATACCTCCGCACTACAAATACTAAATCCTACGATATAGATCTTGTATAAGACTGATGATAGAGATAGGTGAATGATTTAGTTTAATTAACAACCCGTTCGTATTTTCAGGAAAGACTCGAATAAAAATGACGTGGATTCAGCATGGGATAACGATGTCCATGAAATTTCGGATTCTTATGCAAATATACAAGACTCCCAAGACACGAGAAGAAAGCAGACGATAAATCCAGCAATGTAACTTTTAATGCGATATAGTTATAATATAGATTTTGAAGTTTGAACGGGAAAATATTTCAAATCTACCGCTACATTTGGCATATGGAAAAGCACCTGCGTTACAGTGACCATCGAATTACCAGAGACTGACAGTGAGATGTTCATACACTTTTTTTTTAAGTACATTATATTGCATACGATGCAACTACCATGAAAATCGTGATAGCTACGATAGAACATTACGCGTCGTCTACCAAACATTGTATTTCTGTTATTAGAAATGTTAATAGTTTATTTATACGAGTAATTTGATTCATCAACGCACGATAAGACTTGAAAGGTCTATTTGCGATTTTGAAATCCTTTGTACAAGCAGTTGTTGGTTCTCAGTTGAGATTCGGAACAATAGTTATATTTACATTTCACTGCCATAATAATACTATTAATAACGTGTAAATGAAGAATAATTTTTTAACAAGTTTCAAAGTAAACGTTCTATAAATAAAAGTTGTACATAAAGCTGTATTTTTGTACTACGGTAAATGTTTTAACGTTATCTTTCCACTTCTTAATGTATATGTAATATTCGCGCCGTCATTTTTATTCACCATTATAGTCCAGTGGCTGTGGGTCTGGACCCGTCTTTCTTTGCGACAACTTAGATTTTTAGAGGAATCGCTGCGTAATAACGTAGAACGAATGAACTAGAGGGATGCGTACGCTCGAAAATGTTAAGAGCAAGCGAAATAAAAATAAAAAACTGAAAAAATCACGATATTTCTCAATTTTTTTCTTAATTATCTAGTTAAATTATAGATTTAGAGCAAAATTAGTAATAGAAAAAATTGTTCGCAATGGAGTTACTCACAAAAATACAATCATTCCAGAAAACATTATTTTTTCGCAGCAAATGGATGGTTTGTATGAAATACACAAGTTGATATCTAATATTCAATCTAAATAATTACTTTTTGGGTCTCAGAATCTCGGGATAGTTAGGAAATATGATCTAATTTTTCCCTGTGCACGCCGAACCAAACCGAAATCGATAAATTCCAGGAGCTTTTTAAGACAAGGTCCCACTATGACAGTCACAAAAATAGCCTTTTTTCATGAATTTTGTTAATTCGCTTAATGGTTTGTTTTTGGCTCAATAAAAAATATGTGTAATTAATTCTACATACATTGGAGTAGATTCGAGTCAATTTTTATTTAAAAAAACACTAGTTTACATACAATAAGGTTTCTCGAACGCCCGTTTTTTGAATGGTGCGGTTGGTAACTCGAGCACCAGTAGTCGGCTATGTAAAATTTCTGCGCGAGTTTTTTTGTAATTGTAATAGCCATCGTTGGGCCGATTTGATGGAAAATTACTTTATCTTAAAGTATCTTCGCCACGCTCAACAATAGCTATTACAATTAGAAAAACTCTCGTGCAAAAATGTTACATATCCGAATATGATTGATCGAGTTATCGTTTGCACTAGAGCGAGAAATATGATTGCGAGAAAAATTTATTAAACTCCAACTATTATTTGTTTCAAAATTTACTCAAACCGACTTTACTGGATGTGGAATAACATATCTTTAATCGAGCCCAAAAAACCATTAGGTGAATTTAAAAAATTCAAGTAAAAGAACTCATTTTTCTGACTATCACAGTAGATTCCTCCCTTAACGGTCCCATAGTTTAGTGTAGATTGGACATTGGTTTTAAACAGTAATTATCGAATAGCAAACTGTTTCTTCGTTTGTTTATTTACATTCGATCTTATAACGACTTGCATTTAGTAGACTGCGGTCTTCTGACAACATTTGCTCAAAATATTAAGCAAAATAGCTAATATATCGTTCATTGTATTCTTTCAGACAATGAATGAATAGGGGAAATCCATCGGTAATCGCAATTCTAAGTATTTTTCATTGTATTTCGAATGATAAGAAGATAACAGAATTGACGGACTAACATATTATCGACGAACGCTCTCTGTTGTTCAGTAAGAGTCAGCGGGGAAGTCGCCGGCATATTGTTCCTTCCTCTCACCGGATTTATATTGCCTTTCCCGTTCAAACATCATAATAGACATACGCGCATTTTGCTTAGGCTTCAAAATGCATTCGCGAAAATCCTCCAACAATATTCGGCATTTATTACGTCCTCTTTGTATGCCATAAGCTTCGAGACAATCGACGACTCGCAGTTCGGAATAAGCGCACTGACTATGAGTCTGAAAGTTGATGAGACCTCCGAATAGATCCGTGAACGGAGTAGCCAGTAACGGGGTTATGTACATCCTGATCTGATACAGAAAACAAAAAAAACAATAAGATAGAATTGCGGTACAGTCTTTAACGACACAATCACAACTAGCAACACTTCGTTATATAACATGACGATTCGATAGTTTTCATTATATGATATCACGATAAAACTTAATTTTTTATCATTTCCATACAATTACGTGAATTCTTACCGATTTTAACGCACTCTATCGCTAACTTTTTATTGCGTATGATTCTCCTTTTTCTCTTGACAATTCTGTAAATACACAATAACGTGATCTTCTTCGATATGAGGCACGGACGAACTTCATCGGCTGTTCGCCATCTTATCGTCAGAGGGCCTAGGATCAAATTGACATGCGGCGCCGCACTGTGGACTGGAGCCCAAATTCCTGGCCAAATCCTCGAAAACCGAAAGTTACTATCGAAGGTAATAATTCATATACTTGAGTGAAGAGGCCCTTAGTGGTTCTCGTCCCAAAGCGGCAAAGTGCCACATGGAATTCTTAAAATGTTGCAGCTCAATAACGTGGGACGAAATCTAGCGTTTGTTAGACTTTATTTATTGACTAATACGAAAAACCAATTTCATGTCAAAGTTAGCCGCGCGAAAATATCCCTTTTCTTCGTAACAAATCGTTATTAACGATTTAAAGGCGGAACTTCTTAGCCAAAGGGTGCGAGGCTGTCCTCACAGACGTCACCACTCACCACCCGTACTATCCGATAGGTGCTGCCCCGCCTGGCAATCGGAGGAACTAATTCCCAAATTTGCGGCTGAATGGCAGCCCGACATACAGGCCACATGTATTCGTCGTCGACTCGGGAATTAGTTCCACCAATCGCCAAGCGGGGCAGCACCTATCGGGTAGTACGGGTAGCGCCATCTGTGAGGACAACCTCGCACCCTTTGGCCAAGATGTTCCGCCGTTTCTTCACAGATGTTTTTGCAACATAAGTACTTACATTTACATACAATCCTGTCTAGGCTCCATGCATACAATTCATACACGTTCTGTCACGTTGAACGCGCGAATTTAGAGTGTCAATTAATTTCTCTGTAAAGTAATACTTAAATATTTAATAAAGTGAGAAAAATCTTCGATGGATTTACCGCGTGTGCTAATTGTCAGCACAACGAGCGTCGACAGAGCGAAGAACATCGTCAATGGTGAATACAAATTTCAGGTTATGTTTAGGAAGCAAGCAGAAAACCATTATCTATTTCTACTATATTTTTGCATTCTTGTTCAGAGATGGGTTCGGAGCATCTTGCGGACGATGAAAATATTCATTATCACGTCTGGACAATAGATAACAAATATTACTCGGCAAAAGTGTTACTTTGTCTCGCAAATTCGACATTAATGGATCTTTCCCCCATGAACATAGAGGCTATGATCATTCATCACGATCCAAAGGCAATGAGATAGAATTCATTAAACCCAATCATCATCCTATAAACGATTTGTTAGTTTCCCATAGATCTTAATATTAGGTTGATTCGATCAGGAAAAGGATACCAAGTGCCTGGATGACTACATACCTCTGATACATTCACTTTCCGAAGCTGAAATTTTCTTGATCACTTGCCAAGCCTTTCCTGACTCGGAAACGAGAGAAAAAGGTGAACAGTTTTTAATTACTGTGAAAAATTAATAATTGAGAAACATAGAGAAAGAAATGGATCAATGACAATCTTCCGTAGATACATAGCATACTTGTCATTTCCTACGATTCTGAAGTCTCGTGAAAATCATTCATGAAAATAATTGAACTTGAATTAATTAATATTTTATTTCACTACAAAAAAAGGAATATAAAGACTCAATAAATTGCAACGAAAGTAATAAATGGATGACGAATGTAAATAAAAAAGTATTTTGCTGTAGGATTTGTTATATTTTATTACAAAAATCTCAAAATATTTACTCAACGAATGATCCTTTATGAAAAAGTAGAATTATATTAGAGATTTCATATCACCTTAAATACGATAAACAAATCGTCAATAACATAATACAAAAATTCATCGCTCTTTTCAACTCTACAGTAACAGAATGGTCCCAAAATAACAAATTTGAGCTTGTTGAGATGGAACGACCAATTCCATCCGAAATAATGGATGAAGAGGCAGATATTAACATTGGTGGGATGGAAAGAATCGTCGAAGCCCTGCACACGCATTTATGGCCGAACAGGATTCTCAAAGGTCATTCTCACCGCTTCCATTTTTCATCTATGCCAAGGCAATTTGGATAATTTTTGTTTTCAGCAGAATTGTCGAATTCTCGAGTGGAAAGTAAAGATGTTGATGTAGTAGAGGATCAATTAGAGGGTATGCGATTGAATATTGAAACTCGAGAAAATTCGGATCAATTATTGATGGAAAGTGTTCTGGGTTGGTCGAACTTTCTTTCGTAATAATAGTTTTACTTGTTTTGAAAAAACATTTAAAATATGCAATCATAATTTTCAGACGGTATAATGGGTGAAGAGAATACTGATTTTGGCGAATTATTTGGCCGTCTGATGGACATGAAGGAGCATGCTTCATCACTGTCTTCGAACAGCCGTCGGGCAGCGGCGGAACAACTCGTGACAGCATTCTGGAAAGCCATGGGTGGCGATCCCTCAGAGGTCGAAGATTTCGATCAATAAGGCATCGCCCTAGCAAGAAAAGCTGAATTTGTAATATAAAATCTAAAATATTGTATCTGTACTTGTAATATAAAGTGTTAAATATTTTTAATAGAATAATGTTTGGAGCAAAACAAGCAGGTCGCACGATTGTGACTGTATTCCACAGTTAAAGTACTAGTGGACACAGAATAAGCTACATATAAAGATATAAAAATATTAACTCAAAGGTTTGCAATACTCAAAGTTTGTATAAAAACAAATCAAAATAAGATAGAGACAAATCCTCAATCTTTTTGGCTTTCATCGGAACTGAGATCGTCGCTGAAATTCATGAAAGTTGTTAGGTGTTCTGATTGGTCAATTTCCTCCAATGATCAACAAGGTCACTTATTGATCAACAAGGTACTTATTTACTACTTTTTATCATAATTCTCTAGATACCCTCAAAATTTCAACGCGATTCGTTGCTCAGTGCCAAAAAAAAATACACATCGCGTTTTCGAATCGCACGTGTAACACTGACTCTGTAACGTTGACTTTTCGGACTGTGCACCACCGCCATAATCATGTTATTTGTTTCACGTGCATCCTTGACTGGTGGTACAACAAATTTGTCCTCTTCGATTAATGTCGATGATGCACGATTCGCATTTTCCTCACCCACAATGCGGATGTTCACGTTTCACAATTATCATTGAATTCGCTGGTAAAGAGATGTGAACGGAGCTCCGGCGCGTCCGTAGACGTCGCAGGTCTTATCTGTGACTGAATAAATTCATTTTACAAATAGAACAAACAACTGTAAACAAAGTTGATATATAATATATATTCCCTTCGTTATGTATATGATTACGATAGCTTGCGGCCAACTTAACGTGGGTACAAAAAAGTTCACCCCTTGACCGCTTAGATGTCGCAGAACCAACTCTGGAGGTTTCAAAGTCGTGTTGAACAATAATTTCTTTACATAAAGCAAATGGAAATATGCATAACGGGAATAGAAAATCTCTGTTCGCGGGTTCGCGTGATATTTCTCGTGTCTCAGTATATACGTAATATTAAGTCGCGTAGCCAATAAACTCGAATATGATTCAAATCGGTCTTGAGGCTACGGAAAGTGTACGAGGAAAACTAGATCTGGTTTCGTATTCGCGAGGGGATGAGAAAATGCGTCACCGACCGATGACGCATGATCTTGTTCGCCTTCCACGAAGCACTAGGCTAGTGATCCAAAGAAAGCACAACATATATTTTGTGCGAAAAATTGAAGTATTTTCACAATTAATTAGAAACAACTGATATAGAGTGCTTTGCTTTGAAAACCAAGCTAATAATTTTCCATTTATTACGTTTATCCTCCTTTTAAAATAATCCGAATTCGTTAGAATCTGTCCAATTGGAATGTGATTAATAAATAAAAACGTGGTTTTCGTTGAAGTGTCTAACTATCCGAAAAATAAACTTTGGGGGCTAACGGACTCGCTATCGTCTGTGCGGTCTGTGCTGTTCGTTGGCTTAAAATTTGCGGCCACTACTCACAAGCTCACAACAGCGCCACTACGGCCCAGGACTTAACAAGTGCTGCCTGTGTCGTACGCGTCGCACGTTGCCAACTGCGCTTGCAGCCCTCAAGAGTTTATCTTTGCGCAGTTTACGGCCTGCTCCTAGGCTGGTTTGACCGAACATGACCGTCTCGTCAATTTTGAGTATTGCCCTCCCGCTTACTTATCACTTGTTGTAGAACCTGATGTTTCACGTCGTGAATAGATACCACGTAATTGTCTTGCACAAGTGAAAAGGTCGTGGAATTTTCAGTGCAACATCGTTTACGTTCACAATGCGATATCGTGATTAGGGCGGGAGGCCGGTGAAAATAACAGGTTCGCGTGCACGAAGTTGGCAGTTTGTTTCGTGATATAAAGTCATCTATCATCGTTTTATTGTTCAAAACGTGAACATTTCTATTTCCTTATTATAAAAATAGTATGCAAATTCTTTACGCCGGTAAAGCTTGTGAAGCTGTAACGACGAGCGATTCAAGGATCTCGAATCACGTTTTTGGTTATATTTGATCTCACGTTCGTTTGCTTCGACCGTGTTACAATAATTATTCCATTGATGTCGCAAAATTTCGTTAGTCAAAATGTCGCAGATCCGCCTGTCGCGAATACTATCCCAACTAACGATGAGCCAAGCTCAGATTCACCTGCGGATCATGATGAAAGTGTTACGAGTAGAGCTACAGCGGAGAATCTTGACGAGATTATAGATTCTCAAGCATCGGACACCACAGGTCCTCCGGGAACTCCCGAAAGTACGAAGGACTTTTCGGACAAGAGTTCGCCGCTGTATAAAACTACCAAACCTGTTTTGGGAAAGATTCAAGCCAAGAAACGCCTAATGGCTTTTGCTAACAACTACAATGTACTCCCAAAAGTTATGAAAGTAAAACCGAAACCTCCAATGCCGAGCAAAATCAACGCTTCGGAAACAACGAAATCCAAGGAAAAATCAACTAGCAACGTCAAGACGCTCATCGATGAATTGAACAGCGCAAAATCAAAGATCGAGGCTGCTCTTAGCGTGCAGGAAAAGCAAGAACAACGTTCGGGCCAGCAACCTAGTAAAAGTAAGTTCCAATATTCATTATAAATGCTGGCTTCAAATCTCTATTATATTATTTTTTGAGCCGTATATTTGTTCAACAGGATTTACACGTTAGGTAGCTTTCAATCTTGTAAAATTAAGATTTGCTCAATACTACAATACAATCATAATGAACTTTAATCCTCTTAAGGAATAAAAATTCAATGCCTAACCAATTATCTATGAAAATCTGTTGGTTTAATCTTATAACAACTCCGAGTTCAATATTTCATTCAATAGTTATTTATTCAATCCAATACTGTCGGTTCAACTATAATATTAGTCATCATATAAATCTATACAAAAATTATTTAATAATCATCTTATTTGTAAGGCTTTCAATACTATATAGGATAGTACATCAATCCTAAACTATATGTACACGATATATTACGCGAGAACCGATAATGATCCTGTGGTATATTTAGATAATTTTCTTTTTCTTAGATGAAAAGATATTCGCTATAGAAGAAATTATCCGGGAGGAAGAACGTCAGAAGAAAGTGGAAAGAAGCAGTCCAATGAGCGGATCCCATCATGTATGGCAGCAAAGCTATGTCAGCCAGGAAGAGACCAGTGTCAAGTCCTACCGTTTCGACAGACCGAGACATCATGATGATACTTTCCAGCGTTCACGAATTTCCGATATCCACAGAACATCCATACATTCATCGTTTAGACGACATAGAAGCCGTAGCCGTGACAAACAGGAGGATAACAGAATGAAAGAGAGCAGAGACAAGAGAGACGGTAGAGATCGAAATCAACAGAAATCACAGGACAAAGACTGTCGTAGCAGGGATAGAGATGAAAAAAGGGACGGTAAGGAATTCAGAAGCAGAAATCGCGTCAGAGACGAAAAGAGAGAACGCCGGAGCGATAGTAGAGCTAGAGAAGAGAGAAGAGAGAGCAAGGGGGAGAGTCGTGGGAGAGAAACAACTAGGGATTGCAAGAGTCACATAGGAAATAGAGAAAGCAGAATTGATGTTAAAGACCCAGAGGAAAAGAGGGAAAATAAGATTGAAAATAAGGTTCCGGAAGAGAGGAGGGAAAGTAAGATTGCAATTAGAGATCCAGAGAAGAAAAGTGAACTTGACGAGATTACGGTTGGAGAAGGAAAAAGAGTCGGTAGAGATGGGAGTAGGGTCAAAGAGTATAAAACAGAAAATAGAAGCGAAAGCAGGGTCAGAGAAATGAAGAGGGAAACTGTGAGCGAGCATAAAGGTAAAGAAGAAGAGAAAACGGAACTCGAGGACGAAAGCAGAGTCGAAGAAGAGACGGAGGAAAGCAAGAACGATGCTAAAATAAAAGATGACAAGGTGGATAATAAAAACGTCGTTGAAGTTGGTGATGAGACAAAGAGCCGTAGTAACAGCCGAGCTAACGAGGAAACTAGAAAAAGCCCAAGTAACGGTCGAGCTAAGGAGGAAAAAAGAAAAAGTCGAAGTAACAGCCGAGCTAAGGAGGAAAACAGGAAAAGCCGGAGCAATAGTAGAGCAAAAGACGAAAAGAGAGGAAGAAGAAGTAACAGTCGAGCCATAGAGGCAAATCGAATGAGAAGAAGCAGCAGCAAAGTAAAAGACGAGAGGAAGGAAAATCGAAACGAGACAAAGAGTCACGAGAATCGAGAGATATCGAACGAATTAAATTGCGCCGATAACAAGGAAGAAGGCGAATGTTCGGTGAAATATAATTCATGGGTAGAACTGAGACATTTGGTACTTTCGTCAACGATATCATCCGATACTCGCCAAGATTCGGAACCTCCGATCGAAGGCTCAAACGAGACTGCGATATCTAGGTCAGTGCCTACTCAACATTTCAACGAATATATCAATACATTTAATAAAGATTGAATTCAATTCAATCGACTGTTTAAGAATATTATTATCAATCATATCAACAATACTTAATTGCAAATATTTTACCGTCAGCAAACGTATAATAAAAAAAACGTATATTTCTCGTTTTCCCAGAACTGTGGAAGATTACACGAAGCATTTCGAGCAGATGATGATGTTGGGCGATCACAGATTGATGCGAAGTCCCGTGATAGCGGCAGGACTCGAAGGACCCAAGTATTATCCACCGGAATCCATGAGGGCAACTAAGAACGTAAAAGGCACTTCGCTACTGTATTGTGAAAATCCTCGTGTATCTCTTCTTCTGACTCGCGAACAGGTTTTCCAGGCGATACCGAACGAGCGACGTAAAACGATGAGAGAAATATGCGAGACGACACGAGAACGGTAAGCTTGATAATGATAATAGTTGTTGCCGATTTTTAATTTGTCCTTACATTATCCGTTTATTTTTGGGAAAAACAAAATGTTTAGCAATCCCTCGATGGAACTCGAAGACAATCATCGTAATTGGTATCGAAGACACGAGGAGAAGCGATTCTCGGATAAGTCACGCGTATCTTCGACCTCGAGCTCTCATCGTTTTCCGAAAACAAAATGGGATAGCGAGGATGATTGTTTGAATTCGGAAGGAGACAGATCGCGGGAAAAAACTGGATCGAGTTCCTCATCTCAAACCGGCAACAAAATGAGTATGTTATTTAAATAAGTACATTTTGCTTCCAGTGCCGATCATATATCGATGACTATCGTTTAAAACTACGCGCCCATGACAACTTTGTGAGATAATGCATTTTCACAAACTGTATTTTTTTGTGATAATGTATGCAGTTTAATTTTAATTTTTCATTACTATGCATTTTCTAATCCAGCAGAAACCGTTTGATAGAACCTAAGCCTATCCAAGAGTATTCGATACACACGAAACAATGAAGCTTTCAATTATTAAGCTTGACGAAACAAAGAGGGAAAAATTAGAAATTTCCACCTCGACAATTAATTTTTTCACTCTGTTTTCTTTTCAATTTTTACTCTACATGTGACATTTATTCCCTAGCCAAGCGAATTCCTACTACCGTACCACCGATAGATCAGGAAGAGGAGATTGAAACCCTTGCAGAAAGTGAACCCGCCAATTCTCAAGATTCAGAGAAAAACAAGAAACCGCTCGTGGGTGAAAAGCTCGTTTCCGAGTACGAGCAATTCATGAAAATGGTAAGCAGCGAGATACCATCATCAGTTTCATCACCAAAAGACGATGAAAAAAGCCACTCCCGTGACTCGCCGAGTGAATCGAGAGCAACGATACGTCTGGAATTTGACTTTGGCCGAGATTTGTTAAAACGCGCTGATTCGTACAAAACTCCCGTGGACGAAGAAATTTCAGGACCAAGACGACGCTCTTCCGACAAGCCAACCTCCAAAGGTCGTCTCTCACGCGAAGCAGTTAACGAAGCAAAGGAAATTTGCTCCAAGGACGATCCGACGATTCCGCCAGACTGGAAAAATGTGAGAATAAAAGTCGAATGTACAAGCGATACGGAAAATCACAGTGCAAAAGTGCGTACCAAAAAGAGGACGGATAAGATCGAGAAACGCGCTTCGTCGAGCGATTCGAGCCAATCTTCGTCATCATCGTCGAGCACGTCGGAATCCGAGACGGAACGAAAGAAAAGACGAAGAAAGAGAAAGGAAAAACGCGGCAAAAAGCGCAAGATGCCGAAAGACTCTAGCACGAATACGGAGAGTAGTAGTAGTAGCAGCAGCAGCAGTAGTAGTAGTAGCAGCAGTAGCAGCAGCAGCAGCAGTAGTAGTAGCAGTGACGATACGAGCAGCGACGAGAAAAGAATCAAACGAAAACGTAAGAGAAGCGGGAAACGAAAAAATCGCGGCAAACGCTCGAGGGTGCGAAAAAAGCGAGCCCGCCGCGCTAGCACGCAATCCGAGTCGTCGAGCTCTTCTATCGCGGAGATCAAGTCCAAACGTCGTAGACGACGTGGACGCGATTCAAAAAGACGAAAACTCGAATCCACTGTGTTGGCGTCAAGCACGAGTGAGAAAATCGCCGACAAAGCTATTGACAAATCGACAAAAGTCATGGCAGACCGAAAAATAAAAGTCGAATCGACGAAGGAATCGAACAAAGAGTGCCTTGAGTCGAATGAAAACATTACCGAGCCTCTTGTTTCCTGGGAAAAAATAGAAACTTCGAAAAACGAAGAAGAAATTCACGAGTCAGATCCAAAAACGAATTGCGAGGATTCGCAGACACGTCGCAATATCTGTGAAAGCGAAAGATTTTTGGAAGAGTGGGAAGCTGAGTCTCTACCCATACGGCAGAAAATTAAGGATTACGCTGCCTCGTCGGGAAGCAAAGGCAGTAAAGCGACCGATGAGTGTCGTAACGAACGCGAAAAGAGCTCGAAGATACGAAAGCAGAAATCAATCGAACAATCGGACACCAAGGCATTGGAAAAAACACGCAATGACGAGGAAATGATTGCACGACAGCGTGTCGAAAGTCCGAAAAATGAAATTTCGAAAAAGGTGAATAAAAAGACAAAAATAAAAAAAAACTCTCGAAATCGTAGCAGTAGCACGAGCAGTACGACGAGCACAAGCAGTAGTTCGAGCAGCACGAGTACTACTAGCTCGGCTAGTAAAAGCAGTCACAACGAGTTTCCCAACGATTGGGAAACGAAGAAGGATAAACAAGAGGATACGATGAGAAAAGCGAACAGAAAGGAGGATAGTGGAAAATGGCCGATGACTGATTTCGATTCGTTAAATGTGCTTTCGTTGACGCAATTGGAAAAAGTAACAGGAAAATCGACAACAATCGGAGCGTTGGCTGACGAGTGGGAGGTCGACAGTATGGATGAGATTCCGGAGAACAATACGAGCCTCAAAGAAAAGTGCTCGAAAGGGGGATCGAGCAAAAAAGTTCCAAAAGAAGTTCGTTACGATCGCGAGACCGACACGTATATAGCTGTCGTGGCCGAGAGCCCGAGGGAGAGTCGAAAGTCTCAGGTGCGACTTTGCGCTATGAGAATATGGGAGGAGGAAGAAGAGGAAGAGGAACGCGAGGAATTGCTGTTGCGAGAGGAGAAGGAGAAACAATCATCGGCGAAAATCAAGGAATGGGATTCCGAAGAAGAATGCTTCGGAAATACTAAAAAAATTGCAAAGATCAGCGGGGAATTGACGAATTTGCAGTGTGATGGGAAGAGCGATAAAAATGTGACGGATATCGTCGAGGTGAAACCACCCGAAGCTGAAATAGGAGAGGTTAGAACTAACACTGAGTTCGATACATCGAAAAAAAATCGTAAAAGTCGTTGGGACATTTCGGCCCATACACCCGAGAGCGCGAGCGAGGAAAAAGTCATTCCCGTTATGTGGGAAGAGGAAGAAATTGGAAAATGGACGAAAATGATCGATGCGAAAAACGAGACAGCGGTTGAGGAGCTCTTAAGCAAAATTAAGAAGGAAAAAACGTACGAGGCTTCGCAATTACCAAAGGACGATGCGGAACGTTCCTGGTCACCGGTCACAAGGAGTCTGCAAAACCCTTTAGTCTTGAAGAAAAGCTTCGCAACGACCTCTGCTGCAAGAGAGAGAGATGCAGCTCTGTACAGTCCCAGCTCGCCAGGACTTTCGATAAAGTCCGGGGATGAGAAGACGAATAGTAGCACAATTAGCGAGAGCACCAGTGGCGGCAGTGAAATTGCAAATATTTCTGGAGAGACAAGAGAAACGTTGATCGTGACTGATGGCTCGGCGGAGAATCTTTTGTCGATGGAGAACATTTCGGAAAAGATTGGTAAAGTGAATGAGAATGAAAAAATCGATAAGTCTGTCGTACGAAATTGGACGACGATTGTAGAACCAAAAGAGAGGGAACAGAGCGAAGATGATTCGTACAATTCAACCGAATCGTCGGGGATGAGGAATTCACGTATGGATATATTTGCAGAATACACGAGCGAAAAGTCGGACAAAAAACTGGATCATAAAAAAAAAGAAATTTCCTGCAGCGATACAAAAGAAACGATGGGCGACGTGATATCTCCCCTAAAACTCATTCCCAAGCAGTTGCTCGTTCGTAAGCCCGTGGACGACGGAAAAATAACGAAAAGCATGACGAAAATTTCCGAGGTTACGAAAAAGCAGAATATCGAAGTTGAATCGAAACTCGAGGACTTGAAGGACGAAGAAAAAAATAATATGGACGTAACGTTGAAGGATGAGCTTATATCGACGACGCCACCTCTTTCGCCCACACAGATGGCAAAAATAATTAAAACGAAAGAGGAAATATTTGATGCAAGATCACCGACTCGTTCGCCACAAGTGAATTCGAGTCGAGAAGATGCTCCGCTCGAATCTCGGGCGGTCGTGGAAGAGCGAGAAAAAGGATCAAGTGTGGAGAGGAGACCGATATCAGACAAGGATAGAGCGACGAAATCTCCATCGACTGAGAGAAGAAAGAAAAGTCCGGTGTTGCGAAAGGAAAAAGAAAAATGGAGGCCTATGGACGGCGACGAAAGAGCGAGTGTTTCCGGCTATCGTGCCGGAAGTTATGGGAAAGATGGAAGAGAAAGAAGACGGGACGATGAGAGGGAGACTCGTGGTTTTCGACGAAGATCGAGCCCAGCGAGGTCGAGAACAGGACGAAGAAGTCGCAGTCCACTCGGTAGTGGCTGGGAAAGAGATCGTAGTCGAAGCAAAAGCAGAAGTCGTAGCTGGAGCAGAAGTCGTAGCCGAAGTCCTAGAAGACGCGACGATGCCTCAGGCTGGGAACGAACAAAGCGTGGCTCGAGATTCAATGACGAGAGGAGAGACAGATTTTCGAGGAGTCCGAGCAGACACGCTCCAGGTGGTACCGGAAAAAGTGAGCTACTCTGTAATTTTTATTACTTCAATCAAATCTTATTGACGATTTTTTAAACATATCTTATTATCCTATCAGATAATAAAAGTGTCCCGCCCCTGGATAAGTGGGATCGCGATCGCGCTCGACGAAATTACGATGACGAGGAGCGCCGAGATCGCGATAGAAGTCGCGACAGAACGTCATCTTACGATCCTCTTGAAATGTTGCGAGATGCCGATCGAGCGAATCGTGCGATCAGGTAATCAAGAGAAATTCACCAGTTTGTCGGAATCTGATGGAAAATTAATTTTTAGCCTAGCTAACATCTCGAACAATTAACGAACAGTTTGAACAAAATATTTAGATTCCGTGCTTCGGAAGAGACCGAAAAGCCTGCTTGGAGATTCGACGAGAACAAATCACGCCGCGACAGTAGCGAAAGACTTGACATGATGTACGCTAACGGCCAAGGTCCTTCGGTAGATTACGAGGAACGAACGTACTCGAGAGACGCGAGTCTCGAGCGAGACATAAACGAAGGCCCCATACGTTCTTACCCATCGAGAGATCGTTACGCTAGAGGGCGCGAGGACGATCGTCGCGATTCTACCTGGGATCGTTCTCGCTCGCCCGAATCCGACAGATACGATGCACGAACTTTTCGTCGCGGTGGACGAAGAATATCGCGTTCACGCTCTCGCAGATCTCGCTCGCCCCTGGATCGAGGAAGATTCGATTCACGTTCAAGATCAAGATCGAGATCGAGATCGCGATCGAGGTCGCGATCTAGATCGCGATCATGGACCAGATCTCGAACCAGATCGCGCTCGAGATCTCGCTCACGATCTCGTTCAAGGCGACGAAGTCTCGATCGATCGCGAAGATCTTTGGACAGAGGGCGCCGCTCGAGGTTTGCTTGCAATAAATTTGGAATTCTAAAGAAAATCAAATTACTTTCTCTTTTAATTTTCGACGAGAAAATCTATTTTTCAGAACAATTACACCCACGAGAGATAGAGGAAGAGACGATGACATCAGAAAACGACACAGACGACGAAGCAACAGCAGGGAACGAGGTAGGCGAATCGAGACAATCGTACAATCTTCGGCCGGTTTATCGTCGGGAAACACGACGGGAATGGACTCTGACCTACTCGGAGAAAGGGCTGATGGCAATTCTTCAGAGTTTCGTTATGGCAATGAGAATAATCCCAGTGGTGATTACGATTACTATCCCAGGAACAACCTCACTTATCCGCCGCGTGTTGACGAAAACACCGGATCACCGAAGCGGCTGTCTCTCGATGATAGGTAATTGTTTCTTTCCTATAAAATATTTAATTCGCGACGCCACTTTGTTCGCAATATTCACTTTCTTCAACGTGTCATGTTTAAAATTTACCAATAGACTGGAGCTCGAGCTGGGAATTAAAAAGCAAATGCGACAGGAGGCTGGTGGGCTACCCGGTCCATACAATCCGCCAACGTTTGGCCCAAGATCATATCCGCCTGCTTCAGTCACTCCTAGTCCGTCGATGATTATTCCGCGTGGACAACGAAATGCACCTGCGATATACAATCGCCAACAACCAACCGTTCTTCAAGTAAATTATTCGATATATACGTATATATCAATTGACAAAAAAAGCTCTGAGTAATGTTATTTGCATTGTCCAAATGATAACAAAATTATCTTTCTGTTCGAATTTAGGTCGGTAACGTGCTGCAGGTTGTTCCACTCCCGGGTGATTTCGGTAACGCTTCGAGCACTGCAATTCGACCCAATTTACCGTCTTCGTCGTCGACGTCGACCGTCACTAGTACCGCGAATCGTGTTGTACGAGTTGGCAATGTTTTACAAGTCGTACCAACAGCTTCGATAGATTGGACGGGTGCGGTAACATCGTCTGGATCTAGCGAACGTCGATCGGGGACAGGTCCTTATTCCACCCCGATCTCATCAACATCTCCTGCCTCTGTGCCAATAACTGTTCCCATGCCTGTTCCTGTTCCAGTTCCGGTCCCTATACAGAGCATTGGAACATCAAGTGTTCCGACAATGTCGCCCGTACCCCTCGGTCTTCCGATTCCCCCTGTTGTTCTTCCCGTGCCGATCTCCATCACACCCACCGTTACAGTATTCCCAACGAGGCCAGACCGTCCTCCACGCCGTAAGTTAACATTTCAATTGTGTAATTTAAATTCTGGGAAGATTGTTTTTAATTAAAAGTTTTCTCGTAGCTCCGCCAGCACCACCAGTAGCACAGCCAGTTTACAATTACGACGCAATCCTTGAAGTTCGTCGAAAAGAACGAGAAGAGCGCAAGAAGTTACGCGAGGAGAGAAGACGGGAGAAAGAGAGACGAAAATCCGAACGAGTACGACGACGAGCGAAACGTCTACTAGGTAGAAATGGATCGGCGATAAATCGTCTTTTGGTAGAAAATCCTACGAGTGAAGAGACCGAAGGAGTTAAAAAAATAGAGGAAGAAACTCCAGAAGTAATTCCAGAAGAAACGATACGCCTCGCTTCGAGCGTGGATGAAGAGGAAGAACAGGATGAAACTACACCTGTCGTTATGCCAGAAGTCGAAGAAACGATCGCCGAACCCGAAGACGAGGAGGAAGAGGAGGACGACGAAGAGGGTGACGTTGAGGAAGACGATGAGGATGAGGAAGAGGAGGAAGAGGTCGAGGAGGAACCCGATGAAGATGGACAAGCAATTGTTGCTACGACTAATCAGGAAAATGAGGATAAAATTGATGCACCGGTCCTCGAAATTGAGGTGGATAATGCAGAGACCGAAGTCGTCAGTAACGAGCCGTTCTCACTGCCGCCACCTCCCCGCAAAGGAATTCTTGTTCCTCCAGGATTTTGGTAAGTTCGCACAAAAAATTGCTCAACATGATATAAAGTTAATTTAAAAAATTGACCGTATAACGTAATCTCATAAGAGATAACTAATAAACATTGTAAACTAATTCTTATCCGAGTATTTACAGGGAAGATACGATATCGAACGGGAACGCAAATGATTTATCCGGTGTGGAGGACAACGATACAGTAGAACAGGAAGATCGGCCGATGATCGCGAGTTTGGAGGACGAGGAACAAGTAGCGATGGGCGACGACGAGGACGAACGCGCGGACAACGAGTCGGAGACAGACAAAGACACGGAGGGACGTGAGGGGCGTCTAGCAACTACTCCAAAACGGCCGTCGGATCATTGGTCGTGGTCGAGAGTTGCGCGAGCGACTAAACGAAGACGTAACAAAAAAGCTGTACAATTCGCTGATGGCGTTAGACCAGGCGAAGGAACGAGCCCCAGTGGCGGTGAAGGTGACATGCCATCACCACCACCCCCTGTGCCAGCACTCTCGAATGACTCGATACGCGATATCGTCAAAAGATCGAGAAGTCGGAAGAGCAGGAAAAAGCAGAAACGCGCAAAACCACCGAAAACAAAGAAAAAAGTGAAGGTCAGTATGCATTGAAATTCGTTCGAAAATTGAATATTGAAAAATTATTATAATCATTTATATTTAGATTAAATCAGTGATAATAATAGTTATAGTTCATGAATGGAATATCTCAATTGACTTTTTAATTGGTTCATCTTCTGAATAGAAAATTATGTCATATCATGTCGTAGGTAAAGATCATCAAGCTTAAGAAACCGCGAATAACACCGCTGACAGCGATGATGCTCGAAGATTCTGATGATCTTGACGATCGATCTCCGCCACCTCCACCACCTGGATCACCACCACCACCACATCTCTGGCCCAGTTATCTCGCGGCTTACAATGCCACTTTACGCACAGTCGAGCATTCATCCCTCTCACCGACTACCGCCGCAGCTCCGCCGCCTCCTACACCACTCCCTCTTCTCGTACCACCGCCACCTTTAAACTACACAATACAGCCATGCAGCAAGGCTTAAAAGGGTAATAGAGAAATCAAAACGAGTGCGGAGGGAAAGAATCGAGGTTTATTTTCAGGCTCTTTCGGGCATCGTTTTCAACGATTTGCAGGAACGAGCGTCGATTCTTTTTTTATCGGCTACCCCATGACTGACGGCATGTCGTATAGCATGATTTTACTTTCTCCTCGCTCGTTCACCATTATCGATACTGTAAATATGCGCATTCTATGTAAGAAAATAAAAATATAATAATTGTGACATGCACATATTAAGGGCTTCGTACATGTTACATTTATATAGTTATACAATATACATTGATGAAAAAATACATATATATTGCCCGATAATTTTTACGACTCGATTTATATTGATAATGCGATATACATTTCTTTAGCATGGTGGAAATTCTTTAACGAGAAAACAAAAATTGACAGACGTATAATTGCATTATCAAGTCTCTTTATTTCTGTGATCGATCTAGACAGTCGTCACATTTTTCTAGTTTTGTCGTTTATCATCAGTCCGGAAAAAATTGTCCATCGCGGGCTTTTGAATCGCGCAGGCTTCTGCGCATACTCCCTGGCGGCGGGAGAGTGAATCTCACATATACACATATATATATGTAGCGTATTTAAATACATGAACATATATATACTTATACCATAGATGCCATTTAAAAATGAAGTCATAGAACCCGCGGCGGAACCTCAACAGTCGGTCATGAACTCTCGTAGAGTTCGCGTGTATCATTCCAGTCCTGTGTTATGACAGTTTTCATCTCACAGGATAAATAGTGTATTCCGGGCATAAAAAAGTATCAGAGATACGAAGCTTCGTGTGCCTTTATAGTGAAACAACTCTCGTGGTTCGATAATATGCCAATTGCATATACCTACACAACAGACTTACGTTCCTGAGTTTTCCTAAAGAGTACGCCGTTCGTAGGAATTGTCTTCTTTCTCTCTCTATCTTGCTCACTCCGGTTGAGCAAGATTTTAGCTCTTTCATCTTGTTTCCACATTGCGCAACCTATCTTTACGTTTTGACGTAACAAGTAGGATGCACTTTGTAACTTCGACCGAACGCCCCAAACTTCGTTTGTGATCGGAGAGAAGAAAGCGTGTGGAAACGTCCAACAAAAAATAATATATATATATATATATATATACGTTTGTATGAATTTGGGGGAGATAAGATAAACAAGAATTAACCAATATTCGTTCAACACAAGAGTTGAACGAAATCTTAAAGCCTTAAAAACGGATACTCTAAAGATTGATCGGATCAAAAATGCCTGCGCAATACAGCAAGTTTATAAAAGCGAGCTGTAAGGAATATGTACATCCTTGGACGGACTCGTGCGTGAGCGCGACAGCTGGCCTTGGGCTTCACGCACTCCAGGAAAGCCTCAGAATATACGCGACGGTTTACTTTGTAAGTTTTTCATGTTCTCATTCACAATAAAGAAGCAATTCCACCCTATTAAAGTGTTGAATAATGATCCCTGACCTACAGTAACATCGCTGTCAAGGTGACGGCCAACGCGTCGCTGTAAATAAGTTCCGACATAAATAGCGATGGCTATTTGTTTTATTTCTGAGACGATACTCTTTCCTATCTTTTTATCCGCGAACGCAATAGTTGCAAGAACGGGTTAAAAAATAAAAATGCATTGATTTATGTGAACATATAGCATGAGTTTAAACGATACGTCTTGCATTCGTTTCGAATGTCAATCGCGCGATAAGGCCTTTTTCATTACCCTTTGGATTGATATTATCGTTCTTTTATCATTATCAACGACGATAATTTGTGCTCGAACCGTTTCTCGAGTCTTCAAACAATTATTACCAATATTGTTAGTAAACAAATATTATACGAATAGTGAATTTTTATAAAGGGTTTTTCGTGTTATCAGGGGTTATGTACATAATATGGTTTGACGTTAATAATTCCAAGATAGTCAACCTTTTGACTAGTCTGGTCGACTAAGGCGGCTTTTTTGAACATTCAGAAATGAGATGATCGTATTTAATTTTAGGTAACTCTATTGATGAAAGGAAAAGTACCGACTTCCGGTGATATCAAAAGAACGATCCTAGGAATTCTACAGTCGACCGCATTTCTGTCCTGGAGTTCGTTCACATATTCAATGTTCATTTGTTCTCTGAGGTAAAGCCGTTTTAAATGGCAAAATTTACTGAATATGTATGTGGGCCTTAGTCACACACCGATAACGAGTGACCCCATTTATTATTTATACTCTGAACTTTTTTTTTACTCTCCTCTATATTATTTGACTATCGCTATATGAAACGATAAATTATTTTACAGACGTGTCCTGGGGAATTTCAATGTGCTCTCAGTATCGTTCTTTCCATCATTTTTATCTAGCCTCTCTGCTATTATCATTGAAAGGCCCTCCAGACACACCCTACTCTGCCTCTATGTTTCCAACATTGTACGTACACAAAGAAACGAGGGACCTTCGTATCTGTCAGTGCAGCGAAATAGCCAAGAATATTTCTGCATTATTATTTTTCTATTTAATTAATCAATGATAATAAGCCCTTGATAATTTCGGTTCTTTTTGTCACAGGCCACAGAAACTTTGTTCAGAATGGGAGTGTGGAGAGGATATTATTCGGTGGTGCCGAAAGGCGAAATTTATATTTTTGCAATAAGCATTGCAACTTTGTTGTATCTTTATCGCTCCAAAAGCAACAAGACAGATTCTATTTATCAGATAATCAGGTCAGTAAACGATATCGACAAATAATGAAAACACAATGTATTTATAAATTAATTATCGTATTAAAAACACATCTGAAAGTATGAAATAAATTTTGTAATATTTCTGAAAAGCTGATTAAATTTTGTATAATTACCGATACATTAGACACATGGTTGGTTCCCATGAAGAGGGCGATTATTTGGAGAGACAAAGATCGCGGACTGTTGAACCAAGCTTCTTGCGTAATTTGGATACGAAACGACCTTCCAAATCATCGTTTCATGTTATTTGGAGAGTTCTTAAAGCGTACGAGCATATAATCAACCAAATCAAAGGCCAGAGTAGACATTCTTCCTGTCCACATCAATTTAGCTGTGCTCATAATATTTTATCGGTAATTGAACTTTCACCGAAAATCCATCCAGAAAGATTTTCTCTCGTTTTTAGAAAGTTTTAATTCGTTTCAATTTTTTTTTTTCAGGGGAGCACGAAACTTTTCAGTATAGGCATTAGTGCGCAATTAGCTTTGCAATTGGTTTTTCAAGCAAGGAAAATCCTGAATAGGCCACAAATCCTTAAATCGACGATATTTAGGAAAGAAAATTTAAATCTTGGCATTTTTCTCGGTGGATTCGCCGGTTTGTACAGGGTACGAGTACAAAAAAAAACGCCTCTAAACATTCGATTGACTCAAATCGAAGGTTCTATGAGAATAATCGTGTGACGTGTTTTCATTCCAGTTAATTTCATGTTCTCTAAGAAGAGCATGCAATATCGACTCGACGTATCACGCGATACCAGCTGGACTGTTGGCCAGTATAGCGTTCATGATGTATCCTAATAACACAATTGCCTTGTATGTAATGTGGAAAGCTTTACAGGTAATAAACAACATATATTTATAGATAAGCTATTTTTTCTAGTATATTGGTTTATTTGTAAAAAACAAAATATTATGTTTAATATTACTTTGTTTCAGTTATTATGGAATCGCGAAGTTGAGAGCGGAAGACTACCCGAAGTCAAATGGTTCTCCATAGTTTTGTACTGCTTCAGTACAGCCCTTCTCTTTCACGCGGCTATCATAGAGCCCCATAATCTACGTCCATCCTACTGGAAATTCCTCTACAATCTCTCAGGCGGGCGGTAAATACATATTTACATATCGTTTTTAGTAAGCACGCACGATGATTTTTACAGAGAAAAAAAAATAAGCTGTTCTGTCTATTTCGTAGACTGGCGACAATGAGTCGTATTCCGCTCGATGATTTTGGCCACGAATCTAGCCGACATTTACAGGAAGTACTCAGAAAAACTCGAACCACGGACCAAATTAGTTATTCCTTTTAAAAATTACGGATACTACGTCAAGCTTTGAAGGTGGTACTTCGAGGTTGATAAAAGAACAAAAATTTTCTTAATCCGACGATCCTCCGATGGACGTGAAAGGTATAAGCGAACTTTTTTTATTCGGCGAATATAGAGATGATTTGCTTCGTATCTCGATTTTATATCTCGGTACTAGTCAGCACGAGCAAACAACAAATAACCGATAACGTACTATAGCACGTATGTACGCGTATGTGGTATTGCTGCATTACTTATCTTGTTTTACGAATCGTGGAATTATTGAAACGACCTTATTTACGGAAGAGGGTCGAAGGCGGTGAATCCGCAACGCCGTTGCAAGTATTTGTACGAAACAATTTGTAGAATTGTAGGTTATCGGCAACGTTTGGGTCTATAAAAAGTCCCCAGCGCCCATTCCCATGGAAAAGGATAGAAAACGACACTAAAAAATATATTGAATATATTTTTAAAAAATTCGATACGTATATTCTTTTCCATCTGGTAATTTAATATCTGCGACTCTAGGTTGCAGTTTTGAGGTGCGAGGTGTTATAAGGTGCTTTGCTTTGTTCTCTTAAAATAGAAAAAATTGAACCAATGGTGCCTGGATACGTTGTGATAGCAAAAGTGTTTTTTTTATTCATTTATCCTTATACGCAAACGGAATCCGTTTGATTTTGTCGCGGATATTAATAGCACAGAATCGCTAATAAAGTGTTTTTATACGAGCGGTAAAGTGCGACACGAAAATATTGTCACTACCCACCCTACGAAAAACAAACAAAAATTAAGCATTCCTCAAACATTTGGAGCATTTGTCGACATTTTGCATATCTTGTTTTTGCGTGACAATTTACATGTACTATATATATCTTACTTATGAAGATATTTTGGGTGAAAGGAAAAGTTTTCTTGTTATAAATCATGAGTTGTATTTCAATAAAAAGAAAAATGTTATATCTGGATGACTTGTGAAATTTATTTTTGTCGTTTTTTCACCATCTCGATAGCTCTGTCAACCATCACGTCGGCCTCGCCACACTGTCGTTTTCTCTTCAGTCGCTTTTTCTTCCGCAAAACATTGTCCCAATTAACGTGACCCTCCATTTTGAGTATTGTGTCGTCGAGCAAGCCTGGCAAGATGATCGATTCTTTTGATAACAGGGTGGGTCGAGGCTGCACACTTTCGGCATATTCGATCATATCCAGAGACTCGAGTTGCCAGGGCAAAACACCCAACGGGCAAGCTGCCCAATCGTAATCAGCTATAAGGAGAATAATCATTTATCTGCTTCATGAAACTTTCTTTCAAATCACCATGTCATTTTCTCACATGGCAAATTATTTTTATGAATTTTATAAAATGATCAAAATTATATTTTCGGCTGTTATATCTCCCGAAATTAATGTTGTTTACGCACGAACAAATTATTGTTATTTTATCGCTCACCTGGCGCAATTTCCCAATTACCGTTGCGAATCGTTTGATCGGCAATTTCCGGTTCAAGCAATCTCGATGAGATTCCATTCTCGTTTGTCTCGTCGGGTTTTTCGTCACCGCGGATATTCATCAGATCATCGACGCTGTACGTTCGATCATCGTCATTAGTCAAATCGCTTTCCTTAAGAGCATCGACTCTCGTGTGTATTCGGACTAATTTTAGCAAATGATCTTTGCATTTTTGGCCAATAGGCGGATTGATAAGTTCGAGAATAGGTTGAATAAATTTCTTCGTATATACGTTTGCGTTGAGAAGAAGGTCGGTAGCAAAATTAATGTCTCTTAGAAATGCCGGCATGTCCGAACAAGCGTTTAACCACATCGCTTCCGACAATTTCGGATTCATCTTTGTGACGATTTTGCGTACTTTGTGCACCATTTGCTTGTTTGCGATACGCTTTTCGTTCTCATCCAACGAGTGTTCCATCGCTAGCGTTACACTCTGAGTTACTTGAAGTTTCTGTAGAGCATTGCAGATTGCTTTTATCCAGAGTGAAGCTATGAAACGCTTGTTCGTATCTTCGTGAGGAGAATTCACAAGATCCAACAGACGCCAGAGCAACTCATCGAGAAGACTTTTATCGTGCAACAGAACGATGAAATTTTGCCAAAAATCCGTCATAGCAGTCGGCAAACTATTGATCTTCGGATCAACGATCGATTTCTTCATCGGCACGAATATGCCGATTATTTCAGGACTCGGTAGAAAAGCCTCGCATTCAAACAGCGTTTGCAACAGCATGTCGTCGATATTGGAAATAGATTTATTCTTACTGGTTAGAGTCGATATTTCAGAGAAGAGAATATTCTGTGCGTCCGTCAGTAGATAGTCGGCCTCGTTCTTGGCATTTCCGATAAAACGAGCCACCGAACGTGGCCGAGGAGAAGTGTCCGGCAGTATGTTACATAGATCCAACAGTGTGTCGCTGGATTAAGAAAAACCACATGCAGGTAATTGTACGATTAAAGAAAATTATAGTTAGTGTTTTTTAGACTCAAGTTATTTACCGTAACTTTGGATCGGGTAAATCACGCACGGTATTGTAATTGGCTTTAATGTAGAGACCTACGGCGGTCCAAAGCTCGAAAAACACGATAAGTGCCTGTGATTCACAGGATTTTTCGATCTCGGTGTTATCTGGCGAATTCTCATAACGCTCTTCGGCGGCTTTTGCCTCAGCTGCCCAATATTCTTTCTGAAATTGGTTAGTTTATAAAAAAAAGAAAAAATCGGTAGAATTATAAACGATAGAAAAGAATAAAGCGTATTACGTGTAACCAGCCGAGTAGGACGTTCGCTGCCATTCTGAGAACACCGATCGATGGCAATTCGTGTCCGTGTGCAGCGTCGTGTCTAAGATTTACAATCCATTCGGGAATTTTCAACTGCTTAGCAATTTGAAACATAGATGTTTGTTTCGTGTGTCCTATATTGGATATGTGATTCAAAAATCTCATGATGGTCGTGGAATACATTAGGCACAGATCGTTTTCGTAATACATCGGTAACTTGGCATCGTCAATTTTTGGTGTCCACTCTCTATCTCGCAAGCACACTTGAATCAAAGAGAGCGTACACTCTACGCCTACTGGTAGCTTCGGAATTCTATAGAAATCGTCGTATATAATGAATTGAGTAACGAACGATGGTAAATACTTATTTGAGAAATTACTTGGGAAATAATAATTTCTTACCTGGCTTTCCATACCAGAAGAGTCGTGTAAGCTTTCGTCTGTTCCAAAGTATCGTTGGAATATATTTGTTTGTATACCTGGTGCCATTCCGCACTGAAATGATAAATAATAAAAATAGCAAAAGATGTAGCGCGATTACAATATTAAAGAAATTTATTTGCTCATCGTTCGTCGATTAAACAACATAAATTATTTGAGGTTATATAGAAAGAATCAAGTTGAATTTTCTACGTTGTATAAGGATGAATAGCAATGTTTCGATTAATAAGATAGTAATAGTATGAAAGAATAATTAGTACACGACAGTAATATGAAAATCTGTACTTACAGCGAAAACCATGGCACTTGTTTCAGAGTTTCAGACCGCGCGAAAAGCGCCATGTTTGACCATGTGGTCTTATGTCAGCTAGTCAGCAGTCAGCTTGCCGGCTTGCCGCCCCCTCATCGCTGTCGTTCGGAACAAGTTCCGAAGCTCCTCCATCGATAATCATCCCCAGCAAGAAATATAATTCCCGAATGATTCGGAATTCGATGGAATAACTTTTGAATGAACGTATCTGAATTGTATAATTGATAATAAACATTGGTAACTCATCCGGTGAAAGATTGTCTTTCATTCCGAATGTCGGGCAGGCAGATCTCACTCTTGTAATGCTTGATTGTCCCTAGTCGGTCATGAAGATTTGAAAAGTGCATGCAAAATAAGATTGTTGGCGTTCCCAATCGCCAGTTCTGGCGAAGCAGCGTATCTAAATTTTGTTTTCATGTAATATGCTCAAGTACACGACGAATATGACTTTACAGCTTTTGGAAAATTTACCGTATCATAACTTACCTTCCAAGGCAACATATGATAAATAACAAGAGATATTGTTAAGTACTCAAACTTATCAATGGTATTCAGTACAGTATGAGTATATTATGTACAAAAAAAATGCGTTGTACGTTACAAATATAAGATTTTTGTCGTCTACCTTCGCATTAGATAAAAATAGATAGATTACCCTTAGTAGTAAAGTCATTAGGATATTAATTAATGGTGCTATTCAACGCGCATACTGGAGGTATATTGACTATTTCCATCTTAACTCAAAGAACGCATTTTATACAGAATCGTAGATCCCCTAGGTATATAATAATAGGACAAATCTTTGTTTAAATACGGAACTTAATAATTACTCATTGTATACAACAAAAATGACTTTGCATAAAAAATACTTTCCTCATTGTACATTATTTCAATACAGTACCACAATAATTCATTCGTATTATTCGTGCCATAGCATTATTACGTTATAAAATATATTACAGCTTTTTACATGAAAAGTATAATTCACTTACGCGGACTTATCTCATTAAATTAAGTAGCGGTGTTCATATAAAAATACTATATATGTATAAAGGCGACATAAATAATTGAGTATTTTTACAAGTCACCAAGTGGAAAACAGACATTGTACATAAGTGTTTGCCTTTTAAATACTTGGAACATCGAATGGGATCGGAAATGGAAAGGGGGGAGGGGGGGGGGGGAATCATTAAAATAAATAATAAATAAAGATGAGATTCATTACGCCCATACGACACGCACACTTGCTCTCGTTATTTCATGACTTAAGAATAAATAATAGGGCCCAAATTTCATATTTCATCGCGAAAGTGACTGTTTGAAAATATTATTCAAAATAAATTTTCAAACGAAGGAAAAACGAAAGAATGTTATAACCGGTACTTTGATTTTCGATGAAAATAGAGACGATCGAAGAATCCGAATGGTAATATAACGATCAATGATTTCCGCGTAAAACACGTATGAAACGAGATGCCCGTTTCGCGGCGTATTTGGAAAAAGTTGTCAAGAATGTATATATAAATATATATATATATATATTCGTTAATGGTGAATATTAGTTAATACGCTTACGTGACTAACGAACCACATTATAGGCTTCTTCAACGTTTACAAAGCCGATACTGCACTTGGTAACGAATTGAACTAGTTTTGCACCTCTCCGTGTTATAAGTCATAATAATGTGTCTGTCTATATACAAATTTGTATCTTTTGCTTTGCTTCTCGAGAGACTCCCTGAAAATAGTCATAGATAATTAGTTAATAAGAAAGTTTTCTTCTTTTGTCGAGTACGCCTTTCACCTTATAAACTCGATGGAGCACGGATCGATCTCGTTATTCGTCATGGATTTTTTAGTCATATTTTGATTTTACGATTGTTTTTCGGAATTTTTACCGATACACGAAAAATCAAGCCAATCGAAGCAAATATTTCGTTAAAGCACCTCGTCCGATTGTTTGTGAAAAATAAAAGATTAAAAAAAGAAAAAAAAAAGATTAGAGGCCTTTTCCGTTACTGCACTGAAAGCACACAATTTATATCGACGAAATCTAGTGTGTCTCGTTCTTTTCACTCGTCGAAGTGAATTTATGTAAAATTAACCTAGTCAGCCTTTCTCTGTGTTATCTCGCTTCGCGTGGTACTTGAGCAGTAGCTGCCGGTCATCCCGGTACATGAAGTTTTTCCGTTTGTCAGTGTTTCCCGTTGACGTAGTCATTATCCGGCTCAGAGCTCGAGCCGGAAGACTCGCTCGTATTAACGTTCGTACTGCAGCGCGTGCTTCGTCGGCTACCGGAACTCGAGTGTCTGCATTTCTCACCACGATCCACTCCACCTACAACATTTCGTAATTTTCGAAATGATTTTCCTGTTGTTTCGTCATGTACATAAAGTAAATTGTTTCGGCATAAAAGACATGGGAAAAAACTTGACTGAACTTGCTCGAAGGTATAAATACTTACTGGTTAAAGGAGTATGGACCTCGACTTTTATATTCGCGGTTGCAGTGACCTTAGTTGTGATGTGGGACGTGGACGGCACCGGCGACGTTCGACTAGACCCACTCGTGTCCGATCCGCTACAGTTCTGTTAGTAAAAAACGTAAAGTAACACACGCGTTAGACATGCGCTTCTATAATTCTGCTAGCTAAATTTAAACTCGCATAAGCATCACGCGTCACTCACAAAATACACATTTGCCTCATTAACGGGAATAACTTTTAGCGTTGGTTCGAACACATACAAAAATTTACCAAGTCGTGTCTCGATGGAAGAAAGAAACGAGCGTCTTGGCTAAAAATTGTTCCACATTGTACGAAAGGCAGCGTATCGATGATCTTTTAGAATCACAATTTCCGGATTACAAATTTCTACACACCTGATTGCCGCAAGTAGACGTCGTCTCGACTTTCAATTCCGGTTGAACGATAATACAAGACTCTTGAGTGCTGTGCCAAGAGTTTGGTTCTTCCGTGATAGTTGTCAAAGACGGTTCGGCGTGTAATCTTGCGTTTTCGATCTTGTGCGATCTTCTCGGTGGCGCCGGAGGTTTCGATCGACGGACGATCGGCGATGCCGGTGGCGTCGGCGTTGATATTCTATCGGGATGATCGTTTGGTATGACCTCGGGCGATGGCCCAACGAGAGATAGTAAGATCGGAAAGAAGAACAGTCCGTTGACGAGGCCAATGCCGATCAGACACAGCAGAACGAGGAAAAAGTATCTAACGATAAATTCGAATTCGGAAAAGGCGAGCATTACAACGGCTAATAACGTCGTTAACGCGCCGTGGATGACTGGCGCGTACATGTGCTCCAGTGCGAGACGGATTCTTCGATCTCTGCTACCGACACTCGTTACAAAACTCTGGAAAAGAAGAAATTAAAGGGAATATGAAAAATCGTCACTCAAGAAGATATGCCAACGAAAAACAAAACTGTCTCGCGACAGATGGCGTGATTTCAAAATTCACTGTACTTGGGGCTAGCGAGTTAATTAAAGCAGCGAGATATATTTGTTTTTTTAAGTGAAAAATGTGCTTACCAAACAAATGTGAACAGTAAAGTGAACAGATATCCCGACACTGACGACGAGAAGAACGGCAGGCACGGCACTGAGTTTGATACCACAAAGTCCCATTATTCCAAACAACTGAAGGACAACGCCGGCAAGAGCAGTTCCTACGAGCAGAGCGGCCCAAAGATTCAGCAAAAGAACACCAACGACCGCGACACTCGCACCGAGTGCGGCGAGCAAGGCTATTCCAAGGCAACTTCGAAGATCCATGTATTGTTCCCAGAATAAGAATGGAATTCCGGATGGGAAATTGGGCAATCCTTTCTCCTCGAATCTTCGACAAAGTTTTCGAACGCTACCGATGAGCTCGGTTATTTCTCCCGTGTCGGTGAGCTTGTGAAGATAGAACGGCATTTGGGCGTACGTGAGTGGCATGCTCTTTGGTATTTTGAGTTCATGATCGCTCGTAAAAATCCATTGTCTGGGCACAGGTCGCAAATTAGCCTGCGAAGCTCCATAAGCGAGCGCATCGTTCGACGCCCAAGCGCTGAGATAATTATAAAAAGCGCGTGGATTTATAATACCTTCGGAGTCGACGAGACGCACTTGAGTAATCAGAGTCTTGTCTATCGGATTATCAACGTGTCCGGTTTGTACGAGAAGCTTGTAAGCCAGTATCGCTTCTTCGCTCGCATTTTTGTACCATCTTTCCTGTGTCACACAACCCTCTCTGTACTCGCGATCGAACGCGAGCTGAAGTCCCTTGAGCCAATCTCTGAACAGACTGAGCCAAAATTTCGGCAAACCGCCGTCGTCGTTCTTAATAACGTTTTTCACTCTCATAAACGCGTCGTGGTACTCGTACAATAATTTCTGATTATTCGGATATTCAAAGTCACGTCCCGTCACTGCGTACATGTTGTAAAAACCAAAGTGCTTGGCTTGAGCAGCGAGAAAGGCGTGCTCGTCGGAATTTTGAGGCACGAGGTCGGTAAGCTCGAGACCATCGCGTACTCGCATCGCTTGCCACATACTACCGGCTAATACAGCAGCGAGAAGCATCATACCGAAAACTTTGGTGGTCGGTTTGGTGACGAAGGGAGCGTAGTGCTTGGCAGCGAGTTGGGTCAGTGAGAAGCTGAGACACTCGTCCTGCGTACAACCGGTCAGAGTGTCCTCCTCGGTGAAATTGTTCTCGTGATCGTTCTCGAGCGCCGTACTCCCACCTACCCACGATTCGTTCTGATGATTCTGACTTGGTTGCAATATCTGAGTACAAGTCTCGCGTCTCTCGGGCGGTATCGCTCTCGTCACCGCTTGCTTCGCCGTGACGCAATTGTTCTTGAAGTGTCCATTGTTCTTTCCGGTAGTTATGGCCGGCAAACAGCAGCAAAGGATGTCCGACCTTCCCGATCTTCGACGACGTAGATCGAGGCTGACCATCGCCGGAAAAACGAGAAGCATCGCGGCGAGATTGAACAATATGAGTATACCGGCTTGAAGGGAAAAGACGCGAAGCGCGGGTATCGGTATTATCGCTGCCGCGAAAAAGGCCGATACGTTGCTGAGACCGGTGAGAAGTACCGACAGACCCGTGCGTTTGAGAACAACACCGGTTTGCTCGCCGCTCGGCACTTCGTTCACGGACAATTCGGCGTACGTGTGAGTCAGAAGAAACATGTCGTGAACGCCAAGACCCAGAGCGAGAAATGGCACGATTTGGGTCGTAGCTGCGTTGAACGAGATTCCCAACAGTGCACAGAAACCCAGACCAGCTGCTACTGTAGCACATACCAACATCACACCGGCTATTCCGACACCGGATTGCGAACGTACCGGATCCTTCCAACGGAAGAGAGCTACTCCGGCGTACAAGAGCTGTAAACGAGACAAAAATATATATTGCTTACTGTTTCAAAGAAATTAATCCATCTTAGCTTCGTGAGCCAATAATCAATAATTCCCACTATTTACAAGTCTTTTCAAGACATTATCTGGTAGTTAAAAATTGTTTAATTCGTTCTTTCCAGACTCACCATGAGACCACAACCGATGGAAATTTTCATGACCGAAACTTCGCTATATTTTCCAAGAATATCGTTCATTGTCGTCGTACTGAACGCGTAAGAATTATACGGTGCTGTTCCAGTAGCGTTGAGTTGTTTCTTTACTTGATTGCTGAAAGCTCTCTGCCACGTTTCCAACACTTGCGAGGCTTTTTCCTGCGACCAATCGATGTGATGAACCTTGTAGGTATTGGACCAAAAGTCGTACAGTTCGCGTTCACCCATCAATTGAACAACGGTCTGAAGAGCTGCAGCGCGCGTCAGGTGTCCGGTCTTGTTGTGCTTCGCACCACCGACGACGAGTTCCTCCGGCCAGTGCATGTAATTCGCTGCAAAGCCGTAACAGCCACCGGTCAATTCAGCCCCTATGTCCGGCACCTGATTAGAGAAGGCACAGCGAGAAATATCTTTCGTTAGAAACAAGTGCGTGAAGCTTCTTGGGTAACTCGTGACCATTGGGGGAAAGAAGAAAATCAAGTGTGAAAGGGACGAGAGGTTGATATATGCGCATGTGTGGCAGCATACTAAATTCTGGTCGTAAGACAGGTGAAATACGAGTCTCGCTAGTCCGTTTTCCAACGTCTTCGTACCGAAAGGACGAGCCAATTAACTCGATACGCGTACGTGTAGTAAAAAAATTATTAAGACAACATCTCATATAAATAAACTATATTTCTTCTGTACGTATAGTTTATTTATCAAGGATATTTCTATCTGCATTTTTGGTTCATTACATTACAATTTTTCATTCAACTTTCTTTTCATCCTCTTTCTATGAGAATTTTTTTCAATTTCGTAGCGGTATGAGCCAGTGGTTTCGACAATTCTGAAGGTGATGCTTGGTAAATTCTTTGCGTTTGAGCGCGCGTATGTTTGCAAAGTATATACGGGAGCGAAGTACGCTATATTTTGTGAAAGACGTCAGACTGAACGTAACGTACTGCATTCGGTGAAACCCGTCCTCTTCGTCTCCCTCTTTTATACCATAATAATATGATATGTAGTATCATAAGTCGTATACACATATATATATATATGTAGGAGGGTTGGGGTCAGTCGCCGGAGTCGCGACGAGGAGGCCTTGCCGACATATATATGTATAAATATGCAGCTTGACTGTATTCTCTTGCGAGCGAGACTCTTGCCCCCTTTTATAGGGCCCCATAAAACCGCGTTGTGGGGTCCAAGCTCAGCCTCGGCAAAAGAGAGTTCCTCTGTGTATTGCGAGTACGAAGCACCGTTGCTCTCTTCTTCTTTTTCTTCTTCTTCTCCTTCTTCTTTTTCTTCTTCTTCTCCTTCTTCTTTTTCTTCTTCTTCTTCTTCTTCTCCTTCTTCTTCCTTATTCTTCAGCACGATGACTCGACCACGCGGAGCGACAAAAGGAACATCTCATAGCTGTTTGCTCACCAACATTCTCACATACTGAATTCTGCGATCTCGTACTCTACAGTCACCGTATTCCAGTTCTCCAGGAGTTGTGTGTCACTCGTGAACGTATCCATAGCTGTGTAATTGTAATCACGTTCGAGAGCTACTTCGGACTACTACTTCGATTTTTGTAATATCGTAAAAATTTTTAAGATTTGTAAAAGGCGACGTATATATAAATATAATTTTTCTCTCAAATAAAGGTCGTTTGATTTGTTGTATTTTCTTGGAATTTTCTTGCAGTTTTCGAGGTGACAGTTTTCGGGTGACCTTGTCCAGAATTTAAAAAAATTCTCGTATAAAAACAATTCCAGAGTAATTCTTTCTCTTTCTTAGGCGGAAGGGTGAGAAAAAAAGTGTTTTCCACCTTATTCTTTGCAGCGAGAGTCTAGACTTACGGCGGCGTATTATCGTATCTTATTTTGTAAATGCGAAGCTCCAACGCATCGTCTGGTACGTCCTCGACAACGAGGACGAAGATCCGAAACGTTGACCATCGTGCCACACGGGTTCGACTCTCACTCTCTCTCTCTCAGGGGATGCGCGGTGCGTTGGAAAACTTTTCCCTTATTGGATTACAATGCCAGTGAAAAAAAGAGATGGACAGATAACCAAGGTTGAGGGAGGAAAGAAGAGAGACGAAAACGTTGAGGTTGTAGTGGGCGAAGGAGTGAAAACAGAATGAAGTCGAGGGAGAGAAAGAGGAGAGAAGAAGAGGCAAGAGAACCTCGCACGGGGTGACACCCGCATGCCAAGAGAAAGAGAAAAAGTAAGAGAGGAGCTAAGGTAATGCCAGCCCACCCAAGGCGTTATCGTATTGGGCCTAGGCGTCGTCCATAGGGCCCCAAAGGCGTAAGCAACGACGATCTTCTTTTCTTCTCTCTCTTCATCGTCACCTTGAGCGAAGCTGCTGCTTCTCTCGTATGTTTGCTTTCGACTTTCTCGCACCGTTAGGATACCGAGAGAGAGAGAGAGAGGCTCCGAAACAGCTCGAGAAAGGTACACGAAGAAGCGACGTCTTCCGGAATCCGAGAAGGGGCCAGGACGACCCGATCCAAAGCCCGCAGGGTTTACAGCACAAAGCTTAGGAATTTCATAGAGTCCCAGTACCAACGAGTCACAGACGTTCTTCTTTTAAATTCTCGGATTATAACGACCTCTCGAAAAACGCATTCAGCGTTGCTAAAGTAAAATCAGATGTTTTTTTTTTTTTTTTTTTACGAATATCCAAAACCAATTGTTATCATTGAAAAGTTTAAATTGAATTTGTCATCGACTCGTCTAGAAGTGCGACTTTTTATCCGTGTAATTCGTTCTCTATATTTATATCTCTCATGATTCTGATATCCTTAAACACACTTGATCGTTATGTAATCGTTAGATAAAACGAAAGAAAAAATAAGCACACCGATCGTGGAAGGCCGCTCTCGCGCGCTGTGCGATCATCAAGGCACACTTTTCATCTTGTCGCTTGTCTCTTGGGTTCTCCTATAGGTGAATATATATTTATATGTACGTTGGAAATAATGGTCCAGCCGAGTCGGTCGCTCGCACGCGAGCACGACAAAAAAGTGACAAAAAAGAAAAAGTTGGAGAGAGGGTACGAGAACGAGAGAGAGAAAAAAGAATGGAAAGAGAAACGAAGAAGAGTTTGTAATTGATCGACCGGTTGCAATTAAGCAGCTAGGAGAGCGGATTCTCCGTTACAAACCGCTCGAACTTCGCGATTAGCGATAACCGGTAATGGAATGTGGTATATAGGTTGACCGGTCGGGGCTTTGTTGAGTTTACTATGTAGGCAAGAGTTGGAGCCAGGAAGAAACAAAAAGCACCAAGACACTTAAGCACCGACAGGTAAACACAGTTACGCATACATAAAGGAAGAAGATGAAAAAAGAACGAAGAAGCGTAGAACGAAGAAACGGAAGAATAGAAGCGAGAAGGAGCAAAAGGAGGAAGAAAAGTAAAGGTGGTAGAGTGGTCTACGGAGATATAGAGGTGGCGAGTCCGCGATGAAGAAGTGAATTACCGGAGCTCGTGGCAAAAAGCTCGGCAGCTGTTAGAGGCGCAAGCGCGGTCTGATAACTTCATCATCGCGAGGAAGGCTTAACGCTGTGTAAGAAACCGAGGGCCTCTTACCGGTGAGAGAATGCACGACCTGTTTGTGCCGCAGGACGAGAGGGCGCAGGAAACAAACGATATATAGGTATAGAGGGTGTGTGCAGGTGTGCGAGACTAATGCGTATCGAGACAACAGCGACAAAGACGATTCTTAGAAGTCTTTCTTGGAGAAAATTTACACCGAAAGACGGAGCGACAGAGAGAGAGAGAGTGAGAGGAAAGAGTGAAATATATTTACTCGGTGCTTGAATGAAAAACAAAAATGAAAGCTGCGTTATAATTTAATCAAACGATTTGAATTAAAAATATTAATCCAATGATTAAACCGTAGATAAATAATAATAAATTGTCATTGGATCAAAAAATTATAGTTCTACTACTATCGAATTATAAAATTTAACGACGATTTAATTATTAACCGACAATAAGCTATAGACGAATTAAATTTACGAAAAATATTCAAATCTCGCGGAAACGTAAAAAGTCATAAATTTTCAATTGTACGTTTAGTTCGTATGCACGGAATATTTGCCACGCATACAAACCTTAAGTTGGTCCATTACACGGTGACAAAAGGTTTCTTGGAGTAGCATAATAGAAAGAGGAACCCGTCACGATAGACCCCATTAAGCGCAATTATTCCGGGAGTAATACACACGAAAGCAAGTGTTGCTCCCGTCGAATGATCCATGAAAGGAGCCCTCGAGGCTCGCGGTCCATACCGAGCGAGAAAGAGAAAGACAGAGAAGAGGGAGATAGCGATAGGAACGTTAGAAGAAGACGAGCCAATCCTCTCGACTTGTTCTCATGCTGACGTTGCCCTTGGCGAACGACATAAATCGAGCGAGGTTTCAATTACGTGAAATTAATCGACGCCACCAGCATCCGGCGTACCACGATTTGCTCGAGCTCTCGCGCATAGGAATATCCTTCGGATTTGCCCCGTACCTCGCATACTCTACGGTATAATCCTCACGCGAGGACTCGCGTACACAAACGTGTAGCACACGCGTTTCGCATTGGCCCCCGGGTCGGTACTTACAGATGCATTATGAACGTGAACCCGTTCCCGTTCTCCTCTCATCCTCTTTATATAGGTACACATACATATATGTATCGCTCTGGGTACGTTCGATTCGAGACGAAGGAAGTCTTGGGAGGAAGAGAGGCCGGCTTTTATCCGGGTTTGCACGTTGGATAGCGGTAATCACGTGGAAGAACGAGTCGGGGATAACTTATGTATTCGTGCGTCAGTGTGTGTCTTGTGTGTAGATCGACTTGCAACGAACGATGTAGAGTGTACGTGAATTATATAGAATGCTTGGTGTATACAGTGCAATATATCGGATTGGATGAAATGTCATTTTTTCTTCTGATCGCTAGTCCAAATATTAGACCATTGGAACTATTAAATCTCAATAAAATCTCGTGTAAGAGTAAATAGTAATAGGGTAAGTCCGGGGGAGATGGCCCTATTAACTTTGAGAATTTATTGTGGAGAAACTCTGATAAATAAAACAATAACTCTAATCGGAAATAAAACTTTAAATATATTTCTTCTGCAATGTTAATTATAATCAGTCTCAAAATCAACAAAAATTAGACTTATTAAACAAACAAACAAAGTTACGACTGGCGACTGTTTGGCAAACTTGATGTACATGTCTATCGGATTTAAACGATTCTCTATGCAGAAAACTATTACATTGTCTCGGTAATATTATTATTATTATTATCATTCAATAGTTCATCATGAAGGACCGATGCTTATCGTTGACTTATCATCGAATCGACCGAATTATCCGATCGCGTCGATGGATAACGGACTGTTATATAATGCGGTGTAAAGATGGAAATTTTGGACGATAGATAGTGAAGAATTGGCTGGTTGAAATACGAGTTCAAAGACCAGTTCGAAAATGATATTAAAGACTAGTTCAAAGATTAGTTTGTATGTAAGGGATATATGGCACATGCAAGACGCACGTAGCGTGTATAATGTTGGCGAGGCATCGATATATACATACGTAAATGTTTCGTAGCGTGTACGAGTTATACACACGTGGGTATAAGTATACGGAGAGGGAGGCTGGCTCGCGTTTGTACGCGTATGTTAATGGCAGTAAAATGATGGGTGGATAATATGCCGGCGGTGTGCGAGCGGGCTCGCGTCTCGCATCTCGCATGGCATTCGTGTAACACACCGTGGTCTCGCGCGCTCACCGGTGAGCCTCGTGAGCGCGCGCGGGCTTGGCTCACGAGGGTTTGATCGCGCGCGTACGCGACCACCAGCGTAGCGCAATAATGACGCACATCTCGCGATTTTATTATTTTAATGCTACCCCGCCGTGAATCCACGCGACCCGCATACCCATCGAACGATTTTGCTTCTGCAAACGTGTGGCGTGCGTGTCATGCAACTGGATGAGAAAATGGAGAAGGGGTGAAAAAGAGAGAGGGAGGGAGAGAAATGAGTAAAAGAAGAATACGAAGAGGAGGAATACAACCACGAGGTATGTCCTATATCGACGAGCTATTTGGTATTTGGCCGGTGTCTTCGTTCGGTTGTGCCAATCGAGAATTTCATCCTCGAATTCAACTTGGGCGATCGACCTTACTTTTTTCTTCTTTTTTTTTTGTACAGTTTCAAGTGGTAAACTTTTCGAGCGAATTGGTAGATTGTGAAGTTAGAGATCCGAAGCTTCGGGAGAATACTAACGCGCATCCGGAGAATCAAAGGCGCGTTGGTGGAATTTTATAAATTCTTATGCTCATTGTCATTCGCACGACGAACGTCGCGTACTCAAGTTATAACCGGCAACCGATCGTACCATTACGTATGGCTGAGATTGCGCAAACGTGTGGAATCGTAACGAATTATCGATCCAGGGGAAGAACGATAATTGATAAAATGGGGGGGGGGGGGGGGGGGTAAAAAAAGAAAAGAAGCTCCCTCACCTGTCCGGATTTTTTGTTCGGTGCCGTTTCCGGACACTCCGGATCCAATGGATCGAGACAAGGTTTGCTCTGATAACCGTTGGATATTCCGGATCTCTTCATGTAATCCTCGAGGGTTTTGAAGGGAAACATAAAGCCCAGCTTCTTCATCTCGTCCAGCATACCGGTTGGATTTAAATTCGTCCATTGAACGTATTTATTCAATTGGGCACCGCTATTTCGAAAGGAAAAAAAAACGACAGGACCATTAGGTCTAAATTTCGCTAAAATATTTAACTTTTCAAGTATTAAGAAAATATTCGAAAAATTGTCAGTTTTTACGAGAATGATAAAATACGATTAAAAATTTCAAATATCGAAATATTTAGCGATAGTATTGAGGGCAGGTAATGGAAGATTGTCCGTGCGTAGATTCCTAAATTTTTGAATTGAAATAGTTGAAAGATGTAGAAAGAAAAAAATCCAACGATATGAAAAATATTAAATACTCACGGTATCTGGACAGGATATTCCGGTCCTAAGAGTTTACTGCCCTCCCAAAAGCAGTCGAGTGGCGTTATAATCGCACACGGTATTATACTGTCGAATATCTGTAACAAAAATAAAATTAAGAATCAAAAAAATAATCGAATACAAAAATAATCGATTTTTAAATTATCCTCCCCTCCCTCTCTTCGTCGTTTCTCGCTCATTTCGTTTTTCGTCGAGTCGAGGGGAAGGAAGCCACAGGTCGTGGATACGAGAGTGGCCACCTGCGCGTTCCTGGAAATACTCGAATAGAGCCGACACGATGGTTCCTCCGTTCTCTATCTTTATTTCTTTTTTCTTTATTCTCTCTTTTTCTCCTTCGCCTCTCCACTTTTATTGCCTCCCCATCCATGTCAGATCTTCCTAGATTGAGTTTCCACTAGTTTCCAAGAAGGTTATTTTTTTTTTCCTAAACTTTTTACAAGAAGATGACTCTATGAGACAAAAGAGGTGATTGTGATGAAATCAAGACGGTCTGTGGTTTAGACTTTGTAGTAAAGAAATTTAAAAAAAACATCTCTCTCGCTTCGGGAAAGCCGGAAGTAGCCGATTAAAGCTTCGAGTTTTGTGGATCTCGGGAGCTCTCTCGAGACACGCGCGTGTACATGTTGCATACTTCTCTGTCTCTCGTACGAGAGAATGTTCTTACAGGCGCCCAGTGAGAATAAACTCTTACCCCGCTATACTTGTTTCTCTTGACCAATATCTACAGCTACACACACACACACACACACAAACACACATATATATGTGGTCGTACGTATATAAACCCATAGGTATGGTTCGCCCGAGTGTACTTGGTGTGCACTCCGAGCGAGACTGGCTATTTATCGGCCGGCGCCCTCCTTTCCCTCGGGCATTGCGTTTAATGACGAGACGAAGACGAGAGGAACAGGGGAAAAAGAGTAAGATGGGTGATGGAGGACGACGTGGATTTTGCTGCCGGACCACACATGTCACCGGTCCGCGGGGGTACCGAGAGAGAACCAGGGGAGAGACAGAGGGGAGGAAAGAGAGAGAAAGAGATAATGCACCGTGTGCTCTCGTCTTCTCTGGCGCACCCCGTCATTACACCAAGCTAATTGCCCGACCGCTTATTTAGTTTAGCCCTTGCGAGACCGCCTCCTTCTCTTCGATTCGTGATGCAGACCCGAGAAAGAGAGAGAGAGAGAGAGAGAGAGAGCGAAAGGTGGAATACCGTGGGTTTACGAAGGAGACCAAATACAGTTTGTAAAGTAAAAGGGGCAGGGAGGAAGAAGAGGAGCAGGAGGAGGAGAAGGAGTAGGGGAGAGGGGTTTAACTAGAGAATTCTGATAAATACGCGTGTTTATATGACATGTTTTTCTTTATCTCTTTGCCAAGGATAAATGGTTGATATACAATTATTATCGATAAAACGTCTTCTTCTCCGGTGTACGTACCGAGGATATTAACGTCCATGCTGAGCACACGGGAAATGTTTGTATATACGCGATCATCTTTTTTCAATTATGTAGGAAATTTATTGGACGTTCGCCATTGACTCGGACGTTTTTGGTCCATTTTGAAGTCATCGATCAAAAAAATAAATATTACCCACCGAAAAAATTTATATTTTAAGATGAATTATAATTTCCTGACGTCCTGATTTTATGGAATTGAATGCGATCGAATAGTTTGAAAGAAAAATAAAATTCAAACGAAACTTATAGTTAGAATGGACGAAAATAAAATTTGTACCCAGGAAAATTTCGTACGGGTATCACTTACAATTAGTTGGGTTATTGAGAACGAGTCGATGGTTGGATACCTACCTACAGTCGGAACGAGCATGAAAAAGTTGGTCGAGAGGAGGAGAATGTTCGTCGTTAATACTACAAGTACAGTAGAGCGTCGATTATCCAAATCGATCGGGACCGGTCGCCTTTCGGATAATCGAAAATTCGAATAATCAAATAGCGAAAAAAAACGTTGATTCTTTAAATATGATCAAACGTATATATTTAAAAATATAATAAACATTGATATATTAATAACACAAATACATTTTTGGTGAAGCTAAATATGTATTAAAAAATAATCAAAGATCGTTCATCTTTTAAGTATTTTTGAAAAATTCGACGATTCTTTTTTCCTTCGTAATGGAAGCTCGTTTCTTTGCTGTGTTGGTACTAAGCATAGAGACGAACGAAATTATTGTTTAGATGATTAATATTTTGAAAAAAAGCGAATCGTCATTCGGATAATTGACGTTTCGGATAAATCAAATGGCCATTCGCATAATTGACGTTTCGGATAATCGACGCTCTATTGTACTTATATATCCAGGTAGAAACGAGGTAATAATACATTTTTTAAGAATGTAAATAAGCTGCTTTGCGAGACTGTATTACCTGATCGATGTAGTGCATGTCGAAGTTTGGTATGCTCGGCGCGTAACACATGTCCTTGAGCTTCCACGTGCTGAAAACGTACAAGACGGGGCACGAATTCGTCAGTACAAAACGAAATCTAATCGATCGAACGAAGAATAAAATAGCTTTTACGATTCTTACATTTCGAAAAGATCAACCGTGACCTGTGTAGCCGCTTTGAGAATCGCCAAATGTTCCTTGAGGGCCGAAGGATGAAGCATATTGGCTCCTGCGTGTCTCGGCGTTTGTATGACCAATTGATGAGTCGAGGGTGCTGCCTCGCCCAGTGCCTCGGACGCATACATCAACTCTTTCTGCAATCTTCCGCCTTCTGTAAACAAAAAGGCAGACAAAAAAAACCATTAATAAGAAATAATCGTAAATACAATAATTATTTAATCGATTAATTATTTAACATCGATTCGATAATAATCGAACAACATTTCGCGAGATGAGAAGAAAATCAATTTTACAAAATAATAGGAAATTAAAATTTAATGAACTTTTATTTCAATCGAAGATTTAAGGACATTCCGACGATATCCTGAAGCTGATTATTCTTATTAAGCTGATACGATCGTATTATTTTACAAAATAATACGAAATTAAAATTTAATGAATTTTTATTTCAATCGAAGATTTAAGGACATTCCGACGATATCCTGAAGCTGATTATTCTTATTAAGCTGATACGATTGTATTATTTAACAAAATAATACGAAATTAAAATTAAATGAATTTTTATTTCAATCGAAGATTTAAGGACATTCCGACGATATCCCGAAGCTGATTATTCTTATTAAGCTGATACGATTGTATTATTTAACAAAATAATACGAAATTAAAATTAAATGAATTTTTATTTCAATCGAAGATTTAAGGACATTCCGACGATATCCTGAAGCTGATTATTCTTATTAAACTGATACGATTGTATTATTTTACAAAATAATACGAAATTAAAATTTAATGAATTTTTATTTCAATCGAAGATTTAAGGACATTCCGACGATATCCCGAAGCTGATTATTCTTATTAAACTGATACGATCGTATTATTTTACAAAATAATACGAAATTAAAATTTAATGAATTTTTATTTCAATCGAAGATTTAAGGACATTCCGACGATATCCCGAAGCTGATTAAACGAGATAGAGTCCGAGATAAATATAAATTGAGACACGTGGATTTCGAGTTCCGGACGTGCACTCGAGTAAAAGGATCGCGTCTTGGCGTGACGAGACAACGAAGACGAGATATCGTCTGTACCAAAGTAATTGGTAAAAGTCTCGTTGGACATCTTCGTCATCGTCGTCATCGTCATCGTCCTCGTCCTCTCTCTCGTATACACGTACGGGGGATCCTCTCGCGCGCATTTTTTCGTCGTAAGAAGGGATTTGAATGGTGTGGTGGTGGAGAACGTGGTTGAAGGAGAGGGCGCACATCTCCCACCTAGTAAGATTTCACCGTCAAAAATGCCGACGGCGTATTTGCTCGTTCCGGCAGTGCCGGGGCTGCCTCGCTCGCCCGTGGACCACCCGGGATGGCCCCGCTGGCCCGGCGATGCGCCTCCCAGAGGTTCTCAATTCGGCAATGAAAATACTAGAATTCCATTCTAACTTTGCTTCGTTACGACAATTCTCGCGTCGCGACACGCTGTGAGAACCGTTTCAACGACCGCGTGCGGTCTCCGAGAACTTTACGATATCTTACATATATATATTTATATATATGTACGTATATATACGAGGGAGAAAGCGAGAGGGAGAGAGAGAAGGAAACGCGGAGTGAAACGTCTCGTTGGTCCGCGATGCGTCCGTAGGACCGTCCCGAAGGGACGAGACGCGCGAGACAAGATCGAGGATAAACAAGGGAGGGAGAGACTATTAAAGTCGTCCACGACGAAGATAAATAAAAAAAAAAGAATGGAAGAGAAGTTCCCGGGAAATCGAATGAATGATGCCATTCACCTTCGTTCCTCGATTCGATAGATTTTCAAACGAACGTACTATTTCGCATTATTTCTACACATGGCCGTTTAAAAAATTCAATTGGAAAATTAATTCGGTCAATACGATTTTTAATTATCAATTTATTTATCTATTAATTTAATTATTCGATAAATCATTGTATCGTCCCATAGCTCGTGAAACCATTTCATTCGATCGAAAATCACGTTAAATATCATTATCATCCAAATAATAAATATTTTATGCAAAAACGAACAAGAGAGAGAGAGAGAGAGAGGAAACTGTGAACGAGCACGTGCTTCCTTCGCTCTCGTGATCGGGAGATGAATCAGCCTGTAGAATGCGGGCATCTCGCCCAGCGTCTTCGCTCGACACTGAGCGATCCCGACTCCCTCCCTCCCTCTCTCTCCCTCTCGCTCGTAATAAAGACACTACTCTCCCGATGATCTCCGTATGGCAGTCTCGGTAAGAAGCGGCTTAACGCAGGAAATTACAAGGATGAAAAGAGAAAGAATTGAGTGAGGTGAGAGGAGGGATTGGGGAGAGGGGGTTAGAACGTCGTAAGAGACGCGAATTGTGTGCGAGAGACGTCATAGCGTTATATGTACGTACGCACACACACACCCACAAACACACAAACACACAAACACACAAACACACACACACACACATAACCATAGTACCATTAGTATACATACGCGTATACATATGCGCATATGAATATCTTCATATACGTACTATGTATAACAGTGTAGGTTCGAAGGATCGTAAGGGAAGACAGAGAATTTCTTGATTTATCGACGGGGCGTCTCTGTAATTATTTCTCCGTCCCTGTCTCACTTAGCGAAGAACCCCCGTGTCTGTACCCTTCCGGCTACCGTAATTGCACCGTAAGACCGTTCTCCACTTGCTCCCCCCGCCCTTGTGCCCCTCCGCGCCACACAGCCACCGACCCATCCCTCCGGCCCTACCCCCACTATTTTTTCGCGCTCCGTCTCATTCTATCTCTCTTTCTCTCTTTTCTCTTTTCTCGGACATCCCTATCGCTCCGGGGCCTCCGTGGACGCGGTTTCTCTGTCGGAAGCTTAGAGGCCCACCGGAGCAACAACAAAACCATTGAGCCCGAGAGAACGAGTCTTTGGGCCGGAGTCCCAACTGTACCATCAACATTGGCTCCATTGTTTTGTTACGTCTTTCTCCTTCCTCCATCCTCCATCCTCGTACTTTATTTCTCCTTACGATCTCGAGCTCGCTTTCTCTCGGGAGTTCGTCGGCAGGAAATTTTCATGATTTCTTTGAGTAGGAGAAAAAAAAAAAAACAAAGAGCAAAATGTTCCACTTTGTGGAAAGGTCGGTAGAGTGAAAAATAAAGAGAAACAATAGTGGAGTGCTTGTTTGCGTCGTTAATTATTCTTGATAACGGGTTCATTCCATTCTCAGATTGTTTATCTCCGTTTCTGAGTACGTGTGTAATAAACGCGAATGGGACGAAGGAAGGATGACGAGGAGAAACCGAATGAGGAGGAACACGTGATTATTATCCACTTGCATAAACAACATTCTCAAGAAGAAGAAGACGAAGAAGAACAACAAAAACAACAAGAACAACAACAAGAAGAAGAAGATGATGATGATGATGATGATGATGATGATGAAGAAGAAGATGAAGAAGCGCGTGGTAGAAAGCGCTTCTGCTGCTTCTGGGACGATTTCGTGGCGTGTATACGTGTGTTTGCCTACATATATATATTATTCCAATATGTATATATGTATATATGCGCCCCGGGGACCAAAAGCGAGGCTGGTTTCGGGAAGACAGGCAGGTGCACGAGATATGCGCTGCATCGTGTATATATATATATATATGTATGTATGTGTATATATATATATATATATATATGCATACAAACGATGCAAGGCGTATATATAAACATATAGTTGGACCGACGTTACATTTCGTGCAGTTAGTAGTCGATGGTCGATATAGAACGAGTGACTACCGCGAAGTTCAAGTTACGTATATATATATATATAATGCACATGGGAGAGATCTTCGGAGAGGAGAAGAGACGAAGGAAATCCCCGCGGGAGCGATCGGGTGATCTGACGAAATGTTGCCTTTACTATACTTACTATATAAGAGTAAAACACACACACACACATAGAGGTGTGTATGTACCGACTGTTTCGCTCATCCCCTCGGGACTGGCGGAGCCAACGATGCATTATGCGATTGAGCGAACATTCTTTATCACGAACGATCGTTTAAAAAAAAAAGAGAGACGAAATAATTAATTCGATAAAGGTGAAGAGGATCAATGGTGAAATTAACGAGGCTTTAAAGCCACGCGATTCATGAAAATATTCTCGTTAAAATTAATTTTATTTACTAAATACGTTTTTTTCCCTTCCTTTTATTAATTTTCGCTAACAACAATCACACATTGTATTTTATGAGCTTTTTTTTTTACGAGTTTTAACCGAGGAATTATCTTTGTTCCGATCGTCCAACTTTGGATCGACTCTCCCTGACGGTTGTGAAAAAATATGTGAAAATAAAGTTCGCTATCCTTCCTCGTGGTCTCCTGTTACAACGTGGCAACTCTCGGGTTTCACTTCCTCGTATATATATATATATATACGTCCTATGTATATTAGCTTGAATCACATAACCATATACATATCTATTTTACATGTGGGTGGGTGTGTGTGTGGGGTGGAAGCAAATACAGGGAGGACTGCAACGTGTTGTTGTTGTGCCGTTGGCTTAACGAAGGTCTCTGTGCCTTGAAAGAAGTCGCGTTCTTGCGAAGACGAGGATATCGCTAGGACGCGTCCATCAGTCCAAGTCTGGGGTGAACACACGTGCGGACAGTTTAACGGCGTGTGAAAATAAAAAGCATGTGTCGAGCATCGAGACGGGATGAATCTCTTTCTATGGCGCACGAGTCCTCGCTGTAAACTTGCACACTTTTCTTTTACTCTCTCTCTCTCTCTCTTTCTCCTTTGAACGCGTATTTTTCTTTTCTTCATTTTCATCTGAAACGTCGCGAGTCCCTGGAGGGAAACGAGACTGTGTCTCTGACGATCTTTCCCACGGGAGACATTACGGGAGGCACGTTATAAGTAGAAAGCACGAGAGACAAATCCACCCCTCGGAAATTTTCTACAAGACCAATGGGTGTCTCGTTATTTTTGGGTTTGCTTTGAAATCGAGACGAAGAAATTTCAGCGAACAATAATTTCACCCGATTCGTTAAATTCGTTAAAAAACCTTCGTTTTTGTGATAAAATAAAGATTTAATTTTGGTAAAAGAAAATATAGTATTTAAAAATGTAAATCGAGTTAAAATTCGGGGCCTTACTGTTAGAGGCCCTATTTTTTCAAACAAGACATTTAAGGCCCTAAGTCGAATTTTCGTCTCCGTTCAAAAGACACCAGGGAAGGTATAGTAAGATAGTGTAAAAGAGCACAAATATGTGGAGGACGCGTGTATGTGTCGAAGGAAGAGAAGAGAGCAAAGGAAAGAAGTTACGGTGCTATATAGAAGCTCGGTAGGAACCTCCGGGAGAGCAACAACACAGATCGAGAGAGGAGTTCTCCTTTTCTTGACGGAGTTGTGAGTGAGGGGCCTCGGAACTCACGCGGCGGGCCTTATAGCTGCCGTTGCTCTGACTTTCTGGGCCCGGCGAGTTCTCTTTTCTGCGCCGGCACGGCCAGCTCGACGGAAAGAGAAGGATCGACTCGGAGAAAAAGATAGAGGGGGGACAAGGAGGAGGAGGAAGGAGAAGGAGAGAGAGAGAGAGAGATAGAGACTCGATAGAGAGTAGAAGAGTTTGGAGTGAGAGAAGAGAAGAGCAGAAAAGGAGCCTCGAACTCTCTCGCGACTGAGGCGCTGAGGCACGCAGAGGCCCACCGTTGTACTACTACTACCACCACCATCAGATCCCTGGGCTATGGCTCTTCTTGGCTTGGCTCGCTCTTTGCTTTGCCCAAGACGAGAGAGAGAGAGAGAGAGAAAGAGAGAGACTTGCATGGCTGGATGGCTCTCTCTCTCTTTCTGTCTGTCTTTCTCTCTCCGTTGGCGCACACGGAGAGCTCTCCAGCGAGAGCCCGGGCCACCCACCGCGACCATTCACCGGAACCGAGCCCCATGCCCCGTCCAATCCCGATGGTGCTCATACACCGGAGGGGAATCGCCTGACTTCTCTCTTTCTCTTTATCTTTATTTATCTTTCTCTCTCTCTCTCTCTCTTTTTGCCTGGCCTCTGAATGTGCCAAGATTTAGAGATTAAATAATGAAAAAGAATGCAAAAAAAAGGGACAGACGCGAGGAGATTCGTTCGATAGCAACGTCCGCAGTGAAAATATAATTAAAAGAAATGAATGAATTAATTTAAATTTCGAAAATGAAAAATAGTGGAGAAAAGTTGAAAAAATTATTATCAAAAAAATTGCATCAATCGTAAACAACCCCTTTGTATCGCTGGACAAACAAGTTAAATATCTACAAACTTCTTGAAAAATATTACAAGCGTTACCGTTTTCCAAACGTGTCCGGAAGTCTGGAGCGTAGCTCCGGGTTTCATATTTCTCGTGACGAAAAGCAACGTGACGAAAAGCTCGAAAGTTCTCGAGGGCAAAAGAGAGAAATAACGAGGGTGCTACGGTGAGAAATATTTTCGAGTCAAAGTCATACGATACAGCGGGTGCGGTCACACATGGGGCGTCAAATACACAACTGAAGAAGCGAAAGAGCTTATTCAAAACGAAAGAGAGAGAAAGAGAGAGAGAGAGAGACAGAGAGGAAGATACATTCGTCGTACAGCGATAAGACAAAGTATAAATGTATAATAATAAACGCGAGATGAGATCCTCTGTTTGTAGGACCGTCGGACGTTTCGTCCGTTCCTCAAGTTGGTTCGTTCGGTGCAATAACAACAGATTCACGGTGGGTCTTTGGACGCGACGACTCTTCCGACTCTCTTATGTACCCTGGACCCTTCGGGAGTCTTATAAAGCCACCCTGTCGCTTTTCGTCTCACTCTTGACTCTTTCCATGCTCATCGCTCTCTCTCTATCTCACCCTCGTTCTTTCTTTCTCTCTCGCTCGCTCGTACAGGGATCGTACGATACTCCATCTTTCATTGGGTTCTCTCGCGTTCTCCGTCGCTCTCGCTCGAAGGCACGAAGGCCTAATGAAGATGTAAGCAGTCGCGGTCGGCCCTCGTGCACGGCCGTCTCCTCGTGCCTTCGTTCGCTCGTCCTCAACAGAGACCTCTCCGCATCTCTCATTCTTTCTTTCTCTATCTCATTCTACATATACTGTACTACATATATATATATATATGTATATATATATATATATATATGCAGTACAGTACAAACGCGGTCTTTCCTCGTCGATTCCTCTGACCGATCGGTGAGCGTATACAGAGAGTTTCACAATACGAACAGAACAATACGAAATGGCGATTTTTCATCAACGAAATCATTTTTAAAAAACGGATTAATAATTCGAATTTTGTATTCATTTTTATTTCCCAATGATTCATTTTAGAAGAACATTTTTCCAAATTGAATAATTATTACGCTCTATTTCTTTTTCTCCATATTATCGAAAAGATTGCATTTACAAATTTCAAAAAATTGCAAGTTCCAAAATAAAAGAATCTTCGATAAAACTTCTCGTTTGGCTCGTCCATTGATAAATTCATTGAATTTTGTTAATACGCGTGGATGAACATATTTGCTCCCCCCCCTAAACGCAGCTTTCCGTTTCAAAAGTAGCAAAGAGCATAAAGTATCGAAAATATATTTCAACGTCTCGTCGTAAATCTCGGTTTGCCCAACCAGAGATTAAATGTACTTTCAGGATCGAGAAATGAGAAATGAGCGTCGCTGTGGCACTCGGTCAAAATTCCATTTATACACGAAATGCCGGCTCGCTCTCGCGAGACGAAAGGAGCAAGAGAGAAGGAAGAAGGGAAAGAGAGACGAAGAGGCACGTTCACTATACCCCGGGGTTCTCTTCGTCTCTCTTTCGGGATGCTGTTGATACTCCGTTGTTGTTGCTGCTGTTGCTGCTGCTGCAGTTATAGGGTTGGTGGCGGGTGACGTGACGCCGCGTGTCTCTCCGTTCCCGAAGGCAAAAGCGGTACGGTAAAGATCGTTCCTGGAATAGCCTGTATAAGCTATCCGCAGCTTCCCGGAGGTTCTCGAAGATCCTCGCTGCTGCTGCTGCTGCATCGGATCAGAAGCAACAAGCAGAAGCTGCGCTCTTACTCGATGATCTCCGTCAGAGAAGTTTGTATACATACAAGGAGGAACGTACTACTGCAATTTTGCTTGCTCTCTCTCTCTCTCTCTCGCTCTCACCCCTGGTGAGTATCTACATATTTAGGTATAGAGAAATATTGAAAGAGGGAGAAAGGAAGGGAACAACGAAGGGAGAGAGTTTAATAATAATATTTATATATATTCGTTGTATGTAACTAATTCATTAATTAAATTAAAAATTCTATGGTATATAAAATATTGAAAAGAAGAAAACGAATGATGGGTAGGCTAGACTTTGAAAATTATATTTTGTCGGATAAAAAGATAGTGCAAGGGAGGGAAAAGAGAGCTGATACGTGTTCAAATCGTATATACAATATATATTACATATTTAAAAATAGAATAATACCTAGCGTTATTAAAATTGTAATTAAACAAAAGCTTCTCTAATAAAGGAAATTATCCTTAGAAAAATAATCGTACGTTGTTGATTTAAAAAGAAATGTATATACTGCTGTATAGAAGTAGATAGAACAGAGTGAGAGAAAAACAGAGAGAAAATGAGACGAGTATGTATCGACGACCAGACGTCCGACGAAACCAGACGTGGAGGAGGTTGTAGAGAGAACACTGCACCCGCATACTCCTCGAGCCAGTCACCTCACGGATATCCGGTACTGATCTCGGGGCGTATAACATCACGTTCCCTCTATGGTGAAACTGTGATCTTTCTCTTTGCCCTATTTATAGAGCGCTAATAAGACTACTCGATATACGACGACTCTCTCTCTCTATATATATATTTTTTCGTGTGTGTACTGGTAGGTGTGACCATATCAATTATCACAAATGGGTGAATTATCTCGAGTTCGATCGACCGGAAGAATAAAGTGAAATTTTCGATCGTCACGAAACGATATGAGATATTTTTGTTTTCTTTCTTGAACCATTTCGTTACTTACAGTCGCGCGTTGTCTCGTTTCTTAAATCGTGGGTGTAAAGCGTGATTCAAAATGGACCGTAGAAGGAGAAAACAACGGGCAGCCTGCGAACGAGAAAGAGAGAAACGCGAAGCGCGAACGGGATAAATATAGAGACCGCCCAGCACGCGACTAATGTACTCTTACACTCACTCCGGTGAGCAAGACACGCACACCGTTGCCTCTCTCTCTTTCTCTTTCTCACTACGGATGAGGTTCGGTTTCTTGGCTGAGAATGCCAAGGAGCGTGAGTCCACAGGAACGATAAACCCATCTCCTCTCTCGAGATCATTTTCACTCCTTATCTTATCGTTATACTCGTTGTCCCGGACAATTAGATCGATAAATCCTATTTCGATCATGTTATAATCGATATGTTATCGTTGCAGTATAGAATAGCTGTATAAAATTTTGTATTTCTTATCGATATTGTATTTTCTTTTATCGATGTAATTATCGTTTGGAAGTTAATGGAAATAACGAAGGAGAAATCGATGGATTTAATTATTATTGATTATAACGATATTGATAGTGCGAGACTTACCCTGGACCCATAGTTGCTCGACTTTGCTGTGCACCTGGGCCGATTTGAGAGCGACGCAGAACGTCGCGAGTGCCAGTATCGCTACGAACAATACTTTGCCCGCATGTCTCTGCAGGAAGTAGCCCAATTGGCTCAACTGATCCTGCAGTCTCGCTCTGATCCATACAGCCGACCTCTGACCTTCTGCCTTGCCCTGTTGATTTAAATTTAAACAAAGGAAAAAAAAAGATTAAATCGAAGAATAAAAGAGATTGAGGAATGGATAGAGAATAAATAAAACAGCAACCTCCGTGGCTGCAACGAAAAATTTACTGGTTTTATGAAAGATAAATAAATATTACATTTCGTCGTCAAGAAAATATTCAGCATCGAGCTCGTATCTATAATTACGACAATATCCACGTATATATATTAGGCTTACTATTGCACCCGTTGCAATAAAGGTGAAACGACGCGGGCACGAAGTATTTTAAATTGGCCTCGTGGACTTTGACGATGATAAGTGGCGAAGAGCCGAGAAGGATACAAACGTTCAAACTTTTCGATGGAGAGAACCGAAGGAAAGAGAGACAGAGAGAGAGAGAGAGAGAGAGAAGGAGAAGGGGGTATTAAAAAGGGCCCGGAGGGAAAGATGAAGAAGGAAGCACTCGGAAGCGGATAAAGAAGCAAAGAAAAAGATAAAAAGAGCAATACGAATTTCTATCTATATAGTTATACGAGAGGCTGCGAACGATCTGCGAGCATAAACGAGGAATCTTTCTCTTTCTATCGCTATCTTCATTCCCTTCTTTCTATTCTCTCCTTCTCTCTCTTTCTCACTGTCTCTCGGTCCTTTTTTCCCTGCCGCATCATCGCGAGAGCGGCAACGCTGCGCACTCTACCTGGTGGCCACTCTGACAATGTGCTCGATGGACCACCCGCAACAATACCTACCTATCTCTTCTTTCCGCGCGAGACGGCAGAGAGAGAGAGAGAGAGAGAGAGGGACAAGGGTGGGGAGAAGGGCAAAGCAAAATATTCAAAGAGAAAGGAGAGCGGGAGGAGGCTCGTAGGTGGGGGGATGAAAGAACGCTCAAATGGAGAATAGACACGAGAGGAGACGAGAGCGATATAGCGACGAAAAGAACGCTCCGGTAGATCTTTCTCCCTCTCTCTCTCTCTCTCTCTCTCTGTGTCGTGCCCTCACGAATAGTGTAACAAAATAGTGGTTAAACGGGAGAGGCACGGTACAGTTACCTCGAGTCCTCGGGACTCGTTCGATAGATGATAAAATAATACGGCAAGCGAGTTTAGGCTCGTGCATCGATTGGCCGTTTGAGTAACGGCCGATCCCTCGTTAAACGTACGTTTTATGTTCCTCAGGGGAGTATGAAAGAAAAACAAAGTACTCGAGTTCATTAGAGTGTCATTGACGTTCGTTACTCCTCGAGTAATATCCCTTAGGGATTTTATTCTACGTTCTGTACGATCGTTGATTTATCGACGAGCTGCCATACATCTGTATCCACCGATTCCTGTGTATGACTTTAAATTCCTCTGTACGATTTACGATAGATATATAATATACGCAATTTAAATCGACCATTTCGAAAATACCTATATAATCTTGTTCTTTTTATTCGCAATGATCGATGCTCGTGTTGGTGCATTTAGAAAATTCCAATTTACAATTATCAAACTGCCATTCAACTCTATGTATGTTTTCAGTCTTGATAAATAAAATTGTGAAATTTTTATCGTCACGACGATTAACCCGAGGAATTTTTGTTCGAGAGTCTTTGATCGTGAATTGATCGACTGATGACAATGATTATCTCTCGCGTCTGTACGAGTAAAATCGACTGTATCGTCTCTTACGGTTTGAGAGCCACGCAAGAATTTATACTTTGTATTACGAGATGTTTTATAGGGGTTTTAGCCCAGTCGAATTAGCTGAAAAAAGGGGCAAACCCGGAAAAAATCTTAAGTAGCAATTTTCCTTCGGAATTCGTTGAGGGGGGTCACTGGCAGTCTAAATTTGGTTTTGCGTGGTATTCGATCCGTTGCGTCTTCCGCCATCTTGATTTTAAGGGTTAATTTTTGTTTATTTAATAACTCGTTTATTTTCAATTTTACATGAAAAATTGTTATAAACAACGTTGTTTAAAATTAAATTTTCTACAATTATGGTTCTTATTAATTTTTTCGTCGGATCGATATTTTTCGATTTATACCCGAAAAGAGGTGGGAGTAAAATGTTATGATTGCATTATCACGTTTATTTTCAATTTTACACGAAAAATTGTTACAACCGAAGTTGTTTGAAATAAAATTTCCTACAATTTTGGTTCTTATCAATTTTTTGGTAGGATCGATATTTTTCGATTCATACCTGAGAAGCGGTGAGGGTAAAATCTGATCATTGTATAATCACGTTTATTGTCAATTTTACGCGAAACATTCGCGGATATATCGCGGTATAAATCGGAAAATATCGATCCTAGGAAAAAATTGATCAGAACCAAAATTGTAGGAAATTTAATTCCAAACAACTTTTGTTATTACTATTTTTCGTGTAAAACAGAAAATAAACCGAGTTATTCAATAAACAAAAATTAACCCTTAAAATCAAGATGGCGGAAGACGCAACGGATCGAATAGCACGCAAAACCAAATTTAGGCTGCCAGTGACCCTCCCCAACGAATTCCGAAGGAAAATTGCTACTTAAAAATTTATTTCCGGGTCAAATCCTAATTCGACTGGGCTATTTGTTTAGTTTCATTTAGTTCCTTTCTTTTCAACTTTGAAGTACAATATAGAGAGGCTTGACGTACGTATCTCGGGGCGGTAGCGGTCCGAGTATCGAATAGCAAGGTTTTCCAGCCAATTAACTTCGCGTACGAGGAGGCGCTCTCCCGCGCTCGCGAGGCGCAGTCTCGGGTAACCTTATACGAGGGTGGTGAGGTAAAAGGAGGGGGCGGGGGAAGGATGTGGTGGAACTGGCGAGGGAGAGAGAGAGAAAGAGAAAACAGCGTCCTTACCTCTATCACCCTCCCTGACCGAGCTATATAGACTCAAATCTCCTCCGGGGCTCGTTGACCACATGGCTCTCCCTCTTTCTTTCTTTCTTTCGGTATTCGTCGCACCCCTTCGATATAGTACATATATTGGTAGTATAGCAGTACTATCGCACGTGTATACCTGTATAGAACGCGATGAGGACACGAGGAGGAAGAAGAATTCGAGCAGCGGGACGAGCACAACGCGGGAGTGGAGAGAAAGACGGCGAGCTTGTAAAGGGTCAACGGGACACTCGAGTGGTGTCACTCTGGTATTTGTCCTCGCTGTATTAACCGAGGAAGAAAGGCCTTTGATTTAAAAAAAAAAAAAAAGGAAAATTGAAATTTAATACACTTTTTTTAAACTCGTCCTTGAATTATCGAGGTTTTTATTGTTTTCATTTATTATTTCAAAACAAAATCATCACTGGCCAATTTTTCAGATATTATTTATCAGGGGGTTGGAAAGAAGGACTTTTTTTTTATCATGGTAATTCGATGTTAGATATTTTAGATAATTTTGCTATTTTTTATCGTAACGTATCGAAACATTATTCTTCGACGGTGACAAAATCTTTTTTCAATAATAAGATTTCTTTCGTCCTATTGTTATTGGCGTAATAGTGTAAACAATTTTTTTTTAAGAACGTACGAAGTATATAAGTAATTGCGTTGTTTCGCCTCTTTGAAAAATTACATTTTCGCTGACGAAGATGAAAAATATTTTCTTTTCATTGGAGCTTTATTCGCCCATTCTCTGAAAGAAGGAACGAACGAATTTTTGTAGACGATTCTTATAAATATTTGTTGGCTGTATATGTGAAGTGGAAAGGTGAACCGCATGTTGATAGCAGCGCATAAAAAACAAAAAGTAAAAGAAGGATAGAGAGAGAGAGAGAAAGAGAGAGAGAGAGATTGGAGGCACGGGGCATAACAGGATCTCGTGTCAAGCACGGTGGTCCCTCCACTCGTCTTTCTCTGTCGTCTTCTTCATCTTTTCCCTTCTTATCCTTCTTCTTCTTCTTCCTCCACCTCTTCCTCTTCCTCTATCTCTCAATTCCTTCGCTCATGCACGCAGAGCTCGACTCGGGACGAGCTCGTCGTGTATGATACGTTAGGTGCTTACTGTCACAGAGGGAAGAGCCTGACTGAAAGACTGAGGGAGATAGAGCGAGAACGAGAGAGAACGACGAACCCAAGAAAATATATATATATATATATATATATATATATATATATATATATACACATGGAATAGAATTACCCGGAGATATCGAGTCAGAAGAAACTGCCGAGTCCAGTGATGCGTGTACGCTAATACCGATATATTGTCTCTCATAAATAAATATATACATATATATATATTTATGTTTCTGTTGGGAATGCGCAGAGGCCAAGAAACAAATGGGCGAGCAAAGCATCAAAAAATACGAGAAGTGGGAAGAGGAGCAAAGGGGGAAACCGGAAGGAGGGTGGAAGAAGGCGTTAGAGGGGGAAGTCATAGTAGAAGAAATGTGTGACATGATAAGACAATTTGAAAACATAGCGCGAAGGAAGGAGAGGGAGATGGACACCGCAAATAGGTAAACATGCAGGCAAGAGAAGGAGAACAGAACCAAAGATATAGGAATTAGGAAAATAGAATGTATGAAAGAAATAATTTAAGTGAGAGATTGTAAGAAAGGAGGAATGTAAAAACCCGCAAGGGGATACATTGGAAAATAAAGTTATTATTATTATTATTATATTTATGTTTCTGTAATAATTTTGCCATCAGGAAGTCACAAAATCCGCTTAAATGATTTCTCGATTAAATTAATGAGGGAAGAATGTAAGAATTAAAAGGATTAAATGAGAGAAAAGAAAAGAAGAACGTATTTTAAAAATTTCGCTTCTTTTTTTTCGCCGTACCTCTTTCGGCTTGTTATTCAAGATTCACACAGCTGCAGGTTCGTACGCTCGTTGAATTTCTCGGCGATTTATATCTCTCGGGACTTGATCGTTCCACTCACGCGCAGTCTTTAGTGCGTAAATCGATGGAAACCTTCCAAGAAATTCGCGCAACGTTTGGCTTTGAGGTCGAATCAATTCCATCTTGATCGTCGCCCGCCCCTTGGACTCTTATCGTTTTCTTTCTCTGAGTTTTTTTCTTTCATCGTTCTCGGAAAAATTTTAATCGGAAGAAAAAGAAAATGACTGCGATCGTACAATCGCGTTAATCTCGGGTGAAAAATTTATATCACCGCGGAAAGACGAAGAGATTGGAGACGATACGAAGGGTAGTTCCTTGGGGAACAGAGGATTTTTTTCGTCCTTACGCCACGCCAATATTCTTACGAATCTCGCGAATTTTCGTTGGACTCGAACCGCGAAAAATACGCCAGACGTCTATAAAAAAAAATTCCGATACTTTGTAACCAGAAACGCCGATAAAAAATCCAATGGATCTCGTTGCTCGATTATAATTTTCAAAAAGTCATAAACTCGTATGAATTTACACGATATTTTTCAACGTTCGATCAAGCGACGTAACAAGGAGATGGAAAATATCCAAGGACACGAGCGAAAGTAAAATTCGACATTTTTTTTCAAGTCTTACCGATCACTCAATGGACCGGAGTGGACGAGAGAGATTCAGCGAATTGTGAAACGCAGCGAGAGAATCAAGTGAGAGAGAGAGAGAGAGAGAGAGAGAGAGAGAGAGAGAGAGAGAGAGAGAGAGAGAGAGAGAGAGAGAGAGAGAGAGAGAGAGAGAGAGAGAGAGAGAGAAAGATCGACGTTTACGTTTCTTTCGGGACGTTAAGACCGCCCTTTTCGTGACCGCGCGAGAGCGAACCGGGACCCTTTGGATTATTACACAGTATGGTAGCCGCACACGAAGTCGGCGCCCTTTAATCCTTCGGCATCCTCGCGCACGTACGCGTATGCGTATATATACGTTCGAAACGATCGTCAGCCATATTCGCATAATCGAGTACCAGTGAGAATCTCGAGTGCGTGTGCCATACGTACAGCCTACTGGCGTCAATGGCCAGTAATTGTGCGGTGTGTGTTCGAAAGATGAAAAAAAATATGCGAATCGAGAGAGAATTTAAATTGCCAGAAATTAAGACTCGATTACGACGCGATCCCGAACGACACGAACCAACAAATTATTGGTTTATTCTTCGGGCAATAATAAATAAATAAATAAATAAATAAAGAAGCCCCAAATTTTGCAAACAATTTGTTTTTCTTCTTCTTTTAATTATATTTATTAAAGTTTATCTCGTTTAAGGGATTTTTCATTGATGTAATTAAAACGACAGATTGATTAAATATTGGAAATGAGATAAACAGCGATTTGTATATTTAAAAAATTTACCAAGAGAATAAATGTATAGACAGTATCGAATCGAGGAGAGAAAATTCTTTGAGAATTGGATTTTACGGTGCCGCAGAAGTGAGTCTTTCGTTCGAGGATGGGAAGCTTTGAAGAAAAATTTCTCCAGCTCTCTCCCTTCCTCGTCTCGTCGCGAGTCTCGGTGGGTTTGCCCGACGATTTTTCACGCCAGCTGAAGACTCGCCCCGATTTTCTCGAATATCCACTAGAAAAAGAGCGGTACTTCGCTTTGAAGATCGACCATACGTATATTTAACGCGCCACGGTTACTTTTAGCTTCGTATTTTTGCTTTCGCTATGCCTCGTTGTGCGAACCTGTTGGCTCGATGGAAAATGCTTGTATTCTTCGTAATACGCGTACTGTGCTATTCGATCGTCCTTCTTGTGGCTCGTAAGAATATATTCAGGCTAAATTTTGTATTTTTTTTCTCTCGAGCTGGTCAGTCTTATTTTGAAAAATTTCGTTATTTTCGGTAGAATCGAATTTGAACAAAAATTTGATGATAATAATAATAATAATAATAATAATAACCCTATTACCATAAATTTATTGTACACTACTAATAATGACAATAGCTTTATATTCTTTTCCACTATTTCGTTAATTTCCAAGTGTGCAACAAAATTATGACCAATGATTGTATTTGATTAGCATTACCGTAATACCTCGTAATTGACTATTTAAAATATTAATTATACGTTGTAATTAACGACCTGTATTAATACAAAAAAAATCTTACGGGAGCCAAGAGCGCGTGCACGCGTTACGCAATACTCACAATTTACAGGAATATTTAATTTTCTCAATGGTAATCGACCAGTGTGTGGTTCTCAATTGCGCTATCGAGTAAACAGCAAAAAAAAGAGAATAAAATAAAGAAAAAAGAAACAAGAAAAAACCGGGCGTCTGGCATGCTCCTCTATATAGCTATGCTCGTGGAATTAAGGCACGATTCTGCGCACGCGATTTACGTTACGTATACACCATTGGTGTATAAAAACGAACTGGGTGGTCTCGGAATGACTTCCGGTTGGGCGAGATGCCGAAAGAATTGTTTCGAGCACGTATATATACGTATACATATATATATATATATATATGTACACGTATTTATAACCACTCGAGCCGTACTGTACATATAAATATCTGTGGTATATTACGCGTTTGCATATACATCCACGATAATTCGCTATCTATACGTATACTTGAGAACGTATATAATACATCGAAGATATAATATGATGGTTAATCGTTCGAGCTCAATTTTGATACCTTCGATTTTTCACACGTATAATATTTGTCCCAGGCTTAAAATAATCAAACAAGTATAATTTTTATTCATTATGTTCTCATAGAGGATGAACGTTGTTTTACTTGGGATGAAATAATTGAAAAAATTCGTTTTTTTTAAGATTGTGCGATTTTGAAAATTTCCCAAAGCTAAAAAAAAGGATTGTTAATAAAATATTTCGATACTCGGTTACTCGATAACGCCTCGAGATATCCGGCTGATAGTTAGTGCGTCGGGGTATTATTCGTTCGAAGAATTGTTCAATTATATACTTTAAAAAAATGGAAAGAACGAAGATTGCAAAGAGAAAGAAAATAATAAATTCATAAAATTGATATAAATGCGACATTAGAAATTGTTTTTCATTAGAAAGAAAATACGAGTATTATTTATTTTAACAGAATTTTTAATTCAAAAATAAAACGAGACGAACGTTCTCAAGTTCAATTTTTCAATTCGCCATTCTGTTTTACAGAATTATTTGAAATAATTGATTCGGGCCAATACTCAATGAATATAAGCTCGGGATAAAAATCACGATGTAAATAGTACAGAAAGAAACGAGATATTGTTTACGTGCACGTAACGAATGAAAATTTATAAAGGAATGTTAATTGCGTTCTATCGGTGATTCGGTAATGGCCAAAGAGGATCGTTGTGTGCCGTGTTAGCGGTTTACAGGGAGCGAAAGGCATTTTAAATTCGTAGGGCACAAGCGAGAATAAGTGTTAAAGGGGGCTTCCTGTTCGTGAGGATGGTTACGCCGTGCGAGAGATCCCGGTGGCCGCGGCGTCAGCGCGGAGGGAAACAAAAAAAGAAATTCTTGGAAACGAGGTTTCTCCGGCAACTTCGTAGAGTACAATGAATATATATATACACATACATTCATACATACATACGTATATACAGGGTGAATCTCTTAAATTATAGCAACATTTATTCTGGGGTAGATGGGAACATTACAAACAAAAGTTGCAAATATACATTAGGGATATTTTTAATAGTTTAAGAGATATGAATTTTTTAAGTTGGTCCAATTAGAGCGCGACAAGAAGCGTTGGAGCCGCCCACTCTCCGCCCTATTCGTAGATATAGCATCGGAAAATTCAGAGCAGTTAATTATCATTATTTTATTACGCAGTCATTTTTATTTGTCGGGCATTGACTGGCTAGGCTGCGGCTAGGGCGGAGAGTGGGCGGCTCCAACGCTTCTCGGCAAAATTCAGAGCAGTCAATGCCCGACAAATAAAAATGACTGCGTAATAAAATAATAATAATTGACTGCTCTGAATTTTGCGATCCCAAATGTAACGCCCTACACTGTGCTATATCTAAGAGATAGGGCGGGTAGTGGGTCGCTGCAACGCTTCTCAGCGCGCTCTAATTGGACCAACTTCAAAAATTGATATCTCGTAAAGTATTAAAAATATCCCTAATGTTTATTTGTAACTTTTGTTTGTAATGGTCCCATCTGCCCCAGAATAAATGGTGCTATACTTTAAGAGATTCACCCTGTATATACGAGCTACGGTGCAGCCAACTCAGGGTTGCTTTTTCGTCTTCGAAGGGACCGAACGAGAACGGCTCAATAGCCCGGAGAGAACACGAAGGGAAAAATATAATAGAATTCTGTGTGGTTCGGACTTTTCGTCTTCTTTTTTTCCCGTTTTTTCCCTTCTTTTATGTTACATCGAAAATTATTTTTTTCTTTTTTTTTCAAATGTTTAAAAATTATTTGGAAAAACGTGTTTTCTTTTTATTGAGAAATTTTCTTAAATAATTGTGTAAATTCGGGAAGCGAAAATGGACGTTCGAGGCGCGTACGATGCGACGGAGAAATTTTACGAGGCGGAGGAGACACCTACGCTCGTCGTAGCTGCACAGGACGTGCGCTATCGATCGATCTAGTCGAAAGCTCGGATTTGCCAAGCGAAACAATGGACGAGCCGATATTTCAATAATTCTTGCGTTTAAACAAAATTAAATCAATTTAATTTCTCGCACGATACAATATTTTCGTTACTTATTATTATTTTTTATTCTTTCTCAATAATCTGCATGAGAATAATAACGATGATGTGAATTAACCGTTTCAATGAATAATTAAATGCGACGAGATTACATTTTTTACGCAATCTCGTTTTTTTTTCGCATAAAAATATTGTTACCTATATTTTCACTTTTATGAAAAAAAAAATATATATTTTTCGTAACGTGGAGTTTTTCTTCTTTCGCGTCCAAATTTCTAATCGATCGTTTGAAACGTCCAAAATATGAAAAAAATTATTCCATTAAAATATTTATTAAAAAAACAAAATTATATAAATATAAAACATATCCAAAATTTAATTAAATATAAATAGGAGATAATACAAAAATAAGATATACATAATATACATATATTTCTATCGAGTTGAGTAAAAGATTGAATATTCTCGCGCTTAACAAAATTAAAAAAAAAAAAAAAAAAAAAAAAAAAAAAAATTATGGTAAATGAGAAATTGACGCGTTCGTTATTACCTTCTCGAGTTGATCGAGGGCGATCGCTGCATCGGTCCAGCTCGGTCTGACGTAAAGGTCCGACTCGTGCCTGTGCTTCGTATTCTCCTGGTGTATAACATTGTTGTTGTTGTTGTTGCTGTTGTTGTTGTTGTGATTGTTGTGGTGGTGGTGGTGGTGGTTGTTGTTGTTGTTGTTGTTGTTGTTGTTGATGATATTGCAGCTCGCGTTTTTTCCATTGTTCGAACAACGCGCGCGGCCCGACGACGTTCCGCCGACGCCGCTGTGCACTGCATTTTGCGACGAGGTTTGTTGTTGCTGCTGTTGTGCAGTAGGGCGTCCCGCTAGGATCCCTGTAGGGCCGGACGCAGCGACCATGATCCGTCATGCATCTGCCCACGACACGACGCTCGGATTTCGAACTATTTTATCCTTTATCTTCCTTTTTTACTCAACGCTTTTTACCTCTACCGATGTCAACCGATCGACACTCCACTTTATATCACTTCTATTTACTCTTTATTTTTATTTCTCAAACCGGAAGTTAACCAAACGCTAAAACTATCGAGAGCAAAGTAGCGAGAGAAAAGAGAAAATTAAAAAAAAAAGAAGAAGAAAAAGAAAAGTTACCGGGTGCGTTTCTTTTTTTTTCACGATTTGTCAACAATTATCGCAAAAACTTTACACTAAAATGTAAAAACACCGTTCGAGTTGAATAACGTTCGTAATACTTCGTTGCTTCCTTTCTCGTCGCACTTTTATCTTTCACCACTCGATCAACGAGAACAAGAACGATAAAAAAAATTTATTTTTTTAAAGAAAACACTGACAGCTCTTCACACACTTTCGAACGATTCTTTTTCATTTATCGGAAATCCGTAATACGCACTCGCGGGTCGTCTCTCCTCGTTAATGTCTATCCTTGATCATTCGAACGGAGATATATGTGATTTTCTTATTTCGAAGATTTCGATGAGTTTCTTTTGTCACGGGTGTGTCAATGTGGTGCGAGAAAAAAATATATACGTATAAAACGCGAGAGCACACTTTTTTTTAACATCGGGTATCGAAAAGAACACCGAAACCCGCTAATTTGCTCCCCGTACAACGGCAAGACACTCGGCACTCGGCCCCGCGCGGTAAACTGAGCGCTGCGCTCGCTGCAGACCGCTGCTTCCTCCACTCACGCGCGCCCCACTCTCGGTAGCGCGCGCGCGCGTGTGTGAATTCCTCGTGGCGCTCTTCTCCACGTTACGAGAGTCACTGGAGATTCTGAACGCTGGAGAGAGGGGAGGGGGGATATTTCAACGTTATAATATATCTATAAAAGCATATACATATTTATATATATATATATATACGTGTATGTATATATAATTATATGGATATGTGAGTATACGCTCTCTGTCACGTACGCGTGGTCGCACTTCTCGGGAGCGATGCACAAGATGCGCAAACACGATGCAGTTATTTACCCGTTTACTACTATACAGACTACTACTACGGATATTCGAGACTGCAGCGCGTAGTTTAATCGTTTCAAAGAGAATAATAAAAATGGAATAATCCCAACGAGACGAAGGGAGAATCGGATTTCCGAAAAATTCGTGAGGAAAGAAAAACGAGCCCACCGGTGTATGCACTTAGCGGAGTCGCTACGCACAGGGGAGAGAAGGTGTGGGGCGTGCGCGCTCTCGAACTGGTGTGTTGCTCCTTCCTTCTCTGGCATCCGGTTACACACACGGGGCGAACGACGACGACGACGTTCGCACACAAAACAGAGAGCCCACGAAAATCTTTGGAGGCTAACTCGCGGCACAAATGTCTTTATAAAACTTTGTAACGTTTCGTCGAATGGAGAAAAAAAGAAGAAATTCTTTTCTTCTTTCAGCGTATCTGACTGGCGACGATCGTTCTTTGAATCGACGATCGTACGTTTAACCAAACTTTTCTGTCAATAGTTATTTCGATCTTGTTTCTTTAACCAACTATGTTCCGTCGTCGATTCTTGAAAACTTTTCACGCATCTGTTTTATCTCTCGCCGATTGTATTTCATTTCAACGACGTCTCACTCGCGTTTCAAAACTTTCGAATGACTCGTTCACCGTATCGTTCCAGGCACACCCCGCGATTCTCGAGTTTCGGCGTTGCGTTTATTCAAAAAGCTCGTATCGAATCTTTTCGCGATGATCATTTGTGCTTTTCGTCGTCTCCGACCGCCACTCTCAACGCAGTCCAAGTTCGTACTAAACGAAACTCTCGACCACATTTCTTTCGTGGGGCCCTCCGCTTATGCGCCGGCCATAGTTGATGGTATTCTCCCCCTCTCTTCGACGTTTCTTTCCTCTTCCTTGCGTCTCTTCCATCGCGCAACCGTCACCTCGAGGCAGCAGCCCGCACTACCGCGCCAAGAGATCGCCGAGCTCTGCACAAACATCCAGGCCCGTAACTGCGCCGGTATTTTTTAGGGTTCCGCGCGGCAAGTTGCTCAGGTACGTAACTAGACTTTCATCCCTTTCACTATTTTCCTTCCTTTATCCATAACTTTAACACCCTCCAGTCGGAATTTACTATTTAAATAAACAATCGAGTTTTACAGCGAATTTCTTCCCTCGAGTTTCCCCAAAATTAACAAATTCTCAATAACACGACTCGATTCAATAAATCGAACACGTACAAACCGATCTCTAACTAAAAATCCATTTTTATCCAAATTTTAATGAATCCCAATCATGATCGATCGACCGAAAATAAAAATAAAAAGATCAATCTACCCATTGGACTCTAACCATTTGAATTATACGAAAAAAATGTGCGCGTGCAAGTTTTTTTTGTTACGATGCACGTAATTGAAGTCAAGCCAAGGGTTCGAGTAAGGACGCGTTACGAGACTGACGATACCGCCTACGTCAGAACCGAAAAAAGCCGAAGTTTACCGAAGTCGCGAATGCTTAAGGCCGATCGGCGTCGGCAGAGTAGAGGGGGGTAAAGCTGCGCGTCCTGCGTTGCTAGGTAACGGAATACGATGGAGAGGGAACGAGGGAGAAAAGAAAGACGGAGGAAGAAATATATATTTCGTCTCTTTCGTCGGTGGGTACGAACGACCGATGGAAAGAGAACGGGTGCCCCGGCAAAGGATGGAGTGAGAGAAGCTCGCGATGTCGGCGCGTCGTCCCCAGCGGGGCGAAAGGAGGAGAAACAACACCGGACCACACACGCGGTACCATTTCCCCTCGAGCAAAAACATTACCAACACACGAGTCTTAAAAACGTATACAGCGTTGAACGCAGGGCGTGCACGCACACGGTTGCAAACGGCCTTAACGGCAACCCACACACGGGGGCCTCGCGCTTCTCACTCGCATTACTACCATAATGCATGTATATATATTTACATTCAGAATCCAGAGTCGTCTTACAGGAAACATAAGGGGTTAATTCGGGCCAAGCAAGAATTTGCGTATTTTTGTCTTCGAATAAAGAATTTCGATGATGATTTTGGCATATGGTCGACACGTAGAACTAAAAAATATACGATTTAATTGTAAATAATGTCGTTAGTAATGCTATGAGAAACATCATTAGTAATCTCCCTCGGGAGATAGGGGCGAAAGCATCTTCCACTTCCGACCGGCTGCTTCTCTACAGCTCTTCTTTGTTGACGTTCGGTACACCTCGTATACTCACGACTTTCTACAAATAATCCTCAATTTTAAATAATAATATTATTTTCCGATCGAAGAAAATTATTCAATGGAAACATTGTGTAATTAATAATTCGTCATTATAATAAAAGATCGATATAATTTTTATTTAAAATAAATAATAAACATAATTCATTATTTCCGTTGAATAAATTTAATCGAACGAAGCGATAAATTGACGACTCACTATATTGTCTATTCTTCCTTCGTCCTTGAATCATCAAAGGTTAAAGAGGGATGAATATATGTAGATAAGTGATTCTTTAATTGATCCAACGAGTCATAGACGTTCGATGAAATTTTTGGAAAAAAAAAATAAAGAGATAAAGAAAACGTTCCTAACTGACGTTTCGTGTGAGTCGATGCCTCGTCAGAGTGGAAGGATAGATAAGAAAAGGAGGATAATGTACAGAACAACGCGAGAGAGCAAGATCGTCGAGCATAGGAGGATTGACTTATTAACCTGTCGGCGTGATATCTGCGTAACGGCCGGACTTCATTAAGCTCTCTTTGTCGAGGAGGCTCGTCTTGCGTCTATATATTTTTGCCCCTATCTGTGTACGAGCGTATGTGTTATATACAGTTGGCTATATATATATATATACTGTACTATATATATATAGTACAATATATACGTATATACAAATCATACGATACGTGAATGGGCGAATGCGTTGAAGAGAGTGAGTCGCGATCCGCTGTTCCGCGGAAGATATATTCACGGGCGCGTATATGCTACAGGGACCGAGTTGGAGCGAGGGAGAGAGAGTAGGAAGGGGGATGGGGTGGAGGGAGAGGGAGAGGGAGCAACAGGCGGACGTTTCTCTCGCATGGCTCGAGAGAAGAACGTGAAATTGTAAGTTCTGGCCAAGAGACGAGACGAGAGATAAAATCGAGTTCTCTCGCTCGTAATGCGCTCGAGCCTCGTGCGTACGAGAGAAACGAAAAATTCGAGCGATCCTGCTCTATATATGTATATAAGACCGAGAGGTAGAGAGAACGCGAGTGGGGAGAACACTGAAAGAGGACAGATAGAGGAGAGATATCGTACAAATACGAGACCACCCACAGCGTCTCTCGGTCTCCACGCGCGTTGTCCCTTCCTCCTCGGAGGACCCTGCGAGAAACGATTTCACACGTGCGATTGTACGAATTGTGAAAAAAAGAAACAAAACAAAAGAAAACGATAAGTAAAAACAAAACAAAAATATCTCTCGAATAAGAAAACATTTTTTTTCTCCGATCTTTCGTTTCACTTCCATTCCGTTTTTCTTATACGAACTTGTTTTTTCACGCGATCACACGTGTATATTGGACGCGGGAGGACTCAGGACCCGAGAAATTTTATTCGTCCTGCTACAAAATAAAATAAAAAATAAAAAAAATAAATAAAAATAATCCAAAGTTTATTAAATCTTGGTTGAAAAAGAAATTATTATTTTTCGTTATAACGGTCAAGAACCGGAAGCAAAGACTTTTTACTTTACGTATCGATATGTATTTATTTATCACAGACGATACAGTGCATCTATATATGGATGCGCGTCGTTCACTGTATACGCCCCTATTACTATAGGGTATTCATTGATTCCAGTCTCGCGCACTGTCGATGAAGACATAGAATGAATGGCGCGCCGTTGCGGTGGCTTCCGGTTTGATTTTACTACAAAGCGACACCGCGCTTCGTGCTCGTATTACTTTATGCAAACGATACACCTATAACTATCGTCAGATACATATAAATATGCATATTATACGTATACTCGTATACATAAATTCTAAATTATTATATACGATTGTAACATTATAGATATACGTTACGTGCTCCAACTTCTCGCATCGTTGAACGAGAAATATGTATAATAAACGTGCCTTATACAGTACCATACGTAGGTACGATATGTTTAATAATTCGAACGCTGTACCCGTTGACATTTTATATCCCTCGATCCAGTCGTTAATAAGTTTCATCCAGCTGTACAGTCTCTCTCGATTATATTTCAATATTGCAAACTTACTAACGAGACGTTGTCATTATTTTTCTTTGTAAAAATCAATTTTTTATATAATACAATTTGTATAAATTCGGACAATTGTATTGTTCGTGGTCCAGATATGGAGATAATAATAATTTTAGGTGTATTGAGAGAATTTTGAGTAAACTATGGTCAGTTTGTGCGTGTGTGTGTGTGTGTGTGTGTCACGGAGTGAGGGAGAGAGAGAAAGAGAGAGAACAGGGCACGAGGATGAGCAAGATAGAAAAAAATATTCCGCGACCGTGGGTGCCGCAACTCGGCTGTTGGAGGCCCAGTTCGATCGTCGATAAGCACCGCATGGCGGCAGTTAATAATTTTTACGACACTTTAAACTTGCCACCCGGTATTAAGCGGGCCTCAGCGAGATGGGCTTTGATCTTTGCCGACTCTCAATCTACTTAATGAGCGACTCAAGACGGGTGAGAGGGAGAGAGAGAGAGGCGAGTAGCGGGTAAAGGGAGGGGGATGAAAGAAGCAAGAGAGCGCGAGGTGGCGCTGCAATCAGACGAAGATGCAAAGAGGTCGATGGCGTGTGTGAGCGAGGAAGAAAGAATGAAAATACGTAAAAGACACGCGGATGGACAGAGGTTGAGATAAAAGAGGAGGAGAAAAGAAGAGGAATCGAGTGATATTCCACCGGACGCCGGAGTTTCTTCTACGGGAATTACGGAGCAGATCGACCGGTTGCATAGCCTCGGGGGTTATCTTGATCATTTTTTAATGCACATCTCTCAAACATCACAGCCGAGACATTTGTATCTCGTTGTCAGAGATTTTATTGCCCAAAGGACAATCTTGGATGGATCTCGGGATCGACGAGGGACGATGAGAGAAATTCGTACGAAAGTGCTTCTTAAAAACGAGCCCATTTGGTTATTATCGTTAATTTACCCACCAAATTATCAAATATTCTTCAATATGGAAAGCAAATTATTGTTTCTTTTAATGATGAAAACAAACATCTATAACGTGAAAGAAACCGATAGCACTGCGAACTACTTTCTTACGCGATGGTCGCGAAACGTTGCGCAGGTACGCCGAGTCCCGAAGGATCGGGACAACAGAAATCGAGGGAGAGACACCAGGAGTAATAATAGAAGGGGCTAAGGGGAGGAGATACAGGGAGGAGGCGATTGCGCGCACGAGGCAAGAGAAGATGGGTATCTCGTCTCTCTCGTGGCGCGCAAGGCTCGCTCTCTAGCCGACTGCGCATCAGGACGACAGAGAGTAGTAGAAGGACCTTTCGGACCACCCACCGTCTCGCCAAATGGTAAACGCGTTATTATACTCGGGGTGGCGGGTGCGTACCAACAGTTTACCCCTTCTTCCTTCCCACCGTTTCGCTCACGCGTCAACGTCTCTTCCTCGCGATATCGTCAGCGCCGACTTATCATCGCGTTATCCAACGAATTCACGATAATACGTTACTTTTAAAACGATATTAAATATTCCGGCGAAACTTAAAATTCCTTCGACCGTCCTAAATCCGAAAATGAATAAATGATTGATCGATTATCAATTTGATCAAAAATATACATTTTTTTCGTAAATATAATATTCGTTCGAGTCCAAGAAATTTCGTTATTTAAAAAAAAAACAACGAACTTATCTACTTTTCAATATTTCTCGCGATCGATCTTTACTTCGTAGTCTCGCGTAACACGCTTCTCGTACCTCGAGCCCGTAAAATGATTTATTTTTCATATAAGCGTGATGGGTATTCGATCCCTATCGCCAACGAGCGAATTTCATACTTTCGCTTTTTTTTTATCTCCGGCTGTTTTCGTGTTTTACTTCTCGATTTTTTCCTTCGCGATCGAACGAATCGTCGAAGGTCGCGCACCTTTAATGGATGACCGATGCAAAGTTCGTGAAAGATATTGATGGCTGTTAAGCGCATCGTACGGATAAAAATAAAAATATACTTCGATATATATATATATATAGAAGTATATTTTTATATATTATATATATATATATATATACTATGTAGAGTAGAGTATAACGAGCCGAGTCGTTATTCGCGGTGACTTGGCTCCCGAGAGATTGTTTCATGAGTTATCTGCATCTCTCAGTCGCTACCGCGTCTCTTAAATAGTTTCTCTCTCTTTCTCTCTCTCTGTCTCTCGCACAGTCTCTTAGTCCATTATACACCTCTCCTCTGGTCTCGTTCATTCTCGTCATATTTTATCTACGAGCCAGATCGGTATACTGTCCCCCTTGTCGGCGTTCCCTACGAGCCTACCGGCCACACTGAGATATAGACTTCCGGAGCAACTCGATCGACTTCTTTTTGTTTAAGTTATTTGCCTTATTTTTTGTTTTTTCTTCGTCGTGGGGAGTCGTTTTAGTCCAAGCGCGACTGACGCGGACTCGTATATGTTATTAGTTTCTGCCTTCGTCTCTCTCCCTCGCTCTTTTTCTCGCAGTCCGACGCACAAATCGCAGGACGCCACTGGATTTTGTTCTCTTGGTACACAGCTACCGGTTGCTAGCTCTCAGCCCGAACGATCGTCATTCGGCATTTGATTAAACGCGACGGACCGATCTGTTATTCAAATATCATTTTATTTCATTTTTTTTAATCACGGATCAAAAATATCCGTGTTAAGTATTTTCGACAACATAAATCCGTTTACATACCGAGTCGATAAAATCGTAAATGAAACAAGTATTTTTGAACCGATTTTGATCGTATTTTCATCATCTCTATAATTATTCACTAAAAACGTAACAGGTGCTTGTTTCTTTTTCAATTTGTTTCTAATTCTACAAGATTTATTTAATAAAATTTTTCAAATGAAAGATAATCGCACGAGTCGTAAAATCGATTTGATCGATACCGAGAGCGAAACTTTGTTGAATTCTACAGTCTCATGCTCCGCAGATATTATCGCCCCTGGCAAAGAGATTTCTTTCTCCTCGCGCATATATACAATTATGTATAAATGCCTTCACGAATTCGCGACGCTGATTGGTATACATATTATATATAGATGTATATGTGTGGGTTTGTGTGCGTGTGTCTCTAATTACCAGTTGAGTAAAGGATAGTTTTCAAGATGCTCGAGAGCCCTCTTGCGGTCGTTACCGCGTTTCTTCTTATAGATCATTAATTCTAAAACAAAGAGAGAGAGAGAGTGAAAAAGGGAGAGAACGGTCCAGTGTGGACAAGTTCTTCATCTCTTTCTCTCCTGCCGGCAAAAGAGTGGAAGCAAGGAACATCAGCATTGGTAAGTGAGCCAAGAGACTCAAGGAGGGCGTTTGCTCTGTCTCTCTCTCTCTCTCGCTCTCTCTTGCCAGGCATACACGCGTGTATATAGCCGGGAGATTCAACTTACTAATTGCAGCTACGCCGGTGGTCCGAGAACGCTACGTTTGTGCATAACTCTTTTATAATAATGTAACTTAATAAAACAATGATTTTTTTATATATAGAAAATTTTCGATAAGATAGAGGCTTCCTAAGGCTTGAAAGCCCAATTCGTAATAATGTAAATACGATATTTCACGTCTTGAGGCGGGAGGCCACCCTGGCCGCTCCGAAAAGGAGTACCTATATTTAAAAAAAATGTATAAACCCGAAAGTATAAAACAAAATATTTATATTTTTTAATACCGGGTAAGAAACAGCTTTAAGAATGCCTCGAATAAATTTTAGTTCATAATATTCAAAAATGGCGGCGCTGCAGAAATTCCCGCGGGGGACCTCCGCACGACACGCGCGTATCAACGTCATGTATCAATGTAGCGATTTTTTTTCGACCAATAGGGATATTATTGTGAGCAGTAAAAGAAAAAAATGTGCATTTTTCACCGTAATGTCACGAGAAAAAACGTAAGTAAAAAAAACACCAATCAAGTAATCGCAAAAATCCTCTGTTGCCTTTTAGATAATGTATCTAAAAAATATTGTGTACACATTTCACAGCAATCGAACTGATAGTTTACGAGATTTACTTGACACCATTTCGAAAAATGTAGTTTCGAGATAATCGGAAATAAAGTAAATGTGCGGTTATTCGGCTGACGGTGCGATTTTATGAGTCCTACCTTCGATCACTGATTCCTGGCCCATAGATGTCCCCTTCGGCAGCTGATTAAGCATCCCGGGCCTCTTTTTGTACCTATAGACTGATCGAACCGCGCGGTCGATGACTCGCAGCGACTCGACCTTCCTACCGAAAAATACCTGTAACTTGGACAATTTTGCGATTTTCAATACCAACTATGCCTCAAATTGTTCGTAACATTTCAAGGTTTATTATGAAAACAGAAAGAAAACAAAAAGACAAATTTCAGAGTGGCCACCCGTCTTAATGAGTTTTGCAAAAATCGATATTTCCGGAGGTTGTAAATGTCATCCCTTGGGAAACTTTGAAATAATAACGTGGGCTTTGAAGTGTTGGTGCGAGGATGTACGAGCAGCAGATTCATCGAGGCAATTAAATTCTGTTGGCCATAGCGAAGATTCGAAGATTCGATAGCGAAGCCTAGGAAGGGCGAAATTTTGTTCCGTCGCGACTCTATTCTAAAATGTTAAAAAATCTAAAAAATTGTCGAATTTCATGTCTACGTGACTTTTTACCACTGAATTGATGACGATCGAAGATACGTATATCATTTCTTCTTCAAAACGCATTCTCCGCTCGTTACACGTACCACGGACGTTGTTTATTTTTGAACGATCGTTGGTTTTCCAAATGACGTTATAGAAGTAAAATAATTAAAATAATCCACAAGAAATCCGTAAATATTTCCTGTGTTAATTTTTCACTACAAGCGACATATTTATATCATTTTCATCTTGTTACTTCGTTCTGGTTCGTTCTTACTTCATAGTTATATGCAGTCCTGTCAAGTGCAAGAGTATATTTTATAGTTACACATAGTAAATAAAGGTTAAAGTGAATACGAAGCATGCCATATCGAAACGTACAAAAACCCTTGGACGATTGTGACACGTTGGCAGAAGAGTGGAAGGGGTGGAATTGAACACCCGCTACCGTACGTTCCACCGATGTTTCGCCGACGTTTCACCGATACGAGCAAAGTGAGCCCTTTCTACCTCTCGATGATTTATATTTGGTAACGCTCAAAACAGCTTCGGGGTACTTCAAACGCACCGGGCGAATATTTATTTTAAAATGTACCGGAAAATTAAATGATTTATCATTCGTGCCCGAAAACCAGTTGTATCAATGGATTTTAAATAATTACAAATCTAGTAACGCCAAGACGAAATTTACAGGTCACATTTTCGAGACTGCACACTCTCGGCTTGACTTCGACATTACGATTATTTTCGATACGAAGTCAAGATAATACGTAACTTTTCGAACGATACAAAACGTTATAAATCCAAAAATGAATAAACGATTGTCAGATTATTAATTGTAACGATAATATATATTTTATCTTAAATATCTCTATCTAATATTCGTTGATTGGTCCAAAATTTTTCGTAATTTTAAATAGACCGAAGTTATTTCACTTTTAAATATTTTTCGCAAACGATCTTTGTATCACGGTCTCGCGGAACGCGCCTCTCGTAAGAACGGCCCGTAAAATGATTAATTTTTCGTAAACGTATTACGTAGGTAGTTAAATACGGGTATTCGAACACCAAAATGTTACAAACCGGTCTATAGTCCATAAGTAATATTTTCGAGACTTTGCACACTCTTGGCTCGATTTTAATATTACAACAATTTCATGGCAAATCCTCGAGCCGACACCTCCCTTTCTCGTTAACTCGCTCGCCTTTTCCCTCGGCTTTTGATATCATCGCGATGTCCACGATCTTTTTCCTCACCCTCCCTCGCCGCTCGGATTCCTGCACTCTCGCAACGTACAAATGTTTGTACCAAATATCGCGTGGGCAAACATGCAAATGAATACAGTCGAATTTCTTATACCTGTACTTTCGGACATATAGAGATCGAACCGGTCTCGAACCCGAGGAAAGTAACGAAATTACGAGACTCGTATAAATTATAGGATACCTACATTTTAAACTATCAATGGTAATTAATACGTAAATATTTTAATTATAAAAAGGTGGTCGAATTAACGAAAGAATTTTAATTACAAAAACGTAGTTTCAATCAACGAAAGAATTTTAATCCACGAAAGTACTTGTATCACGAAAAATAATCGGATCGTAGGAAATATTTTAATTATAGAAAATAAATGAGCCATTGGGAAATGATTGAATATTGGGAACGAGGCAATTTATGGGAGTTGGTATTGTACATTCGTGGTCCCGTATGCGAATAACACGTGTTTTTAAAAGATCCGAACTTTTGCGATCGGATGATCGGTCCAAGGCTATAAATACATACCAACGAGCTTGAGATAAAGACAAAAAGGAAACCTAAAAACGTGTCCGTTATTGTGCTCGCCTGGAGGAAACATGCCCGCGTACACCTACTATAGTGATACGTCGTATTTCGCACCGGCTTTACCGGTCGTCTTTTCGTCGCGTTTGAAAAAAATAGGGGAGTGGCAGTACACCCTCGACGACATAATACTCGAAGGCTCGTATACCGCTCGCGTATAATACAGTCAACCCTCGTAGGACTCCCAGAAAAACACCAAATCCAGAAAGTCAGTAAAATTTCGTTTACTACCTGTTCCTCGGTTTTGAATCTTTGGTCTCTGTGTATAATGTCATTTAGAGGGGGTGGAGGGGGGTTGAGAAGATCTCTCCTCTCTTACCCCCACCAGGTCGAGGCTCGCTCGCAAGGCGCGAGCTCGGGCTGTTTGCGTAGGACGAGCTCGACCACCCAAGTCGTCGACGCCTCTGCCATCCACCTTGAAATTGACTTAGCGGAATTCTCGCATAGCCCGGACCAAGAGCGAGAGAGAGAAAGAAGTAACGAAAATGAGGAGAGACGACACGGAGGAAGGAAGCGAGGAGAAAAGAGCCAGAAGATTTTTAACCCGACCTGAAACTTCCCCTCTTGCCTTATTTTTCATTCTATTGTTCGACGACAGGATCACCCGCGGGTGGCTTTTACGCACGACCGGGATAAAAAGGAGCGCACAATTGCGAGTCGATAGAACGAATTTTCACGATGGGGGTGCTTTTTTCTATTTCTCCCTCTTTCTCTTCCTCTCTCTCTCTCTCTCTCTCTCTATTTCTGGATGTATTGTACCATAGCACGTTTACAAATACAAAAATTATCCTTAGAAAGTAGCTTCTCGATCCAATCGCGGATTTGCGAGGACAATGGCCCTGTTTTTGTTGTACTTTCGTTGGTTTCTCGAGAAAATGCGAAAATAGGAGAGAAAAAAAGAGAAACGACAGGCAGGGAAAACATGGGGTAATCTTGATGCAAATTCTCGGATTTCTCGGGGCGGAGGGGTTGCTCAAAAAATTTGTGCGTCGAGAAAGAATTGTTGTCGATTTGTATCGATGGAGTTGGAGCTCAACGAATATATAATTTTCTATAATATTAAGAAAATTTGTTACATAATAGTAATAGCTCAACTTTCAAGCTATGAGTATTACGAATGTCTGTTTTTTATCTTTAACGATAGAAATCAATAAAACAAGATGTAACTATACATTTTGGAGTATAACATGCGCGTTTTTATTTTTCGATCGAATGAGTTTTAATTAAAACAAATAAATTCGAATCATTCGAATCGACTAAACCAATTTCTTTCTTGAAAAGAGAGAGAGAGAGAGAGGAGTGAGAAACAGAAAGATACCAAACGAGAGATTTTTTTACTTTTTTTTTGTTTCATGACCAGTTCAAACTTCTGTGTAACCTCGTATCGAAAAAAAAGATCGAATTAAACGTCTCGCGAAACGAAGCGCACGAAACAGCGATAAATTAGGTCCATAACAAATCGATTCGGAGAGTCGGAACACATATACCGGTCAGTAAAATTCTAGGGATTTCTTTATTACGTTTCGCGAAAACGTCGGTGCACAAAGGTTCTCCCCCCTCCCCCTCTTTCCGCTGATATAGTTGGTTGATTAGCGTTAATCTTGACCTGACAAATAACGATGAAACCGAGAGAAAGAGAGAGAGAGAGAGAGAGAGAGAGAGAGAGAGAGAGAGAGAGAGAGACTGACCGCGTTAATATATTTGCGGTCCGGGCTCGAATCGCTCAGGTAGACAGTATTATATATAGATTGGCTATATATATAAACAAAAATACATATGTATATATGTAGCATCCTATTTTTTATGATAATACGTTTCTCTCGATATGCTCTCGAATGGATTTTCGTACGAAAGTCGCGGACGAAAAAGGGTTTCTCCCTTTAAAAAATCCACGAGGCCACAGAATCTGTAAAGAACTCTTTTCGAGAGCTCATTGCCGACGTGCAATATACATATATACGCGCAGGGAGTACCCTCGATGTGGCCAAAATGATAAATCGTCGTGAAACTTGCGCGACTCGTATATAGTTGCTATATGTACAATACACATACACACACACATATATATATAACCATACACATGCATACGAACTAATGCATGCACACATACACACAAACACACACATATACATAAACATAGAATAGTGGTAACAACTATACAGTGAGTGGAGAACTCGAGAGCCGTTCATTCTTTGGGCCGCGTAGCAATGCCACATATATATATATAGGAACGACGACAACGACGACGAGAACGACAGAGAAACTGAGACTGGTTAATATCAAAACGGTGTTAGTGAGTGACCGCCCACGGTGAGGCCGGGACCACCCAACGCGTTTCTCGCTACCAAAGGGGCCTTTGCCGTTTTATTCACTCGCTCCTTCCTCTCTGTCCCTCGCTCTCTCGCTCCCGTATCCACTTCACGGGTTACCTTACGCGTGCACGGTCCACAGGGGCCACCGTATTATTGCGTCAGGGGGGGAGGAAACCTTAGCTCCGTAGCACGAAAATGTGAGGAATCTTTTTTTTGTTTTTTTTTAATCATTTACCTATTAATGTTGATCGTACGAAAAGGCGAAAAATCGTATCGACGACAATACATATTGATTGCTTTTTGTTGCAGTTTAAAATGTTCAATGGCTCGATTATTCCCATGACTTTGGAAAAATTTCCAAAACAAATCATTGTCGTTGAATGACAATTTGTCGAATAAATTGATATTAATTACAATGAAATAAATACTTTCCTATTTATTCTCGTTGAATCGAATTTTTATTAACGATAAAAAAAATCAATTGTTATAGTCGATCGATCGAAGAACTAATTGGCAAAAATGTATATACCTATAATTGCCGACTAGACGAAATAGAAAAAAAAACTAAAAAATAAAAATGAAAAAAAAACGTTGATCGTCGTCACCGGCGCTTTTAACGTTCGTTATAAAGTGTGCGCGCGTGCGAATAATGTCCCTACGAGTATAATATATATAAAACGGGGTAGAGGAACTGCTCGCGAGGCGGGCGCGCGCCTCGGACGACCCGCAGGCCGCAACTTCCGCGGTTACTAGCTGGGTGGTCTCGATCGGAGTTTTGCCTCGTCAGTAAGAACGAGCGAGAGAGAGAGAAAGAGAAAGAGTGATGGAGGGGGGGAGGGTGGAGAGGGGTGAGTCGCACGTACTGCACTTATATAGATACAGAACACACTCTTGCGAGGCCACACTCGAGCGAGAACCTGAGACACCCAGCATATCGGACAGATATACATATATAGCGAATATAACACGTATATACGTGTATGCCTTTGCACGAGAGACATGCAACGAGGGCCTAATAATCTTGGAACTCGAGTACGATAGGGTGTATCGATAACGAGGCGATATATGTATATATCGGTATCGGAATCCGCGAGTACAACATACTCTATGATAACGATACCGATATACGTATAAATGAATGAAAATTAAATCTCAAATCGTACGGGTAATATTAAAGTTCAAAGAAAATCAAATCAATCGGAAAATGGGTATATTGTTAAAATATTCATAAATTCGAAAGTATAGAATGAAATATTTGTATTTCTTAACGCAAGGTAAGAAATGGCTTCAAGAATGCCTTAAATAAATTATAGTTCAGAATATTAAAAAATAGTGGCGCTGAAGAAATTTCTGCGGGGGCCCTGCGCACGATGCGCGTATGTTGCTGCGGGTGTATCATGGTCGTCGGTTGCATCGGGGAAAGAAAAATATTAGCTTATTCGTGGATAGTGTCGCTACCATGTAGCGTAGCGATTTTTTTTTACCTTTAGGGAAATTATGGTGTGCGGAAGAAGAAAAAATGTGTATTGTTCATCGTAATTTCGCGAGGAAAAAACGTCAATAAAAAAAATCCAATCAAGTAATCGCAAAAATCCTTCGTTACCTTTTAGATAATGTATCTAAAAATATTGTGTAGACATTTCACAGCAAAAGGACCGATAGTTTACGAGATTTACTTGACACCATTTCGAAAAATGTAGTTTCGAGATAATCGCAAAAGAAAGTAAATGTGCGGTTGTTCGGCTGACGGTGCGGTTTTATGAGTCCTGCCTTCAATCACTGATTCTTGGTCCATAGATATCCCCTTCGGCAGCTGATTAAGTATCCCGGACCTCTTTGTGAGAAGATCTACGTGTTTAGCGTGCTTCTTTCGTGTTTTTTGTACTCGTATACATTGATCAAACTGCGCGGTCGTCCACTCGCAGTGGCTCGATCTTCCTACTAAAAAATACCTGTAACCTCGACAATTTTGCGATTTTCAATTCCAACTACGGCTTAAATTGTTTGTAATATTTCAAGGTTCATTATGAAAAGAAAAGAAAGAAAACAAATTTCTGGGTGGCTACACGCCTTAAGAAAATATGTTCCTTATACAATATTCTCGTCCGTCTAGAGAGAAAGTAATTTTTAATACAAACATACCGGACGTCAAAGGAGGCGTTGTTTTATTTTTACATTATACCGGCCCAGTTTTTCACAATTAAATAAACATTTTCAATAACAAATAATTAACGAACTTTTTTTTAGTTCAAATAGGACGAACAAAAAAAATATGTAATTCGAGTAAAACGTGTTTTGCAAAAAAGCCATTGGCTTTGAGTATCCGCTTTATTTTTCACGTTCCTTCGTTGCGTGGAAGAAAGGCAACTCATTAATTGGCGAGACGGGGGGGATATTACGGTGAGCGAGACGGGCGTGTTCGTGATGTCCGTCAGCCGGACTAGGGAAGGTAGAATCACGCTAAAGGCCCTCAAGCGTTGTAAATACTCCTCTTATGTGCCTGGCAATTTTTCTTGTATACATAGAGACCTTGTATGTAAATGTATACGGAACCGAGGCGCGTATAAATTCACGAGTGCGAGCTGCACACGCCCAGGCTGTCGTTCAAAACGTTCTAATTATTAATTTAACTCGCTCACGAAGTAAGGCATGTACTCACACTGTATGGGATAAATTTTATATATATCTATATACATATATGGGGCACTCAACGTTAAATCGATCACTTTTCAACTCGACCCTTTTTTTTATTTTGCAGAAATTTTTATATGTCATACTAGCCCACTGAAAATATTTTTGGGATTTTTTTTCAAAATTTTTTACCCAACCGATAAAATGTTATAAATTTAAAAAAACCGCCATTTTTTTAAACGCTTATACCTTTTTCAAAAATTGCTTAACCGATACATTTGTTTCAAATGATTCGTTTTTAAACGTGCTTTTGAGAAGAAAGAAATACAAAAATAATATTCAAAGTCATATTCTAGGAAAATTTTGAGTTTTTCAGAGAAAACCATCAATTTTTCGAACACCGCGATTTTTTATATTTGATTTTCTTTTTTTAACTTTGATTTATTCTCTGATTAATGCAGTAAGATTCATAGTTGGCAGATTTTTCTTTCTATTTTTTTCCTAATCTAACTTTGTTTTGATAATAAAATTAATTTAAGTAAACATACATACATTATATAGAATTTACTTATCGAGATTTTTTAATAGTTTTTAATGAATTTGGTAGGAATACTTTATGAATACTAAAATAAATAATCACTTAATCCCGTCAAATAAAAATGTTGTGGTATTATTAATATTTCAATACTACACTCATATTATGCGTATCTAATTTTTAATTGTGTTCAACATAATCAAACTATTAGTATTTGAAATTGCCACCATAATTCAATCGGTAAGTCAGTGTATGGAGATCTTTAACTTACCATCAGTCCGTTTCACTGTTCCTTGTGTCAAATCTATTTCACGCATTTCGCATCTATACCACCATTTTATACTTAGAATGTTCCGTGGATAACCTCGTGCAAAATATTACTCAAGTGTTTATTGAACGTTGTTTTTTTGCAATGCGTTTATGACATCAATATGAAAAAATTGAATGATTCTTCATTGTATCATCCATGTAATAATCCTAATCATTAATCATTAAGATTTTGAATAAGTATCGTAGATATATGAAATTACGAAAAAAAATTAGAAAGAACAATCTACGCACTGTCAATCTTACGGCATTAAGGTCAGAATAAATCAAAGTGTAAACAAAATAAAAATAAAAAATAACAAATGGGGGTCTTCGAAAAATTGATGTTTTTCTAAAAGATTGCCAAATTTCATAGAATATGATTTTGAATATTTTGTTTGTATTTTTGTCTGAAAAGCGCGCTTAAAAATGGTCAATTAAAAAAAAACGTCTCGATTAAGGAATTTTCGAAAAAGTTATTGCAAAGCATTGAGCATTTGAAGAAAGCGCCGTTTTTTTAAAATTCATAACTTTTTCAGTTGAGTAAAAAACTTTGAAAAAATTCACAAAAATATTTTTAATGGTGTAGTAATGGTATACAAATTTTAGCAAATAGTAAAAGGAGTCGGGTTTAAAAGTGGTCGATTTGACGTGGAATGCCCCATATATATATAGCTTGGTACGTTATATACGTGTGCCATCCAGGACCCACGTAACGTGTTATTCACCGCGGATAATGACGGCGCACACACCCCGTTCTGGTGCAGATTTTCGCCCTGCCAAATATTTATGTACATATATGTATATATGCATATATATACATACGTGCACATGCACTTGACGTTCCTGCGGCAAGAAATTACGCGAAACGTACTCTTCTCATTTTTTTGGGGCTCTCATCATTTTTGCTCTTTTTTCTCCCTAAGGGGTTGAACGGCAGATTTTTTCAGCGTTTCTCGGGAACTCCAATTTCAAATTACCCGCGAAATTTTGATCGAAGAAAAGTATCCTTCAAGTTGTTCATTTGCTTGTTGGAGTTTTTTCGGATACTTGGAACGGTGTTAAATAAGAATTTCTTGGTGTAAATAATTTTGGTAACAACGGCTAATCGCTGGAAAAAGTTTGACAACCGAGAGTGGACCGAGTATCGTTGATTATGAACGATAGGATTTTTACTTTATTGAAACTAGACCGACTAGCTTGTTTTTTTTATCGTAAATTATGTAAATTATGTAAATTAGCCTGAATATCTTTTCTTTTTTCGGAAATGAGGATTTTTCAATAATCATGCTTTTAGCCTTTCAACGAAGCCCGGTATTTGAGTCTAGACGAAAAATGTTGAGGTGGAGGAAAAAAAGAAGGGAATAGAGTCTGGACCGCATCTCCCGAGAGGCGACGAAGAGTTTCGTGAGGTTCGAGATACCGTGCACCCCGGCGGGGCGTATCCGTCACGGGGTGTACGTAAAAATCGTTTTGCCTCGAGTCAAGAAGCGTGTAAAAAAAGGAAGAAAATGCAGAGTTTTCGACTGTCGGGCATCGACTAGGGAGGGTATGGGGGAGGAGGGATGCGTAGCTTATTTCCCTGCATTCGTGGCGAAGACTCGCCATATATATTCCTAGCCGTTGTCTCGCTCTCACCGGGGGCTTTTCCTACGGTACGTACGCCCGTTTACACGCTGTTTACTTACGGAACGAGTCCGTCCATTTTGAGAATTCGTCACGAATCCAGACTCTGCTCCGTGGCGTATTATAAAAAAAATATATTCTTTATAATATGGGCAAGGGTGGCCCATCACGGACCGCGCAATTTCAGATTACGACCGCAATTTTAATAAAATAAAATAAATATATATGTTTTATAAAAATAATTAAAAATGATCAATTAATACAACATGAATTTTTCGTTTTCAAATTTTGCATCGCACGATATGTTTCGTCTGGAATTATGCTGGATAGAAAGAAAGAGTTTGAGAATGGAGGCTGATCGCACTTTTGGCAAATTAAAAAATCTCACAGTACCATTAAAAAAGAAAAATCGACAAAAATATGCCAAGCGTAAAAATAATTTTTTACCAATGAATTTTCGACTAATTGCGTCACTACGATGAACCGCAGTTGGCAACTCTCCCCTAGCCTCCTATATATCACTAAACACGAGTATATATGCGACGGTATGTACAAGACTTACATATATATGAAAACAAACAAAAAAAGACCATGGAAATACGAAAAACGACGTTACGCTCAATAGTAAGTTAACCGACGTCCGTCATCGACGTTCTCCAGTTCTCCGTTCGAAGAGATGGGAAGGAGAAAAAAAAGAATATAAGAGAAAGAGAAAAAAAGGAACGGGAAGAAGCGCGTTGTCGGGAGCGAGACGACGAGATGAAATAAGGTAGCCAAAGGAGCGTGGTCGTTGAACGTGAAAGAGAGAGATGAAAAGATCCCGCGCCGCTCTAGTACAACGTGGGTGGTCCAGCAGAGATTTGCCTTCCGCTAAATATCGCCTTTGCGCCCTCATCGTGGGTGGTCCACGATGATGCTCGCTGCCGTTGATGCTGAACACACTTGCTCTCTCTCTCCCTCTTTCCTTCTCTCTTGCCATGCTTCCCCGAGCTTTTGGTCTCGCTTCTCTCGCTGCTCCTGCGCCCTTTCTATCGCGTACGTGTGCGCACGTGCGTGTTTTATCATCGTTTTCTCCGTCGCGCGCCTCTCTTCGCCAACCCCTTCTCTCTCCTTTTCTTACCCTCGCCCTTTTCTCGATATTATATCCTTTACTTAACCGCATTGTATTGCTCCTATTACAATTGTCTCTGTAGTTCGTTAAAACGTAGAAAAGAAAATTTTTTTAATGGAAAAAAACGAACGAAAATTAATCGACAAATGATGTAAAATATTTGTATTTACGACCATTTCTAAAATGATTCTACCAATTTTGTTTGCTAAATATTTCGTGTTGACCATTTTTAATTCAAGTGGCACAAATCTTCCGCTCATTACGGATAGACGGTTTTTCGTTGCAAGCTCCCCTCGTTTGAATCGCGTCGAGTTATCTCGATGAAAAAATGAGTCGAAAGTGAGGGCATATACGAGCAAAAGGATATGCGAAGTGAGGAGAGCGAAGAGAAAGAAAGACGAAGAGTTAGACACTATCTTATACCCGGAGCCCTTGTATTCTACGATTCGTTCAAAACCGCACTGCCTGCCATCAGGATCGTCGTCGTTGGTCGCCGCCGGGGATCGTATGCGATCGATCGATCAACGTTCGTCGCCCACCGAGTAACGTAACGACATTCAGATATTCCATATATATATACACACCCATATATATATATACACATAGGCATGCACTTGTCTCGTGTGTGCGCTCGAGTGCACATGCGGGTCTGCATTTTTCTCTCTCGGTCGTTTCCACCGCATGTTTATCACTCGTTACCGGACGAGATGTAAGGAAAGAGGAGATAAAAAACATTGGCTGACGTCGCCAATGGCTCCATGTCTAGAAACTACCCCGGCAACGAATTCAGACGGACATAGAAGTCATTATCTATGGGGTGATGCGGTTTAGTTATCGCTCCAATTGCAGGAGGCGCTGTATTCGCCGTGAGTATTAGTCGCTCATGGACGTAACGTGTGCATGGGTTTGTGGAATAGTCGAACTCGTAAAATATGTACGCAATCCATGGGCTACTACTGTAGCGCCATCGGACGGAAGCTTTTGGCATCGAGTCAAGTTTCGGTTCAATTCGGATCAGAAATTGTTTTTATCTAGGTTGTATACCTACTTGTATATTCGTCCAGAAGAGGGCATTTCGTTACTCGATGATCCTCGCGAGCTCCTTGGACACCTGGAAAAGATCTAACTATGATGAGACACTGTATCATATAGCGACGATATTTTTCTCAGGATTCGACGGTGTACTCGCTTATTTTTGGTCGGGGAAGGGCATTAGGACGAGAGAGGGAACAACGGACATAACAGTGCTACGACCATGTACGAATGACTGTAAAAGCTTGGAATTTCGTACCCGATAGCGCACTACTAGCACCAATGACGAGTTGTTATTTATCGATTTGTCGAATATGCCGGAGAGTCGAGAAAGTTGGCATCACTATTCCAAAAGCCAATCGATCGAGGATCTCGAAAAAGTAGACAAAAATATAGCGAACGCCGTTATCGATCGCGGTGTCATCCTCCACGGTACCATGTCGCCATGAATTCATTGACGAGAATTCTACAGCGTTCCTTCGCAGCTTCGCTAACCGACCGACGAGTCATCGATCATCGTGGAGTCTTTATAGCCCGCATCTCATCCACGGTATCCTTGCCACAAAATCGAGCCCGCTTTTTTAAAAAGAACAATCACGAATATCGACGAGAATACGAAGTATGCGTGTACCGTAGCTCGTGGTACGATTAAACTCAATTAAATCGACCATAGTCTTATCCAGCACCTTCCCATTATTCGGAACAAGGATCGAGGTCTCATCCACCGATGACTTTATCCATACCACTGTGGTATCGACAACCACAACGACGTATGAAACAAAGCCCGAGTGTGACCTCCTCACCTCGCGTTTTATGGGTGCTTTGAACGTAAACGAGAGAGATGCGACGAAACACTGCGACGCTACAATTACACCAATCGCTTCGAGAATATTTCTATATTTATAGACATTTAATATAAGAAAGCATGCGAGAATCTGAATATTTGGCTGATAAGTATAGATACAGAAAGAAAATTGTACGCAGGTACGTATACAATAGACGAGGGAAACGAGCCGTGAAATCGTACGAAAAATGATTGTGAATACCTAGCTCTTCCTTCGCTATAACGATACGCGAGAGAGACCTCGTGTCTCGAGACATCGTTATAGCATTCACATATACATTAACACATACAAATATACTTATGCACATATATTTCCGCTCAACCGCTCATTCATTTCCTTCGTTAAACACACCGGGTGGATTCTCAGAGCGCAACAACTTGGATAATACGAAAGAGGGAGAGAGGGAGAGACAGAGAGAGAGAGAGAGAGAGGTGAATACCGCATCGATCATTCGATAAACAAGGCAGAGAGGCGATATATCTCGTTCGATGGACAAGTTGTTGGCACGTGAGGCCTGACAGGAGGATATAATAAACGATAACAAACAAAAAAAACGTGAAAAGAAAGAAGAAAGAAAGAAAAGAAGATAGAGAATAAATGAAATGCATTAAAGCCGTCTCTACATCTATAATTTGCCTGTCTACGTACGTTTGGTCTATCGGCTCGCCGCCCTAATGCTAATTAGCACGTAGCCAATTGAATCTTAAGTAAATGTATACTCCGTGCTCGTTGTAATCCTGCAAAATACACCATATATGTATAGATTTGTATTCTACACGTATAAATATACTTTGGTCGTGTATATAGATATATATTTATATAGCATGTACGAGAGACCACACACGTCGTTCGGGGCCGGGTTTATACAGGCCAGCCAGATGCAGTGCCCCATAAACAGTGAAGCGAGACCACCCAACGCGTTAGAGTACGACGAGTTAAAGTCGCGAGAGAGGAAGAAAGAGAGAGAGAGAGAGAGAGAGAGAGAGACGTGGGTCTGCCTTCTCGATTCTCTTGGTTATCCTTTCCCTCGTTGAGGTCGCTCTCGAATTCGTTACCTTAATAATCACGATAGTAGCTCTGCATTCACAAGTTAGGAAATACCACATACACGTATACATAAAGTATGTGTTTGTGGGGAGTTTATAAATCACTAGGTGCACGTCCGAGGTGCACACGACTATGATATAATAATGCATAACATGGAGGTAAACATTTATAGTTATGCATATCGCATTACCTTGTGTAATGATGATATAACGATAAATGTGAGTCTCGAGATTGAATTTCAACGTACATATAAGAGAATTCGAGATTCCTTCAAGTTCTTTCTCTAATCTTCATTGACTTTGAATTTCCATTGATTTTTTCCCCATTTTGAGAATATAAATGAATTGGATTTTGTGGGTCTTTATGAAATTCGAATAGACGCTAAGTACGGGGGTATCGTCAATTGGAGTTTTTGCCTTTTTTTCTCCATCAATATTCCAGAAGCCCCCGCTCACGATTCAGCCATAAATTATTAGCTTTACCGTTCGCGGTGACCGCGTGGGCGAGGCCGATCAAGCGGAAATAAATATCGATAACAAAAGGAAAGAACCGAAACGCTCGTATCTACTCCGAGAGTCTTCACTCTCTCTCTCCCCCTCTTAGCCTCTCTTTTCCTCTCCCACCGTGCTCGGACCCTCGAAAAGTTCGTGAATACTCGCTTGTAACATCGCGGGAGATATTCGACGTAACTACAAAAGAAGCTTCTTTATTGCCACATTTTCGTGGGCTCTCGCTTTGTTTGGCTCGCTCGGTGATTTGGACGTAAGCCCTCTACGCCCTTTTTTTACCCTTCCAACGTGTGTGTGTATAAGTATGGATACACATGCATACATGCGATATAGAAAGTTAAGTACTTTAGCAGTATTACTATATATATACGATGTTCCCTCTGACCCTCTCGTCTCATCGTTTCTTTTTTCCCGCTTCCATTCTCTTTTTTTCTCCTCAACGAGGAACGCAGGATTCTAGGAAGCCCGAGGAGATACCCCGACGCTTCTTCTTCGATGCTCGGCCCACCCACGTCATTTTACGTTCACCGTGTTCGTCGCGCGCGTTCCCACGTACAGCGATATAATATGTATGTATGTGTATACACGTTGGGTAACCGACTCCCTGTCTTACATACCGTGTATAAGAGTACGCTTACCTATGGGCGAATCTATCGGGAAATATGAATTGGAAATCGAAAATACGTACGTAGTTGGCGTCGATCGAAACAAAACGGTTTTTTGTAAATTGTCTTGGGATAAAAATTAGCCGAGATTTTCATTCGCAAAGTTTGAAAGTATGAGCTGCGACCGAACAATGTCGACAAACTCTCGGATTGAGTGAAAAACAAACATTATTCTCGTTTTTAATAATTACTAAAAGAAGGCAGGGTCTGTGTAAAAAAAGAAGGCATTGTTGGCTCGTAGCTCGAACTTTCAAGCTTTGCGAATTAAAATCTCGGCCAATTTAAAAAAATGGTTTTATTCTTGCGGACACCAACTACATAGGTACTGTAGTTACTGTGTCAGGATAATTTGCGAACACCCTGTATATCTATAAATCATAGGACATAAGCAGACCGGGTGCTTTGGTAATTCTAAAGCAACATTCGGATATCGAGACAATTACCGGTACACCGATTGTTTTTCGGGGTATAAGCGACGGTAGTAAGTTGGAGAACGATAAAATTATATAGGTTAGGTATGCGAAATACGTACCTATACATCCGTAGGTGCGTCACGCCCAAGATGTGACCCTTCGATTATTATGATGATTCGAATTTACCGCAAATAACCTCGAAACATCGACCGGCAAAGTCCTTCGCCGAAACGAAGATCGCTAATTGCCACATTTGACGAAAGAAAGAGTAAATTCTCGTAAAGAGCCAAACTGTACGACAGGTACCTACGCGGGAGCTCGGACGTCGTTAAAAAAGTCCTTGCCGAGAGGATTTTACAAGATCGCGAAACGACTAGGGCACAAACACACAGCCGTTAGCGCGGTTGGAAACTTTAACGGTTAAACATTCGCGGCGATAAAAGGTATCTTTCGTGCGAGTTTTCTCAGGTTAACAGGATCGTACTTGTGATTTTGGAATACTGTCGCGGGACGTAAACAAAAAACTGCGGGAAACACTAGTACCTATGACTAACACGTTCACATCGGCGGCAGCACCACCCACGCGAATTTCAGGGTAAACAAAATTCAAAATGGCCGATATTCATAAATATGATCCCGTCATTTGACGCGACAATTTGGCGAATGCGGTATTTAATTAGAATTATTTATATGTTTCGGTGACAAAAGAATAAAATGTTTGTGTTATCCTCCCGTATGCGTGTGCCCCGTTAATTGACTGTTATCAAGGAATCGAGATTAGGAAGCGAATTTCGATGAAAATGTCACGTTACGTTGGTTGGTCTACACAAACTTTGGTATGCTGGACTGGACGTGCTTATTTGTATTATTTTCAATCTTATAACATCAATATAGTATACAAAGCCAATGTGCTGAATATTAGAAAATAATGTTCGACGTGTCAGTTCGATGAGGACTCGACATGTCAAACAGCGCGAATCGAAGGCGAGCAGGGCGAGCAGCTTCGGACGGAGAAAAAGGGATGCATGAGAATCGTTATGCCATATACGTTGTTCAGGCAGCAGGGGGGTCGAGCTTATTCTCGAGATACAGCTTTCTGTAGCTTCCCGTGGTGTCGAATTTAGCCTCGAGACGGGACCATTCTTCCGGATCTTCGTCGATGAGATGATGGGCCAATTTGTCAGCAAAATTTTTCTGCGCCTCGCTGCACGACGCGCAACCGTTTGTCAATGCGTCCGGTAGATTTTCTGCGGAAATTGCGACGAAAAAATACGCGTAGATCGTACTTTAATCTCGTTTGTATCATTACTCGCGATCAAGGAATTCGCACAGTAGATTTAACAGCCCTAATGCCAGACAATTTATCAACGCTACATGGTGGACACTAGCAACGCAAAAGTTCCCAATTCTAGGGTTACTAGGATCGTTGCTCCCAACATAGGCGTTGGTGAAATAAAATTGACCAAAAAGTTCCCGAAGTCGAAATTAGGCCCGTTTTCTCCAACGCGGTTCAACTTTGATCTTGGTTCAACTTGCTCTTCATCTTTTTCTAATTTTTGGAACTAGAAAAAGATGAAAAGTAAATTGAACCGAGATCAACGTTGAACCGCGTTGGAGAATACGGGCCTTAGGGACATAAAATGCAAAAAAGACAAACGATTCGACTTACTTTTTAACTCGTGTCCATCAGCCGTGCAGGGTTTCTCGTCCAGAAGACAACCAACGTAGCCTTTGAGCAATCTTTCGCTTTTCAACACTTCTTCTACATTGATGTCGTCGTATTTCGTTGTGTACATCTTGTCGTCCGGAGTGCAAAATGCGAAATTCGCCAGCACACCGAACAATATGATATACGCGATGTTCCTCATCGTTGTTACGAAAGACTCCTAAGCAATTTCTTGAAGCAATTCTATTTTTCTGTCGACGATTTGAACATTTCGTTCTTTATATAGGACGGACTTGGTTCTAAGTGTATTCGGTCATTAGGCGCACGACAAGATACGACAGATCAAATGCACGAAATTGTCATTCGATACACGAACATATTTCTCGGATTTCAGATAGAAATGAGACACGAAGATACTGGATCATTGTAAAAGTAGATTAATTTTTTGTTCATCCTTCCATCACTCTTTAAACTTATTTCTTAAGATTGACGGATAAAATTCCGATTACATTTAATTCTTTCGACTAGATTGCGCTTCGAGCGTTTTTCATAATTGTTTCTTGTCATATGTTCATCGAATATGAACGATTCTCAAAAAAAATGAACGTTTGACTAATTAAAAGTTCCCTTTGTTTCGGGAGAGAAGTTATTTGGCATTAAAAAATGTACTATCGACCTTTTTGCGTGCACGCTGTTTACGTAATTTCCTTTCATGAATATTCGTGCACGATTCGTTCATGTCTCGGCTGGTTCCGTTCCATAATCCTCGGAGTCGCTGTCCGGTAATTGAGCACAAGCGAAACAAATGGCCCCAACGTCACGCCAGCACTCGTAACAATGTACGAAAGTACATCCGGGAGTATCGCATCTACGAAATTTGGGTCCTCGCCTCGTCTCGGCTTCTCTGCAGATTAGGCACTTTTGTCGCGCACAGGCAAAATATTCGAGCCAATCGCAATATCGTGGCGATCGTAGTCTAAGAGTAAGCCAAGGATCGAGATCTCGCTCGAGAAGACGAGCTCTCACCAGAGCTCTTACATTGCCCTTCATAAATCTAAAAAAACCGATTCGCCTTCTCAGCGTCTCGTTGTAAAGATAAAGGATCCTGCGTTTTTCGCGTTTTCGATAGAAAAACGAGCAAATACAACGACGCAAACGTTGCGTATAACCGGTGACGAGCAACATCATCAATATTCCCAAGTAAGCGCCATAAATTTTTGTCAGAACGAAACTCGGTAGTTCCGTTGGACGTGGCAAACAGGCAATGTTCGTTACCACCATTTTTACACGTTTTTTCACATTGAATCCTCGAATTACGCTTCTAACGAGCGATGCGATGACCCCGGTGCCGCGAATGTCCAGATTCATGTCGTGATGGCCAGCCTGAGAAATTAAGCAACAAATTTTGATTGAAATAGAAAATTCAAGTTTCACGAAAATTAAGGCAGGATGAGATAAAAAAAATAAAACAGAAAAAAACATACCTGAGTGTACTCGAGATGGGCGTGTCTTCTTACCAAATCCAGGGTCTCGTAAAAAAGTCTGTCGAGCAATACGAAAGTCGTTGCAGTCACCATTTCCAGGATAAGTTTGACGCTTTGTCCTATGAGATTCGTTCTCTCGGCTTTTCCCGTCCGTAGACCGTAAGGATCGACAAATTTCGTCATCTCGATTTTCTTCAGTGGCAAGAGGGTCGAGCTTCCACGTGCTTTTCTTCGCGCGTCGATTTTGCGAAAGTAAGCGGTCACGTAATGATTGTCGTGCTCTATGTCGGTGAGATAAGAGTCGTGATAATTTTGCGCTCCGAGAATGATCTTGATGAATACGAAAGCGAGACATCGCTTGAGGAGGGTCATGACAGCGTCGAAAAATTGCTTCCTAACGTTGAAATCGTGCATAACGGCCTTCGCGGTATCGCTTGGTCCGTGTATATCCAATATAACAGGAGCGTTTTTTACTTTGTACTGCATCTTTGCGTCTTTCAAACTTTTGCCCAATTTGTCTCGGGACGCTCGATGGAAATGGTAAATAATAAGTTTAACATCGAATTAGTCAATCGGAGATTGAGACAAAATTCGGAATATTATAACAAAGAGTTTGACTTTACTTTTCAAACTGGCGTATCCCTCGCCGATTCCAGCGTCGACTTTTCCCTCGGGATCGCAAATACTTCCACCACCAAGGGCCTGAACGATATTGCAGACAAAGGTTAATTTCATCGGCCAACAGAGAAGCCAAGCTATGACCCAAGAAACTGCCGAGTAACATTTGTCGTAACCGTTGCTAAACATGTCCCTGAAACGAGGACGTTTATGAATTTAAACCAATATAAACAACCGCTTTTTTATACTCGAGTATAAAAAGTTTGTTAAAAAGAAGCAACCTTGAGTACGAGCACAATCTTGCCTGCACTTCTCCGATCCTCTACTGAGCTGTTCCTCGCACCTCGCTTCAATCTTTTCACGATACTTGGCCTCGTAAACCTCACCCTCGGACTCGGCATTATCTTCAGCTTTTTCCTTCTTCTCTCGTATCTCGTCGCTTCGTCTCGTATCGTCCTGAAGCGCATCAAGATAATCGTTCTCCTCCCTCAAACGTTTCATCTCTTCCTCGCCCTCGACCTCCTCGACAATTGGACTCATGAGGTCTCTCACCGAGGCCAACGTGTCCTTGACTTCGTTAGCGTCTGTCTTCATTCCGAGCATTGCCTGTTAAATATATTCATAGAGTTTATAATCCCGGAGGCTCAACGCGTTATAACAAAAGCATTTGTTTTATCTCAATTCGCATTCTTCGATGCGCAACGAGTATTATTATCGACAAAGGCGTCGTCGTTTATAGCAAAAAAAAATTTAAGAAAAAAGTAAATAACAATTATTCACCCGGACACAAACTGGATAACAAGCTGATGTATACATTTTTTTTCTATCTTTTTTTTGTGGTCAAGCATGAAGCGGTAGACCTTGCCAATCTTCCTCGCGATATTTATACGCTACATATATCGTCGAGGCACGCGATCTAGGCCGACAGTCTCGACGCGAATCTCTATTCTTTTCTCTCTCTCTCTTCTCATCTGTGTAGTTTGATTAAAAATTCATCTCATGCGCGATATACACCAACGGCCCCTTCCCCTGCTTTTCGTTTAATCTATTTTGCATATTTATACATATATATATATATGTGTGTGTGGCCTTTGAGAACTGGCAATCCAAAGGAAGTGCACCGAATCGTTTTTTGTAGACAAGTTTTTTGTTTTGTTTTTCCTTCTTTCAATTATTCGTTTCACGTCAGATTTCCTGAGGAATATGCGTCGAGTATGACGGGGAGGATGTCTGCTGAGATAGCGCACCTGTTGAAACGGCTTGAACATGAGGTCGAAGCGCGTCTTGGTGAGATTGTACGTGAGCTGTGTCGTACATGCGAACGTTCTCACGACTTCCTTGCCGTTGTACGTTAGATTGAAGATTGGTCCTGCTATCACGTAGCCCAGTACCAATGCCTTGAGGACACTGCGTCCGGCACGTCCGAAGAACGCCGGTATCGTCAGCAGACAGACGCATCTCACCTGTTGAACAATTATTATTCTTTTTTTCTTGTTATCAATGAAGAATCTCTCGTTGGAAATTGCCTTTTAAATCATTCCAACATTTTTCAAACATCGCTATTATTTATTCTAGAGGAGATGTAGTGGGATTTATTTATTCGATTATCCGATGATTCGTCATCGTCGGATATTCGAATTGATTTAAGTTTAAGTTCTCATTGGCTAACGCAGCCTAATATTGTTAAATGACTATGATTAATTACCTGTATCGATGATGCACAACCGATCGACAGCATCGTTATAACTACGGCACCCAGTGAAAGACTCGTGTATGGATCAAATTGAAGATCAATTATGATCAATTCGTAGAAGAGAACACCGAGAAAAAAACCTAGGAAAAATCCCACTGTCGCTCGTGTCTTCTTGTGCGTACCGATCGGATCGTAGCAAAGATGAAACAAGGTTGGACAATTTTTCATATACGACAGGAGAAAATTGTCACGATTGCGCTCGACGATTCGACCGAATCGATTCATTTTCTCGAGTCTTTCCATCCTCAATTCACTATTGGTATTATCGACGAGCGAGACCTTTTTTGTGACGAATTCGATGACAAATTCTTACGGCGAGACACGATTTTTTCTGCGTCAGTATAAAAATGACAGGATAATATTTCGCCAGTCAATTTTCTTGCCGAGCGAAACTTTGAAAATTTCGAAAGGTCAGTGAGATTCGAATTATGAGTTTGCCAAACATTTCCATCGACAGATATTTCAATGTTGCAACAGGATAGTGTTGTGCAACATTTACGAAAATAATTAGCATACTGGTGACAGAAATATTTGTCTTTCACGCTTCACCGAATGACTTCGAAAACAAAAAAATTTGGTTGTACGAACGACGCAAAGCTATATATTCAACAATTTATTAATGCGTTTTGATATTTTTCATTTTGTATAAATTTCTTAATTTCTTTTATGTATTTAACAAATAATACTTGTTTTAAATTAACAAAAAAGAAAAGTAAAAATTCGCCCACCGACGATTCCGTTCAATTTGTATTCCTCGATTGTGACCGGAGTATTCGTTTGGTCCTTCTACCTTAAACTTTGATGCCAAACTCGGCAGCCTTGTCCTCGAACTTGGATCTGTACTTGTGGTCAGGATCGTATTTGTCGGCGAGTTCCTTCCACAATTCGGGCTTGTTGTCGACAAGATGACGGATCATTTTTTGGGCTCCGGCCTTTTGTTTCTCGTTACATTTTTCGCAGCCGGTCTCGATCGCATCGGGAAGGACAGCTGAGGGAAATGCCACGAAGAAACTCGAATATATAATTCATTCAAATAGGACTCGAATATCGCATAGCTTTGGAAACTCAATTTATCTCAAATTTAATCCTACTCTTATTTTGTCACATTGGATCGAAAAAGAATGGAAATAAATGGACTTTACGAGAAAATGATTAAAACGATTTTAAATGCATTTTTCTGAAATCCGTTAAATATTTTGTAATCATTCCTACTGACCCTTCAATTCTTTGGCATCGGGAGTGCAATTGCCCTTGTCCAACAGGCAGTTGACATAGTTCTTGAGTAGACGCTCGCTCTTCAGGATTTCGTCCAAGTTAATGTTGTCGTACTTGGTGGTGTACTGGGGTGCAGCCGAGACAGCTGCGACCGCCACAGCGACGAATGCTACTACGAAAAGCTTCATGTCTACCAACAACAACAAAACAATAAGAATATAAACAAAATAAACATACAGAAATATGGAAATATCGGATCTCTCCTTTTCCAAATCAAACTTTTCGTATGCACTTTTGAAGACAAACATTTACCCGAATAAATTCACTCCTTACCTTGAAAATTGATAAGTCGTGTCGAGTTGCTTGTGCAGTTCTCTGATCGTCCTTTCTCAAGAGTTCTGCTTTTATAGGCGAGAAGTGAACGAGCAACGATTACGCAAATATCACTCCTTTGCAAGAGCTGGAGGAGGTGGAGATCCAGAAGAAGAAGGAGAGAGAGAAACTTGCGTTAACAAGGTGGGAAAGACACCGATTCCTTTTCACATTGAAAATGTGTAACTTGCGACCCCCACCTTCACCTTTGATTCTTGGGATTCTACTCGTTCGGACCACTCCAACCAGAGCCTGAAAAATAACACTGTATTCCATCTATGATACACAAGGATAATTTGTGCGTATACATGATTTACTACGTTACCTCACCTCCGCTTGACACCGAGATGACGACAATACCTCTCGACAACTTGTTGTTCTTCACTCTCGTCACGATTTTACTAAAAACTCGTTAAACGATTATGGCTATGTCTCAGAGACGACGAAAAAGGTCTAGCGATAATCGTTTGGAGTTCGAGACATTGTTTCTAACGGACATGATTCATTTTAGGATTAGTACATCCAACGAAGGCACGTTTGTCACAGGGGTGAAACGCTTTTTTAGGCAATTACAATTGAGACGAGATAACGAACGAAAACAAAGCTTTGCTAACAGGGAATACAAATTCTGATTGATCAAAAATTCTATTATTTACGATCGATATGCTTGTATTACTAACAAATACTAAATATCAATATAAATCTTGAATAGTATTAAGATTTATAAACATTTCTAATTAATGTTTCAACATTCTGTTTAACGGTTTACCGAAAAGAATGGCATAATCGTTTTTGAAAATATTTCGAATTCTTTTTGTAATCGGAAATGCAAATTAGCTCAATCCTGATTAAAGTGTTGATAAATTTGTTAGGATCAACGGAAGTGTCGCTGGTTTTCTCTTCCTCGGTCGCACCCTTTAATGACAATTCTCGTATATTTTGCAACTCTCCGCGTTCCTTCTCGTTAATTGCATCTTGTATCCGTAATTTAATTACTCGTCCCCGATAGCCACAAGCGTAAAGCGCTCTGTCGACGAGTTTGCGAATCGACGCAGTCATTTCGCGTAATTGATGGGACATTAGAAGTAAGAATGAAAAGAAAAATACATGAAATTGTGTAGAAAAAAAATAAGATCTTGTCAAGTGTCCCTATTGAACGATACTTTAATTAGCTAATATAATTTGAATGATTAAACGTTTCGAAGAATCGAGACGTCTCGAACCTTAATAATCGTGGCACTTATATTCATTCAAAAATTTATCCGGCGTAACGAGTTTCATGGAAATGGAATTTTTTTTCTCTCGAATCATTCATCCTGACCAAGGATCACTTTACATCGTCTCGAGATCGAAATGACTTTAAGTTAATTGTCACGTTTAATCATCAACGACCAGTGTGCAAATATTACTCGGGGAGTCGGAAACATTTTTTTTCTTCTACCTCGAATATCTTGCAACATATTATCCAAGAAGAAGGCAGAGATATCGAAGGAAGGAAAAAAAATGAAACGAGCCACGACCCTCCTCGATCTCTCGCTCGGATGATTCACGAAATATGTCCTTCCGTGTTTTGCAAACGTCCATGATCTTCGTCGATACGTGTTCGTTTTTTCTTCTCTTCGTGCGCGCAACGCTACACGCATCGTTAATTGCTCTCGTATCGTGTGCGACCAACGCTTGTTATATTATTCGTGGAATAATAAATGAATTATTTTCAATTGCCATTTTTCAATAAATTCTTATGGTCGGATAAAACACTGCTTCCGCAGTATTTTATCCTACACAGGATACTCCCATAATGCGCATGGGTCCTCATCTTCCAGATACGACGCTTAGGTGCTAAAGAAGATAATTTCATTATCTCCATTTTTGTTTTAAAAAAAATCATTTCCTCCTCAATTCTTGATACGTTCAAATCTTCAAAATTGGTATTCTCATAGAAGATAATTGATTTGCATGCGAATAATGAGAGTGTAGTTACTTTCAAGGAAAATCGGTTCTTCTATTCTATCTCGTCACTCCCACGATCGTCGAATCTTCGATTATAAAACCAATTGACGTTCCTCGAGTTGTCACGTTCTCCAACGAGATAATTTGACGATGCAATAAACAATCGTACGTTCCCCGTATAGTGCGGTGTTGCATCGTGTCAAGGTAGAGGTCGACGAGTACTTCCCTCGTTCCTTTTCTCGAATTGGCACGACGTCCTTGACAAGAATACTCGCGGAGTTTGCCCTGAACGAAGCAGGATATGATAGGACGAAGCTGTTTTGTAGAAAAAAAAAGCAAACGGAGTAAACGAGTAATAAGAATGAGCGAGACATTATGCAATTTATTATTCGTACGCACATTACGTACGAATTTCAATTGTTTTGTTTGTTTGTTTGTTTTTGTTACCTACGAAGATCCTTGAAGTCGAGCAACATCCCAAGTATATTACATCGAGAACATTGGATGATAAAGTGGAAGATGGAGAGAGAGAGAGAGAGGAAGAAATAATTGTCGGTATTCGTACCGAATCCTACATAAATATGCGACAGACGTGCGTCAAATGCTTCGAGTTCGATTGAAATATCTACAGGAAAAAAAAGAATATAATACACGTTCTTCTTATCTTTTGTTTTCGATCTGAAAACAGAGAAGTGGGCTCATTTGGTGATCACCTTTGTATTTAACAACTGGTTTTATTTCCATCTCCTTTTTACGCCTTTTTCTTCTCTCTCTCTTTCTTTTTTCGTTTGCTACATTTTAGCGCTTATTATCAGGTACCTACGTCCAATCACAAAAAAAAAAAACATTCAATTGTCGTTTCGATTTTTCTTTAAACCTAACAACGAACGCAGTCTCTCACGTTCTTTAACGAACCATATGCCCATCTAAAGAATCATCAACGCGTTACAGGTAATCGTGTATTCGAACCGGAAAATCAATCGTATCTCGTGAAAACGTTTTAATATGTACATTGGAAAACGAGAACGTTTTTTTTTTTTTTCATTTTTTTATTTCTCCTTCGTGTTTGGTTCGGTTGAATCTGCGATCTTTCGTGTCGTTCGTTAAGCACTGTAAGCGTAAAGCAAGTAAAAATCATTTTCATCGTGTTTTTTTTTCATTTTCTATATAAATAAAACGAAACGAACGTATTCTCGATCGATTCCCGTTTGTTAGCGCTTACGCTACTATCACCCTCTGGAGAATTTCGACCAAATCGTAATTCACTAATCTACTTAAATATTATATCAGAATATGTATGAATGTATGTATAAATATATACAATAACCAGATATTTCGAGTAAAAAAAAAAAAAAAAAAATCTGTCGTTTTACAATTTTTTTTTTTTTATACTCGAAGCCTGGTACGCCTTTTCACGTGTCTCTATATTTAAGCACAATTATTCCTCACTGTTTTGTTTTTTTCTTTGTCTTCTACGGATAACGCTCGAGTACCGCGAACGAAAGTTCTAACTGTCGTAGTTTACATCTCGAATCCTTTCGAGTAAGCGTCGGGAGAATTTTTTCTCTCTTTCTCTATATATATATGTATATATATTTATTTATTTAAATATGTATATAAGCGCTATTTTTCTTTTTATAGGGCGTAGTGAAAAAATAGACACCCTCTTGGGCCGTTATCACTTCGAGATGCAAGCCAGACGTTTAATTTCTTTTTTGTCTACGTTATCGTTTGCATGCAAGATGAGAAAAATCTTAGTCCCGATAATTGCCGGTATGGTGGAGCGAATCGTAAATTTTATAAATATATAATGTATGTATATGTCAATGATAACTGAATTTTAACGTTATCATTCGGAAATTAGTTTCATTTTTTATGACGTAATGTTTTTACTGATTATTCGAGTAAACTTTTGTGCATCGAATTTATTCCTATTTTCTTCTTCATTCAATGCTAAAGAAGTTACCAACTTCTCTTTACTACGAAGACTGGATCAAATGGGTATTATCATTCTCGTGGTTGAAATATTATTTAACATTAAGCTAGACAGAAAAACCAATGGGACATCGAAGTTTTCGACTCTATGATGTGTGTTTGTTCGGACCTTGTTCTCATGATGTGGAGAGCCGTGTTCCCGACATTAGCCCTATATACGTTTCAAGTCGCAACTTTTCATAAATGACCAAGGCGTTTCAATCATAAAAAAAAACGGAATAATAAAAATAATATGTATCGAATATTGTGGATGATGCGAACCTAAGTGGAAGATTGTATCGAGCGAAGTATTAAGGCATTAGGAATGAAAGGCAAACCTTAAAGCAAAAAAGAACTTTCGCGTTTTTAAAGATCGGATAATTACGATTTTATACGAGAGATCCCTTCTCAAACAAGGAATTATCGTCGCGAAAAAGGATAGAAATTTGTTCCGCGTTCCAGACAGAATCATCGACGCACCGCATAATTCGTAGTCGTGTTACATTTTTTTTTCTTCAATCCGCGCGATATTTTTGCCTCTAGAACAGGATCGTGCTCGATTAGTCTCGTGGACGAAAAAAAAAAGAATAATAAAACAAAATAATGGTACGACGCAGGAAGAGAGCTGTACGAAAGACGCCGTGGTGAGACGAAGAGATCAGTTGGCCGTAATGAGACCGTTGGCCACAAGGTAATGAAGTATCCTGATCTCTGGTTCCGACTGCGGTACGACGTTTGCTCTTTTGTTGCCGTTTAGATATTCCTGCGACAATAAACATTTAACATTCGGAATTTCGTTCAATTACGCTATTTCTCATTTATATACGAATTATTAATATATTCTCACTTGTAAAAGCAGAGTCTTTTGTGTCAAATACTGTGTCGGTTTGAGATCGAGCTGCATGCACAAAGATTTTTCTTGTTTGCTTAGAAGATGCGATGCAGCTTCAATGTCTATGTCTCTCTTGTCCGCATCGTTCAACGTAACGTTCGATCTCGTCGACGTAGCTGTAACCGCATTGGTGGCGTTGTTATTGTTGTTGCTGTTGTTGTTGTTGTTGTTGTTGTTATTGTTCTTATGAAGAGAAGAATATTGATTGTTTGGATTTGTATTGTTTTCCGTCTCGAACGAGTGATTAGCTTGAATCGTCCGACTGTGATTGGCTTGATTGACTGTTGATGCGTTGCTGACCGATTCGACCTTTGACATGTACTTTCGGTCTGTGAAAGAGTAGCTTTTTTCTTCGTCTCTGAAAACATCACATCACCAGCATATCACCATTTTCCCAGAATTAATCGATGTAAAAACCTTTATAATTTACAATATATAAAACGAATACATTCGCTGTAAATTGTCTGAAAGCAGTAATTATAATGAGATCTTAGTTTCAGATCGTAAGACTGGTTTGGGTTTGATTATCATTCGGTGAATACAATGAAAAGTAAAAAAAAATCGGGTCCAAGATGGGAGTGAATTCATTAATACCGTGGATGGGAAATATATTTCAAATACTTTAATTCGTTTCAAGAGTATTTTAGTCGAGTACGAAAGTGTCAGAAACGAGGAATTTTGCAAAATTCTTACCTTCTTTTTGAGATGTGGCGGTGTATTGGCGTGGACGGCCCACTGCTGCCCTAAGTGAAATGCAAACTGATACAATCTGTTCACAAACGCCTGGCAACACGTACGACAAACAATGGGATTAGTCAAAAGGCGGGCAAATTCGTCGACATAACGATTAAATTACAAATGATACAATATCGTTATTGCGTTTGTATCGTTAATTTAGATCGTGTTGGATTTACGAAATTATTTATAATGAATATCGACGCTGCTTACGAAAAGTAGCACGATTCAAATTTCTTACGAAAACTAACACGTTTCTAATTCCACCGCGAAAAAAAAACGCGTTTCGATATTCGACGCGAAATCTAGCATGTTTCGGCTCTCACCGCGAAAACTAGCATGATTCGGTTTCTGCCGCGATAACTGGCATGCCCGAAATATGCTAGTTTTCGTGGCAAAAGCCGAAACATGCTAGTTTTCGCGGCAAATATCGAAACGTGCTAGTTTTCGTGTCAAAAGTCGAAACATGCTAGTTTTCGCGCTGATATCAAACGTGCTTCTCTTCGTAAGAAATCTGAAACATGCTAGTTTTCGTAAGCAGCGTCGATATAAAGTATAATTTAAAAAGAGATAAAGCGAAAAGTCGTGCTAGTATCGCATATTTAGTATCCATGTTGTCGAATTTAATTTTAAGATTTAAATCAACTTGGCGTTTATCTACGGTACGATATACTTACAGATTTTTTTTCCGTCCAATGATCCGTTCCTTCATTTTGTCCCTGAGTTTGTACCATAACTTGTTCAAAGTGTGCGCATTCCTCGTGTCTCGTGATTCCATTGTCTCGATAACGATACAGCTCGGACAAGCGTAATCTGAGCTCGCGTTCCCTCTCGAGATTCACGAGAAATTGTTCGTATTCCTGTGCCGTGTAAAATTGAGCGAATACTCGCATTCTTTCTCGAAAATCTCTGAAAAATTCGGTAATTTGTCTGTAATACGGAATATAATATTAATTCCATGAAAACACACGTTTTAATAATGTCCGTACTTTTCCTCCTTGGTTTGTTTCTTTTTAATGCCTTTCGCGTCTTTCCGCGACGACGCGAAAAAGTACGATACGAGTTGATAATCGCGCACCACGCGTTTTCTTCTCGCTCTTTCGCGTAGATTGTTCGTATACATATCGACCTGAGCGAGTTTCAGTGCAATGTCAAGATCGTCGTCCTCGGCAGGATTTAAAAATAACGAGGATACTAATGACTCAGCCTCGTGATTGTAATCCTAAAATGAAAAATCCTCATTTATATCCAATTTGTCGAAAAAGTCCAAAAATTCAAATAAGAAAATAAAAATACGTTCTAAATGTACGATAGAGACAAAAATTTTACATACCCGCTCGAAATCATCTCTCTGCGGCATGTAACCAAGTTCGGCGGCTTCCTCGGGCGTGATATCCAACGGCGGTAATCTGGACGTAAGATCCGGCGAAAGTGGTCCATGATCGGAACTCGTTTGGTCCATGAGATTTGGTTCGTAGCTTTCCGTCGGTGGCCATGTGTGTTTGCCAATATTTCCATCCAAATACCGGACGATATACTCTTCTTTTGCTTCTGCGAACAAAAAAATGAATAACAACGATCGTGTATTTACCGAAAGATATATGAAATATGCGCGGAAAGAAAATTCGAATTCGACGTACCTTCCGGAGTTCGTTCTTCGATATGTTTGCTGATATCTTCCCAATTGCCGAAGCCAAATTGTTCGATCGCGTCCAACAATCTGAGATGCTCGCGCGCCGTCCAATTGCCTCTACCGTTGAATATGCTAATAGTGCCGGAGTCCTGTACAAAATAAATTTGTTACGATCATGCGTTTTTCGGTCGGAAATTTGTGATAATTATGACGTACCATGAATTGATAGGGATGATCATTTTTGTGTTGACCAATTTCGGCACCAGCCGAGAAACACTGGAAATATGATAAATTAAATGAACGACAATGGAATAACGATTTATCCAAGAAAACATTATCAAGAATGAAAGATTCGCGACAATGTATCGATTATTATGTTAAAGTCGTTACTACACTAGTGACAAAGCAATTTGTTCGGGTTCGATAGAAACGGAGAGTTCGAATTTCCGGAATATTGAAGGAAATGACAGATGAAATACCAAAACAAACGGGTTCGATCGGATAGTAGGGGGAGTAATGTTTATCGAAAGTCACGTGATACGATCGAGAAGGGTTTGCATATGGCGATGAGGAAAAGCTCACTCTCTCTCTCTCGTACTTACCTGCAAGCATAGATCGAAATCTTGGCACTCGACGCATTTAACACGAAGCCCCGTTATGTCCTCTTGGCAATAAGTGCAGTTGTACTTTGCGTATAGATCTGTAACAAAGGTCGATACTACGTCAGCCTTGTTTAATGTGAATTTAATAACGTCAATTATTGTGTCGATGACGCGGAGTGAAAAAAAAGATGGCCTTTGTCCCGTCGTAAATACGCACCCGCCATTATTGTCCTGGAGCGTTCTCTCTGAGAGAACTCGATATCGGATGGTCGGTACGATGACGTCACTGCATTGCAAACGTCTTACTTTATACCTGACAAACATCGAGTCAAGAAGCACGGAAATAACGATTTCTATATGGAAATTAGCCGTATATATCGCGAAAATGACGATCGCTCCATTTCAATCCTCTGTTTACCTCGTAAATATGAACCGACGATGATTCTTTGAGTTGAAAAAAAATGTTGTTTACGAGCGTAGCGTCCAGATCGAAGTGCGCATGCGCCTAGGCGTCTCGCGAGCCTCCTCGACTCGACGCGCTGCTGCGCTTCGTTCTCGCAATGCTGCCAATGTCGAAAACCAATATACAAGCGACCGGATGTGAAGAGTGAGCGTGTCCGAAAGCGCGCTTACGGAAAATTCTTGTAACGATCGCTGGCAATTTGAATATTCCTGCCACGTATGATTTGATAAATCGTTTTTGCAACGATTCCCAACAAACGGTTTAAAGATTCCTACCTAATAAGCAAACGTGTGCTCGAATACTTGGACGGAATTCGGCGAGTTTACGCGGGTAAATACGAGTGTTACGATTCATAATATGTGCTTGAAATTGTGGCAGGTTTTTTCTCTTTGTTTGATTCTGCATAACACGAACTTTTTAAACATTCCCGTGCTAAGAAATTTTACGCTTGTCTTTTTTACGACCGGTAACCCTGGTTACCATCTTTTTGTTATTAATTTTAACGACAGTTGAATGATTTCGAAACTAGTCAGAAACGAATCGTGTCTCGATCCGTACAAGTGTCAGAAAACCGTAAAATGTCAAGTACGCGGTCTTTTTCGCGGCTTTGTGCAAATAATTTGCTATTGTCACAAATTTCGGGCCAAACGAGACAGCTTTCTGTTCACAATTCCGAGAAATTCAAAAAATTAAAATCGATGCAGGTTGTGATGCAGGTATAAGCTCTAATAATAATAATAATAAATACTTTCCGAGATATCTGGAGATTTTTCTTGTGCTAATGTTCCCGAAACTGAAAATACAAAATCGTGTATTCACAGTGCGACGATGGTTTACCTATTTATTTGAAGAAAGGAACTTCCGACCGAATCTTGTTTGGAATCAACTGCGCTCTACTAATCATTGCGAGTATCGATGCCGCACAATTTATATGGAGCGGGATGAAAAAATTATAATTCGATCATATCCTTCTCCCCGATAATTGCAATTTTTCTTTTTAATACATCTACGATCCATTTCACCGTTGAAAATTAAAAGAGCGACGAGTTTGAAAATTCAATCACAGGTGGCGCTCGTGTTATTTAAAAAAGATCGACTTTTAATTCCACAAAAAAAACAGAACCGAACCGAGATATTGTCGCACGAGATATCAAATGAGAGGCTGTAAAAAAAAAAAAAATTCGTGCGAAAAGAGATCGTCGTAGACGTTAATTTTTAAACAATAATTCTTAATATTTGATTTCACATACAATATAGTGTTACATCATACAATATCGTAAACGGTATACATAACAATCGTACGACAGAGGAGGGAAATAATTGTTTAAGGCACTTTGAAGGTAGCTCGTTAAAAGATACCGGTATAGAGGAGGAAGCGAGGAAATTAATTTCCCATGGATTTGATATTTTCTATCGTGTCTGCCGAAAATGATCCATAATCGATTTTATCATTAAGTCTCATCCCGATCGAGACAAACTCGACAATATAACGAATCTAAATGCAAAATTATACCTCGCGAAGATCCGTTGTCGATATTTTTTACAGTTTCATCGACTACAGAAAATCGCAATTGTTCTTGGCATCACAATTTTGAACGCGTTGTTCAATTCTACGTTGCGAAACAATCGCGAGTTCGCTCGTTCAAATAGATTTAAAAAAAAAACTAGGTAACAGTCCATCGGTGCAAAAAGAGAATATCGAAAGATAAAAGAAATATTCATACTTTTGTACTACTCGTGGCATCTTTTCGAACGATATGTTCTCGGGATGTTTCCGCCGATGGTTTATTCTCAATTCTTCCTGATCCAATCCGTGAATCTTTCATGATAATCTTTGATTTCGTCTTTTTCACAAGGTTCGGATTGTTTTTTAATTCGCTCGTTGTTCTCGTTTCATGATCGAATTCTAATTTACTTATTTTCTCATGTTTTCGGGAATCTTGATCGATTGTGAAAATATTAACTCTATCCTTGCGTCGTTGTACAAGATTTTTTAGGGCTTCACTGAAACGTAGGAGAGTTTCGGAAATCGGTCGTTTTTCAAATTCCATCGCGATCTCGTCGAACCGATCGTCCTCGTCCGAGGAAAATTCGTTCTTCAGCACTTTGAACTGTTCTATAATGTCTTTGAGACTTTTCTTCGCGTCGTTCAATATTATCGGATCTTTATTCTCGATGATAAATTTGTCCATTTCGTTGATATTTTCCTCGAGCGACGCCGCGCCGATTTCACTCTCTCGCGAGATATCCTCGATCTCATTTCCGGTCCATTTTTTCAAAGATATCGGATCCTCCGCGATGAGATCCTTCTCGAATTCACGAAATTGACTTATGATGTTTCTTATGCTCTCTTTGACGTTCAAGACTTTTTGCTCGTTCGTTCGTTTCTCGATCGCTGGAAGCGTTCGATCTCCGTCGACGTTTTCTGACGAAAATCTTGATTTTCTGGATGTTTCGAGCTTTTCGGACTTTGGCTGTTGAGGTTTCGGTATGGATCTGATCGTTGATGGTGGAATTTGAGAATATTCGGTCATGATTTGTTTTACCTTGACCTCGTGCATTTTTTCTTGAATCATTTTCTTCACAGCTTCTTTGATACCGCTGCCTTCTTTCTGAGGTTCGACTATAGAGACGTCCATTTGCTTAACCGATGGTTGTAAAGATACGTCGATTTTCGATGCTTTTTCCAAACGCTTGTCGATCTTCATTTCCGATTGCGTTTCAATTTTTCGACGTTCTTTCGGTCGTTCCGATTCATTTGGATCTTCTCGCAATTTCATTCCCAAGGGTGTCAAGGTTTCTTCGTCATCATCGGTCAATAATTCCTTACCCGTTCGATCCGCCATTTTCACGTCGTTTTTCGATAATTTCTGGAAACGTTTATCGATTTTCGCTTCTTCTTGTTCAGATTCAATTTTTCGACGTTCTTTTGGATACTCCGAGTCATTCGTGTCTTCTTGAGATTGGACTCGGAGATTTATCAAGATTTCTTCATTCTCGTCGGTGAACAATTCCTTTCCTGCTCGATCCGACGTTTTCACGTCTATTTTCGATGATTTCGAGAAACGCTTATCGATCTTCACTTCTGGTCGCGTTTCAATTTTTCTTCGATGTTCCTTCGATGATTCTGGTTCGTTCCAGTCTTCTTGCGATTTTATTTCGAAAGTTTTTACAATTTCTTCATTATCATCGGCGAATAATTTTTTGCCCGCTCGATCTGACGCTTTCACGACTATTTTCGACGTTTTCTCGAAACGTTTGTCGAATTTTACTTCCGGTTCGTTTATGCTTCGTTCCTTCGATCGTTCGGATTCTTCCGATTCTTCTCCGTAGTTTAATTCGATGCTCTCAAAGATCGTTTGGTCCTCCTCGGTGAATAATTCACTGCCCGTTTCATCGATAGTTTCGTAACTCGAATAATCAACGAAATTCATTATTCCTTCAGGTTCTTCAATTTCTTCTAAACTATCCATCTGTAAATCATTGATATCTTCACTTTGCGATTCGATCTCAATCTCTGAAGGATCGTCGGCATTTCTTAATGGTTTTTTTGTCCACACCGGTTCATCTTCGGAAATAGAATATTCTTTCTCTATTTCCTCTTTCACCGAAGAAACAGATTCGATCTCTAGTTTCTCGAAAACTTGCTCCTCGATCGAATCTTTCGTCGCTGAAGCTTTCATCGCGTCGTAGACAACGTTAGGCTTTCTCTTCATGATAAATATCGTAGGTTTAGTTTTGATTTTAATCGGTGGTATAAAGTTATAATTTAACGCGATATGTGAAAATGCGTCGACCGAATCGAGAATATCGTGAGTCTTAAGATATGGCTTTATATTTGGCGAATATTTACTCTTTGCTTCCATCAGCAGATGAGTGAATTGCAATATCTCGGGATCGTCGAAGGTTAAATTTTCCACTTTAGAATAGCTAAAAGAAATTTCGTGCGTTATTACAAATTATCGTCGACGAGAGCAAGCTTTTTTTATTTTTTATTTATGAAATACTTACGTCCATTTGGCGTTTGTCTGGGTGAATCTCGAAACTCCAGTTTGAGCCGTGAGAACGTCGATGTGGACGTTTACAGGCGTTATCGAATCTCTCTCGAGTCTGTGCAATCGCGCGATTGCCAAGCCTCCGGGATAATTCGAGCCTGCGACACAGAGTAAGAACATCGAGAATATTGCGTTCAACGCTAGATGTCCGAGAACTCCCAGTGCTAAGATACCGTTCCAGCTCGATTTGCCACGATTCTCCCATCTAACGATGAAAAAGATGCGTTTGAAAATTAAATTGTGCAATTTTTAAATATTCACCCGACTCTCGGCTTATTAGTCATTCGATATTATTGAACGGAAACGTAACAATCTTCGATTTTTCGTTCCATGGAAAAATTCAGTTAACTCACATTCTATGACACGCGGCGGCAGCACTGACGTTCAACAGTGGAAATACGTAGATGATGAATCTCAATTCCTTGTGTGGCAAAAATGAGAATAGTATGACAAAAACGAGTCCTGGAACGGTCAGAGCACGTACACGAGCGTCCCAAAACATTCCGAGAGGCACGAGAGCGTAGGAAAGCGCCAAACCTCGAGGAAGGGCCGAATAAATATACCAGAGAAATGGGGATGTCTGTATTCTCGCGTTAAGGAAACACGAGTGAATTATTAATGGAACTAATGAGAAAAAAAAATATTAATTTGTAAATTTCCAAGGATACACCCCACTGGCCGCTTTTGTTGAGAATCGTATTGAAGTAAAAGACCTCGCCCTCTGGCCAAACTATTCGTCCCCAAAATATCGTGTCAATGATAACTGTGATGGCTAGGAAAAATATACCAGCTGGTACGGCAATTTTGAGCAATCTAAAAATCGTCGATCATTCCTGAGAATCGTAACAATGCTTATATATTTTTCTTATACTAGGCTAAAAAAGAATTAGACCCTTTTGTACCTTGGCACTGTGAGTTTCATATTGGCTATGTCGTAAAGGAGAAAAAGTCCCAAAAGCATAGCGAGCTCGGCACGGAAAATTATTATAGCGGCTGCCGATGACCAGATAAACGTAATGTGGCTCTGTCTCAGCCATCCATAGAGAGCCAGTAAAACTGGGAAAAAGTGATTAATCTTTGCATTATTCGCTGTAGGCTCGTTTTTTCCGAAATTCCTGATTCGTTTGGGTATTTTCTTAATTTATTCGTTTAATCATTACCCAAAGGCATCGCCATCATATTTGGCAATGGTCTGCTGAGATAGTACATAAAATGATACTGCGTCACTGTTATAGCAACGAACCATTTGGCAAATTGAGCTCCGAAAATTGTTTGTAAGGCTTCTCTGTACAATTTTAATGTTGCGATTGTCAGTAATGCTAAAACGGCCCTCACTGCAATTTTCCAATAAAATAATTGTTCTTATGGGTTTTGTCGACGGCAAGTTTCACATTTCTAGATTTGAAAAAATAATTCAATAGTTTACCCGCATACTGGGCGCAAAATTTGTTAAGATGCAGATGTGATATAGTCGCAACAATGGGTGTTGATAGGCCCGATATTATAATCGGCCCGATAAACGTTCTCGGCACCACACCGGGAAATTCATGATGGTCGTACTGTAATCCCAAATTTAAAACAAAAAAAAACATTTTAAAGATTTTTAGTTGTAAAAATCAGATCTAATGGTAAAATTATGGATTAAGTTTTATTTATGTTTTCATGGAATTGTCGTATATGACAGTTACTAAACAAACCAAGGCGGCTTACGAATATTTAAAGCGACTTTGAACAAATAATGACTAATCGAACGTTATCTAAATATTTGTAAATCTTTACCGAAGAAATACATTTTTTCCTGGAAAAATGATTCAAATTATCGCGCTGAACGGCGTTTTCGCGCGCGATAGCCGTGCTGGAAATGGGTGGCGCTGTCATCGCGTCAGCATGGCAGACGATAAAACAGCTGATGAGAAGTTTATAAATAACTTTTAATATTCTAAATTTACATATCTCAGCGTTCATCTTTTGCGTAACATGGCTTTTTTTGTCGCGTGTCGCAATCTCGTAAACTGCATAGCATCGCTACGTGTTGCTAACACTCGAGTCTCGTGCGTTTGTCGTTCGATTGATTTTCAGTGGAGCATAAAGCAGATTAACATATTTACCTCGGTCAGGTTAAAGCCGTGATAGAGGATATCGTGCATAGCCTGAAGGTTGAAACTCTCCTCGACTTTCGTGAACGGACAGTACAGTAAATGAACTGCCGCCACTAGAATGATCAAGTGATCCATACTTGACGCTTTGTATTAACATTTATCTCTTTAATAAATTAAAAAAAAAACCAAACAATCGTTCGAGATGCGATTTAACTCTTTCGTGGTCACATTTTTCGCACGAGTACGAAAATCACGACGCCGGCCCGACGTTACAAACAGTTCGTCGTATTATTTTAATTGAAAATAGTCACGAAACACCGTGAACATTCTATATTTATAGACTAAGCGCAGGGTTCTCTCTCATGCCGGCCCTGTCGACTGCCAAAAACTTTACTTTTTTTCGTTTTGTCGTATTCTCTGGTAAACCAGGCAATCTTGCGAGCGTCTAACGTGTCGACGTTGCGTTTCCGGCCTGTCTGCGCGCGGTCAGATGCGCGGCAAAGTACCGCGGATTTTGAATCTCCACGGACGTTCAACATTCATTTCTGCGAAATGTACTAAAAGCAGAAACGCTTTATTAAAAAAAAAAGAAGGGAAATGAGGACTGGAAGGTCGAAGGGATATGAGAAAAAATAACAATTGACTTTCAATTACGCGATTAATTTTTTTTCACGCTATTTACATTAGTAGAGAGAAAATAAATGCGTTAAATATTAATTCATTATGTAACTTGTATAATATAATTTATGATATATATATATATATTTATTATTTTAGTACGTTGATAGTATTTTGTAGTATTTCTCGAGTATAAACTTAGCTGCTTATTAAAGCAAGTACGATTCGACTTGCGAATGTACGTTTCTTCTTTTTTTTTTTAGCGTAGCACGAGGAGAAAAAAAGCATCACATTTGCTACTATGGGAATCAAATCTACGATCTCAAGATCGTTTAGAAAGTACGAATTTTGTATTAAAATTGGGGAGATTTTTTTTTCTCGTCGCTCCACACGGTTGCCAGGAACGTTTATTAATTTTTCGTCTTCTTTGATATCGAAATTGGAACGAGTCGAAAGGATAAATTTTTGTGCGAATCAATTGGTCGACGAGCGAGGACGATATTAGCGTTTGGGCTTGGGAGGTGCCCGAGAATTTGGCTTGTTGTGCATCATGGTCTGGCATTTTGGAATGTGACGCTCGGCAGCTCCTTGATTAAATTTACGACCGCAATGAGGACACTGAATATAATCGCTGGTATCGCTCGGCGGTGGCGGTGGCAAATCGCTCAATTTTCCTCCGGCTGCCAGATGAGCCTGCACTTGTTTCGCCGATCTTATCGCGTTTATAAAATCCTCGTGTTTTCGGCGCCAGTTCGACTTTATCTCGGACTTTTGCATTTTCCTCTGCGAGAATGGTAATTGTCACAAAAACATCCTTTTTTTTTAAATCGACGTTGAAACAAGAATAAAACTTTCAAGTTTCAAAGTAAAATACAAATCGATCGAATAATTCTTACCTCGGCCGGTTTTTTCGTAACGCCTTTTTTTACTACGAAAGATTCCAATTCCGTACCCTTGACACGATGAATCGTCGCGTCGAACTGTTTGCGCTTTTTCGTTGCGGTTTTACTGCAAATTTGCTCGTGAAGAGTCACGCGCTCGGAATTGAAACGGCGTCCGCAAATTTTGCAAGCTGCCAGGCCGTCGCTGTTTAAGAACGAGAAATAACGAAATTATAGTTAACATTATGCTTATGGGAATAATTTCAAAACGTGCGATTTTTCTTTTCCACACTAACTTGACCGCGGAGATTACGCCACCCCTGGAACCAGGGGTAGCTCCTTTCTGTCCGCCGGATGTTGCTGATTTAGTTTTCGTTGACATTTTGCTTTTTGAATTTATCTGCAAGGTTTGATGACAAGCCCGCGCCGAACTTCCGCTGGAAGCTGTCGAAAGAGCGGAGGTTGGGCGTGGAATAGGGGTTGTCGAGGGTGATCTCTGTTGCCTCTGCGACGTCAATGATCTCTGTAACGTCCCGTCACGATTTTCGTAACCAAATCAACTTGTTCATTTCCGATGAATTTTTATCGAAAATTAATTCAAAATTTCGACGGAAATATTATCTCCCCGTCGGTTTATCCCGTGCCATAAATTTCATAAATTCGCGGTCCTTGTTCACGATCTTTGAAAAATTAACGTCATCGTCGTAACGACACAATTATTTTTGCACCATTTACCGAACGAAAAACGTCACGACGTTCTTTTTTTCGATTCAGGATTTTCGTCTCGTTCTCGCGTCCTCGATTCATGGCAAGCCTCGATTAGGTTCGCGGTCAAGGTTGCACGAAAGTGCTCATTTGCAACGTCCATAAATGGCCGAGGTTGTCTTTCCAAAAGTGCAATCTTATTCTCTGTCTTTCCGTCGCATTCGCGAATCCAATGATGTCATCGCGACTTAATGTCGCAACGAGGAAGAAAATAAAAAGAGAGGAAAAAAAAGATAAGGAAAATAAAAATGTTGGCGGAGAATCGAACGCGTAAACACGAGTCGTCGAGTCGATAATTGGATGGTCGGGGCATAGGTGGACACGCGACTGGACTAATATAGTCATGGAGCTATTTACCTCGTGTATACCCGAATGTGACGTAAGAGGGTCGTAAAGTCAATATGGCAAAAACACGTGGCTGCACTGTCAATTATAATTATACGTTAAACATAAATTTGTCCGCGCAAAAGGCAAGACTCGTCGTGATTAAATTCATCAGACATTGAAGAAAAGTTCATAAATTAAAAATTGAACCATCGATAATAGTTCAGACTTTGACCTTTCGATGGAACCCTTGAAAACTGTTGAAGGCTCTCTCGTGATCATGAAACTCGGAGTGATCAACGCGACAAACAATTATCACAATTTTTACCTCCGAAGATTTTTTTCGCAATGGTGGTTTCCCTCGATAGGACAAAGCGTTATCGTTCCCTCGTGAAAGTTCGTCGTCATCCTCCAGCTCGACCGTGAAAGCCTCGTTGTTTTTCGTTGTTGTGACCGTCGAGACGAATTCGGTCACGGTGACTTCGGAATCGTTGGCTGGATTATCCGTGCAGTCGGAATCTTCCGTCGTCGTTGAATATTCCGTTTGATTTCTGATCTCCCGCGAGCCTGGACTCGAGGATGACTTGGTCGTGGATTTAGCTGAAGGAGTTCGCAATTCGCTGGAGCCAAACTAGAAAAAAGAAAGTCGTTGGTATATTTTTGGCAGGAAAAATGAAGATTTTGCATGATTGAATAGTTATTGTAAATCTCACCCTGTTGGTCGTATCAGGACTCTTGGCGGGCGAGGATGGAACGCTTCTTCTTACCGTTGTAGTCGTCGTAGTTCTAGCTCGTCCCTCGGTCGTTCTTTTAGTTCCAATATCGGGACTCGGACTTTTCGCCACCCTATGAGTAATTGGCAATTTAACAATTGATTTCTCAATCTTTATCACCGGCACCGGATCGTCGGATTTCATCGTTTTAGTTATCTGGACGCGAGACACGATTCCCGAAGTAACGATCGAGCCGGGAATTTCTTTGCGAGAATTTTCCACGTCTCGTCTCATAACGGTGTTAAATTTATTAAGTTCGCGCTTGAAATCCTGACTCTCGCGTTTTATCGATTTACGAATGTCCTCGATCGAGCGCAAAATTTTCGTAGGCTCGTTTTCCGCGACGATATTTTCCACGCTCTTTTCAAAATCATCTTCCGTTTCGATCTTAATGATTTCCGGAGATTCTTCCATCGTTCTCGTGATCGACGTGAGAACTACGGTCGATCTTGTATTATCGATCCCGGTCTCCGATTCCGAATCTTCGAACAGTTTTCTCTTGCAGAGAGGAGAACCGTCGATAAGTCTGCCCTCTCCTCTGCCGGACGATTCTTCGCTCCGTAGCTTCGATTTTTTAATGATGGATGTCGCGCTCTTCTCTCCCTGTCGTGACTTGGCTGCCATTTTGTTACCGCTCTGACGCGGGATCGTGATCGTTATGGACGATCTTTCCTTCTTCTCTTTCGCAGGTTTTCCAACCCCTTCGTCTTTTTCTCCCAAATTCGGGCTGGATATTTTTTCCCTCGGAGATTCTCGAGATTTGTTATCGATTTTTCTCGGTCGAGCCTTCACGACTGCGACAGTGATTTTATCAGTTTTGTTTCGAGAAACTGTCGATTTTTTCGTCGCCATCTTTTCGTCCTTCGATGTTTTCTCGTCTTTCGAGGATAAGAATGATTCGGAGCAGGTTTTGGCTGGTAAAATATCTGTCTCGTCCACTCCTACGGTCACGTGATGCTCCGTTTCAACGCCGATCGAATCGAAACGCTTCAGTGCCGATTCTACCGAATCCGTTCGTTCGAATTCCTTCGACTGTAAGTTTTGCTCCGATCGACCGCTTCGCGAAAGAGTGCAGCGTATTTTCTCGATTCTCTCGAGAAGCTCACTCTTGTCGTTCGTTCCGATGCGAATTTGTTTGTCGATCGGCAAATTTTTCTTCTTATCAGAAGATTCTTCATTGTCGATTTTTAAGATTTTCTGACTCGGTTTGCTCACGCGGAAGGTGTCGTGACGATTGACTCTAATTTCCGCGGACGATCTTCTCGAATCATTTCCATCCGGTGAGTTGGTCCGATTTTCGGCGTTTAGCGCATTTTTCTTTGCTTCGCTTGAATTTTTTCGTTCGTTTTTCTTCGCCCTGAACGAGGCTGTCTCCTTCATCGACCTCGACGACAATGTCGATGGAGAAATGGTCCTCGATCTCGTATCTCGCGATCTCTCGTTTCTTCTCGATCTTGCCGATTTATCTTCCTTGCTCGGTTCCATAACAGCTTTGTCCTTTTTCACGATTTTGTGCTCGGGAGATTTCGATCTCGTCCTCCCATCGCGGATATTCAAGGATTTTGAAGGAAATTCGATGTCTTCGAGGGTTGTTTTTCGTTCGCACGATTTTTCGGTCGAAGTTGTCGTTGTTTTCGTTTCGCGACTGGAAGGGCGAACGAGCTTCTTCACAAGTTCGAAGGATCGAAGAATTCCTCCGGACTTTCGTTGCCTGTCGCTAGTCGATTTTTCGTTACCGTTACTCGGCCTTCGTTCTTCTGAAGGATGCTCGTCGTATGTTGGACTCGGAGAAGACGCACGCCGTCTTGACGAATAAGTACTCGACTCTAGCCTCGAAGTTCTCATCCCAGTTTTGCATTCTTCATTTTTCGTAGTCGATCCTCTTCGATAAATCGGACTGTCGAATCCTTCTCGAGAAATCGGACGTTCCGGTGATTTTTCATGATTCAATCTTCGATCTTTCGAAAAGTCATCATCTCTATCCGGACTTGGAGAAGATGCATGCTGTCTTGAGGAATAAGTACTCGACTCTAGCCTCGAAGTTCTCATCCCAGTTTTGCACTCTTCATGTTTCGTAGTCGAGCCTCTTCGATAAATCGGACTGTCGAATCCTTCTCGAGAAAGCGGACGTTCCGGTGATTTGTCATGATGCATTGTTCGATCTTTTGAACAATCATCATCTCTATCCGGACTTGAAGAAGACGCATGCTGTCTTGAGGAATAAGTACTCGACTCTAGCCTCGAAGTTTTCATCCCAGTTTTGCACTCTTCATGTTTCGTAGTCGAACCTCTTCGATAAATCGGACTGTCGAATCCTTCTCGAGAAAGCGGACGTTCCGGTGATTTGTCATGATGCATTGTTCGATCTTTTGAACAATCATCATCTCTATCCGGACTTGAAGAAGATGCATGGTGTCTTGAGGAATAAGTACTCGACTCCAGCCTCGAAGTTTTCATCCCATTTTTGCACTCTTCATTTTTCGTAGTCGATCCTCTTCGATAAATCGGACTGTCGAATCCTTCTCGAGAAATCGGACGTTCCGGTGATTTTTCATGATTCAATCTTCGATCATTCGAAAAATCATCATCTCTATCCGGAATTGGAGAAGATGCATGCTGTCTTGAGGAATACGTACTCGACTCCAGCCTCGAAGTTTTCATCCCATTTTTGCATTCTTCATTTTTCGTAGTCGATCCTCTTCGATAAATCGGACTGTCGAATCCTTCCCGAGAAATCGGACGTTCCGGGGATTTGTCATGATTCATTGTTGGATCTTTTGAACAATCATCATCTCTATCCGGACTTGAAGAAGACGCATGCTGTCTTGAGGAATAAGTACTCGACTCTAGCCTCGAAGTTTTCATCCCATTTTTGCACTCTTCATTTTTCGTAGTCGATCCTCTTCGATAAATCGGACTGTCGAATCCTTCCCGAGAAATCGGACGTTCCGGGGATTTGTCGTGATTCATTGTTGGATCTTTTGAACAATCATCATCTCTATCCGGGCTTGAAGAAGATGCATGCTGTCTTGAGGAATACGTACTCGACTCTAGCCTTGAAGTTCTCATCCCAGTTTTGCACTCTTCATGCTTCGTAGTCGACCCTCTTCGATAAATCGGACTGTTGGATCCTTCTCGAGAAACTGGACGTTCCGGTGATTTTTCATGATTCAATCTTCGATCATTCGAAAAATCATCATCTCTATCCGGACTTGGAGAAGAGGCATGCTGTCTTGAGGAGTAAGTACTCGACTCTAATCTCGATATTCTCGTTCCTTTCTTGCAATCTTCATTTTTCGTAGTCGATCCTCTTCGATAAATCGGACTGTCCAATCCTCCTCGAGAATGTTCCGGGGATTTTTCATGGCTTAATTTTCGATCTTTCGAAAAATTACGAGTAACGTTTGTACTCGGAGATGATGAGCGTCTTACATAACAAGTATCTGGCTCGAAACTCGTTCTTCTCGTTTCCATCCTCGTAGTTGTTGATTTCTTCTGAAAACCTGGGCTCTGCGATCCTTGACGAGACTTCGTACCTACCGGTGATGTTTCGTGGCTCGTTTTCCGTTCTCTCGGCAAACGATCGTTAACGAACGGACTCGTCGATGACGTACGTCTCGAGGAAAAAGTTTCTTCTTTCTTCATTGACGATTTTCCTCGATGAATAGGACTTGGGGATCCTGCTCGAGAACCTGTATGTTCCAACGATTTTTCACGGCTCATTCGGCGTTCCTTCGAGAAATCATGATCAACGATCGGACTCGAGGACGAAGAACGACGCCTCGAAGTATAAGTACTCGTCTCGATATTCGACATTTTCATTCCTCCCCTAGTCGTTTCCTCATTTTTTGTCATTTTTTTCCCCGTTCGATAAATTGGACTCTGAGATCCTCCTCGAGATCTCGGAAGATCCGGCGATTTTTCCCGACTGTCCGTTAATTTTCGTGAAAGATCGGGATCGACGTAAGGACTCGACGATACGCGACGTTTCGAGGAATAAGTACTCGATTCAAACTTTGAAGTTTCGATACCTTCGTTCGATTTCTGCGTTTCTTCATTCTTCCGCATTAATTCCTTTCGATAAATCGGACTCTGAAATTCCTTTCCCGGTGATTTTTCTCGAGCCTCCCTTCGTCCTATAAAATCGTCACTTCCGGTTGTCGGACTCAAGGACGAACTACGACGATCTGTCGAATAAACATTCGCATCGAGAATCGTGCTTCTCTTTTTGCACTGTTTTCCATAAGAAATCGAAACGTCCTCGACTTCGTTGGGCTCCGGCGACGATTCATCCAATTCCAATTGAAGCTTTCTGAACGTCTTGGATTTTTCAAACTCGGACTTTCTTCTGGGATAATAATCCGAGGTGCTCTTGTGACAAATTTGACTGACTTTAGTGATTCCCGAGGTCTTCTTAATCTCGTCACGAGGCACTTCCGGTGATGTTTTTCTCGTTCTTACGACGACTTGGTACTCCGGACTCGTCGAACTCGCTCTCGAGGTCTCTTCCTCCATCGTTCTCGTCACCGTTGACGCTCTGAGAATCATTTTTGTTTCTTTCAATAATTGATTTTTTTTTTCTCTCAACAAACAATCGCTCCTTATCACTTTTCTCCACAGACCATCGCCCAGTTTAGTGCCATTTCTTTTTTTCATTTTCCTTTCAAAGCCGGTTATCGAGGCATTTTCTATTCTCTCTCATTCGCCCTTTTGATTTTTTTGCATTGTTAGCTGTAGTTTTTGTGTTTTGCTTCTTTTTTTTTGCTTTGTTTTGTTTTGCGGTTATTGGAGGAGCGCGGTGGGGTTTTTCCCTTCGATAATCACTATTTACATTGCTTTATGCGTTTTTATGCACAATGACCATTTCACACCAGGGGGTAATAACACAGGGGTTGTATTATGCAACACGTAGGTATTGATGAGTTTTACACCAACGCAATCGTAATAATTAATTAAACATTCGTTATAACAGTAATATTTCGGTATTAATCGATCCGGTCGACGATCATGAAGACACAGATTATTAGTTAGCACAGCTGGCTCGCTAGATTTATAGCCGGAAGCGGATTTAGAGCTCGGCACGAAAAAAAAAAAAAAACAGAAAACCCTTGATATTTACAATGAATATTATTCTTATACGATTGAAAATAAAAACGCAAAACGTTCCTTTTTTCGGTTTCTTTTGTTCTTACCTGGACGAAGTTCCAGAATGGACGGTGCTTTCGTTTCGTTTTTTCGTATAGCTCGTAGTGTTACCGGCTACTTGTTTAATCGGTTGGCCGATTTTCTTGGTGTTGGAATTTTTGAAACGCTCGAATCTCGCCTCGGCCTCGGACGTCCTCTTCGTCGCCGAGCCTCGTCTTTGCAGTCTCTCCGGCATGTCGATCGGTTGATCGTTCGGGAACCGTTCGTCCTCGAGATTATCGGCCGTTCGATCGTTTCCATTGGAAGGATCGAATTCCGACAGATGAATCTTTGCTGTCGTCCGATGCCTTTGACTCGCGTTATCGCTCGTCACATTCTCGAAATCCAACTGCAATTGTTTTTCCATCAGTTAACGATCACATTTTATTTGTTTTCATTATACTTTACGATATACATTTAATTTAATTATATATTATTACGAACAAAAAACTAAATAATAACTAAAACGATAAATGGCAATAAAATAAAAAATAAAAACTCACATCGCTGGGTCGATCGATCTGCCGATTTCCATTTCCGTATTGAGATGTCTGAACGTTCTCATCGCCAAATTCTTCCTGCTCGTAATCGCGATCTATCGTATCGCCGATTTCACGGCTCACTTCCTCGCGATAGGTCACTACAGGTTTTCCGTTGTTGACGTTGCTGTTCGCCTCGGATCGGACAGTTCTTCGGGTCACGACGCGATTACTCCCCTGATTACCATTTTTTTTAGGGGACGTGGTCGATGTCACGACGACGTTGCTCGTTGATATTTGATGTTTTCGCGAACGACTATCGAGTGGCTCGAGGGGATAACTTTTGTCGATTCCCTTCACCGTCGTTTGCCTTCTCTCGTCGAACATTTGACGTACCTACATTCGTAGTAATAAATAAATAATAAATTGATCGATCGATCGATTCGTGGGTCGATCGATCGTTAATTCAATTAGATAATCGATTAGTCAACGGTAACGACTGCGTACCTTTCCACCTCCTTGAGAATTCGAGGTCGAGTGAGTGCTTGTACTCGTTCTCGTGACAGTTTGATGATGACTCCCGTGGGACGAGCTATTCGAACCGTTCGAACCTGCGCTACCCCGCTGCGCTACTTGATGAGCCCTGAGCTGTTGCTGATCGTACAGTTGCAACAACTTTTGCTCCTTTTCGAGCAACTGTCGTTGTTGAAATCGAGCCTTTGACACGAACCAACAAAACAAATTCATTATTTTTTCTTTAACGTCGAAAGAATTATTTTATTTATTTATTTTATTTTCTTATCAAACGATCGACGTATCTTTCCCATAAGGATCAAAGCGGTTCAACAATTCTTCTTTCTTATACGCCTTACGTTATGACAATTTACGAATGCAAATATTTTCGAACGAAATTATTTCATTTCGCGAAATATGTTTCGTCCCTGTTATAATCCCGAACGTACGAGCTCTTAATCGCGCAGTTTTGTATGTACGTTTCAAACTCGACGAGCGATTTATGTGTGTTAACTAGAGTGAGAAGGGAGTGAGTGAGAAAATAGAGTGGATATATAGGGTACAGCGTCGTTCTCTCGCTTTAACGGGTTTACTAACCCTCTAATAGTTGCCCACATGTGCAATGTGTGCTGGCTATATATATATATATATATATATATATATATATATATATATATATATATATATATATATATATATATGACAATCTACGTATATATGTATCTATATATTTATGGATATATAAGGTATGTAGGCTGCTGGGAGTAATCGATTAGGATACTGCATAGGGGCTTGTATATTCAACCCTCTGCGTATGTACATATAGGACACGTGTGCTTAGTACAGGTGCAATGCATGCACGTGAGGAACTGAATTATAGTCGAATTCATGAATAAATCTCGCGTCGAGGAAATTAGTTCAAGAGTCAAACAGGGAGCCTGGTTTAACATTAAAGATCGGTAGTGGGTATTCGTTCCGAAAACGGTTGTTCGTAAGCACATAAGGATCGATACTTCGTTCGTCTAACGAGACTTTCGATACTTTTTTCTCATTAACCAGAATTCGAATAAAAGATTATAGATCGTTGGCTCGATTTAAAAAATATAAATTGTCTCGTTATTTCGTCGTTCGATAATTATATGTAAACCTCGGTACAATTCGATTATCGTATCGTAACGATTGATCGATCGATCGATCAATTATTATCGTCGATTGAGAATTTTATTTTCCATACACCGATCATGTTTTCATTTGTATGTAAATAGGGATAAACGCGAGAGGAAATGTAGGAACGTTTGCGTGCCGGTGTCGCGCGTGTTCATCCATCGATCGGAATTTTCATCGTCGGACAATGTAACTTCGACCGCGTTCCACATACGACACCGAAAATATCGATCGAACGAAACGTATTCTAGACGAGATGAATAAAAAAAATAGCGAGAATTATTATTTTTACAAAATAGATAGAAATTGGCACGTGGGTGATAACAATTGCATCCCTCACCCCCTACCCCCACCCCCTACCCCCACCCCTTCGTGATTAGATTCTTTCCGTTCTGGCTTAAGAGAATAAACGTAGAGTCGATACGACGCGCACGCCTCGACAAAACGAGAATCGCGCGAGTCTCGAAAGGCGCGAAGGGGTAAAGGGGATTTTTGTTCTGTAGATGGTCATGCTTGTCGGAGTCGTGTCTGCCGAGACTCGTGCCTCGAAGCGATACGACTGGCGGACACTTTGAGTCGTAAAGCGAACAAGATTTAAGAATGGAAAGTGCGCAATATATTTATCATTGAATATTTTATTCACGTCGTACGTTAGTTCATAATTTTCCATGAAAATAATATTTATTTATCGTTGATTATATATATCTGCAAATATGAATTTGAATTAAGGAACAAAATTTAAAAAAACGATAGAATATTTTTCGTATTAGAATTTCATTTCGACGACACGAACATTCGTTGTTCTCTTCATTTATTTCTTCAAAAATAATATTGATTAAGGAAAATAATTGAAATATAATAAAATGTATTTTAAAAAACTGGATAAAAATTTGTATCTTCGCGAGGAACTTCGTTCCCACGATATAAATTTCGTGACGTTAAAAACAATTTATTTTTGTCGACGTCGTTATTGCAATTGATCGACAATTTGTATTCGGTTCTGTCGGACGATAAAGAAAAAAACGACGTCTCATTCATAAAGAATCGATTTAGTAAAACGATGATAAATTGATCAGTGACGTAACGAACCAGACGGAAATAAACATAAACACATAAATACGCGAACACTGCATGTATACGTGTGCGACATACACGACGTTGGTGTCCGTTAATGATGGCATACGATACCATGTCTTTGATATTTGTGGTTGCTGACGCGTGGACTTGAGACGCCCACGAATTTTCAACGTCGAGCATCGATACACCGGCACGGGGTACGAAACGTTGCGAACGAATCGGCATAGCCCCGTCTTCCCCGTCGGTCTTTAAATCGGCTCCTTGTTCGCCTCGTTTTTTCGCCTTCTTAGACTGCCGAAGCAGTCTTCCTTTTTTCGTAAGACTCGTCGTTTTATCTTTAACGAGTTTGCGTTCTTTTTTGTTTTGTTGTTTTTTTCTTTTTTTCATCGACGAATCACACTTTTCTTCGAAACGAATCCGCGATGTGATCGCGAATATATACTTTTTGTTATTCAAGTTTTATTAATTACGTCGAGTAGGCTCGAGTGCCTCGGCATTTGGCGAGCCTCCTCGTCGTCTTTTCGAGTACCAGCCATCGAGAAAATAGTGCGCGATCGAAGCGAGCACGACGTTTTTGCCTCGTCGTGGCACGTACCTACGTCGTTGCTATCACGACTGACCAGGCTGATATTCGTGAACCGCGTCGAAACTATCAGACCTTCCCCCGTTGCACATGCGCAAGGGGTGAAAAGTACTCCCTTTAAAGCGCGCTTCGTAAAAGTCTCGCCGTTACGAAGTCAATGAAAAATAACGATCACTGGCCACCCAACAAAACAATATTATCGATCGAGATAAAAAAATTTCATTTAAAAAAACGCGAAATTAATGGAATTTTAAATTATGTTCCCGACTTTATCTTCGATTGTCCAATTTGTAAAATGATATTTTTCACGTATATCTTGGGCATTTTTTAATCGAATTTGTCGTATTATAATAGTCAAGATAATTCGACGATAAACGGGGAGTTTTTGGAAAATAGAAAATGCTTGTAGGGCGATCGTTGGTCGAATCGATACCTCGAACAATTGTCGAGGACGGAAGTAAACCGTGTCCATTATACATTTGTCGTTGCGGTTTCGATCGTTGTAAGAAAATGTGTACGAATAATATTATGTCTCTCGGGACGTCTAGTAGAAAAGGTTAAAACGTATACAGACGAGCCCGATAATCATAACGTTAAATGAGCAGCCGTCCGCGATTTCACCGAACAATCGTAGACTTTGAAAGTTTCGTCGATACACAACGGGGATATTTAAATGGCTCCGGTGGTACGCAAAGTATGTACTTATTCGTCGTGCCCACGGTTCCCTCATTTTTTTTTTCTTCTTTCATTTTTATTTTATCTCATCGATTATTTATTCTTCGATGGGACACGAGGGAGTGTGGCTCTTCATGGTCGAAACTTGTTGTATTTCAAACCCGTGTCGAATAATTCAATCTTCGTTAAATCATTTCTCGTTCGTTAATTTAGAATATATTTTTTCTCTCGTAATTAAATAAAGCTCGTCGTCTAAATATCACCGAGGAATTATTGAAATTTTTCAAAATCACTTTTATCGAAATCAAATAATTTTCATCGAAATCAAAATAATTTGATACGAGTGCGAGAGAAGAAAATTTAATGTTTTGAAGAAACAACGTTTGCGATATTACCTTCCCTCGATCCTGTTTACGTAAAAAAAAATCATGGATTCGGTCACCAGGCGGATATTCCCGTTCGAAGGACATTGGAGGAAGTATTCCGCGCGAGAGACCGAGTCGCGTGGGCTTTTTCTCGTACATGAATACATACACGTGCACTCGCGCACAAACACACACACTTATATATATATGTGTGTGTGTGTGTGTGTGTGTGTGTGTGTGTGTGTGTGTGTGTGTGTGTGTGTGTGTGTGTGTGTGTGTGTGTGTGTGTGTGTGTGTGTGTGTGTGTGTGTGTGTGTGTGTGTGTGTGTGTGTGTGTGTGTGTGTGTGTGTGTGTGTGTGTGTGTGTGTGTGTGTGTGTGTGTGTGTGTGTGTGTGTGTGTGTGTGTGTGTGTGTGTGTGTGTGTGTGTGTGTGTGTGTGTGTGTGTGTGTGTGTGTGTATTTATACATAATATTGTATATATATATAACGTAAATCCCACGCGTCGTGGCAGCGATATTCAGGTGACATTACATACGTCTCGAGAGTCTCGCGCGAGAAACGCTCGAATTGCGCGACTCTGACTTTTTCCTTCTTCTCTCTCGGTTCGAAACGAGAATCGACACCCACGTATTTCGAGCTCGCACACGCCGATAAGATCGAATACGCGCAAGCCTTCGATACCGCATGGTGGTGCCCTTCTCTGACTCATCGCACTTTACCGCGACGTCGTCGTTCTTCTATCGTTTTCTCCATATTTTCATAACTGCCTCTGGTGCATCATTTTCCATTAAGCCGTGTAATAAACGAAAAATTACGGTCGAAACGTATAAAACAATAATTATGAAGAAATTTACCTCGCACGACACCTTCTCATCGATAGAAATATCAATCGATACAAACACGATTTCCGATATATTTTATTTATGCAAAATGGAATTTACGATGTCAAATCAATTTTATGGGAATAAGAAAAAATAAGGAACAATTTTGATTTAAGATTTGTCAAGTTGATCGATTATCGATCGATATTATAGATAAATAGTAATTGGAAAAATACCACGTTTTTTTGCCAACAGCTGACCAGCCGAAATTCTCTTTTCATTTTTTTTTGTTTACTTTAGGTACTTTTCCTGAGAAAGTATAGCGCACAAACGATTCGACAAGAGTAGCAAACATGAAGAGCAGACGCCGGAAACGACGTCACGGGGTATTACGGTTTGGAAACCCGCTGGAAGGTTGCGGTTGACAAGCCAAGCGTCCATGCTACACCGAGTGAGTAAGACGCATATACATATTTATTTTATTCTCAGGTCTAGATCGATTTTTTTTCGTACACCTCTATCTGTACACCGTTATGTATGATTTCGTAATATTCGCGACAGGATTCGCGATAATCTCCTCGCTAACTCTATCCAGCGTATCAAATTCGTAATGGATGACAACTTGCACGAAACGAATTCGCATGGAATTATTATTTTCTCCACACCCGAAGGAAGAAATCATTTTTTTCTTTCGCAAGTCGAATTAATTGAGATTTGTTTAAGTCTCGAAATTTATCGATTTAATTTTGGCTCGATCGATACAACGGTATAATTATTACTCCAATCGATCAATTCGTATCGTCGAAATTAATTTTGTCTCGATACTCGATCGATTATTCTATAAATAAATCGAGTCGTCTAATTCGACCGATTCATCTCGCTGGCCATATAAATTACTGTACTGCATTTTTTTACGACGCTTAGCTCTCGCTCCATTCTCGAAACCTCTTGTAGGCACACGCGGATCAAAAACTCCCGTTCTCGGTCGGAACATCGAGAGATTTTTTTTTTAATTCGTTTTTTTTTTCTTTTTCTTTTTCGAGAGCACGCAGAAACGAGACAAGTAGGTCGTTGCCTAGGCCGTACCGGTCGAGGCAACATGCCTTATATGCAACGCTTGTGTGCATATATATAGAAGGACCGAGGTTGAAATTTTTTATATATAAGAGAGCCGAACATTCGTCGCCTCGTCGCTGTATAAAAAAAAACTATACACACGCGATGATTCTCGAACCGCAATAAAAAATGGCACACGCGCCATAACGATTTAGTGGCAAGGTATTTTTTTTTTTTTTTTTTTTTTTTTTTTTACGACAGTACCTCATCGATATTCACGAAAGGAAAATAGAAAATGGATCGATATAACGTCGAGTTCGATCCGTAATTTGTTCGAGGATATTCCCCGACCCTCGCGAAGATAGTCCAACATACCTGCAACATCTCGAGTCGCGAGGACGCCTGTGGCGCGGCCATTCTTTCCTTTTTCTTTTCGCCACCAGCCTCTTTTCAGCAAGTACCAGGCGCGAACCTCGATCGCCGAATCGGTCAAGGGCAACGCGGGCCCTTGGTTACACCTGAAAATATCGTTTGAAAATTTTCATAAGTCGCATTACGAGAAAAATAAAAAACATTATTTTTGATTAAAACTTTAAATGCGTCTCAGAAATAAGTGAGAATTGAATGAAAAAATTGGAACAAAGCGATGATAACAATGTTTTTTATTTTCGACCGTAAGTGTTAAATAACTTCTGTAATTTTGAATAAAATCTCTTTACTTCGTCCGATGTTAATTATCGCGTTTGATAATCGACCACCAACGCTCGTCAATCATCGATACGCTATAATATTCATTAATTGCCTCGGTACACGCAAGAGTGTTACTCTTTCCGATCGTAAATAGTAATTGAATGTTATCTGGATCGCCCACGCACTCTCGTTTTCCACCCACACTCGCTCCCGGCACCCAGCTCTAAGAGAAGATTCTTTTTAACGAATTTTATTGATGAAACGATCGCGCGAGACGAATCTCATCTTCCGGGCGTATTAACATGTAACATAAGGAACGCGAGCTTCGACTTATATACCCATTTACGCGTATGCACCCGCGTGGGTTGCAACAACCAGCGCGATTTATCGACCAACGCTCGTTAAAACGTGACTTTGATTTATCCGTAAAATTTTTTTTTTCTTTTCCATTTCGAACGCAAGTTACAACTTTACAAACACTTCATTCTTATAATTGGCACTTGGCTATAGTAACGATTTCGCGGCTAATTGCAATTTTATTGACAACGCCGAACGACGAAGACGTCTTCCGTTTCTTTTCTTTTTTTAACTTTCTGATCGAGCTAATAACTGTTGTTTTTAAGTAAAAAATGATCTCGTTTAGTAGGAAAAATTGTTGTTAATTAGTGCCGAGACGCTCTTGGTGACAATCGTGCCGTTGAGCAATGTCAGTCGGTCTGGGCGTGTCTTTACATTCCGCATTAAATATAAATATAACATTTTTTAATTAGCAAAAAAGAATTAATTTCGTAGAAAGCTTTTTCTGCGAACGAATCTAGGTGTTCGTGATAATGCCGTTATCAACTTTGATGGGCAAAACTGATACGCGAGTTTCGTTTTAATTCGGCAGATATTTTTTATCACGCTTCCTCGTCCTTAGCTTTAACTTTGACAAAATTTTGGTTCACTTTTAGTAACATTTTTTAATTAAAATTTATTTGTTTTGTATTTTTGTTCTCAAATTCGTGATTTTACCTTCTTTTACTTCAACGAATCAAACTTTATAGATAGATTGTATTATTTTTCTTGACGATTTAAACCATTTTTCTTTTTGGTTTTGACTAAAGAGGTGAGTTTTGTGCGACGTGTGCCACGAGAACGTCTTATACTTGTGGCACATGGTACGCACGTGGTGTTTGCAACGAGGAGTAGGTATGTGTAACGGAAGAGTTGACGGATAACGCAGACAGAGGAAAGAGTTACGATCGCCGGGACGAGTTTTAGCCCGATAAACGAGGGGATCGTGCCGCCACTTTGAAATTGCAACCAGCGAATATTATGCATGAGCTTTTAAGCTCGTAACTTTCAGCTTGAATAAATTGGGTTATATTTTCTCGTATAGAAAATCTCTTAAACAGAAAAAAAATGGAAATTACGTATGGAGAAATTTATTTAAAAAGAAACAAGAACGAAAAACATCTTTTTTCTTTGTCATCTTTTTTTTGTGTCGCGCAGATCGTTTTATTAATTTATTATGTTTTTTTTTTATTCAACTAAAATCGTAATTATTGTATTTTATGGTCGGCTCTTGCCATTTACGATGATAATTTTATTTGAGAATCATCGAAGACCTTACCTTGCGAATTTATTGAAAAATTTCGTGATTTTTTTCCAGTTCCTTTTGTTATTAAGTTTTCTCAAATTCCATTGATATTCCAAATTTTGTATCGTCGAGTGAAAACTTTTTCGTAGCGAGGACTTTCGATGAGTACGATTAAGGAAAAAATTACGGAAAAAGAGGATGTAAAACGAAATAGGGGGTGTTGCCGAAGAGAGGACCGACGTAACACTGACGTTTCACGTTTCTCCCTAGCTCCTCATCAGGTTCGAGTCCGGTATGACCATGGCGCGAGAGTCCGCCTTCTTCTCTCCCTCTCGCGCCTCCTGGCCATATACGTGTGCGTGTCTATATACTTTGCTCTCTCGTTTCTCTCTCCCACTCGCGTATTTCCCTCTTGCACGCGCGAAACTTCGTTGTCCCACACCAAGGAACCTCTCTCGTCACCACGAAGAATCAGAATGAAGAAGAAGAAGAAGAAGAAGAAGAAGAAGAAGAAGAAGAAGAAGAACAGAGAAAGAAGGATGGAAAGGAGAGTGAACGGATTACCGGACCGAGGAGAAAAGGGTTATCAACCTCTTGGTAATGCTGCGCGGCTGGAGCCTCGAGATTGAAACGAAATGGTCCGGTTTTCCTCGACGACCTCAAAACTTTTCGCATCTCGTGCCAAAGTCGGTTATTCATATTTTTAAATCGATCACAAGAGGACAGATATATTGGATAGAATTTCGTTAAAAGTTATTATTCTTCGATCAATCGATTGATCGATAAATCCTATAAACGGTGTGGTGAATTTTTTGGTCGACTAGCCAATATGTGCGTATTTTGACGATCGGTCCGGTAATTTTTAATTGATTCGAAACAATTATTTAATCGATTAATTATTTATCAAGCTTCCGTCCTTTATCGATTAATTGACTCGCCAAATAATTATTTTCAGGCGTTCTCAATAGAATGCCATTTATTTCGTTTTATTATTGAATTATCGATAAAATATTGTCCTTTACAAAGGATATATTTTCATAAATAATTACAATTACATATTTTCGTAGCTAAATAGTGTTTTTTTACACATGAACTTGAAAATACTCTGTTTTTGTACTGTGGTCTATATTAGGTCTACCAAGCAGATCTTCATGAATAGAGTAGAGGAGGAGGAATAAATAGTAGCTTGAGATTAGAAAGAGGACTCGACGAAAATTCGGTAGGTAGGTAGAAGAAAAGTTGAGAGCATTCTTTCTTCCTCTCTCTCTCTCGCGTTTCTGTTACTTTCGTTGTTCCAGCACAAGAATTACAAAAGTTCTCGATCGTTCGTTATATAGATCTGCACTCGAGGATCGTATAACTATAAGCACTCTGTACACATGGTATATTTGATCAGCGAATTCTAAATATGGCTCTCTCACTCCTTTCGAGGATTTTGAACACGTCACTGTTACACGAGACGTGATTCACGATTGACACACATCGTCTTTCTTTCGTCCTCTTCATCAATCGTCTCATTAAACGCGCATTAATTAGACGATCGATCGATCACGATAACACACTTATGTACGTAAATATAAAGTTGACAATTCGATGGATCGATTAAATTTATAATTAATCAATCGTTGCACATTAATTTACAAAGTATCGTTTCCATCACGTTTTACTCATTTATCGTTTATAAATATATTCACGCGTTCGGGAAAGCTCTTCGCTCATGCAAACGTACGTCCGCGACTCGGACTTTCAATCTCATAAGTCTCTCGTTCTATCCTCAATTATTCAGTGGTTGACTCGATGGTTGAGTAAGCCGTTGCGAATGATTTTCATTTCAATTTTGATCACAATGCGTATGGTAATTATGTCTTATTGGTCCTGGTATTTATTTTTCGAATTACCATTCGAGTCATCCCTTTTAGGGCCGAAGATCAAACGCCCTAGTACACTAAGGGATGAGTCGAGAGACGTGCAAGCACGGCAGAGTGAAAGGGGACCATCAACCATTTTTTTTATGGACGTTCGTTCGTGCGCTATGACGAGAGACCGTTTATATTCTTCATTGGGAAAATCTTGATGCAAAACGACTTTGTGTCTTTGGTGTGCGAGCGTGTGGCATGTCGCGTGGCACGGTAACAATTGTGTATTGTGGATTTTCCGAAAGATTCTCGACGCGATTCGTGTGTCGCAGGTAATGTTCCGATGTTTGAACGCGTCTTTTGTTTACTTCCAACGAATGGGACTAGGTCAGTGAAGTAAGGAATCTTAAATGGAATATTATCTAACAGCGAGGTTTCTCAGCGAACTAGAATCTTTTTTCGAACGATTTGCACGATTTGCAAATGAATAAGCTATAAATCGGTAGTTTCGATCGATAACTTTTTTATTTATAGCCTACAAATGTATAACGTATAAATCGTTTTTCATATTTTCACAGATTAATTAATTTAAATCGCAAGGAATAGCAGTTTATACATTTGGGCGGCATTTTCAATATTTTTATTTGGTTTTTGCGCACCAGGGTCGTTGGGTATTTAAAATGGAGGAAACAGGACATGCTTGATAAACTGCATGATTAATTACGAATTGGCGAAGAAATTACGAGAAACGATGCGGTAATGTATTTGTTTTTTTTTTGCACAGTTTTTGGGAATCCTCGAGCAGTTGGGTCCTGGGTCCAACACTAGAGTGTTGAAGAGTCCAACACTATTCTCGAAATCGTTAAAGAATATCGTGTATTTAAGATACGTAACGAATCATTAGAATAATACTAAAATAATCAAAAGTAAAAAGTTTCTCGCGATCTCCTATGTACGCACCCCCTTGTTCGTTTCTATTCCTCAAGTGTAAATAAGTGGACAATTTGTGTAATCTTAAGAAAAATATCGTCGGAGGATGCTGCAGTATTTCGATATAGCAGGATTTTTAACGAGTCGGATCTTCAATGCGTGAGTAATATATACAAATGTGCATGGGTAAAATTGAAATTCATGGTGAATAATGAATAAGCTATCAATATTTGTGTCTCACCCTCTCGAATAAACTAATGGATTCCCGTTGATTTAAACGATCGTCAAAACTTGCAGCCATTTGACTAATGAATTTTTTGTCATCAACGAAATTGATCGAAAACTCATTATGTTACTCTAATCGTAAATGGAAAGGGTATAGTAGGATGTACGTGTATACTTCGAAATATGGCTGGGACCTCTTCCGTGAAACACTATCGTATCGAGTTAGACGTTTCGTCCTAATTCTATAATTTCGCTACCATACGTTCGCTATACATATCGATATAGGTACATAGTTCGTATTTGTGCGATGAACATACATCGATCGCTTGTAATTATCGTGTTTACCACAATATCGTGCCGATATAGCACCCTGATACGGAAATGGTTGAGGAAAGTTCACCACGAGCTTGTATACCACAACTTGTCGAAGTGTATAGGTTGAAATTGGAGAAGCAACGACGAAGATGCAAACTAACAATAAGAGAAAGATACAAGGTACATCTCCACTTCAACTAAAAGTAGCTTCGGCATTGCAGCACTTAGGTCGGTTGAAGCATCAAAGCGAGATAAATCTGTCGGAATTTTCCTCTCGATTTAATATTTATACACAATACATGGATGGACCAATTAGTAATGTATCGAAATTGATTCAGATGATTGTTGTTATTGAAACAAAATAAAAAAATAAAATAAATAGATGAAGGGTCAAGAAGAGAAAATAAATATATTTCGTAAAAAAAGATTCTTCTCGAACATATTTCTCATGTCGTCGGAGTAGGTCGAGAAATCTATCTCTATAAATTCTGAAAAAGGGACGAATCCTCTTTCGCGGTCGAGCGAGTAAGACACGGAAAAGTCAGGAGATATGCCGTTGTTATTTGTATATGGAACATATATTTTTCCATAATACTTGGGAGAGGGATGGGAAAGAGCTTAGAAGGCTGTGTACGAGAATGACGAAGTTGTTTTCAAAGGCTTTAGGTGCGTCCAGTAAGAGCAACGGAAAAAGAGAACGAAACTTTGTAGTGCTCTGCGGACGGACGGAATTTTTATCTCCCCCATTGCTCTATCTTTCGTTTTTTTCGCAGCGTTGCGAAGCGTCCGAGGGGAAGTTTATAATCATTGAGGCAAATTTTCGTCTCTCAATTTGCGAACTTTTATCGTATTTTCCTCTTAAAAAAACGAGAAATATTTTACTTAAAACTCTATAAAAAAAGAAAAAGATAGCAGATGTCTTCATATATTTTCATGTGTTCTTTTAAAACGTATTTCTATTGAGTGAAATACAGTGCTCGCGTGACCCAGAGTGCGGTGAAGAAAAATTACACCGATGATGACAATCGATCAAATAATTGTGAATTAATGAAAAACAATAATTACTTTTTTCAATAAATTCGTGGGTGTACTTCCGAAAAGCCCATACCCCCGATCGATCTGAAATTTGGTATACTTATGTCTTTCGATGTGCTGATAACGAATATGATAGGCAAAATGGCCGCATATTTCATTTTCAAGGTCAAATCTTGAAAAAACTGATTGTTTGAACGTTTTTCACGTTTATCGTGATAAATATAGATTTTAGAGAAAAATGTTTGAAACAAAATCAGTAGGCCATGAAAAAATAGATATTTTTTGTTCAGCACAAAATATGTATAGAGTCAGTATTTTATGAGAAACAATGCGAAAAAGCGATAATATAACAACACAAGACAATAATATACCTTTTGAATGACTCTGAACTAAAAAACTCTAAAAAATTCAAAAAAATGAAAAAAGAAATTTGTATCAACAAAAAAATATGCACTTTAAAGACCAAGCTTCAACCTTCCCGTGGTAAAGTGGGCCTATCGGAAGTTTATCCAAATTCGTAATATTGGGTTCACATATAATGTTATCAAATATAAATTAATGTTTATCAAATTGGGCAATAATGTAGTCATATTGTTTTCTGTACATGATTTAATACTTGATTTAATCTTTCAGAATTCTGCACGATATTTGCCTCTCGTTGCTTTTCACTTCCGGTTTTCAGACTCGTCCTCTCTCTCTCTCTCTCTCTTCCTCTTCTCATCGTTCGATTCCTCCAGAACCATCGTTTTCAATCTCGAAATTCAATTTTCGAAGTCACGTCCACGTATATTGCGCTCTAGAGAGAGAGAGAGAGAGAGAGGGAGGGAGAGAGGGAGAGCGATGGGGGTGAGAATAGTTCAGGAATCGTAGCGTTCGATTCTCACCACGACATCGTTCTCATTTTCGTATGTTGTGTTATGTTATGTATAGAAATATATTTCTTTCGACCGACCGTACGATCACGAACTCGTGCCCGCAATGTTGAAATAAAATTGTTCGTATCTTCGCGCGGTATGGCGAGTGAAAAATCATCGAATAAAAAAAGGACAAAATCTTTTCACCATTGTCGCGTTACGATGTTACGAAATATTTACATCTTTTTTATCGACCATTTTGCACCTAAAACTGCATTTAATCGTGATCGAGGATCAGCTCTCTTGTGTGTCCAGCGCAAACGAATAAGGTTCCTTCGAGACGCGAACAATATTGCATTATAACGTACATTATACATACAAGAAACACGAGACGGGACAAAGCATCGTTCTTAAAATTTTGCATGCAGTGAGGAAAACTACAAGAGCGTGACATCCACATGTGTCTCTACGAGACCATAACCCCCTCCAGGAGAAAGAAAAAAAAGAGTACCGAGACCGGAAATCCTCCCCTTCCCGCCAACAATATCCTTTTCTTTGATCGAGCCTTGTCGTTCTTTTAGCAAAAGAAAAACTGTGCACCTTTTCGTATTAAAAAAAACACAATCATGCTAACGTTCTACTCATATGGTAATTATCATAATTTACATATCCACCGTCTCACAATTTATTTCATAACTCACCCCTTAATCAGCGGTTGCTTTTCGTGAAAATATTTCTCACAGTCAAATAAAAAATCTCGAGAATATTAGCGCAACATTCGGCTATTTCCGTTTTAGTCCACCACCTTTTTGAAAAATCCATTATGGGTGGAAAGTTTTCGCCGACATGAAAATCCTTTCAAGAATCGAGTACAGTGTTAATGCAATATCGAAGGGTATTTTGAGAGCGAGGCTTCCTGACAGAGGTTAGTGAAATGAAAATACATTATATACGCGAATATCTATAGTCTCGTCGATATATATATGTAAGGGAGTGTGTGTTATGTAACGGATACCACGGTATATATTGTTACACGCATGTCTCACTTAACAGGAGCCAGAGAACCCGTCGGAGAACACGTTTCGCCATGTACCACGAGGGCAATAACAGCCGCTCTCCCTGCTGGTTACACCGATGGGTTACACCGACGGGTTGGGGTTACAGCCTCCAACCCCCTTCCGCCCCCTACCCTTCCCACCCTCACCCAGTACCAGGTCACTTTGGCTTTGCATTCTGGTCATCCTCACTGGTCATCGTCTCTGCTACTACAGTCCTGCCGGGGATGGAAATTACTAGAAATTCTCCACCTCTGTGCTATAACCCGTGAATTTACTGCCCGAACGTGCTACGGTCACTTCGCTTGTACGGGAATGACCGTTGTTAGCGATACGTCGGAGCTACGCTTTTAACTGTAAAAAATTGTAAAAAGAATAGATTGTCGCGACAAAACGAAAGCGACCGAGACTATATTCGTTGAGAATGATCGTATAACTATGGTAGAAAAACACTCGAGTAGATTAAGTTCTCGTGCAAACGTTACTTTCGATACAAGAGTTATTTATCCCGCTAACGTTTATTTTTATCGCAGTGGCTTAAAGTAGATGGGAAATTCAATTTTTTTAAAATGTTTTTCTAAGTTTTATTATCATCGATATAGACATGGTATTGTTGCAATTACTGTGACAAATATGATCGAAAAAACGCAAAAAATTTAAAAATCAATGTATTTTATGTTTTGACAAAATATTATTATATTTATTTTATCGTTGGTTTTAATCTACTTTTATTTTTTTTAAATAAATCGTGTCAATTATTTACAAAATCATATTATTTGATGTCTTACATACGCGCCAATCGAATTCCTAATGTACCATATTGTTACCTTTTCAATATGGAAAAATTTGTTTGTAGTTCCTTAAAACGCCGTCCGATGGCGACACCTACCGGTTACACCAGTTTCTCTACGTTAGACGGCCCGTATCAGCTATGTATATATGCTGGGCGTTCTAAACCGCCCGTGCATTCTATTTAAATACGAGGGAACTGATTATTTTGGAAAATATTTCAGACAAGTTATTAGGGATAAAGTAATCCATTACATGGGCATATATGCTTGAGCTTGGGTGGCGTCGTGAAGGTCATGTGAACGAAGGTCTGAATTTTCCGAATAGCGACTCGTATCTGTTATCATGGATAAAAATTCCTCGTTGAAAAGTAAATCCACATTCCTGTAATTATTGCTATTAAACTAAGTTTTTTAAGATATTTTGTACCGAAATTCTTAACGAGCCAAAGTATTTAACTCGAATATTTTGGTAATTAGAGATTTTTTGTGGAAAATCATGATGATAAAAAATCGATATTTTTTGACAAGCTATTAAACTTAATGAAAAAACAATTAACTTGACAAGTTTTGTTTTCATCGAGTTTTTTGGAAGTTTTTTTTCATAGAGTTTAATTGCTTGTAAAAAAATATTGATTTGGATTTTTAAATATTTTCTTCTAACTCCAGCGCGAAGCGGTCGATGGCGCCACCATCCAGTTTCTTTATAATTAGACGGCCAATATTAGCTATATATTTATCTATGTATCTAAGTATAGCGGCTTAGGTCGTGCGATATCTACGTCCGTTACTACAACGGTTGAATTATTAAAACTGCAGATATTCGCGATCGGGGGCGGGAGGGGGGCGGGAGGGGGGCGGGAGCCACTTTTCATTCTTGTACAAAATTTATTTCTAAAAATGGATGTCTTCTTCTGACACTTTTTCTCTTCGCAACTAGCTCATGTTCAAAAAGACATTATCGATTATCTTTTTGACCCATAAGTAACGCGAATGAATAAAAATAGGGGAAAGAAAAGATATTTATCTACAATGTAACGAGGTGTCACGTCGCAATGTTTGTTTTCGATACACAATTTTACCCACGGTCAAAGCGGAAAAATCGATTTTCTTTCGAAGCCGTGACACGGATAATTGTCGTTGACTGCGGTAGAGGACAAAAAAGCGAATAATAATGCCCCCGAGGTAGTATAAAAACATATATATATGTATATACGAATCGAATTGTAACAACGTCGGGAAAAAAGTGTGGATATAATTGTTATCGATCGCTCCATATTTGTATATGTGCTTTTGAATTCCCGCGGGACGCCATCGGTGGCGAGAGCTGCGGAGGGTAACAACTTGGAGAAAAAAACGCTACCTATAGCGATTTAGAGAAAAGTGAAAAAAATAAAATCTTCAAAATTAATTTTTGCTTGTTTTATTTTAAAAAAATTATTATTCGGTGTAAACGATTACGACATTCGTGTCACCGCAAAAACATAATTTCATACGAGGGTAAAAAAAAAATTTGTCATTTGAAGTTCGATAATCGATTATGACAAATTCAGCTCAAAATTTGATTTTTTTTTCAAAGTCCTTCGAATTAATTCGTATCCACCGTTTGATAGAGAATTTCTATGGATTTTTAAATATTTATTTTCCAACATGAGAATCAACGTTAGAATGGGTATCTCTATTATTGGCGATGGAAAAACCGTTGCAAAGGAAACGTCCGCTATGCTTTTACATTTTGGAGAGCCGGAAAATGATTTATTATCTCGAAATATAGTGATAACCCCGCGGAACATCGATGAACCTATGTCTCGCGGTGGCTCCAATCGAGAAATATCCTTTTCCTATACGAACGCTTATAAACACGAATGTCCGAATGCGAATATACCAATTTCTTTTTCAAATAAATGAAAAAACTATCCACATAACAACCCCTATATCCGACACAGTTCCAGCTATCCTATGCGTTCTTTGTTTCTTTTCTCCTTTCCGTTTTTTTCTCTCTCAAATCTACATAGCAAGCGAATTTATCGAATTTTCCTTCTCTCATATCTCTAAAAAATTGCAATAGACGTGGCTCGGTCTGTGGACGTGTCGGGTTCGTTAAAAAATTCGAAAAGCAATTAAAAATTGTCTCGGACGTTTGGGCGTATCGCGTTTTAAGTTCTGCGCAAGAGTGATCGAACCACGATGAAAAAAGAAAGATGGAAAGCGAATGAAGAAGTAGACAAAAAACGATAAAACGATGAAAAATCAAAGACGGGGGTTTGTACGTTTAGAGATTTTGAGAAAATGAGAAACTAATTCCTCGACTACGATCCCGATCACGTTTCCCGCAGACTATGACGTTGCGGACGACAATATATATTTCGAGAACGAGCGGCCTGTGGGGTGTGTAAGGCTATATCTTGTTCATCCCTCTGTTATTCGTCAACCAATTATAACACAACGTGACGCGATGAGAGGTCTCGACCTCTTCTCCCTCCTCCCTCGCCCATCTAGTTATTATTATTTGCTTACTTGCGCACAATATTCCAGTGGCTTCGTTACTCCCTCTGTCTCTATTTACTCGACTTTTCGTCGTCGACGTGTCCTCCGTTTCGTTTTTCTTTTAAAAACTCCCTCTCCTGCTCCTGGATATCTGGACACACGCAAAACCAGATAATTATCTTATCGCAAGATTTCTCCTATTTTACTTGTGTCTCGTCGCATAATTTTTTGCCGGTGAAACAAAATCTTGGATGAAAAAAAGGTATGGAGGAAAAGAGGAAGATAACAAAAAGGTCCAAAGCTTTACGGACTTTCTCCACTCGTACCTACTCGGCGAGTTTGCCCGAAGGATTACATCCCTCTCTCGCTCTTTCGTGTTCGAGGGATGGAAGGCTCGAGGCAAACAGTACAACGGCAACACCTAATCTGATCTCTGCACTGTCTTTAAACAGGCTCGTCGATCTCACCCTTTCTCTCCCTCTTTCTCTCTCTCTCTCTCTCTCTCTCTCTCTCTCTCTCTCTCTCTCTCTCTCTCTCTCTTCCTCTACTCGCGAAGAGAAAATAATTGATGGGAATAAGATTGCGCAGAGCCGATCTCTTCCGGATAAACTTTCTAATTATCCGGCTTCCTCGTACTCGCTCTCTCTCTCTCTTCCTCTCTTCGTCTCTTTCTTTTTTTCGTGCGCTCATCGCCTCTGGGCCACGAAGAAAGCGTAACTCTTCGTCTCTCCTTCTCTCGGCAACCTGCTGCCTATATACATTTCGAGCTTTCACTCTAAAATCCAGCAAGATCTCCTCCTCTCACTATCTCTCTCTCTTACTCTCCTATATTTCGTTTTATTTCGTGGGGTCCCCACGTCGCTCAACGCTCTCGATATTCTTCAAAGTTTGTCATTCGTTATATACTTTTCATCGTAGCGGCTACGAACGAAACGATTAGATTGAGATAAATTAAAAATCGTATCCCTTGCGTCCTTGACTGAAGTACGCGATCAAAAATTATCTTTCCATGAAAAAAAAATGAATTCAAATAATTTCGGAAATATCGAATATTCTCTATGGGGAAATAATCGTTACAAATTATTTTTATTCATGAGCAAATAGTTAAGTGTCTTATTCTTTTAAATAATTGCACCCTCCTAACCTTCGTTTTTGCACAACGATTTTTACAAAAAAATTTTTTTTTGGTACTCTGTTTTTTTCTACCCCAAATTTGGTTCGGTATAGAATTCACATTCACGTCGAGTATCGAATGTTGTACGATTTTATTATTCATTGTTTGCAACCTCGTTAGCTTTATATCGTCGAATTTTCTACGTATGGCGAACGGATAGTGTTGGTGTGTGTGTGTGTATGCGTGTGTGAGAGAGAGAATGATCATATGGAAATACCTATTCTATAGGATACGCTATGTTCTATCGCGTATGTCGGCCTAAATCCCGTGTGCTAGGTATCATCTACCATTCGCCCACTTCATACTGAATTTTTCTTCGAACCCTACATTCATTTTTTTCCACCAACTGTTTTGAAATACGCGATGTACACAAAACGTCTGTGTTTAAACCTATTGTCCTTCGAAAATTTTTCTAAATTTCCTGCATTCCTTTATTGTTTGATTTATTATTTATATTCCTTGAATAGGAAGTGATGAATACAGTGAGGGGGGGCGGGGGCGGGGTTAAACAATAGATAGAGATCAAAGAGCGTGCGAAGTGTTTGCCAAATCTGGATGACTGTTGTCCTCTTTGTTCTTCCACGCATATATGTCAACAAAATTCCTTAATTACTCGTTGCTAAGTCTTTCCAATTAAAACTTAAAAAGTTCGACGGAATGTTGGTGAAAAATTGTTTCTTTCGTAATAATCGGTAGACTAATTGAACAATCTATAGAATTGTTCGATAATTTGGGAAAAATGTTATTGACCAGGGATATTTTTTCCCGAGGTAATTTAGGCGAATTATCCGACGAACGATCTTCGCCCTATAACAGCGTGAGAAATAATCGTCTCTGGAATCGAGCCTCGTTCCGCGTGACAGCACACAACACAATTAACGATATCGAGGATTTCCTCATCTCGCGCTAGTTCGTCATCTTTCCAAACAAATATCAACATTTTTATTTATTTCTCTCTTTCCATCAACGAGACATATCTGCCATCGACACTCGAGGCTCATCAAGCTCGCGTCGTACGGACGACGAGTAGCGCACCCCCTCGTGACTTCCTGCGAGCTCGTTTTTTCAACCTTTTGTTACGAGTATACGGTAATAGTATTCGATTATTTTGGCCGGAGAAACAGAATGCTAGAGGCGTATAGTTGGCGCTTGTGTCGCACGTCGTGTACCAAACGGACGGAAGGACGCGCGAGTGCGAAGCCCAGAAGAGGATACGAACGAGGCATCGACGACGGAAATGGGAAATGCCTCGTTGCCGATGCTGTCGGAAAAACAGAGAATCCCATAGGCCACACGAGTCACCGTGGCTTTTTTACATGACCGCGAGATAGAAAGAAAAATAAACGAGGATGGTTCGCGGCTCTCGATACGCGGTGTCCGATTCCGTAGCGCCGAAAAGCACGTATCTATATATATATATATACGTATGTTCACTTGGTATATAAACAAAATTCGTGCAATTCGTAGAGCTATCTATCGATAGAGGTATTAGTCGCGTTGCCGTCCAGGAGACTGCGAGTACCGGTACCCCAAATGTGTATGCGCTTTTACGATCCACTCTACCTCCGGCGATTCGTTTTTAAAAGTAGCAACGGAACGATGGAGAGCCATCAGCTAGGTACGTAACGGAAACTCGACGGGCAAATCGAAATTGGCACGCTCTCGAAATTTGTAGAATCGTTCGCCAACGATTCAGAGTTTTTTTCGGACTCACGTACGAGTGTATGTGCGTGTAAGGGGTTTGTGACATAGGATGGGGTAGTTTTTGCTTTTAAACAGATATTCCGATAATACAGCACTTCTGCAGGCTTTCGTATTATGAAATAAAATAAAGATACCACGAAATTATTATTTTATTTATAAAAGAGTTTAATGGTCCATCGGTGAAATATTCGTAAAGCGACGGTTCGCTGATTTTCGTTGCAACGTAGGTATAGTTTATGTAATCCGTATATATAGGATAATGCTTCAAAAATTCATCTCGAGAGTTATCACGGGCTGATAATGAGTGTCCGGGAAATTGTAGAAGATTATAATCCCGAAGTTTATTCTCCCGAGCTACGTTCAAAATGTTTGATCGACGATCTCGTCGAGGGTAGGTGTTCGAGGGTGGCTTGTTCTCATCGTCGCTTTTCTCCCACTTCCACGAGTATTTCGTTACATTTCCATGCCCTCGCTTGATGCACTTATCAACGCTGAATGTTGCATCCCATCACTCCCTTCCACCATTGCTGTCCTCTCTTGAGCGACAAACTTGCGTTCGTGTCTAAGATGGAGTGGAAATTGCCATCTCCTCTCCCTCGATTGGTTTTCTCACTGACAAAATGGAATATAAGGGCGAAACTCACCCGAGTGCATCTCCTCGTAGGAGTTATCCGATTCAAAGACGCTTTTTACGACGCGTCTTTCTTTTTTTATTTTTTTTATTGCTTTTTTTTATCGCTCGGTCACTATTTCCACAGCAACAGCCCATCTCCCCCTTGCCATATATTACGCCAAACTCGTTTTTATCAGGCGGCCACAAGACGTCACGAATTTTCTGTACAGCCGTATATTCCAATACGAATGTAACATATATATGACATATACGATGTGAAATGTATGGTCTTCGTGTCGAGTATTGCGGATTACACATCCTCACCGATATGGGCCTTCGCTCACTTTTCTCGCTGCGTTGCACTCGATCTTTACCCCATGGCGAAAAGTTTGGCCTTCTGGCGAGGTGGAAGAGCTTCGCATACTTAGCCCACTCTCCTATTCTATCCAGCCTCTTTTCCTCCGCAATTCCTGCACATATATACCTCTTTAATACTGTGCCTCTATCCACCTATGGCCCTTTTTCTCCCCTCTATCTCTATCTCTATGCTTTGCTTCTCTCGTTCGCTGCGATATTACGTCGCTTTCGAAAACTCTTGAAAGGCTCGACTGCAGTTTCCTCTCGTTCTCCCCCAATCCTTTTGCCAGCCTTTTGCCACACACGTATATGCCGTCAGCGTGCGCGTGTGTACTTTTCCGGAGAAAAGCACTCGTGGCCTACTCGTGAATTCGTGAAGCTGGATTTTTCACCAGGATTCCATAATACCTACATGCATATCCAGTGGTTGTATTTATATATATATTTTTTACATATTACTCGAACTGTCTAAATGTTTCGATATTTTGTTGTTGATATTTCTACGTCACCTTTAAAATTAATTTGCAGCGTTTTATTGGATGCTGGATTTCGTTAAAAATCTTAGTTCTTCATGGTATCGACGCTGGCGCTGATATAAAAGCTCCTCGAACTTTCCTATATTTCTCACCTCGCAAGCTTGTATGACTATATCTATAGTGTCATAGTGGAAACGAGGAGAATCCGCGAGATGACGCCACTTAGTCTGTTTGTTTACGCTAGACCCTCGTTCGCTCCCGAGCTCCTCTCCAACCACCCCATCGTGACGGCTATGTAACTGCCTAAAACGCGAGCCGGAAGCTTCTACCTCACAATCAGTCTCTCTCTCTCTCACCCTCTCTTCCTCCCTCTCCAGTTTTGTGACAGAAAGGCGTATAGTTTACACAACCTCGGAGGTTCGTACCTAGAGAGCAGTGAAGCCTTCAAGGCAAAACGATACATATAATCTATATATAGAGCTGCAATAATGTCCCGCTGTAGCAGACTGTACAAGGGATGCGGGAAAGAGGGTGAGAGGAGGTTCAGTGTACCAGCAGAGCATAGAGACGAGGTGTACACGAAGAGTGCAACTGACAGGCGTCGTGGGGGGCTTTGATAGCCGCGGAAATCCAATTTCAAACGCGAAATATACATCGAACTTCTCGCCCTCTCTCTCTCTTCCCGTGATACATATGAACGATAGGTGCACATCTACATATATATATATATATATGTGTTTGTATGGGTGTGCGTGTGCATGTATAGCTATAACGTATGTATGTGTAAAGCTGCATAGAGTCGGATGTCACGCGTGCGACGTTATTGTGTAGTAGTGTAGCGTTTGGGACCACTATACGTCCCCTATTTACGTCGGTAGGCGTCTCTACGCAAATGATATTACGTGTATGGGCACATCTGAAGCCAACAGCTCCGGACTTTCGATCTTGATGGCAAGTGGACATTTTTGTCGAAGGTTTGAAAGGAAACTTTGGCCGCTAATAAAGGGCTGCTATAGGGCCGCTTATGAGTATGTTAAGAAAAATGATTCCACTTAATTGCGACTTTTATTATTATTTTTAATCAATATAGATTTGTGTGGGATAGGACATATATATTGACGCGTGTGCATGTATGTATACATATAGTTGGAGAGAATCCGATCATACGCTGTCTGTCGCTGAGCGTGCGGTGCCACTCTGACGGCCGATAACGTAAACACGCTTTTCGCTTACTACCGTGTATTCAACCCTTCACTGCCCTCCCGTACAAAACGACCCCTTTGCAGGCTGCCATATCGTGCAATAAAATCTTTGGCTTTTGAAGCACGAGATTTTCGGGGTGGACTGTAATGTCTCTCCCTCACCCTCTCCCTCTCTCTCTCTCTCTCTCTCTCTCTCTCTCTCTCTCTCTCTCTCTCTCTCTGTTTCGTCCCCAATTCTCGCCGAGTGTGACAGGCAATCGCACGTTATATATCGCATCGTTTCGTTTCGTTTAGTATCGGAAATTTCCATCGTCGATCGCCAAGCGCACGAATTCGTAGACAGTTTAACGATAGGCACAAGTTACAAGGGTTATAAATTATCGTTGTAAAATTTACGATTGTAAGATGGTTTTTCTTCACTGTTTAAACAATAACAAAAAAAACGAAGTTTGTTGAAAACGATTAAAATAAAAATTGATTCTAGTAACCGGAAGAACATTTCGTTGACCGCGTTGGCCATTACGATGTTTTATTGATTAGAATATTTAAAATATTTTTTACAACGAAGCTAAACTTGGCTTGACTTGAATTAAATTCATCTTAATTATACGAAGACGCGATTTTTTTATAAACGTTAGAGTTATTACGCGAGTTATAACGAGACAGGCGAGCAATTATTTTTTGCATTGTCTCGCTGTAACGAACAGTCTCCATTAACGATGCTCCTTGCTCGCTTGTTATATCACACCGCACGAAACCAATTCATTATTTTGGCCAACTTCCCACGTTTTTTCCTTTTTTTTAAACCACCCTTTTGACCAGATTTGGCTCGATAATATTTTTCTCTCGGCTTTCTTTCGAACTTGTTGTATCAATCGCGGACCTCGTTGGTGACACCGACGTTTCGATTTATACCCCAGTCTCTTCGTCATCGAGGAATTTGTAGATCTTTTTCTTCTTTTTTATCATCCGGCGAGGACTCCGTCGCGTATCGATGAATAATCCCGTTGTAAATGCTCTAGTGCGTCACTGGAGCGTCTCCGTAGGAAAATTTACATTCATTTTTCAGACTCGGCGACTTCATGAAGCTCGAGAACTTGTTCGTCGCGGGATAAGCGGGAATCGATGAACTTTCTTCGGTTGAAATGGAAATTGCGAATTATTCGTTTGACGTCTGTCAAGTGTGACGATGCTTCGATGCTGAAAATAAATCACGTTCAAGATTCGCAACGATAATTTGTTAAATATGCGAAATTAGAGAGTTACTCGTGATGTACATATTACCGAAGCGTATAGCTTGTTCGAATCGTATTTCCTTTTTCATTTATTTGATTTTACTATATTCCATGATTTTTATTCAAATGGTTAATATTGCGATTAATCGGTCGTGTTAAATCGCGATTATTTCGACGGTACGTATAAGGCTTGTCTTGGTTCGACTTTGGTAAAAATTTCAGGACTTTCATGACCTTGCTTGGCCTGACCTCCTTGCGAATCTTATTATACGTCAATACATTTATTCTCGTGCTTTTTTTTCACCTTATCGAATGCGAAATGGGAAAACCACATAAATAGTTTGCGTTTATATAGACCCGCTCGGTCTTTTCTCGCTTCGAGGTCTCACTCTCTATCTCTTTCGTTGACTCTCGTACGGCCTTGAAAATAAATTGCCGAGGGAGTCCTCGATCACTAGAAGAAATTTTCCGATCTGCGGCACTGTTGAGGGGGTGAGGTGGAGAGGGGGGAGGAGGTGGTTGCGTATCGTACAAAAATTCAGTCTCTCGTACACATTCGACCTGACCGGTAAATCATACACACACACACACACATATATATATATATATATACCACCCTCCTTTCGAATTAAGAAAATATGGATTTTTTGTGTGATATAAAAATAAGAGCGGATGGAATAAATCTTGGAAAAATAAATCTCGTGAATGATATCCAAGGGAGTCAGGGTAAAGGGTTGGCGAAGATAGGGTGGAATACTTTTTATCAATGTACTCGCAGCACTAATGGGTAGTATTGGGGAGAAAAAATAGAAATGCATATACCCGGCAGGGTATCATCCTTCCGTGAATCGAAGGAGGCCCAAGTAGGTCAGGACTTCGAAATCCTTAATGACCTATCTCCATTTTCCAATGTATCGAACTAAAGACGTATCGAAATTCGTTCACCTACATAATTCTGCAAAAGTCATCTCACTGACGATTCTGTGACGATTTTTTTTCCTAATTTATTACTTTTGTTGCGACAGTATCGTTGGGAAATCAGACAATTACGAAATAGCATTCGCTGGATCGAACGAAGCTGATGTATTGATACGCGAAAAATTACGAACAGCCATGTATCTACCATGTTTTTCTCTCGGAGGAAATTTCGCGAAAGGGCAAATGGTATTTTAATTTTTACATCCCCGGCTCTTGGGCATAGAGTTTGGGATCGACGATGCCAGAGCTCGACGTCATATCGGAAATAATGTGCAATTCAATTTTCATTCAGCCAGGCTTCAATCAAAACCGTTACTCGGCTATGTGCACGTCGCTCGGGAGTAGGTATTATCGAAGGGAATAAATACGTCATTGAGCGAATGCAAATATTGGGGAGGATGGGGTAAAGAAAAAAAGTCCTTGGTTACATTTACGAAAAATGCATATGCCAGAGGTTGACGCGACTCGGGCGGAATGCACTATCGGGTTTTAAAACCGTTATTTTCCGAACACTCGATATATCCACTTTTTCAATATTCGTGGGTCGAACAGGATGAAAAGGTATATCCGAGGTCCAGGGTAACATCCGGTATAACGGGTGTTCCATCAGAACTCGACCGTTCGTATCGTTTATTCGAATGCTAAATTCCGATGTATAATAATAATGTTTCTTTTTAATCTAATTTTTAATCGATCTCGAATTATATGCTCGATTTTGTTGCGAATTGTGTTCTTTATTTTATTGTAACGTTTCTCGATGTAGGAGCAAATCGAGATTTCTATATTTCTTCGCTCGCTTTCATGCGGATTTATACCTATAGCGGTGTAGCAGTCGTAATGCCGAGAATCGGAGAGATGGCGCCACTTATCGTTAGCTTATTCACCCCCTCGCCCATTCCCTAATACCCGGACAGTTTTTGACTGTTTAGCAGGTGCTGTAAAAAAATGTTAATTTTTCTTTTCTTTTATTATCATATAAAATGATTATTTATTTATTGAAAAATTGAACTCTGGATTAGGGAAAAAATCGTAAAACGATGTATCGATGTTTTTAATTCGAGTACATAATTTTCCTAATATGTACATGTACGCCCAAGTTCCATTGTATTATTCGGTGTAAGAGGTGTTTCATCCGATTCCAAATGTTTCATCTGTACTATGGTCGTTCCAAACTCGAAATCTCAATGTATAATTATCCTCGGCGATTCGTGCTGGTGAATTCACGGTGCATCTTCTCTTTTCATCCGTCGCATCAACGAACCGTGGCGTTTTTTTCAATCATTTTATTTCTCAATCTGAATATAGACGTCTCCGACCAATACTTGGTTCTGTTCCTGGACGAAGCATTTACATACATCTATATAGTTATACGCGCGCGGGGCGCTGAAAAATATTTTCCCCCTCGATTATTCTCTCATATTCAACGGGCGACGAGGTCTTTTCCGTATCTCCACCACGCTCCTCGAACGGGATAGGAAGTACGAACGTTTTCAAACTTTTATTAGACGTTTCTGAATATATTTCATGGACGCGGAGAATTTTCTCGTTCTCCTTCTTACCTCTTCGTATTTGTCATTTTTCTTTATTTATTTTTTTCTCCTTACGATAGAGGTCGGGGAACTCGATAAATTATTAATTTTCGCGTTCGAAAAAATACTCTTTCAATATATATATATATATATATATTCATGGCTTAGCAACGTTCTTTAAAATTCTCGATCGTCACCTTTGACACCCTTGAGAATTCGAACATTCGTACATATATTTAGATATTTACATCGTCGAATTTTGAAATATATTGCAATTCGACGAGATGAGTTGATGAATTTCGAGCTACAATATTCTTCTATCAATAGATCATTGCTATGACAGATTAAAAGTACATTGAATCTTTTTCATCTCATTCAATTTAAATAAATCACATTTTGAGTCGAAAATCTCAAAAATCTTCCACGCTTATTTCACTTTTCAAAATATCTCTACAATTTCGTTCAAGACGAATCAGTTCCAACTAAAAATTCTGTTAAACAGCAGAGATATGAAATTATAGGAAAATAAATGTAAACAAATAAAAAAAGTAACATAATTATCTTAATAAAAAGAGAAGGAATAAAACTTTAATATAAAACATTGGTTTCGTCTCATGACGCTCGGGTGTTCGTTTGCAACCCGATATATAGGACATAGCACCGGCGTCAGGAGAACATTAGCCCGTTGGCATGTTCCTGAGAGCCCGCCTGGAGGTTTTCGCCCTATACATTATAACACATACACATTCTACGAGCCATCGTCATTGTCGCCAGCAGTGTCGGCAAGTTCTGCGCTACTTTCGTCGTGGCTGCCGAGCCCCCGTCTTCGGCATCTTCACCACACCGTCGTCGCTAAAATTGCAAAAACTTTTCGCTCTCTCCACGCGTTCTATGGGGGAGGAGCGATTTTTTTGCATTTTTCCATCTCGGGAACTATGAGAATCTATATGTATATAGGAACTATGCGCGAAGAGATGGTTGACGTTAAAGGGGTGGAACGTCGCGTTTGGTACATGCACACCCTACTATATATATACATATTTATTTCTCAAAGTAGAAGAGTGAAGGAGAGTGTGTGCACCGGGACGTACGAACGGCCTCGTACATATTGTTACGAGTTATCGCCAAAGTTGCCCCGTCCATTTTTCTTCCTCTTCTTGTCCTCGCACACTCGCTTCCCTCTTTCTCAATCTCGGTCTCGCTTCCTCTCTAGCCTTCTCACGATTTTTCTCTCACTATATCCTTACCTTCTCCCGTTTTCGGTCTATTCTCTTCACTCTCATTTTTCTCTCGTTGCATCGCGTCTCACGCGCGGATGTGTGTGCGCGAGCCACTTATTCAGAAAATTCGAAAATCGAAAACTCTACATTTATATAAATATCTATATATATTTGCGTATATACGAAGTCAATGTATCGCGTGTCGCATTTGTATAGAATGTAGGATATGACAGGAAAGCCAATTCAATCGGAAAAATCCGTGTATAACGGGTGTCCTGAGAATAACAGAGGTGGAAGCTCGAATGAATAACGTGCGAGGGAAACTCTGGATTCATAAACAGTACCGGACAATTTGCGATTCGTTCATTTTATAGAGAATACTCAATCCTTTTCTTATCGTTTCATTTAACTTTTTCACCTTTATTGATTCTCGCGAATATGTCGAGGCAAAAATGATTGTGACATTAACGCGATTGAACAATTTTTTTTTCTAGCCGAAAGATATAAATCGATAAATAATATATGTTGTTGTACACAGCCTCTCTCCGAGTCCGTGTATCCGATAACGAAAATATCGGATTAGTAAGAGAGGGTAAATATAAAAGAATTATCCTTTTACTTTTATTTCTACCTTGTGTTCTCTCCTTATTTCTGGGGCTCTTGGATATGTGTGCGTGCGTATGTATGTGTATTTTTTATCATCCCTTCGGTCTCTCTCATTCGATCAGTATCGTCGTGGCACATCGCTCGTCGTTTATACTTCTCCCGATGTTACCGAGAAGAATCGAGGTTGGGAGAATCGGGCTGGATAGCACTCGATTTTCTCGTGAGAAGGACATAGGGAAAGAAAGAGAGGGAGAGATAGAGAAAGAGAGAGAATCGGATAAAACAGGCGAGGGATATTCTTTCAAAGAGAAAGGTTTTCCACTGGACCTAACGTATATGTGTATGTTTCTGCGCGCGCACGTGTGTGTGTGTGTGTGTGTATTGTTCAGAATCTGAGACGGAGAGCAGAGAGTGATACAAGGAGAGAAGGAAAGAAGATCGGGAGGAGAAGAGTCCGAGCTGGGATGTTAAGCCAGCGGCACGTTTCGTTTTATAGCCGAAGGTTTTGGCTTTCCCCCTTTGTTTCTCCCGTTGCATCGACCCTACATTGTCTTTCCGAGGATCTCTTATTCTTGTCGCTTCTTCTTTCTTCTCTTCTTACATTCGCTGAAAAATTCGTGGTAACCAAATCGCCGAGCGGAGAGCAGTAAGTAGTAAAGGTCAGTATTGGGCAGACGCGAGAGCCAGTCCTCTCGTGTCCATCGAATGTGACACCCAGTGCATTTATAATCTTCTTCGAATAAGCCATCCTGGTATATGTACTTCAAGATTTATTTACCATGCGCCGGGGTTTTGACATGCTTTTTATTATATCGATATATGTATTAGAAGGTTATCGTGGTTCATCCCTCCATTTCGTTGCTCTCTTTTTCTTATTCGTTTTTTCACGCATGCGCCGAAGGAGACACAGGAATATAATCAGTGACAAGAGCGTGTGTAAGCGAAAGGCTGATTGTGTTTGGGAATTCATTAGACAGCTCGTTACAATTTATTATTCATTCATTGTTATTGTTATTGTTATCGTTGCGAGTTACGAGCTCAAAGTTCATAGGGTATTTCATTCAACAACGAAAAATTTATTTCGAAGCTCGCCAACAATTTGAATCTCAAAGGGCAAATACAAAAATGTCACGAATCTCCGGTTCGAAGGGTGGAGGGGTTGGAATTTCATACAAGAGAATCGCGCAGCATCGCCTGATTTATTATTTCTCGCTCCTCTGTTGGCCGTGCATGGAACAAAATAAATAGAAAGAACCACAGTGGAAGAATCCCACGTAACCTCTTCTCCTTCAAAATTATTTTCCATTTCTCCGTGCCTCTCGCGGTAGAAAAAAGAAATCTCTCGACCGGTCGGCGTGTGGGGGATGACCGTGCGCCGTTTTCATCCGCGGTTTTCATACACGCGGTCTATCTCCCTCGTTCCCACAGCCCCCGAACGACGGCATTTCTATCACTCCCCCTCACTTTTCCCTTTCTTCGTCGATTCTACCCTATCGCGCCTCTTCTCTCTTCCGCTTTTTCCCACTTCCGTCGTTCTCTCGCTCTCTCCCGCGTTCCAACTCTCTTTCTCTCTCTCTCTCCCTCTCTCTCCTACGAGCTATTTCCTTCGGTGGCTCGCGTATCTTTTCGCTCTCTCGCTCTCGCGAATAGTTGATCAACTTGGCTTGTCTCTCCCCTGGTACGGCGTAACGGGAGAGAGTGAGAGGGAGTGAGAGAGACGGAGAGAGGGAGAGGGAGGGTGGTGCTGAGGGCGCGTGCGTAGTTTTTGGTACGCGAAGCGTCGGCGTCGCGGCGGGGGCGTCGCTCCGACGGTTCGGCCGGACGTCTGACGACGATGCTCCCGTAGTCCAGGGGCCAGTATAAACGGTAGCGCCGTCGTGAGGGTCTCGGGAGACCCAAAGAGCGAAAGAGGAGCGAGCGAGACAGAGTGAGATAGAGGGAGAGAGAGCGTGAGAGAGAGAGAGAGAGAGAGGGAGAGCGAGAGAGACAAAGAGAGAGAGAGAGAGAGAGAGAGAGAGAGAGCGAGGGACAGAAAGAGAGCGAGCGACATCGAGAAATCGAGAGAGATTGATTGGAAAGATCACACTACGTTATCAGGGGTGAACTAGGGTGTTAATACGAAAAGCAAAAACGAATCCAGGAGGACAAAAATATATAAGAGGGTGAAAAAAATACAGGGTACGTCGTTCGTGTGGTACTCTCGTCGTTCTCGCGACGAAAACAATAACAGTAAAATTCTTACGTCTTCGAGCTACGAGACTCGCAAAAAATCATCGTGGAGCTCAACGTGTCGAAGAATCGCGGCTTTATTTACCATCCTTCGGTCAGTGAGAATCTAATAGTCGGATAAAAAAGCTCTCTGTAAAAAGGGAGAAAAAATTCATACGGTGGTAAAAAAACAAGCCGAAAAAAATATATCTCCGGCGATAAGAGCCTTGGTCTCGTGAGGTCAGGGGCCTGTGGAGTTTGTGAGTGCAGGGGGTGTATTACTGTGTGAAGGAAATAAGAGAGAGAGGGCGACAAAGAGAGTGAGAGAGAGAGAGCGAGAGAAGAAACGAAAGATAAAAATGGGGCGATACGTGAGCGAGGCCACGAGCTGCGGATCGATCGTGAAATAACTTTGTACGAGACACCGCAGAGAGATAGAACGAGCCAGAGAGAGAGAGAGGGAGAGAGAGAGAGAAGCGAGAGAGCTCCAAAGATAGAGAGAGAGAGTGTCCTTATCAGATATACTACGAGGAGCACAAAACTCGAAGAACGGAAAGGGGTGAAAAACAAAAATCGCGTTCCTCTTCTTCTTCCTTCTCTTTTTCCTCTTCTTCTTCTTCTTCTACTTCTTCTTCTTCTTCTTCTTCTTCTTCCTCCTCCTCCTCTTCCTCTTCGACGGCTTCTTGAAAAATTTCTCTTCATACTATTCCCCCTCGTTGGCTCCTCGAAAATTGTGCTTCGTCTTCGCACCCTCGATTATCTCGTCGTCTCGTTAGGCACTTCGTCTCGTGCTTCAATCTTCCAGGATTACAATCGTCACGATTCTCAAAGTGCAGGCTGTGAACAATAATCGTTTGCATGCGTTTTTCTCTCGACTTATCTACTTTCGTCGCAGATAAATCTGGCGCTCGCGGGTGAGACGGTTAGTGCGTCGACGTCAGTGCGCGTGTGTACGTGTGTTATCGTATTTTACGAAGTTCGCGTATTACGACAGTCGCGAGTGTCTTCTCCTCTCGTTTTTTCTCTATAGACAGATATATACGACGTATATCGATCATCGGCTCGTTATTTCTCGTCACAGAGAATAATCAAACGTCAACGGGCTCGTTCGCCGACGGAACGAGCGTTCGGCGAAAAATCGCAAAAATTCTTCACGACCCGATGGCAAAGAAATTTGTTTATTCGCGTCTCTGAAACAACGAGTGGTCCTCTTCTTTTTCCAGCGAGCTACGAGAATCGAGCGAAATCGACGAGTTTATTTCACTTTCGTCCGGACTAACTTTCCCGATAATTTATCGGAATATTTGTTCGGTCAAGGGAAGAAAGAAGACTAATTCCACAGTGCCCAAAAATAAACATCCGCTCGGATTTATAAACATGTCTGGCCGAGAATAACTCCCCAGAGCGTCGAAGTAGCGTAAACAGGAACAAATTGGCCAATTTCTAAATATGTTCGAAATTTTATCAATTTCGGGACGGATCGAGATTTCGAGTGCGTGAGTGTCATCAGTGAATAATCCCGCGGTATATCTGTGAGAATAAAAAATCACCGAAGAAAACGAAAAAATCAACCCCTATCGCGCTCAAGGTTAGACCCTCGAATTTGGCTAATTACCTCGAGGAATATTCCGAGGTTGATTTTCGGTTTGTATAAAGAAAGAAACAAACAAACAAGAATTAAACAAAACAAAAACGACGAGGATGGAGAAGGGTAGTAGATAAAAGAAAAACGAGAAGAAGTAAGTGGAAGACCGAAGGTGGCTCGTGCGACGAGGTCGTCCCCGATTGCCCCAGCGGGCTTTCGTCTCTCTTTCTCTCTCCCTCTCTCTCTCTCTCTCCCTGACACGCACACACACACTCACACACACACACACCCCTATTTCCAGGTTAACTCATTTTATGGATCTCATCCACGCGGTCGGAAGAGAAAAGATCGTCGCGGATAGAGCGAGAGATAATATATCGATTAAAGACCGAGATATAGTCGAACATTCGCACACATATACACACGTATAAATCGATATATATGTATAATATACATTAACACCCACACACACACACATTCTCTCGCGAGTTACACTTCCGTATTAAACATTTGCACGAGGCGGAAGTGCCTCGTGTAGACGGAGTAACAGACGCGGAGCATAGAAACGGAGAGTTTTCGGTGCACGTTGGCTTGCCGATGGTTTTGTCCAACGGACGATTATATATAACCTTCTCGTGTTGTACATAGGAAACGTCGACCGAGAGAGAGAGAGAGAGAGAGAGAGAGAGTGAGCGAGAGGGAGGGGCAGGGAGGGAGAGATAAAGAGAGAGGGGACGGACAAGAAACGAAACAACATTCCGCGACTGTTATTCTGCGTTCTGCACATATACGTGTTATAAGACACACACTGGCACACACACACATACACATACAATCATACGCATGTATATATATTTGTTATATATATATATATATATATATATATATATATATATATATATACATATATAAACGTATTCAGGTTAGGTAAAATCCGTCCGTCCGTTCGACATCAACACTCGTCGTACTGGTCACGTTGCATCGATACAAGGGAGGTTACGTCAGGATAAAACGAGACTCGGAGAAATTACGCAATTATAAATAAAAGTAAAAAGTGTGCGTCGAGTGATACAGGTGGGATAATCCATGATTTGAAAAATCATAGATTGTTTATTTTTTTTCGAAAAAAAAAGAAGAAAAAACGAAACGTCTAGAGAAAGGAAAGAAGAGGAATTCTTGAAAGGGGACGAAGATGAATTCCTTGGTGGTATGTTTATTGATACCGTTTCTCGGACTATTGTCGGATCGCGCGTGGTCGTTCGTCCTCGAGGGCTCGTCGACGAGTTACGCGCAATTTCGTAAATGGAACGCGGCATTGAACGGGAGTCTCGAATTCGAGTTCAAAACGGAACAGGGCAACGGACTCTTGCTTTACACCGACGACGGTGGTACGTACGATTTCTTCGAGGTCAAGCTCGTCGAGAGCGCCCTCAGGCTGCGATACAATCTCGGTGGTGGCGCGCAGATTGTGACCGTCGGTCACGATCTCGGTGACGGGCATTGGCACAAAGTACAGATCGTACGGAACAACGAGAATACCACCCTTACGGTCGACGGTGTTGCCGCTACCTCTATGTCGCGTGGCAAGGAATACGAATTTGGCAGATTAGCCGGTAATTCCGACGTTTACGTAGGCGGTATGCCCAACTGGTACAACAGTAAATTGACTCTACTCGCGTTGCCCAGTGTCATATTCGAGCCGAGATTCAACGGCATCATCAGAAATCTCGTTTACGCCGATGGCGAGAGCGTCGTGCCGAAACGACAGGAAATGAAAAGCCGCGATGCCAAGGTAAATAAATCGATACATTTTTTTTCTCTTTCGTATCGTCGAATTCTCGATAGTTCGATTCGACGGAATAAAATTCATCGAGGTATTATTTTTGAACTGTTTTTTGGGAACAGATCGAACTACGTTCTTGTACGTTTAATTAAATTATTTTTAATTACCGGCGTATTATCTCGCATAGAATTTATTTGCTCGAATCGAACGAGATTTATTGAAATCGAGATTCGACGTATACGCTCGAGTCTAATTATTGTTTTTTTTTTTAATATTTACCTTGATAATTTATATCGACGATATTAAAATTTCGATGGTAATAAAGCTTAATCAGGGAAAAAATCGAGTACGATTAATTTGTTACGATTGAATAAAATTTCGCTCCGATCGACGCCCGATTTCTTTCATCGAAAATTCATATTAGCCGGATTAAATAAAAAATATATCGAATACAGTCTCTCGTTTCCATAGCGTGTATTGCGTCTAAAATTTCTACGTGATACGAAACGATCAAATTTTATTTACCGATATTACGATTTTACTTTTTTTCATCGATACATCATCGTTACTTTCATCTTCACTACTCGTTATTACACGTGCTTCGCCATGTAATAACATTATTGCCAAATATAAAATATCCCATTTGCCATTAAAACTCTGGATCGATCGACATCGACTCGTAAAATAAGTAACATTGGTACAAACCCTCTTGATCATCGAGTGCATTTTTAATCGCACACGTTCGTTCAACATGGGGCGGTGGGGGGTGGGGGTTGGTCGGTAGTAGGGGTTGAACGATTAAATAGCCAAGTGCTCGCCGGCACGAGGGCAGATGTGAGCTAATGAATTGCTCCGAGCGTAACCGACTAATTAGAAATTACTTGGAATAAAATATCGAGTGGAATTCTCGTGATTCCAGGAGTTCACAGTTAATTAATTAAGACTATACAACCTATCGTAAAAATACGAGAAATTAATAAGCGCTGTACCTCGTAGTGCGGGATTCGATCTTACGTGTGCGAACGATATCGGTCGAGAGATCACTCGCTGGTTAGACGTCATCGTATTGCGTCAATCAATCATACGCCCCGATGGATTTGTCCCAGTTTCTGTCTTTCTTCGTCATCTCGCGTTCCATTCTCTCTTCCCCTTTGATGCGTGTCTGAATCCTACCAAGTCACCACCGAGGCCTCATCATCCCCGTTATTTCCGGTTTCGTGCTGCACGTACTTTCCCCTTAATAATAATATTAATAATCATAATAATAATAATAATAATAATTGGATCGCTAATATTTTAGGAAATGCTTATAGTAGAGTGTTATTATTAATGCATTACATAACAAGTATTTCAATAAAAAATACGATATATTAATGGTTACAGTAATCAATAATAATTACTTCGTTGATAAGAGAATATTGCGTGAGATAACGATTTTATTGATTGGCTATCTATAAGGGCCGCGTTTAATGGCCAATGACTACACGGCAGAGCTTATGTTCGAACGACACGATATAGATTTTCGAGTTGCTTTATTGCATCATCGAGGTGCGAGGTGGAGAGGGGTGATAACCGTTTCATCGCAAGATCTCCACTGGGGATTGGGTCAACCCTCTTCGATGTGTGATTTCAAAAAAGCTTTTCTCGTGACGCAAGCGGCAGACGCCTATACCACTGTATATTGCATATATATATACATATATATATATATATATATGTGTGTGTGTGTGTGTGTGTGTGTGTGTGTGTGTGTGTGTGTGTGTGTGTGTGTGTGTGTGTGTGTGTGTGTGTGTGTGTGTGTGTGTGTGTGTGTGTGTGTGTGTGTGTGTGTGTAATAACAATAATAATAATAATAATAAAAGGAAGAACTTATCGATCGGCAAAGGTATAAAATACTTTCAGCGTCCAAAATCGGGCGGACGTGATTTTCTCCAGGGCACGAGGACACCGAGCCCTCAAACTGTCTTCCTCCAGTCTCTTCGTCTCTTTTCTCGTAGGGGATGTTTAGAGAGAAGAGAGATACCGAGACTCCCGATAATCACACCGTGAGGAGGGAGACGACAAAATTGCCTCTGGTCGCGATGACTTTAATCCTATATGGGTCTTTAGGGGCTTTTTTTTTTATACAACTCGACGGATAAAAAAGGACGAACGAGAAAGGAAAAGGAAAATATCAAGCGGAGATGGGTGGTGGGTTCTTCAATATGCGCAGCATATCGTTCAATCGACCCGACGATAAATTTTCCCGTACTGCACATATATAATCACTCTTAGAGGGCTGTTTATATAGATATGGGTGAAGAAAACGGAATATATCGCTCACGCGAAGCTGCACGATAGTGACCGGTCCGAATCGATATTTGTTCAACGATCCATGAGACGAGACTGTGTAGTCGCGGCAAAGCGGTCTGACCGTAAACGGGCAACTCCACTGCGGCTCGATTCTCGAGCGAACCGCGAGTAAGGATCGTTTGGGGGTTAGTTGGCAAGGTGGGGGGAGGTGGGACGGCCGGAAGAGAGTGGGAAAGGTAGATTTCCCGAAATATCGACTTCTCTCACTTTCCCGGCAACGCGAGACCTCCGCCAGCTACCCCACCGCACCACCATCCCTCTAGCCAACCCACGTTTCTCCCTTTGGCCCCGGCACACCAGCTGCTATTTAATATTTATCGCGTGACCCGCATATAGTACGATATTCTCTCCCCTGCCCTCACCCTCCTCACCCTCCTTCACCTTCTCCTCTCAATCCGTGCCCTCGGCCATGCGACTTCGTTTCATTCGGTGCATTCGGACGACGGAGATCGAAAACTCCCCGAATTGATTCTTCATCATGACACGAAGTGTGCGTCATTGCGAGGCAAGTTAATTAAAAAAAGATCCATGTCTATTTTGAAATACGTTCATAAAAAATTTTTTAATACTCCCGGATTTTATTGTTTTAATGGCGACACGAGATAAATGTTTATTGATGAAAATTAGGGCGTCATAATGATTTTTTGTTATCTCAATAACAAAACGCTAGTTTCGAAGAGTTTTCAATTTTTTTTTCCACCTCCGATAAAGAAACCGAGTTTATAGGAAAACAAGTATCCGGGGCAAAAATATTCGATACAGGCCGAGAACGTGCGCGCGTGTTATTCCTTTCGTGCATGTTGCGATCTCCGTAGAAAAAAAAATGAACGAGAGAGGGCGAGTCGGTGGTCGAAAGAGGGAGGAAGAGAGAGATAGGAAGTTGAGAATTCAAGCTTCTCCGGTAGTTCCAGCCTATGCTATATAAAGCCACATGCGATGGAGCGTTGAAAAGCTTCGGCTCACTTTCAAGTGCATCGCGCGCACGTTGCGTGTCGCAGTCGTGCGTGAATCGCGCTACCCCCAAGCGCACGATGTGCAGATATCCCCCCTTGCCGTATGTGCTCATATTTATACGTGCGGCGCTTCATATATATTCATGTATGCATAAAACTAAAAATAAAAATGTCCGCTCAATCGCTAGGTGCGAAAATATATGAGCTGCGTTTTTTTTAGATATTTCGTTAGAAATTTTCCGATCTTCGAGATGATAGATGACGCGTTCGTAGTCGGGCGGATAAGTTTTATAAACTGAAATTATGATTTTTTTCATATCATGCTCGTTATCTTGGTAATTTTCCAAAATTCAATGAATTTCGGATGAATATGAAAAATAAAATAGTCGTAAGAACGTGAAAACCTCGCATTTTTCTATAGAAAAGAAACAGAAAAAGATATATAAAAATAGTATATATATACACACACACACACGATGTAATGTAAGTATTTTATACTTACGATATATGGCATGCTCGTTCCGATATTTTCGCACAATAGAGTACGAGAGAAACCGTCACTTGGCCCTTTCGTACATAAATTCCCCCATACCGACATCGTCACGAAAATATAGCACGGTCGACGAAATTTATTGATTCGTTCGGTATCGACGAGTAACGCTGGCTGGCAAAATTGACTGTGCATCAATATACTAACGATAAGTATTACTTACACCTTGTGGTACAGTCTATGTGTGCACTATAGTGTATATGGGGCATTTCGCCTCATATCGACCACTTTTGAACCCGACCATTTTTGATTTTGCTGAAATTTTTATATGTCAAAATATATGTAAAAAAAATGTCAAAAAAGGTTGTGAATTTAAAACTAAACGGCGCTTTTTTTCAAACGGTCATAACTTTTTCGAAAATCACTTAATCGAGATGTTTTTTTTCTTCAAATTTTTCGTTTTTAAACGCGTTTTTCAAGAAAAAATACTAAAATAATATTCAAAGTCATATTCTACGAAATTTATTTTATCGTCTAAATAGAGTTAGGTTACGAGAACATTAGTAAGAAAAATCTACCCACTATGAATCTTACGGCATTAAACTCAGAATAGATCAAAGTTTAAAAAAAAGAAAATCAAGAATAAAAAATAACGGTCTTCGAAAAATTGATGGGGTTTTCTGAAAAACTAAAAAAATTCATAGAATGTCTTCGAATATTTTTTATATTTTTTTCTGAAAAGCGAATGTAAAAACGCAAAGTTTGAAAAAAACGTTCCGATTAAGCAATTTTTCAAAAAGTTATGAGCGACGTTTTTTAAAATGCATAAGTTTTTGTCGGTTGCAACACAAAATTTTAAAAAATTCACAAAAATGTTTTTAGGGGGGTAGTATGACACCAAAATTCCAGTAAAATTACAAGGGTTCAAAAGTGGTCGATTTGACGTGGTCTACGCACGTGATGTGTTTACACACACATACACACATGTTATATATATATGTGTGTGTGTGTGTAATACGCGTATAGGTTGTAATAATAGAGCAGTCAATTTCGCTAAGGCCAGTCAGCCACTTCATTTCCCATCCGCAATATGTTCAATTTCAGTTAAAAATTAAATTGTCTTCCCTTATCATTGCGAGCTCTATATACACGTATATCACGTTTTTCATTCTGTTTCGGTTCATCGACTTATCGGAAAACTCGAAATTGGGATTCGTTTGTCGACACACGCGAGTCAATATAGGTTGCAGTTCTTGCTCACTACAATCTCATTGAGCTTTTTCATATTTATAGTTGCAAGCTCGTGGCAGGCTGTGAGCTTGGCAAGAATTTGAATAAATGCTCACGTAATATACACCACGACTAGACATTTCAATGAATTAATTAGCAAAATAATAAACGGTGCACGTGACTGTCCTCTTTATTTTTATTACTAAATTCTTCTTCCTTTTCATTAATTCATTGCTGACGTCGGGTGGATCCAGGATTTTCTATTTATAGGAATTCTTATAGAATCGAATGGGAACAGAAGCTTGTCATTTTGAAGGGTAAGAGTTCGTACCGGATAATAGGACAGTCGCAGAGCCTATTTAAAATTATTTAAAGATTTTATCGAGAAACGATCTCATCGAGACGACGAATTGGGTTGGCGTTCGTTCACTTTGTTTCTTTTCGAAATTGTATCAGCTGAAAAGATAACGTGACGAGTATGATGTAAAGGGAAGAAGCCTGGTATAGGAAAAATAAATCCTTTGAGCTTGTTAGCCGTATCGTTGAGAGAGATCCCTTCGTGACCCGAATCTCGTTGTTCGTGAATGTACGAAGGGCCAAAGGTTGTCCGAGAGAGACCGCCCAGCTGAAAGATCGGTAGTAAAGCATCCACCCACTCGTAGATATAAAATATAGATGTATTTATATACTTATATACATACCTTTGCTGATCTTTTCGACTTTGATCCTGCTTATATATACATATATATATATATATATATATATATATATATATTAAATACTCTCTCTCTCTCTCGGCGAGTAACGTTGAGCTTGGTTTTCTCTCCACTTCGTCCCTTCCCATCACCTTTACTTATCATCAACCCTATCGGACTTCAATCAGGGTTGACTGAAAAGATAAAAGGGGTAAACGAAAATCCGAGGACGAGAATGAATCCGAGGAGCCTTGTAGAAAATATGAGAAAAATAATCAAACGAAAAAGAAAAAAAGTATATTCTGATGAAAAATTTGGAGGACTCCAAAAAAAAATTTGTTTGATTAATTTCATTTATTTACGTATTAGATAATAACGGTGTATATTAATTTGCACATTGTTGTCGATTAATCGAATGAATTATTGTATCGGTAAAAACGATGTAGTAATATTATCGGCGAGGCGCATAAACATATACTCGATCTCGTATGAGGGAAATGTGGCACGAATCAGGAGGCAAGCTTGTTTATACAAAGCTACCACCGTTAATTTCGCTCACGTTCATCTTGTCGGGAATTCCCCCCGGAATCTTGCGAAATCATACATCAGAGGCGTTTCGTAACGAAATTATCCACGTGATATTCCATGGCATGTTCGTCGAGCGAATTTACTTCATTACATATATATATGTAGATAGAAATGGGGAAGCACAAGCTGTGTTCATACACTGATGGAGTGCACAAAATTGTGCGTCTCTCTCATGCATCGGTCGAATAATCGAGAGAACTCAATTTTGCGTATATATCCAATCGTACCATTGTTGTTTGTCGTACATCTGTCGATAATCGGGAGGGAAATCTGCCTTTTCGACATTTTACGAATTATCATGGTTAATGGTTTGTCATTTTTCAGATAGTCATGGTTCGCTGCTCCCAAAATTATCGTGAATAAAGTCACGAGTGAATGAATAACGAAACTCTATATGTTTACACTTTTCGTTCGAATAATATTCAACGATGATTACAAAATATTAATAATTTTGTATCTCGTTGGCGCATCTGTTTCATATTTTATTCTCCCTTCCGTAGTATTTCATCCCTCGTTATCGGTCCCGACCGTCGTGTCGTTCATGCTACTTTGTGGATCGAAGAGGGCGCCACCGAGCGCCAAGAAACGCGTGGAGCTTTTATTTTTATTGCGCGATTTATTTTACTCGCTGCGGGAAATTTCACCGACAAAGGTAAATCCCCCAAGAGGTGAATTCCCCTATTCGTATGTATAATGCACGCGCATTCGCGTGTTTAAGGGGAGAAAGGAGTCTCGAAAAAAAGAAGATGGGGAGAAAAAAGGTGTGAAAGAGTCGTGAGCCGGTTCGGTGTCGCGGTTTCGAGCGCGCGGGGGCGCACGATTTTCGTCGCTCTAGTCGTCAGTGGGTGGTAACAATGTGTACGCAGCGCATCGACCGACCCATTCGCGAGTTGAATAAATAAAAGGGAGATAAAGGAAGAATAAAGAGGAGGAGAGAAAAAATCTGCGTGCAAGAGCTTTACGACCGTTTCGCTTCGCACTCCCTCGTTTTCTCTTTTCCTCTTTCTCTCTTTCTCTCCCCGGGACGTCGCTTCTATGAAAAGAACGCCACGAAGCATCCCTCTGTGTCGCGCAGTCAGCCTCGTCTCTTGCGCTCGCGATTTTGATAAGGCCGCGCGAATTCCTCGAATGGTTTCCCGGAAGCTCGCCCGAAGAACCCTCGTTATGTCGCAAAACGACACTGATATCTCGGGCGACATACACATCCATATAAAACAACGGAATAACTACCCTCAAGGACGTTAAGCGAATGCAATTCTTTTCTTCGGGGTGTTTTGTTTTTCTTTTATTTTTCTCGGAACTTTAACGATAAGAAAATAAAACAAAGGGGTTCCTCGGTGAAAATTATTCCAGAAAATCGTTGATCAAATTTTTTGCGTAAATATAATTTGCAAATAAATGCATGAATTATCGAAGCAAAATCAAACTTTTCTAAATATCGATGCAAATTCCATATAATATAATTCTAAATAAAAATGAGAGACCAGCGAATTTTTCAATTGCTGCTTTTTGGAATAAAGTGAGAAAAATGTGTTCGACTGGTTTATTGTACGAGGAACAAAGTTCGTGAACGAGTGGAGATGATGTGAATATTTATGGAATGTCGTAAGAACGGTACGTAGTGAAACAGCGGAGGGTGGAGGCGGATGCTGTGGGAGTCTGGTGCGTGCCGCTAGATTTCACCACCGGCGTCTTTATCTTCTGTCTATGTACACCTATGTAAACACGTGTCTCCGACTCTCGCGAGCTTCGCACCGACCTTGCCGCAATAGCCAAGGTCCCGAGACACATTCATAGTCTTTCTCGCGCAAAGAAGCGTCGAAATTTCATACTTGAAAGCAGCCCTTTGCTAATCTCGATTTAAAAAAATCTATCGGGCTTTATTTCTCGTTTGTCTTAATTTAACTCAAATAACTATCGAAAAGGATGCAAACTTTGGGGTTGAAATATAAGTCGGATATTTTTTTGTAGACGTAAAAAAGGGGTTGAAAAATTAGTAAAGCGCGTTTAGCTAAGTCGGTACTGTTCAAAGAATGGACCAATGTTGGATCGAACCACACGCGTAGAGAGCGTATCCGCAGTTGGAAAAGGAAGAAGGCCTTGCCGGAAGCACTCGGCATTTAGCTCGACACCGGGGGTTCGGTGACACGAAAAGAATGTACGCTCGGAACGTTTTTCGTTTCCGGTACAATTCCAGTCGAGACCATATTCCACGAAGGGGACTTGGGGACTTCCTGTAGTCATGGCACAGTTCACCAAGACTTTCAACCCCTTTACCTCGTCGGAACACATACATCCCCCATTTCGTCCCGAGGGTTTTTTCAGGAATGGTCGATTTCTACCTCTGCCTCCTTCTCTCTCCTTCTCACTCGCTTCCTCTTTTTTTATCCTTTTACGGGCTCGGAACGACTGCAGTGTCCTCACGGGTCTTGCCGATCCCCGCGACAAAGTGAATAAGGAATGTTACGTACATATAGATGGATGGTCTCGAAAAAAGGACATTGAAAAAATCGTCTGTTCCATCGACGGAACTATTTTTTTTTATCACGATGAAAGTTCTATCGTTATAAAAAATCTACTGTTTACTTTTCGTAACTATTAATTTACTTCCTTTGTTTCGTTTTCCGTTATTCACCCTTCTCTCCCTGTCTGTCTGTCTCTCTCTCTTTCCTGAATTCATAAAGTATAGTACGAAAAGGAAAAAAAATGAGCAGAACGGAAAACTCATCCCTCTAATTTGTACGTACGAATTAATTATTTGTTGATCAACTCGATTATGAGTAGAGGGGTAGGGTCGTCGAATCACCCCTTTATCACAATTCTACTTCGCTATACATTTGTCACAATAATACAAATCTCACTTTCGAAAATAGCTTTGGTTTTCAAAGCCGAAACGATTCGTGTGCCGAAGGGTTGTTTTTTGCTAGTCGTACGAGTGGGAGGAGTCAACGCGGGGAAGGATTTCGAGAAACGCGAGTTCGGGAAACTGAGCGTGCAGATTATAGGATTTACATGACACACGATCGCCCCTTTTTTCTGATTCTTTGATTTTCTTCCTCGTTCGCCATCGCATAATTTTTCGTGCTCGCGGTAAATATGAATGTATCGTAACAACCCTTACTATGGCACGACTCTGTGGCAAAGAGAGAGGAAGTGGGAAGAGAGAGCCGGTTAGGTGGTAAATTTTCACACGATATATATTACGCACGTATAGGAGGGGGATGATTAATCTAGCACGAACTTCCGTTTTCCTCAACGAGACTACACTGATGTATATCGTCAGATCGATCTACGTCAGTCTCTCCGAACGAGCCGAGAGTCCTGGTATTATTTCCTTTGTTCATGATTCTCATGATTATACGCCGCAATATCGGTGCCCGAATTATCGGATGAATTATTGCATAAATTAATGGCGCCTGTCTAATCTTCGTGTCGATCTTTGTTTTTGCTCTTTTAATATTACGCAACATTACAACGTAACGTTCTGGCATATTTTAATAATATCTCGTATCGATAATCTCGAGAATATCCTACATTTTTGCTTCCTTGTAAGAAAAGCTTTATCATCGTTGAGTAAATATTCTCGAGCTTTTAATACCACGCTACTCGAGCAGCGTGCGACCTTTATTACAACATTGCAAGAATTCTATCTTTATTTTTCGCCATTTTCATTTATACATTCGTCATCAAAATAATTGGACAGTTTCGTTGAAAAAGGATAATAAAAATTTAACGACGATGAATAATTATTCGAGATAGAAACTTTGCGAGTCGCGCTCTTACGTCGTTTTACATTGAAGAATACAAATTTTTCGTTTTAAACTTCCAATTAAGTATTTAAAAGAACAGATGAAAACTTCCAGACGAGGTTTCTCCTAAATTTGTTAGGACGTAAATAATGACCTGGGACGTAAGTTCGCACGTATTTCGTTCGATATTACGAGGTGGTATATTATACGAAATATCATTTTTCATTCATATCTCCCTTACAGGCGCATTCCACGACACGACGAAACCGGAATGAAAAACAAAAAATAAACACAAAGAACCGTAGCAATATTTCCCAAAGTCCCTGGCACGTGATACTCAATTTTTCACGCATCATACGTGACGTTTGGAAAGGACGAAATGAAACCACAAACGTATAGTGACGATATTCGCAAAAAGTCACTCGGATTCGTTCCTCGTAGTGTCTCCCCCTTCGCTCCATCTCACCTCTACGTGTACGCGTTTATGAATTATTTTTCCTCGTGAATAATTCAAGCCAGTTCTCGTCGCGAACGACGGTACCTACGTGTATCTATATACAGATATATACACGTATACAAAATATATGTATATATCTTACCCCTCAGCGTCGCATTACAAAGTCTCGAAGTCTCCAAAGTCCGAGCCAGGAATAAAAGACGGTCCACGAGCTCTGTTTACCACCAAGAAAGAGAATAGCGAGGCGAGAATGAAGGAACGAAGGACTAGAACGCCAAACTAAAAGTGGAAAACCGTTCGAGTTGTATTCTCCAGCAGCTGTACTAGACTGCATGTACCGTATATCTATATGTATATGCATTACACATATATATATATGGGCAAGCAACTATCAGGGCCAGGCCAAGTGTGTAAAGAAGTTAAAGAGTGTAAAGATGTCGTGGAGTTACTCCGAGATATATTTATGGCCCGAAAACTCGAGCGTATACATTTTCTGTGTTTCGGCGGAAACGGTGAAATGTAGTATTATCGGGCACTCCACTTTCCTCCGTTTCGTCCGTTTACCAGTGACCGACCCCGTCACGATATCGTCTTTTATAACACGAGAGGGTAGGAGCGAGAAAGATAGCGGCAAATGATATAAACGTGTTCACTTATTTTCATATAGATATATTAAATAGTGATTTATTCGTGGCCTTCGGACGATTATAGAGATCGAAATTCTGTGTAGTTGGGTAAGTCTTGGTATAGACGTTCGTATATTTGTGTATATAAGCTGTAGATGGCAATTTTTTCGCTCGACGATCTATTTCTGGTGTAATTTCTTTAATTTCTTCCGCTCGTTTTCTCTTGGATCCTCCCGAGTGAAATGTTTTTTGCATTCGTCGCGATACGTCCGACTGTTCAATCGTTATTTATTCGATAGCGAGCGATACGAATTTATGAATAGAATACATACGGAGTTTTTGAATTATTTTCATATTGAAATATCAGCAATTGGCGTGGTACGAAGAGAGAATGGCGGGGGTGCTTTGATGTACCAGGTGTATATAAACGGATCCTCTTCTATTTATAAATAGAAACATGAAACACATTGGTAGAGGCAATGAGAGACAAATCGATAAATACATAAATAATTAAATGTTCGATATTGATCGCGATTTATTAGCTCGACGAATTGAACGAAATAACACACTTATTTGAGACGAAATAA